>OY728158.1:1168013640-1169263640 GCA_963277665.1 Viscum album | reverse complement strand
ACCTTCTCTGCCATTTCTTCGATCATTTCTGGCCCTAGAAGCTTACGCTCACCAACTTCATCTAAACGTGCCAGTGTTATGCAACTCTTCCATATAGGGATTCATAAGGTGTCATTCGGATGCTTGAGTGGAAACTATTGTTGTATGAGAATTCAACTAGTGGGAGATGTTGGTCCCACCCTCCTTTGAAGTCCATAAAACATGATATTAACATATCCTCTAGTCTATGAATAGTTCACTCAGATTGGCCATTCATTTCAGGAAGATAAGTCGTAAATAAGTTTAGTTCAGTATCCAGAGCATGTTGAAGGCTCTTTCAAAACATGGAGGTGAATCTTGGATCTCAATCGGATACAATAGATAGTGTTGCTCTAGGAAGCCTTACCACTTCCCTGATATATATATGGGCTAGTTGATCTAATTAAAAACCCTCCAGATTTGCAATAATGTCTGAATATTTTGAAAGATGATCGACAACAACCAAGATTGCATTGTTTCCTTTGGATGTCTTTGGATGTTCGGTGACAATGTCATTGGTGATGTTCTCCCATTTCCATGGTGGTATGGGATATGGTTGCATAATCCCCTTAGATTTATGCCTCTCCGCCTTCACATGCTGACACACTAGGCACATTGTTGTATACTCATCGATCTCTATCTTTATATTATCCCACAAATAATGCTCTCATAGATCTCGATACATCTTTGTGTTTCTTGGATGAAAAGATAAATTTTAACTATGTCCATAATCCAAATGTTCCTTCTTCTTCTCTAGACATGATGGAACACATACTCTTTTCCCAAATCTCACAATTCCTTCATCATTAACATGGATGTCTGAGGATTTCCCTCTATTGATAGCTTCCACTTTCTTCTAAATTCCCACAACATCCTTTTGATTATTCTTTAACCTTTCCAAAAGAGATTTTGAGTAATCATTTGGGAATGGATTGATGATGTTACCTTATTTATGACTCCCATGTCCATCTTTAACAAATCTAAGAAGATTGCATCCTTCTAAATTCACATTAGTGATATAATCACTAGGTTCTTTCAACATAGAGAATATGCCACCTTGTTCATTTATCCAGGGTGATAATGGATTGAATAGTCATAGCCTTTGATCAGCTATAACCATTGTTGTTGGAACTTGTTAAACTCTTTCTGTGTGAATATATACATAAGGCTATTGTGGTCCATTTATATTTCACAATTCTCCCCAAAGAGTTACTACTGCCAAATTTTTAAAGAGAAGATCACCGAATCCAAATATAAATCTTGTATTGTATATTTATTCTCATGAACATTCAATTTCCTTGAAGCATAGGAAATGACTTTGTCATTTTACATCCACACATATCCCATTCCCTTCATCGATGCATCACTGAATACCACGAAAGGTTATCCACTCGTGCGTAATGTGAGAACTTGTGCAGTGATAAACCTCCTTTTCCACTCCATCAATCTTTCTTTGCATTTACCACTCCAAGAAAATGTTTCTCCCTTCTGAGTTACCTAGGTAAGATTATTGGACAATCTTGATAAATTTCTCAAAAATATTTGGTAATATCATGTCATCCCTAAGAAGGTTTGAATAACTATTAACTATGTTGGCCTCATCCATCACTAAATTTCATCTACTTTGGAGGGATCCACTAATATCCCATTTCTTGTGATGATATGACCCATGAATGAGACATCATTCAACTAGAACTCCCAATTTTTGTACTTTGATTAGATATTCTACTTTCCCATGGTCTCTAGTAGAGTTATTATATGCCTCATATGATCCTACTTAGTTTTGGTGTATATCAGAATATCATCTATAAAGACTACAAAAAATTTGTCGACGTAATCCCTAAAGACTCTATTCATCAAGTCCCTCAAGATTCACGGATCATTAGTGAGTCTGAAAGGGATTACTATTAATTCATAGTGCATGTATCATGTATGAAAAGCAATCTTCGGGATATATTCCTTCTTCACCCATACATGATAATATCTAGACCACTAATCCAACTTGGATAAATATTGTGCTCCATGAAACTGATTGAAAAAGTCATCAATTTGTGGGATATGATACTTGTTCAATATCATGATTTTGTAAAGATCGTGAAAATCGATACAAAGGGGCATTGACCCATCATTTTTCTTGAAGAAGAGGACTGGTTCACCCCGTGGTGAAGCACTTGGGCATATAAACCCTTTATCTGGAATCTCCTATTGTTGTTTCTTAAGCTCTTAAATCTTCACAACAACCATTATATACAGAGTAATTGATATTGTAAATGCCCCTAGTATAAGATCAATTGATAATTCAACGTCTCTTCTAGGAGGAAGACTAGGAAATTCCTCTAGAAACACTTCAGTAAATTTCCACACAATAGGCATGTCTTAAAGGATGGTTTTCCTCCTTACAATCAATCATCTTAGCCAGATACGTGTGCTCAAAGTGCGGTAATATCCACCCTTGAGATGATAGAGCTAAAGAGGATTCATCATCCTCCATGCAATTGTATAGAATCAGGGGTGTATTCCCCACATAGAGAGTGATTTACCTCTCACACCAATTTTTGTTGGATCTATATAAGGAAATCTAATCCATTCCATGAATTACATCCAATTACACTAGAGGGAGTATGATGAGGTTCGTCAAGAAATTGAATCAACAGATTATGATAGGGGAGGAGTTATATTCAAGGGATGCAATGATATCTCCATTTTTTGTACTCACCGACATCTTTACTTCCATGATTTGTGGTGGTGTTGTGATTGCTCTACTAAAATTTTGGTTTATAAAAGAATGTGTAGAACCTGAATAAAAAAATGTGTTATCTATTCTTTTATGAATAAAGAGTGTACCTATCACCAGTTCATTTTTGGGGTTCACTTCGATACTAGGGATGGAAAAATCATTACCTTTATACCTTGGATCTTGTTGGTTACCTCCGAAAACCATTGGCTTGGGGAACTGATTTAAAAGGTTCTCTAGTTCTTTGTAGTTGTAGAAATGAACAATTAGTTGAGGTTAAAACAATGTTTCCTCTCTTCTGTTGCAACAACATGTTTTTCTTGTTGGTGGTTAACAGTTAGGTGTCATTCTCTTCCACACCTAAATCATTTCCTCATCCCCTTCAGGCAATTTCTGGGATGGTTTTTTCCACACCTTTGGAAAGTGGTGTGTTGGATCTTCTTATAACCATTTGATTTTTTCATCAGACATCCATCATTAATGTCTACTTTATGCTTCTTATTCCCATGATAACCCCTAGATTATTCAATCTACATTTTGACCTTGAGGGCACACCAGACAATTTCCTCATAGATGTCGATGTCACGTATCACCATCGCTTTCTATAGGCTAGGTTTAATCCCACCAAAGAAGAAGTCAACCTTTCATTCAGGGGTAATGACAAATCTGGAGGCGTATCGTACATGAATTCAGAGGTTTTCCTCATACTCTCTGACATTTTCTTCATCTTTTTTTCTTCAGGGAAAGGATGTCCCTTTCAATCATTAGTAGGATGGTGTGCAGAAAATTTTCATTGAAAAACATCTTCTAGAAATCCTTTTATTCCAACACCTTGATATCTTCCTTAGGATACATATTTTTATCAAATTTCACCATTGATCAACATTACCCTCAATATGATAAGCAGCCAGGAGATCATTCTCTTGTTCAGAACATTAAATGATGGAGAAGTTATTTTCAAAGGAGTTGATCCATTATTCCGTGATTGAGGGATCAGATGATCCATTAAAAGTAGGAGGCCATTTTCTAATGAATCTCTCGATAGTGACATGTTCTTTATGAGGGGGGATTGAATTTTCCTCTTGGAAAATGATTCTGTTCAAAGCTTTAGTTAACTAAGAGAGAAGTGCGGCAAAGATCTCAATTCCCGCTCCCATTGGATTAGGCATCTCATTAACATAATCATCACAATTAACTTCACATCAGTTGTTAGCCCGAGACCTCCTATTATCTTCCATTTTGTGGAATAAAAGTAAATTTAGGGGTAACACATTATGGGTAATCCAAGGAAAAAACAAATGACATAAAAGTAACTTTTATTTCCTTAATTTGTGAATGTATTAGATACAATCTATTCTATTAATGGTCAAAATTCTATCATATATTCTTAGGGGATTTTTTTTAATTCCCTTAATAAGGGTTTATACTGAGATTGTGAATTTACCGAATAATTTCTACCGAGTGTGTCATAACCAAGAGTGCAGAAAGGACCGTAGTCATGCAACACTTCCGGTTCGAGTCTAACTCAAAGTGGTGATTTTGGGTTTTACCCCTTGGATACATCTATGCCAGAGCTGCCTCTACCTGCTCATATCTAGACATAGATGTATTTTATAGATAAACCACTTACTCAACACTCACTAATAAACATGGATGTTTTTATTATTCTTATTCTTGTTTCTAGGTCTTCACTAGGTTTTTCTAATCCTAATCCCAAAAATAACTTAACCTATCCTATGATACCAACTATAACAACCCTACTTGTATTACAAACATAAACATGATTTATTACATAAACTCATCACTTGATTCAACATGGAATATCGAAAGGTTTAATTTCATTGGGGCATTGGATCATTACATATCAACTTGAAACATGAAATACCATATGTTTATTGAAAACATCATTTACATGACCTCTATATTACCACGTACATTGTAACACCCCGAGATTTTATAAAAAAATATTATTTTAATTTCATTAATGTCGTATGTTGTATTCTACACCAAGATTACCCTGCGCTATACGCAACACCGTATTAGCTTGTAGTATACGCAACACTATTCTTGGACCGTGTTACACACAATTTTGATAATAGTTATTCTACGCAACATTGAGTATATATATATATATATATTAAATGTATAAATGAAATATGGTTGGATTCTGTTATACGAAACAACGAAGGATTCTTTCACAACACGCAACCCTGACTTGGATTGCATTACACGCAATCACGACCTTCCTCGATAGCGTGTGTTGTACGCAATATCGGGTTTTAATAAACAATGTTATATTATTATAATATTGTCATGAACTAGCCGTTATGAATAGTATTAACTAAATTTTGAATTTTATAACATTATTATTCATCTTACACATTTCTAGAACATGGTATAAGAACAAAATAAATTTTTCGGGTAAAATAAGTATTTTTCAAAAAATGCAGTTTTACCGGCTTTTGATGGCGCACCCAATTTAAATATAGTTTTTGACATGTTTATATGTTCAATTTGACAAAATAATATTCTTATTTTGAATCAGGATGTAAAAATTTACATTAGATAAATTTTTTATATTTTTCCGATAACTTTCATATTTTAATGAATAGTAAAAACACGCTATATTTTAATTAAAAACAACTTTTTTCATCATAATATCTTATGTGGTTAAATTATAATATTGAATAGTTTTAAAGTATATTTAGAATATATTTTTACCACTTAATATAATGTTGGTCATTGGACACAATTTTACAATTAAACCGAAAATAAACAAGTGTCAATCTTTTGATAGTTATTATCTCTTAAAAACACGCTTTTTGTTTTGACAGCGGGAATTAATTTTAAATTAATTTCTGCCACTTCTGTGTTTTGAATTTAGAAAAATGGATTCCATATTTAGAATCAGGATGTTCAAATTGTGTAAATAGGTAACTTTTATTTTTAGACATTTTGAATAATTACTGTGGTAAATATTTTATTTACCATAGTTAAGGGTAAATCCGGTAAATAAGGGTTAAAAAATAATATTATAATAATATTAAATTACCCTAAAACGTGTCTTAAGCCCATTGGTTAATACATGGTCGACCATGGGCATCTTTGTGTCGATTTTGGGACCCCATTGATCCACTTGTAAGTGATAATGACACTTTATTTTAATTAAGTTAAAATGAATACAAAATTGACACAAGCATATATCTTTTAGAAAAACAATTGTTACATAGGGTTATATATGTTTGATTTTAGATTATAAATATTCATTAGAAAGATAAAACGATTTCCTACATAATGGTATTTTATTTGTAATTTTTAGACTTTAAATAATTTAATTTATTTATGACACAATGATGATGCAGTAATTATCTTATTAATGAAATATTGACATAATTGATGTTATAAACACCAAAATAAATGTAATTTGAGACTTTTTATGAATTACACTAATTTTCTAGGTTACTATGATATATTAATGTTGATTTAATTATCTTTATTCGAACATTTAATTCTGTTATGACTTTCACAAAAATCATATATCAAATAGTGTCAAAATTGACACAAAATAGTTTTTAAATCAAATATTTTATTATTAATTGTTATTTTATTCCTAAAAATATAAGGTTAGGCCAAATGACTTAGATAAGGATATATATATTAATAATAAACAATTTTGGGTTAGTTTGGCATGTTATAGTAAGTGTATTAACCATATAGTGAAAGAAAACAAAAAGACACGGTAAAAGTTAAATTATTTAACTTAGAGTTAAATCTAATTGATAAGGTTAAAATAATATCCTAAACTTGTCTAAATTCTATTGGTTGATAGGATTTCGACCACTCCCCACCTTATCTTCGAAATAAGACCCTTTGGAACCATTATAAACCGATTTTGACTTTAATATTAAATAATATTTTGAGATATTCCTAAGGTGCCTCTCTCCTCCCTTATAAAAGGACACCTCCTCCCCCTCCTCCTCAAACCAATTTGAGCACTCAAGCTCGGCCAAACCCTACCAAACTCCCTTCTCCACTTCCCTAGAAACATCCTAGAGGTTCTGGTCTTCCTCAAAGACCAATTCTAGTGCCCTAAGAAGAGGTCTCAAAGAGGCACTTCAAAGAAGAGGTAATTACCGTTACCAATTCTTTCATCTTTATTTCTTCTTCCACTTCTTCTTCTTAGGTTGTTTCATTACGAAGTAATAACATCAGTATCACTAATATACGGATATGTTATTATAATTATGAAACAACCCTATTTCACCATCTAACCATCCTACGGAAAAAGAAATCACCGCGCGTGCGTACGTACGGAATACCGTCTCCACGCCGTGCTGTAATCTATTTTCCACCACCACCTTACATGGATGGGTATAATGGTGTAAAGAATAACTATACAAAGTTATTAAAACATCATATTGATTCTGATATATTGTATAATCCACTCCAATTCAATTCAATATTTATAGAAATGATATCATCGCTCGTGCGTACGTACGGACTACCGTCTCCACGACGCGATGAGATTCATTCTCCATGTTAACCATTTAAGAATGATTATAATGTATATATAAGAAATAATAATTAAATATATGACATTATAAAGCTACTGTATTTATTTATATATATACATATGTATGTCATCTACTTACTTCCATTTCAAGACAATAAGGAATGGAAAACAGCGTTCATGCGTACGTACGGACTACCGTCTCCATGAACGGTGTTTTTCATTTTATTTATCTACCTATTATATATATATATACTGAATATATATGATATATAAATCATATTTTATATTCTGGAAGTAAGTAAATCATGATATAAGTAATAATGATGTCAAGAACAACAAGTCAAAACACCAACGATAGATGAAACGATTTTACCCAAAACGCTTCTTTAACATGGAATTTACAAAAGAACGGGTAATATAATGTCATAAGTGAACCATATATGATACCATAACAATGAGTATGATTCTGTAATAAGTCAATAACATGATTTAAATCATTATACAGGAGTTTCGGATACGTACAACGCAAGTCGGACCTAAGGTAAGGGAAAATATCACAATCTCATTTTTATCCGAGATTGTTTATTCGTAAGTATTTACTGGGTGTATTTTATCATCCACATCCATGTTTCATAAATATGTAATATTAATTCCATCCACCTAAAATTGTTTAAATCCAATTTTACCCTTCGGTGAGTTTTTAGTAAAAAATTTGAAAGGAATCTTTTGACATTTTTCATACGAGGTGCTTTTTGACTTTTCCGACAAAAGTATGAGGAGAATGTTATTTTTAACTTATACGGCATGAAAGGATTTTTACGGTTTCATAACACCTCATTTTCAAGAAGCTTCCTCTACAATATTGCATGATTATTTTCAACAAAACCCTTATCTTCTAAAATTGCATGGAATTTTGTGAAAAGAAAATGATTTTAAAGAAGAAAGGATATTTTCCTCAAGAATGGAGTTCAAGTGTTTTATCAAAATTATTTTCCATCTAAGATAATAAAGGGTTCTATTTTTATCCCTATTATTAAATTGGTTTGATTATGTTGTGATGGAAATATTTTTATGAATTCCTTTATCTTATATGAATTGTTTTATGATGTCATGTTGTTTAAGAATCCCATTTTTTATTACATAGGTTATGCGATGATGTATGATTTATGATTATGTGGCACACATAAGAAAGGATTCATTATAAGATGGGTGGGACCTATATCTCCCTCCAATGCATTGGGTAAAGATTTTATATCTCATTAGATAGACATGGCTGGAATGGTAGGTTATACCGGTTCAGTGAAGCAGGACTGAAACGAGGGTTACTCGATTCAGAAAGGGACTTTGTCCACAAAGATAGTCTTGGAAATGAGTCATGACTAACAAGAAATGATTTTCCATGATTATGTGTGCATGCCACAAAGTTTCAAGTTTCATGTTATGATTATGGTGATCTTATTTTCACTTCTATGATTTGTTCCATGTTAAGATATTATGATCTCTTTTGCAGGTTATGATTTTCAAAAAGATATGATATGATTTTTATTTCTTTTGTATACCCTTACTGAGCATTTGAGCTCACCCTTTTATGTTTTCTTTTCCCCAGGATATAATGAAAGGTTTTAGGTAAAAAAAAGGGATGACCTTTATGGGAGATATTGAATAACTTTCACCACGATTAGAAGATTACGTTCCGAGTTTCCAAAGACACTAAACTATTACGATCCTTTAGTGTGTGTTTTTGTTATGTACTAAGTATTCCGCAAATGTAATGTAATGTCCATGTACGTCAGGATACGGGTCTCTACAGTTGGTATCAGAGGAAAGGTTTAGTCAACCTTTGGAAACTAGGATGCGAAAACATTAGTGAGATCCCTAGAGATATTTTTAAGGTATGTCTAGGGATGTCTCTATGGTTAAGTATACGTATCGGTTATAGTCCTAGAATTGTGCTAACGATCTTAGAATTAAACCTAAGATGTTAGATATTGAAGGTACTCCCCCTTTATTATATTGTTTTCCCTAGCATGATTTTTGCCTCTCACACTATTCTTTTTGGGTTTTAGACAATGGCTGGAACCCGAAGAAACCATGTTGATCAATGCAATGGACAATGCAATGATTGTCCTCCTGAACAAACAAATGTTATGGGAGATGGAGTGAAAAATCTTATTGCTATACTTACACAAGCTATGAATCATTCTGGACTTCCAAATGAGCAGAGAAGGGAACAATATTCCATTGAGTCCTTCATGAGGCAACATCCACCTTCTTTCAGTGGGTCTTCTGATCCACTTGTGGCTGAACAATGGATCAGTACTACTGAAAAGATATTTTCAGTTCTTCAATGTTTTGAACATGATAAACTCATCTTAGCAGTATATTGTTTGGAAGGTGAAGCTGATCAATGGTGGAATCTTATCAAGAATACGAGGCCAATAGATGAAATTGAGTCCATGGAATGGGACGAGTTCAAGAACTTGTTTTTCAGTAAGTACTTCCCTCGTATTCTTCGAACAAAGATGGAGAAAGAGTTTCTTGAACTAAAGCAAAGGGACGATGAATCTGTTGGTACCTATGAAGAAAATTTTACAAGACTTGCAAGGTACACTTCTGGTATTATCATCCAACCTGAAAGTAAAGTTGATCGATTTTTCAGTGGCTTAAAACCAAGTCTTCGAAGGGCATTTGCTATAAGAGACTTCAGTAGCTATGAAAAAATTGTGCGTTGTGCTATCAAGGTAGAAATGGAAGTTGGTGTTACATATCAATCTCATGGTTTTGACAAGAAACGAAAGATGGAGGTCAAGGAGAAATCTCAGAATAATGGTGAAAAGAAGATGAATGTTTCCTTATGCACAAAGTGTAGAACGAAGCATGGTGGAGATTGTCTTAAAGGGACTAGAAAATGTTTTAAGTGTGGAAAAGAAGGTCATCGAGCAGCTGAGTGTCGAAGTAATGGGAAAAGGGTTTCTAATGATGTGAATAAAGCAAACACTGCAGAGAACACACCACCAACATTTCAATGCTTCAAGTGCAATGAAATGGGGCATTATGCTAATAAATACCCTAATCCAAGGGTTAGTGATGATCGACATGAGCAACCGCTTAAGGCAAAGGACAAAGGGAAGTTACATGCGATCACCATTGGCGATGTTGAATATGATAACGATGTGGTGGAATGATTAAGTGTTTATGTAATGGGATTCCAAAATAATGTTGTATCATGGATTATTGGAATATTTATGTATTGGTCTAATGTGGTATTCAAAGTGATTGAGATATTACGCGCATAATGAAGGGAAAACGAGAAAACTAAATGTTTAACAGTATTCATGAGCTCATGATTGATATAAGGACTAAGTGATATCATGGTTTGAGTATATAGAATTTTGAGGATTTTGGTATGTGGAAAGTGTTAACTTTTAACTGCATTCAAGTTTTCACTAAGGTTCAATGGGTACTCAAGAGAATACATGATTAAAGACTTTGAATGTTTGGAATGTGACCAACAAAACATATCTTATGATATATGGGGATCAACGATGGTATTAAATCTCTGGTAATCGTTTTCACTATGTTATGAGAATGGACTGCAGTATTATGGATAAGCCTAAAGATTGGAATGGATTATGTTGGAAATAAGTTAGTATTGTTTAAGGATAGAAGTTTTTTCGATATTATTGATGGGATGTTATAGTAATATAGTTTTAGAAAAAGGACAACCTGCAGGACGGGCGACAGCCCATCGCTTTGGACAAGGCTGTGGGAATCGAACCCACAACCGAAGTGCGACTGGCCTTTATCGCCTACCACTGGCCTACAGGAAGTCCCCGTTTAGTAGAAACTAGTCTTATTTTATTAAGCGGTATGATATGTGAAGTATAAGTTCATTTTTGGAACCATATACGATTAATCTCACTATAAGATGGACTTATAACTTTTGCTAACCCTTTGTTTGAAATAGATGGAATGACCCATCCTTCTATCACATGATCTGCTAATGCTTCACGAATAACAAATTCAACTTCATTTCTTTATGATATGAAGTGGAAATTGTTCAATTCACGAACAACAGTGAGATTGTAACAAAATCATGTAAGTATTTCTTTTAATTCATCAACTTTAGGGAAATGATCTTGAAAACCAAAAATGTTGTCCTAGTGCTCTTATATCTGATTAATCAGATGGTACCTTAGATCGTCACAAATTTATGGATTTGTGATTGTTTGCTTTTCCATAGCCATGTTCTCTACCACTCTCCATCAGAACATGATGGTTAGATTTCTCTTCCATATCCATATTTTCACCTATGTGGAAACCCAATGATTAGTTTATTTGGGTAACCATTACGTTTCATACTTTTGTTTTTAAAGATAAGTTTTGGTATTCCTTTTTACGATGTGGGTTTCTATCAAAGAAACTTTCAAATAGTAAACCATTTATAACCCCGACGAATTTCGAGGGTGAAATTCATTTTAAGGGGGGTAGAATGTAACACCCCGAGATTTTATAAAAAAATATTATTTTAATTTCATTAATTTCATATGTTGTATTCTACACCAAGATTACCCTGCGCTATACGCAACACCGTATTAGCTTGTAGTATACGCAACACTATTCTTGGACCGTGTTACACACAATTTTGATAATAGTTATTCTACGCAACATTGAGTATATATATATATATATATTAAATGTATAAATAAAATATGGTTGGATTCTTTTATACGAAACAACGAAGGATTCTTTCACAACACGCAACCCTGACTTGGCTTGCATTACACGCAATCACGACCTACCTCGATAGCGTGTGTTGTACGCAATACCGGGTTTTAATAAACAATGTTATATTATTATAATATTGTCATGAACTAGCCATTATGAATAGTATTAACTAAATTTTTAATTTTATAACATTATTATTCATCTTACACATTTCTAGAACATGGTATAAGAACAAAATAAATTTTTTGGGTAAAATAAGTATTTTTCAAAAAATGCAGTTTTACCGCCTTTTGATGGCGCACCCACTTTAAATATATTTTTTGACATGTTTATATGTTCAATTTGACAAAATAATATTCTTCTTTTGAATCAGGATGAAAAAATTTACATTAGATAAATTTTTTATATTTTTCCGATAACTTTCATATTTTAATGAATAGTAAAAACACGCTATATTTTAATTAAAAACAACTTTTTTCATCGTAATATCTTATGTGGTTAAATTATAATATTGAATGGTTTTAAAGTATATATAGAATATATTTTTACCACTTAATATAATTTTGGTCATTTGACACAATTTTACAATTAAACCGAACATAAACAAGTGTCAATCTTTTGATAGTTATTATCTCTTAAAAACACGCTTTTTGTTTTGACAACGGGAATTAATTTTAAATTAATTTCTGCCACTTCTGTGTTTTGAATTTAGAAAAATGGATTCCATATTTGGAATTAGTATGTTCAAATTGTGTAAATAGATAACTTTTATTTTTAGACATTTTGAATAATTACTGCGGTAAATATTTTATTTACCATGGTTAAGGGTAAATCCGGTAAATAAGGGTTAAAAAATAATATTATAATAATATTAAATTACCCTAAAACGTATCTTAACCCCATTGGTTGATACATGGTCGACCATGGGCATCTTTGGGTCGATTTTGGGACCCCATTGATCCACTTGTAAGTGATAATGACACTTTATTTTAATTAAGTTAAAATGAATACAAAATTGACACAAGCATATATCTTTTATCAAAACAATTGTTACATAGGGTTATATATGTTGGATTTTAGATTATAAATATTAATTAGAAAGATAAAAATATTTCCTACATAATGGTATTTTATTTGTAATTTTTAGACTTTAAATAATTTAATTTATTTATGACACAATGATGATGCAGTAATTATCTTATTAATCAAATATTGACATAATTGATGTTATAAACACCAAAATAAATGTAATTTGAGACTTTTTATGAATTACACTAATTTTCTAGGTTACTATGATATATTAAGGTTGATTTAATTAACTTTCTTTGAACATTTAATTCTGTTATGACTTTCACAAAAATCATATATCAAATAGTTTCAAAATTGACACAAAATAGTTTTTAAATCAAATATTATATTATTAATTGTTATTTTATTCCTAAAAATCTATGGTTCGGCCAAATGACTTAGATAAGGATATATATATTAATAATAAACAATTTGGGGTTCGTTTGGCATGTTATAGTAAGTGTATTAACCATATAGTGAAAGAAAACAAAAAGACACGGTAAAAGTTAAATTATTTAACTTAGAGTTAAATCTAATTGATAAGGTTAAAATAATATCCTAAACTTGTATAAATTATATTGGTTGATAGGATTTCGACCCCTCCCCACCTTATCTTCGAAATAAGACCCTTTGGAACCATTATAAACCGATTTTGACTTTAATATTAAATAATATTTTGAGATATTCCTAAGATGCCCCTCTCCTTCCTTATAAAAGGACACCTCCTCCCCCTCCTCCTCACACCAATTTGAGCACTCAAGCTCGTCCAACCCCTGCCAAAATCCCTTCTCCACTTCCCTAGAAACATCCTAGAGGTTCTGGTATTCCTCAAAGACCAATTCTAGTGCCCTAAGAGGAGGTCTCAAAGAGGCACTTCAAAGAAGAGGTAATTACCGTTACCAATTCTTTAATCTTTATTTCTTCTTCCACTTCTTCTTCTTAGGTTGTTTCATTACGAAGTAATAACATCAGTATCACTCATATACTGATATGTTATTATAAGTATGAAACAACCCTATTTCACCATCTAACCATCCTACGGAAAAAGAAATCACCGCGCGTGCGTACGTACAGAATACCGTCTCCACGCCGTGGTGTAATCTATTTTCCACCACCACCTTACATGGATGGGTATAATGGTGTAAAGAATAACTATACAAAGTTATTAAAACATCATATTGAATCTGATATATTGTATAATCCACTCCAATTCAATTCAATATTTATAGAAATGATATCATCGCTCGTGCGTACGTACGGACTACCGTCTCCACGACGCGATGAGATTCATTCTCCATGTTAACCATTTAAGAATGATTATAATGTATATATAAGAAATAATAATGAAATATATGACATTATAAAGCTACTGGATTTATTTATATATATACATATGTATGTCATCTACTTACTTCCATTTGAAGACAATAAGGAAAGGAAAATAGCGTTCATGCGTACGTAATGACTACCGTCTCCATGAATGGTGTTTTTCATTTTATTTATCTACCTATTATATATATATATACTGAATATATATGATATATAAATCATATTTTATATTCTGGATGTAATTAAATCATGATATAAGTAATAATGATGTCACGAACAACAAGTCAAAACACCTACGATAGATGAAACGATTTTACCAAAAACGCTTCTTTAACATGGAATTTACAAAAGAACGGGAAATATAATGTCATAAGTGAACCATATATGATATCATAACAATGAGTATGATTCTTTAATATGTCAATAACATGATTTAAATCATTATACAGGAGTTTCGGATACGTACAACGCAAGTCGGACCTGAGGTAAGGGAAAATATCACAATCTCATTTTTATCCGAGATTGTTTATTCGTAAGTATTTACTGGGGTGTATTTTATCATCCACATCCATGTTTCATAAATATGTAATATTATTTCCATCCACCTAAAATTGTTTAAATCCAATTTTACCCTTCGGTGAGTTTTTAGTAAAAAATATGAAAGGAATCTTTTGACGTTTTTCATACGAGGTGCTTTTTGACTTTTCCGACAAAAGTACGAGGAGAATGTTATTTTTAACTTATACGGCGTGAAAGGATTTTTACGGTTTCATAACACCTCATTTTCAAGAAGCTTCCTCTACAAGATTGCATGATTATTTTCAACAAAACCCTTATCTTCTAAAATTGCATGGAATTTTGTGAAAAGAAAATGATTTTAAAGAAGAAAGGATATTTTCCTCAAGAATGGAGTTCAAGTGTTTTATCAAAATTATTTTCCATCTAAGATAATAATGGGTTCTGTTTTTATCCCTATTATTAAATTGGTTTGATTATGTTGTGATGGAAATATTTTTATGAATTCCTTTATCTTATATGAATTGTTTTATGATGTCATGTTGTTTAAGAATCCCATTTTTTATTACATGGGTTATGCGATGATGTATGATTTATGATTATGTGGCACACATAAGAAAGGATTCATTATAAGATGGGTGGGACCTATATCTCCCTCCAATGAATTGGGTAAGGATTTTATATCTCATGAGATAGACATGGCTGGAATGGTAGGTTATACCGGTTCAGTGAAGCAGGACTGAAACGAGGGTTACTCGATTCAGAAAGGGACTTTGTCCACTAAGATAGTCTTGGAAATGAGTCATGACTAACAAGAAATGATTTTACATGATTATGTGTGCATGCCACAAAGTTTCAATTTTCATGTTATGATTATGGTGATCTTATTTTCACTTCTATGATTTGTTCCATGTTAAGATTTTATGATCTCTTTTGCAGGTTATGATTTTTAAAAAGATATGATATGATTTTTATTTCTTTTGTATACCCTTACTGAGCATTTGAGCTCACCCTTTTATGTTTTCTTTTCCCCAGGATATAATGAAAGGTTTTAGGTAAAAAAAAGGGATGACCTTTATGGGAGATATTGAAAAACTTTCACCACGATTAGAAGATTACGTTCTGAGTTTACAAAGACACTAAACTATTACGATCCTTTACTGTGTGTTTTTGTTATGTACTACGTATTCCGCAAATGTAATGTAATGTCCATGTACGTCAGGATACGGGTCTCTACATACATTGCATTTCATGGGATAACCCGAGGACATGCAAAAGAAAAGGGTGAGCTATAATGCGCAGTAAGGAAATAAACATGGAATAACATGAGGAATATAATACATGTTAGACAATAGGAATATCAATGGAGCACAAGAGAAACATGATCATAAAGGCATGATAAATCATGATAATCATAACATGGAAATATGGAAACAACACTTAACGTGGAATTTAGCATGAGCCAAGGCTCATTGCACATTGATCATGAGAAAATATTCATTGCACATGAATTAGAATGAATCAACACTCATTCCACATGAAGTATCATGATACTATACTTTACCCAATGCATTGAGGTGAAATCATGGCACACCCTTCTTAAACATTACATTTCATACATAAGTGTGCCACATGGATCATATAACATGGAATCAATCAACATCATAATTTATTATATGATAAAAGAATGTGGAATAAATACATGAAACTATATAATCAATAAGAATATTATTGTAAAGGTGAATACCCTTGATATAGAAGTGGGTATGGTATTCACTACACAATAACTTTAGATTGGAAAATCACAGTGCAATTTTGGAAGCATAACGCCATGACATAATGATTCATGAAAATGGTTTATGAGAGATAAATGGGTGTCTCATAATAATTACATGAAATGGATAGTAAATGGGTCATATAGATATTTTTTCCATCAAAAAAATGGAATTTAGTTGCATAATACAAAAGTATTACATGGATGTAAAAGATGATAGAGAAATTCCTCCCAAAATTTCTACATGTTAACGGGTGTACATGGTAGGCATTAATGAGAGAGAAATGGGTCTAGCATTATCCAAAAATAAATAGGGAAGTATGGGGACGGTGAGAAATAATACCCCAACATTTATAATTTAAAACAAAATGCCATAACAATATTAATAAACTTCGATAAAAAGAGAATGGTATGAATCCCTTACTTGGAAGTGTGATCCTGATGGCTTGGGAGAGGATTGAGAGAGGCTTCAAGGGAGCTCTAGGCAACTTGGGAGGATTCTAGAGAGAGGAGGTAGGGGTTGGTCAAACTCCAAAGTCTTTGAGTCAAGATAATGTGGGATATTGGGCAAGTTTATATAGGAAACTAGAGGGAATTCTTTATTATTTAGCTTTGGGACACCACACAATAAACTAATCAAAACCCCAAACCAACCCATGATTTATTCCCATGGTTTTTTCCAAAGAGTATTGGAAAACACTATTTTATAATTCCAATGTCCGAACTTCTTAAAATAATATGGTTTCTTATATGGATGTGAGTAATACTCTAAAGGAAAACAATTTAAAGAGACGAAATGTTTTATAAGCCTGGAAGGTTCCACTAATGCTCTATAGAATATATCAAACAAACCCAAAATCAAATTATTTTAATGTTAAACATATATTGGCCGAAAAATATGTTTATATAATTATATTACATCACTATTGGGTCATTATGATGTCCTAAAATACATTGTATATTTAAACGGTATTTAATTTTATCCCAAATATTCGACTATCTCGGAAAATCATGAAAATGTTCCCCATTGTATAATTTCGACATCCTGATTCCAAAAAAAATATCCATATTATCTAAATAATTTTATAAATATTTGAATTTTTTAATTTAAAAATAAAAACCGTCATTTACCAAAAATTCATGTGGTTTGGAAAAAACAGCTTTCAAACCTTAATATAAAGTAAAATTGCATTCATAAAATTATATGATCATTAATAAAAATTAATTAAATAATAATAATATTTTAATAAAATATTATTTAATTCCAAAATCAATTAATTCATCAAAATATATTTCATAGTTGAATATTAACTAAAATACTATTTGTGCTTTAAAAACTATTTAGAAAGTAACAATAACAAAATGAATGCATATTCTTTATATAAAAATAATGTACGTAGTCATAGTTCTAGGGTCTTCTTACATAACCCCTTATAAAACCCACATAAGACTGAAGGGTATGGTGTGTCATGGAGACATACTCTTGGGGTGGCTCAGATAACATTGCTCGGGTAGTAATCTCTATTAACTTCAACTTCCCCATAGTCTGTTTCCCTCAAGCTTAACGTGTTCAAGATGGGCTTGGGCTTGGTCAAGAGAAAATCCCAATGACGCCACGTCCATTCCGAGCTTGGAAAAATGGGCTTCAAAAGGGTAAAGTCTATTGTATGAGGCAATCACTTCCTTTTTGTGAGTAAATTGGATTTTTTAAAGCCCTATATTTATATTAATAATGTGTTCTCTATTCAACGACTATATTTTCAATGGTCACAATTCGTAACGGTATTTAAAAATCCAAAAACATAAAACTAATGAAGTTCTCAATTTATATATTCATATTAAAACATTTAATTAGATAAAGAAGAATTTCCATTAATGAAAGTTTTGGTCGTTACAAAAACTCTACATAAAATGAACATCCTATCATAAACACTTTCCATCAAATATTTATTGGAATATAGATATATATATATTTGACATCATTTTTTTCTATGTTAGGAAAAAATAAAAATTTAAATAAATGTACATTTGAATATTCTTCAAGATTGTGATGTCAAACACCCTCGATGATCATTCCTAAAGAGAATATACTGTGAATGATAATTTGATATTTTCTCATGATGTAGTAATGTAATTATAAAATATAGTATATTTTTTAACCCTTTTTATTTACCTCATTATACTAATTATATATGAAATTTTTTTTCCTTATATAATTAGAGTAGAATATCAATTTTTCTATTTGATTCCAAGTGTTTTAAAATGTTCTACAAAAAATAACTTCAGATATTGAAAACTCTGATACACATCTTCTGAAATTATGGAACTCAACAAGTAATTTCTCTCTCCAATAAATAAAATATCAAAAAGCATCATCATTTGATTATAATAATAATTTACGTAACATTCTATATATCTATAAAAAATGATATCATTGACATGAAAAATAATAATGGGTGGGTAATTTTTGTTTCTCTATATATAAATGTTTTTTTACAGTAATTTTGTTTTGAAATTTAGTGAGTTATTGTGGAAATTTAACATAGAATATTAGGACCATGGGGATTTATTAAAACTAAGAAAATATATTTTGTATAATATTAAATATTTTTTCATTTTATATAATCATAAATCATTTTAGTTTCTTAATATAAAAATCTTATTAGTGATCACCACTCAAGAAAACCAACATGGTATCAATTTTAAAATATATTTTTTATCAATAGAAAGAAAAATTATTATGGTTTTATTACTATATACCAATGTAAATTTTTTATTATTAATAATGTATTCATACTAAGAATACATTTTACACATGTTCCATTAATGTTTTCGAATAACTTCTAATTTCATACTAAACATATTATGAATGGAAATATTTATTTAATTAAATTATTATTTTATTGATTATTTACTAACTCCTAAGTGTTTCTCTATTAAATATGATAAAATTGTTTATTTATATGACATTTCAACTCTTGATTATTTTATTCTAATACAAAATTTTAGGGTTTCATCAATGATTACAAGGAGGTTCGATATGATGTTAATAAATACCTTATTATTTGACCCATCTCATTTTGAAGACCAGTAATATTTTAAAATGTAAACCTATATATCATCCCTGAATGAAATTAATTTATTTGTTTTCAATAATGCGATAATGTTAAATGATAATTTTCTTCCTGGGGTATCACTCAAATTATCAATTATGTCGTAATTTATTATATATTTTAATGTAAATAATACACCTCCATCTTCATTCCCAATAAACATACTTGATTATGAAAACTATTAATTTTCATGTTCAATCACCTTCACGTTAGATAAATTAGTAAAATTACCAGAATCCTTATTGTATTAGTGATATCCTCCCCCATTATTTTGATATAGAAGAAAATTCAATTTAATCCTTTTTCTACAACATTTATAAATTAGTACTATTGGACTCACCTGTTTTGATAATCCAAAATCTTGTTTAAATATAAATCATGATATATTAAGTCATTTGCTAACTCTTTTTAATCTATATTTATAAATATTTTATCCTGAACAATGTATACTCCTAGTCTCATGACTTTTCTGCATCAGCTTATAGTTTACATTTTTCTAAATATATGTTCATTTTTAAAGACTACTGGTTAGAGTCTTCTAATCCAAGTCACTAATATAGGTCACTGTTACTATAGGTCACTGATCCTAGAAGGTTATTGCGGAAGATATTCTGCCACTAATAAAGGCTATCGGTACAAGGATACTGTCACAAGGTCACTGCTGTGACAAGGCATCTGTTAGAAGTTCACTGTCAGACTCTTTCTCAAGTATGCTATTGAGAACTTCACTGCTTAAGCCTATAGTTGGACAAGTCTACCGTTTGTAGAAGGCTACCACTGGACAACTCCTATTGTCGAGATAGTCGACTGTTGTTCAAAGTCTACTGATGGCCATATTTCACTATTAATGAAATTATCTCTTGAATATCCTACTGATGAAGTCCACTAATGAGGAGATACTATTACATAGAGTAACAGCTACCATAACAAGCCTACAGACAAAGAGCCTACCGATGAAGCACACAGTTGAATAGCCTACTGATTAAGTCCACAGTTGGAAAGACCAAAGTTGAAGTCTACCGTGTGACATGCATCTGCTACCAGTATAATTATATTATATTCTTTTCATTACCAATTTTATTAATACTATTATAATTTTCATGTCAGGACAAATTAATGCACCTGACATTATTTAATTTTATTTACAAGCATATCAGGAAACAGTACGATGTACGAGGAAGACCACGTGTGGTTGAAACATTTTTCATGTCGGCCCCTGATGAACCAAATGAGAAAAATCAGAACTGGAAAAGAGTATATATATATAAGAGAGAGACATTCAAAACAGAATTTCCAATGCATACAAAACATATTGAAGAAGTGGCGTGGACATATTTAATATACACAGAAGAACACTCATAAGAGAGAAAGATACACAATCTCAAGAAGAACCCTCAAGCACTCATTCCGAAGAGCACATAGCTTCATAAAGGCCAATTAGAAGAATCTTATTTAGGCTGTAGTGGTGTGCTGCAAAAATCATAAAACCCAAGAAGGTGATCATCTTTACATCTGGAAGTCTGGAAGTTGCGACACTCTATTTTGGAGTCAACTTGCAGAGAAGGACTAAAACTTCATTTCATTCATTCAAATCAGTCTAGAACTGATCTTCCAACACAACAGGTCATTCTAAACTCATCCCTACTATCTTTAGCTCTACTGTGTTTAAATATATTATATTTGTGAGTAGTGTGTATGTGTTACACACACTGACTCTTGAGCTTAAACTAAGGGATACTGAAAATCCCTATACCAAAGTCTGCTTACATTTTTTACCCACACATAACTGTGGAAGAAGTTTTGTGTGACTTGGTAGTTATATTTTTCCCACGTATAACTATGGAAGAGGTTGAAAAACCTGGAAAGTTTGTGAAAACTATTTTAAATCCCGATACAGGCTGTGTATCACTTTTTAATAAAATTTCTTGGTGGCAGGTGATCACCAAGTAGAGAGGACTAGGTATTGACTTAAGACTGAATCTCTTGTTTAAATTGTAGTGCTCATCTTTCCATTACATTGTATTACATTTATACATTGTTCTTATATTTACAAAGACAGAAATCTACTTTTACATTCACTCTGATAGTTAGTTCTGGTTAGTGTGCATATCTGATTTTTTTAGTAAACTTGTTACAAAAGTCGAATTAGTTCTCAAACTGATTCAACTGAGGAGTAATAAACCATTGAGAAACATGTTGAACAGTAACTCACTTATATCTCTACTAACTTAATTGATGGTGCTGTTTTAATTTGGGGGATTTTAATCCTAAAAATTTTTAACAAAAATTTTAATTAGAACTCAATTCACCCCCCTCTTGAGTATCCACTCTGACCAACATTTGGTATCAAAGGAGACATCATTATATACAATGATTTCAAACCCACTATTTTCCAAACTATTATTTTAGTTTTATCCTAATGATATTAAATTTCTGTTAGTTCTAAATTTTATCTCTTTAATATATTTTCTAAAATAGAGTTATGGAAAATAGACTGGAAGGTGCTGCTACTAACATGCCACCTTTCGTTAATAGAATAAATTATGCTTAATGGAAAATTAAAATGAAAATTCATTTGGAAAGTATTTGTTTTGATATTTGGTCTGCTATAGAATCAGAATATGAGATTCCCAAAACTGCTAGATCTACCTGGGATGATGCTACAAAGTATGACTATAACAATAACTGTAAAGCTATGAATTCCCCTTACTTCTCTTTAGGAGATGAGAAATTTAACCGAATTTCTGCATGTAAAACAGCTCATGAAATCTGGGACACCTTGGTTGTTTCTCATAAAGGAACAACCAATGTGAAGGAGTTGATATTAAATACTTATACTGTTAAATATGATAATTTTAATATGAGACCTGATGAACCCATTTCTGACAAGTACCTTAGGTTTAATGAGATTTTCAACACCATGAATTCCCTAGGAAAAGTTGTTCCAGAAAACGAGCAGATCATGAGAATATTGAGATGTTTTCCAGACAGAAGGAGAGGCACTTCTATGTCTATCCGAGAGTCATGTGACATCTGCAAGCTACTCGTTAAGGAGTTGATTGGTAAGCTAATGATGTATGAAGAAGAACTGAAGGTGAACAAAGAAGAAGATGATGAACCTAAGAAACAATATGTGGCATGCAAGTCTACTGCTTCAAAGAGCAAAGACGAGGAGAAAATACATGTACCTACTGAATTCCCAACTAGTGAAGATTTAGATTTAGACAATGATGACGAAATGGCTCAAATAGCTAGGAGATTTAAGATTTTCTCTAGGAAGAAGAAGTTTTTCAGAAAAACAAACTTCAAGGGTAAGTATGATCAACAAGGTAAGTGGAAGAAGGATTGGAAGAAATCTGACAAGGAAGATGATATGGTCTGCTATGAATGCAAGAGGAAGGGACACATCAAGGCTATGACAACCCTGATTTTTATTACAGACATAAACATGATTTATTACATAAAACGTCACTTGATACAACAAAGATGATCGATAGGTTTAGTTTCTTTGGGGCTTAGGATCGTTACATAAAAAATTGAAACATGAAATACAACATCTTTATTGAAATCATCATTTACATGACCACTACATTCCCTTGTACTTAACATTGCATTGGATAACATGAGGACATGCATAAGAAAAGGGTGAGCTATAAAGCTCAGTACGGGAGTAAACATGGAATAACATGAGGTGTACAATACATGTTATACAATAGGCATATCAATAGATTATAAAAGAAACATGAACATAAATGCATGATAAATCATGATAATCATAACATGGAAATTTGGCAACAACACTTAACATGGAATTAGCATGAGCCAAGGCTCATTTCACATAGAGCATGAGTAAATCCTCATTTCACATGAAGCATGAGTAAACACTTTTTTCACTTGAATTAGCATGAGTCAACACTCATTGCATATGATGTATCATGATACTATACTTTACCCAATGCATTGGAGCGCTATAAGGGTCCACCCTTCTTAAACATGTCATTTCATGCATATGTGTGCCACATGGATCATAAAACATGGATTAATAAAACATAATAATTTAATCTAAGATAAAGGAATGTGGAATTCATACATGAAACGTTGTAATCAATAAGTAAAGGTAAATAAAGGTGGATACCCTTGATGGAGAAATGGGCATGGTATCCACTAAACAATGGCATTGGCTTAGAAAATCGGTGTGATTTCGACAACGTAACGGCGTGACATAAGAATTCATAAAAATGGTTGATTAGAGGGAAAGGGGTTTCTCATAATATTTACATGGAATTGAAAGTAAGGAGGTAATATATATACATGTCCCAACAATTTTAATGGAATTTAGATTCATGATACAAAATTATTTCTTAAATGTAAAAGAAGAGAGAGAAGTTCCTTTCAGAATTTCGGCATAGTAACGGGTGTACATGGGAGGAATTTAATGAGAGATAACGGGGTCTCCCATAATTCAAACAATAAGACGGATGTATGGGGGAGGTGAAAAACCATACCCCAAAATTCATAATTTCAATTAAAAGGGCAATACAACTTAATGAAAATTGACAAAAATTAGAAAGGAAGAAAAAAACCATTACTTGGAATTGTGCTTCCAAAGGCTTGAGAGAGGATTGAGAGAGGCTTCTTGGGAGATTGGGGAACCTTGGGAGGATTCTAGAGACATTAGGGTAGAGGTTGGACGAACTCCAAGGGATTTTAGTGAGGAGGAAGTGGGATCTTGGGTGGGTTTATATAGGAAAGGTGAGGAAATTCTTTATTATTTAGGTTTGGGTCCCCTTACATTAAATTAATCCAAACCACAAACCATCCCATGGTTTTTGCACATGGTTTTTGGAAAAGGGAAGAGGAAATCAATATTTTATAAGGCCAAATTCCGAACTTCTTAAAATATTAGGGTTGCTTATGTGGAGGTGAGTCACACTCCCATGGAAATTAATTTAAAATGGCAAGGTGTTGAATAAGTCTTGAGGAGTCCATTAATGCTTTGAAAAGTAAGTAAAACACACCCAAAATCACATCATTTTAATGGTAAAACATATATTGTCCAAACATAAGCATTATTGTATTTTATTACATCACCATTGGGTCATTATGATGTCATAAAACACATTATATATTTAAACGGTATTTAATTTTTACCCAGAAATTTGACTCTCTTAGAAAATTATGGAAAATTTACCATTGGATAATTTTGACATCCTGATTCCATAAATAACATATATTTTATCTAAATAATTTTCAAAATACTCTAATTTTCACTTTTAAAATAAAAACCGACATATATCGAAAATTCACGGGTTTTGACAAAAATGGATTTCAAACCTTAAAAAACATTTAAATTGCATTCATAAAATTATAAGATCATTTATATTTAATAAAAATTAATTTAATAATAATATTATTATTTTATTAAAATATTATTTAATTCAAAAATCCCTTAATTTAATAAAATATATTTCTTAATTAAATAATAACTAAAAACACCATTTGTACTTTAAACACTCTTTACAATGTATCAAAAATGACTAGAAATTATATTCATTATTATATACAAAAAAAATAATGTACATGAACATAGTACTACTTATTTGTTACATAACCCCTCAAAACATTCGCATAAGACCTAAGGGTAAGGTGTGCAATGGTGACAGACTCCTGGGGTGGCTCGGATAACATCGCTTGAGTGGTAATCTCTATTAACTTCCACTTTTCCTGTAGATGGTCACGTTCGAGCTTGACATGATGAAGCTCAGCTTGGGATTGGTCAAGAGCGAAGCCCAAGGATTCCAGCTCTTTTCTGAGCTCTGACAAGTGGGCTTCGTATGGGGCAATTTTACTGGATAATGTCATCTCTTCTTTCGTCTGAGTAAATTGGATTTGTTAAAGTCCTATATTTATACTAATCACGTGATCACTGTTCAACGACTATATTAGCAACAGTCAAAATTCTTAACATAAAACCAAAGAAGTTGAAATTTTATATAAACATAAAGAGATATTTAACTGGATCAATAGGTATTTTCCATTAATGAAACTTTGGGTCGGTACAATATTCCCCCCTTAAGAAATTTCGCCCTTGAAATTTTCCTTTTACCACACTAAAACAAATGTGGGTAACTCAACTTCATCATATCCTTCGATTCCCATGTTTCGTCTTCAAACTTGTTTTTTCTCTACAACACCTTGACGAGGGGCATTGTCTTATTTCATAGAACTTTTTCTCTATGATCTAAAATCTTCACAAGTTTCTCCTCATAAGAAATATCATCTTCCAATTGTATCACCTCAGAAGAGAGTACATGTGAAGGGTCCGGTGTGTACTTTCATAAAAGGGATACATGAAAGACAAAATTTATTTTTTCCATAGTAGGTGGAAGTGCTAGTCGATAGGCCATAGCCCCGACACGATCAATAATCTCGAAGGGGCCGATGTACCTTGTACTTATCTTCCCTTTATTTCCAAACCACATGACCTTCTTCCACAGAGATATGCGTAGAAAAATGATGTCTCCAACTTTAAACTCAAGGTCTCGTCGACGATTATCTGCATATCTCTTCTATCAACTCTGAGTTGCCTTAATATGCTGGTGAATGGATTTTACCTTCTCCACCATTTCCTCAACCATTTCTGGTTCAAGAATCTTATGTTCACCGACCTCATCCCACCATACCGGCATTCTGCACCTTTTCCCATATAGGGCTTCATATGGTGTCATTTGGATGCTCGAGTGGAAACTTTTGTTAAAAGAGAACTCAACCCGAGGAAGATGTTAATCCCATCATCTTTTAAAGTCCATTGAGCATTCTCTCAACATGTCCTCAAGTGTTTGGATAGTCCGATCAGATTGGACATCAGTTTGAGGATGATATGTCGTAATGAAGTTCAGTTCAGTATTCAGAGCATGTTGAAGACTCTTCCAAAACATAGAGGTGAATCTTGGATCTCGGTCAGACACAATAGACAGTGGTACTCCATGCGACCTTACCAGTTCCCTGATATATATATCCGTTCCAGTTGATCCAAAGAGAAATCCTCTCGAATAGCAATGAAGTGTGCAGTCTTTTTAAGAGGATCCAAAACATTCCAGATTGCATTGTTGCCTTTGGATGTCCTTGGAAGTCCGGTGACAAATTCCAGGGTGATGTTCTCACATTTCCATTCTGGTATGGGCAATGGTTGCATCATCCCCTTAGACTTCTTCCTCTCTGCCTTCACTTGCTGACACACCAGGCACTTTGATGTATATTCAACGATCTCCTTATTCATATTATCCCACCAAAAGTTTTCTCAGAGATCTCGATACATCTTTGTCATCTATGGGTGAATAGAGAAATATGAACTATGTGCATCATCCAAAAGATCCTTCTTCAGCTCTAGACTTGATGGAACACATAGTCTTTTCCCAAACCACACAATTCCTTCTTATGCAACATTAATCTCTGAGGATCTCCATTTTTTGATAGCTTCTAATTTTTCCTGAATTCCCACATCATCCTTTTGAGCATCCATTAACCTTTCCAAAATAGATGGTTGAGCAATAATTTGTGAAAGGATTGATGATGTTCCCTTCTTTACGATTCCCACATCCATCTTTGTCAAGTCTAAAAAGATTGGAACCTTCTCAATTCTCATCATTGATAGAATTGTTGGGTCCTTTCTACTTAGGGCATCTGCCACCATGTTCACTTTCCCACGGTGGTAATGTATTGAACATTCGTAATCCATGATGAGCTCTATCCAACTTCTCTGGCGCATATTAAACTCTTTCTGAGTGAATATATATTTAAGACTATTGTGGTCAGTATATATCTCAAATTTCTCTCCATAGAGATATTGCCGCCAGATTTTCAAGGCAAAGATCACAGCTGCCAACTCCAGATCAAGCGTTGGATAGTTTCTCTCATGGATTTTCAACTGCCTTGAGGCATAGGATATCACTTTATCATTCTTCATCAGCACACAACCTAAGACCTTCTTTGAAGCATCACTGAATACCATAAAAAGTTCCCCACTTGTGGGTAAAGTGAGCACGAGTGCAGTGCTAATCCCCCTTTTCAACTCCTTGAAGCTTTCTTCGCATTCATCACTCCAAGAAAACTTTACCCCCTTTCGTGTTATCTTGGTAAGAGGGTTGGAAAATCATGAGAAATTCCTCACAAATCGTCTATAATATCCATCTAACCCCAAGAAGCTATGGATATCCGTTATTGATGTTGGCCTCGGCCATCCCTCAATTGCATCTGTTTTGGAGGGGTCCATAGATATCACATTACTTGTGATGATATGGCCCAAGAATGAGACCTCCTTCAACTAGAAGTCACACTTTCTGTACTTTTAATAGAGATTCTCCTTGTGCAAAGTCTCCAGTATAGTTTTAAAATGCTCCTCATGATCCTCCTGGGTATCGGAGTATATTAGAATATCATCTATAAATACTACCACAAATTTGTCAAGGTAATCTCTAAATACACTATTCATCAAGTCCATGAATATTTTTGAAGCATTGGTGAGTCCGAAAGGCATTACTATGAATTCACAGTGCTCGTACCTTGTACGAAAAGTAGTCTTGGGGACATCTTCCTTCTTCACCCTTACTTTATAATATCCCGAACGCAAATCCACTTTGGAAGAAGTATTGTGCTCCACGTATCTGATCAAACAAGTAATCGATTATTGGGAGAGAATAATTTTTCTTTATCGTGATTTTGTTAAGTTCACGATAATCGATGCAAATCCGCATTGACCCATCCTTCTTCTTGACGAAGAGGACTGGTGCACCCCATGGTGAAGCACTTGGGCGTATAAACCCTTTATCCAGATTCTCCTATAGTTGTTTTTTTCATCTCTTCAAGATATACAACAGCAATTCTATATGGATTCATGGATATTGGTAGCACCCCAGGTATAAGTTCAATTGAGAACTCAACATATCTTTTTGGAGGAAGACCAGGCAGTTCCCCGAGAAACACTTCAGCGAATTCCCTCACAATAGGCATTTCTTCAAGGATGGTTTCTTCCTTGGACTCAATCATCTGAGCCAGATACACGTGCTCATAAGGTATTAATATCCATGCTTGAGATGATAGAGCTAAAAAAGATTCATCTTCCTCCTGACACTTGAAAATAATCAGGGGTTGATTCTCCATATGGAGTGTGATTTCCCTCTCCCGATAATTTATGTTGGCTCTATATAAGGAAAGCCAATCCATGCGAAGAATTGCATCAAATCCCACCAGAGGGAGTATGAAGAGGTTCGTCGGGAAATTAAATCCACATATAATAACATGGGAGGACTTATATTCATTGGATTCGATGATTTCCCCATTTTACGTACTCACCGACATCTTTACTTCCATGATTTGTGGTGGTGTTGGGATTGTTCTACTAAACTTTCGAGATATAAAAGAATGCGTAGAACCTGAATCAAAAAGTACATTCGCTATTCATGAATAAATAACTAGCGTACCTATCGCCACTACATTGTCGGGGTTCACTTTAGTAGAAGTGATGGCTAAAGCTCTTCCTTGCTGCCTTGGAGGTTGTTGGTAGTCTCTGAAAACCCTTGGATTAGGGAACTTATTTGAAAAATGCACCTGTTCTTTTCATTTGTTGCAGTGAACAACGCGTTGAGGTTCTAATGGAGTGTTCCTCTCCTCTGTCGCGGCCACAGGTTTTTCTTGTCGACAGTTTACAGCTAGGTGCCCTTCTTTTCCACACCTGAAGCATTTTCTAGTCCCCTTAATGCAATTTTCAGGGTGCTTCTTTCTGCGCTTTGGACAAGTGGGGTGCTCGATCTTCTTAGCACCGTTGGATTTATCCATCGGACCACTAGCATTGATGTCCACCATACGCTTCTTGTACCCATGATACCCATGTGATTCCTCGATCTCCATTTCGACCTTGAGGGAACATCGGAAAATTTCCTCGTAGCTATCAAAGTCACGGATCGCTAATGATTTCCGCAAGCTAGGCTTTAGCCCACCAAAGAAGTAGTCAAACTTGCATTCGGGGGTAACAACAAAGCTGGAAGCATATCATGAAAGCCTTGTGATGTTTTCCTTGTACGCTCTAACAGATTCTTCATCTTTTTGCTTGATGGAAAGGAAGTCCCTTTCCATCTTAAGACGGAGGGTATGCGGAAAATATTTATCAACAAACATCTTCCAGAAATCCATCCATTCCAACACCTCGATCTCCTCCTCAGGCTTCGTATTTTTGATCAACGTCCACCATTGATCAGCTTCACCCTCCATATGATAAGCATCCAGTAGAACCTTCTCTTGTTCAGAACATTGAAGGATGGAGAAGATCTTTTCAATGGAGTTGATCCATTGTTCAACGATCATGGGATCAGATGATCCACTAAAAGTAAGAGGTATTTGTCTCCTGAAGCTCTTGATAGAGACTTGTTCTTTCTTAGGGGGGGTTGAACATTCCTCTTGACCCGTGTTTCTATTCAAAACTTATGTTAGCTGAGAGAGAAGTGTGACAAAGTTCACAATTAAAACTATCCTCTGATAACAACTATGAAAACCCTGCTTTTTATTACAGACTTAATCATGATTTATTACGTAAAACATCACTTGATACAACAAAGAAGATCGAGAGGTTTAGTGTCTTTGGGTCTTAGGATCATTACATAAAAACATGAAACATGAAATACAACATCTTTATTGAAAACTTCATTTACATGACCACTACATTCCCTCGTACTTAGCATTGCATGGGATAACCTGAGGACATGCATAAGAAAAGGGTGAGCTACAAAGCCCAGTAAGGGAGTAAACATGGAATAACATGAGGAGTAAAATACATGTTAGACAATAGGCGTATCAATACATCATAAAAGAAACATGAACATAAAGGCTTGATAAATCATGATAATCATAACATGGAAATGTGGCAACAACTCTTAACATGGAATTATCATGAGCCAAGGCTCATTGCACATAGATCATGAGTAAATCCTCATTGCACATGAAGCACGAGTGAACCCTAGTTGCACATGAATTAGCATGAGTCAACACTCATTGCACATGATGTATCATGATACTATACTTTACCCAATGCATTGGAGCGCTATACGGGCGCACCCTACTTAAACATTTCATTTCATGCATATGTGTGCCACATGGATCATAAAACATGGATTCATAAAACATAATCATTTATTCCATGATAAAGGAATGTGAAATTAATATATGAAACTTTGTAATCAATAAGTAATGGTGAATTAATGTGGATACCCTTGATGGAGAAATGGGCATGGAATCCACTACACAATGGCATTGGCTTAGAAAATCGGTACGATTTCGGCAGCGTAACGGTGTGACATAAGATTTCATAAAAATGGTTGATGAGAGAGAAAGGGTTTTATCATAATATATACATGTAATGGACAGTAAGAAGGTCATATAGATACATGTACGAACAATTGTAATGGAATTTAGATTCATGATACAAAATTATTTCTTGAATGTAAAAGAAGAGAGAGAAGTTCCTTTCAGAATTTCGGCATAGTAACGGGTGTACATGGGAGGCATTTAATGAGAGAGAAAGGGGTCTACCATAATTAAAACAATAAGAGAGCAGTATTGGGGAGATTCGAAACCATACCCCAACATTCATAATTGAAATTAAAAGGGCAATACAACTTAATGAAAATTGACAAAAATGAGAAAGAAAGAAAAAACCCCTTACTTGGAAGTGTGCTTCCAAAGGCTTGAGAGAGGATTGAGAGAGGCTTCTTGGGAGCTTGGGGAACCTTGGGAGGATTCTAGAGAGAGTAGGGCAGAGGTTGGACGAACTCCAAGGGATTTTAGTGAGGAGTAAGTGGGATCATGGGTGGGTTTATATAGAAAAGGTGAGGGAATTCTTTATTATTTAGGGTTGGGTCCCCTTACATTAAATTAATCGAAACCAAAAACCATCCCATAGTGTTTGCCCATTGTTTTTGAAAAATAGAAGAGGAAATAAATATTTTATAAGGCCAAAGTCCGAAATTCTTAAAATATTATGGTTGGTTATGTGGAGGTGAGTCACACTCCCATGGAAATTAATTTAAAAAGGAAAGGTGTTGAATAAGTCTTGAGGGGTCCATTAATGCTTTGAAAAGTAAGTCAAACAAACCCAAAATCACATAATTTTAATAGTAAAACATCTATTGGCTGAACATAAGGATTATAGTATTTTATTACATCACCATTGGGTCATTACGATGTCATAAAACATATTATATATTTAAACGGTATTTAATTTTTACCCAAATATTTGACTGTCTCAGAAAATTATGAAAAATTCACCGTTGGTAAATTTTGACATCCTGAATCCATAAATAACATCTATTTTATCCAAATAATTTTCTAAATATTCTAATTTTAACTTTTAAAATAAAAACCGACATTTATCAAAAATTCACGGGTTTTGACAAAAATGGCTTTCAAACCTTAATAAAATTTTTATTTGCATTCATAATATTATAAGATCATTTATATTTAATAAAAATTAATTTAATAATAATATTATTATTTTATTAAAATATTATTTAATTCAAAAATCCATTAATTTAATAAAATATATTTATTAATTAAATAATAACTAAAAACACCATTTGTACTTTAAAAACTATTTACAATGTATCAAAAATGACTTGAAATTATATTAATTATTATATAGAAAAAAATAATGTACTTGAACATAGTACTACTTATTGGTTACATAACCCCTCAAAACAGCCGCATAAGACCTAAGGGTAAGGTGTACGATGGTGACAGACTCTTGGGGTGGCTCGGATAACATCGCTCGAGTGGTGATATCTTTCAACTTAAACTTTTCCCGTAGATGGTCACGTTCGAGCTTGACATGATAAAGCTCAGCTTGGGCTTTGTCAAGAGAGAATCCCAAGGATTCCACCTCTTTTCCGAGCTCTAACAAATGGGATTTGTATGGGGAAATTTTACTGGATGAGGCCATCGCTTCATTCATCTGAGTAAATTGGATTTGTTAAAGTACTATATTTATACTAATCATGTGATCACTGTTCAACAGCTATATTAGCAACAGTCAAAAAACATAACATAAACCCAAATAAGATGAAATTTTATATAAACATAAAGAGACATTTAACTGGATCAAGAGGCATTTTCCTTTAATAAAAATTTGGGTCGTTACAAAGGCTGACTGTCCAAAATTAAAATTCAAAAAGAAATATGATTATAAGGAAAAAAAGTACAAGAAATCCATGAAGGAAACCTGGAGTGCTTCGGAAGACAACACAAGTGAATCAGAAGCTACTAATTCTGAAAATAATCATGCCAACATGTGCTTCGTGACTAACATATCTAAGGGAAGTTTTTTAAAGAGTTCATGTAACACTCTATGGTACTTGGATAGTGGATGTTCAAGACATATGATAGGAGACTATTCTTGCTTCAAGAGTCTAATTAAATTTGATGGTGGGCATGTCACCTTTGGTGACAATGCAAAAGGAAAAATCATCGTCTTAGGCCAGATTGGTAACCCTGATACAATATTAATTTCTAAAGTAATTTTTATTGATGGATTAAAGTATAATTTTCTTAGAATATCACAGTTATGTGATGATGTCCTTAATGTTATATTTGAAAATGATTCATGAAATGTTTTTAATTCAAAAAATTATTTGGTTCTCACTGCATGTAGAAATGAGAATGTATATGCTGTTGATTTAAATTCCTTAGCCAAACAAAATGTTTCCTACTTAAATTCTTTTCATAAAGAGTCTAGGTTGTGGCATAGAAGATTAGGACACAGTAATGTGCACTCACTTAGGAATCTATCTAAGAAATTTTTAGTTAGGGACTTACCTAAATTATAATTCCCAATTGATAAAGTGTGTAATCCATGTCAAAAGGGAAAACAATACAAAGTTTCTTTCAAACCAAAGAAATAAGTTTCAACTTCTCAACCACTTGAGTTGGTTCACTTGGATTTGTTTGGACCATCAAGAGTTTCAAGTATAAACTAGAAGCACTTTGTTTATGTTCTTGTATATGACTTCTCTAGGTATACTTGGGTATACTTTATAGCTCACAAGAGTGAAGCTTGTTCCTATTTTGTCAAATATTCCAAGTCTGTAGAAAACCTTAGTTGACTTAAGATTAAGACCCTTAGAAGTGATCATGGTCGTGAGTTTGAGAATAATGAGTTTGAATCTTACTACTCACAAAATGGCTATAATCACAACTTTTTCACCCCTAGGACACCACAACATAATGGTGTAGTAGAAAGAAGAAATATAACCCTTCAAGAAATTGCAATGACTATGCATAATGAGTATGACTTACCTATTTATTTTTGTGATGAAGTTGTAAATATAGCTTGTTACATTATCAATAGAGTTTTCATTATACCTATTCTAAAAATGACCCCTTATGAACTTTGAAATAATAGGAAGCCTAAGGTTAATTATTTTAGAGTTTTTGGTTGCAATGTCTTTATTCTTAATACTAAAGATAATCTTGACAAATTTTCACCCAAAAGTGATGAAGGAATTTTCCTGGGTTATTCTATTTCATATAAAGCCTATAGAGTGTTCTATAAGAAAACCAAATGTGTGGAAGAATCAGTTCATATCAAATTCAATGTGACTGATCCACATGAGCCTAAAACATCTCTTGAACATCTTGAGGATGATTTATCAAACCTAAACATTAATGATAAGAATAGTGAATCCCCTGTAAAAGTATCCATTTTTGGAATGTTTCCAGAATATGCACCTGTTAATTCTGAACCAACAGAAAACAGTGATGAATCTAGCTCACCCCTTCCTAGATGTATTATGACTCTTAAGAATCATCCTCTAGATGCTGTTGTAGGCGATTTAAATAGAGGAACACAAACTAGAGCTTATCTAAGAAACCAGGTTGAACATCAAGCTTTTCATTCACAGCTTGAAACCAAAAATATTAATGAAGCTCTCAATGATGAATTTTGGGTAATGGCTCTGCAAGAAGAACTAAATCAGTTCAAAATAAAAAAAGTTTGGGAATTAGTGGAAAGACCTAAGGACACTTTGAACATAGGCACTAAATGGGTGTTTAGGAACAAAGTAGATGAGTCTGGGAATATAGTTAGAAACAAATCTAGGATAGTTGCCCAAGGATATAGTCAAGAGGAAGGAATAGACTATGAGGATACCTTTGCACCTGTAGCTAGATTAGAAGCCATTAGGATACTACTTGCCTATGCAGCTCATCTTAATTTCAATCTTTTTCAAATGGATGTTAAAAGTGCTTTTCTTAATGGTTATATATTTGAGGATGTATTTGTTGAACAACCTCCTAGTTTTACAAATCACCATTTTTTCAATCATGTTTTTAAACTATCAAAAGCTTTATATGGCTTAAAACAAGCTCCAAGAGCATGGTATGATAGGCTCAGGTCTTTTCTTATTTCAAAAGGTTTTTACAAAGGGATAGCAGATTTTACTCTTTTCATTGAATGGATTTCTAAGTATGTTTTGATAGTACACATTTATGTGGATGATATTATTTTTGGATCTTCAAAAAATTCATTTTGTACTGATTTTTCAAAAATGATGCAAAATGAGTTTGAAATGAGTTTAATGGGAGAACTCAAATTTTTCCTTGGATTTAAAATCTTTAAAAATAAAAATTGAATTGTTTTGAATCAAATTAAATATATTAAATATCTTTTAAAACATGTTTCTTTAGATGGTAGTAAAGTTAGTGACACAACTATGATTACCACTTGTAAGTTGGATACTGAGGAAGCTGGAGAACCAGTGGATCAAACCAACTACAGAGGTATGATAGGGATTCTACTATATCATACAGCTAGTAGACCTGACATCATGTTTAGTGTATGTATGTGTGCTCACTTTCAATCCAATCCAAAATAGTCTCATTTAACTGCTGTTAAAAGTATTTTTAAATATCTCAAACATACTACCAACTTAGGATTATTTTATCCAAAAGGACAATCATTTGATTTGTTGAGTTATTCTGATGCTGATTTTTCCAGCTGCAAGATTGATAGAAAAAGCACCACTGGGACATGTAACATTTTAGGAAAATCACTAGTATCTTAGTGTAGTAAGAAGCAGGATTCTGTTGCATTATCTACTGCCAAAGCTGAGTACATAGCTGATGGTAGTTGTTGTGCTCAAATTCTGTGGATGAAACACACATTACTGGACTATGGATATAAATTCAAACATGTCTCTATAAATTGTGACAATACAAGTGCTATTAACATTTCCAATAATCCAGTATCTCATGCTAGGAAAAAGCATATTGATGTGAGACATCACTTTTTGAGTGATCATTATCAAAAGAGTGATATCACTCTTGAATTCATTAGCACTGAACATTAATTGACTGATATATTCACAAATCCTTTGAATGATGATAGGTTAAATTACATAAAACATGAGTTAGGTATGATTAATTTCAGTATAGGATACCTCACAGTCGAACCTCACAGTTAGACTTCATAGTGGGACTGCATAGTTAGACCTCACAGTCGGACCTCACAGACGGACCTCACAGTCGGACCTCACAGTCGGACCTCACTGTTAGATCTCACTGGTGTACCTCACAGGTACATCTCACTATTGGATACTTTGTTGTTTGTCTTTATTTTTCCAGGTATTTGAACCATTTTTATTTCTATTTATTATTTCTGTTTTATTTTTTTTAATCCCTAAATGATAAAACCAAAGGCGACGAACATATCTCATTCCACCTTCCTCTCCCAATCTTGAACCTTGCTCTCAAAATTCCTAAACCCTAACACTTCATTTGAACCTTCAAACCTCCTTCAATCTCCATGGCCAGAACCAAGCGACCCCCGACTGTCAATGAGGACGCGCCAAATCCAAAGGGGACTCGAGCTGAATCCATTGGCACCTGTAATACTTCGACAGGACCTGTAAATCTGCATCTGACCAAGAGACAAATCATTGTTGAGAAGGAGTTAAGTGAAGAATGGTTGATGTCGATCAAGTCATTAGTCTAGGAAGTACTAGATGCCCAAGGATGGACTGAATGTTTTTCCAACAATAATGGACCATACTACATGAATCTTGTGAACGAATTCTATGAATATCTGAAGTTAAAAGAGGAAGATGATGTGCATAAGCTAATATCCATAGTCAATGGCAATGAATTCAGTTTCTCGTCTGCTGAGTGGTCTGCCTGTTTGATAGTTCCTCATGAATGAGTATATGATTACTACTCTGGAGTGGCTCCTTCGGACAGTGGTTTTTTTTAATATGAAAAAGATCTAGAAGAATTGACAGGAAATTGAAAATCAAGGAAGATCGTTGTAGCTAAGATGAATGGAGAAGACATGCTTCTGTTCAAATTCATTTAGCATGTACTTAGTCCCAGGAGAGGAGACTTTGATGTACTGAAGTATCAGGACATATTCCTGATGTACTTACTGAAGCATGGAATGAAGATTATCCTTTGTAGGTTACTGAAGGAACAATTGGAGGATATGACTAAGTCAAGTTAAAAGTCCAATGCCCTATTTCATGCCAATCTTATTTCAGTAATGCTAAAAGTAAAGGGTGTGGCCGGAAATCAAGAAGAGATGATAGTGGCCAAGAATAGTGTTTGTATCTCTATGGTTATTTGAATGTTCATGAAAATTAGCTGGAATCCCAGGAAGAAGGCATTGGTGAATGATGAAGGAATGGTATATGAAAAGTTTGACCCTGGTACTCATCCATCTAGACCAAGAGACAAGAGAGATCCAGTCCTAAAGCCTGATAAGCCAGAACCAGCTTATTCAAATGAGGAGGAGGCTGAAGGAGATGTGGACTATGAAAGAAAGAACACCCCCATTGATGATGGGACTGATCCTAATTTGTCTCACAGTCCTGTAATTATAGTAGCCTTCAGAGCACCTATCCATGCAAAATATGTGCCATGAAGAGAGACTGTTCTGAAGGACAGTGATACTGAGACTACTGAAGAAGAAGAAGCATACCAGAATATTATCAAGGACACCTCTGAAGAGGATGAGGCAGAGGAATCTTATGATAAGGATGAAGGAAAGGAGGCTTTTACAGAAGCTGATGATGAAGACAATGAATAAGAAGAGCTCAGATTGAGCCCTCTAATAGATAATACAGACATGATAGTGTCTGGTCAGAAAGCAGGAGTGGCATCTATTTACATTGATAAGGAAGTCATTTATGACTCAGTGAAGGAAAAGTCTCACCTCACTGTTGAACCAATAGAAAAAAATGTTGTTGAATCTGCTAGAGTCGTAGAGGAGGCTGTGGAGTTACATAGAGCAGAACAATTAGAGGAGAATACTAAGGAGAGATATTTAAGTGAGGGGGAGCATATTTGTTCAGTTTCTATCTTGTATGACATAGAAGGATGGTCATCAGATCTAGGGTACATGGAAATTGGACTAAATTATGGAGATTCGGATAAGGAAGACCAGCTTCAAAGGGATACTATTATCCTACCTAAAAGTATTCCATTTGTTGTGGCTGATAATTTTGCAACCAAGGAGGACCTTGAGTCCTTGAAAGTTGAAATGAAAGAAGCAGTGAGACAATCAGTTGCAGATTTGAAGAATAGCCTTGTTGAAGAGCTAAGGAGTGTCGAGCAATCCCTGGAACTATCTCTAGGATGTACTATGCATAGTCCATTGAAAGAAATGATGGATGAATTTAAAGTCTGTCATACTCAAATTGAATGTTGTACAGGATATGTGGTTGCTCTTAGACAATCAGTTGCTTCATTGAATACCATGAGCAGTTCGCAAAACCAAGTGAATGCTGAGATTCGATATATCAAAGAAGTAGTCATGTAGTTTGTGGAGGTTTTTGAGGACATTAAGAAATTCTTCGAAGAACATATGAATAGTCAGGATTCACTTGTTCAGAAGGTGATTGGTAACTTGAATCAGTCTTTCTAAGAGACAATGGCCTTCTCGATCAAACCCCTTCCTTCATCTTGCTCCTCTGTAAACATTGAGCAGATCAGAAATGTGATCCAGGAAGAGCTTGATAAGGCCAGTACCAGTGGCACCTCTAATTCCCAGGTACTTGCTACCACTAGGGAAGTCATCAGTTTTGTTTGTGAACACTTTTGGGTAGCTACTGCTTCTTAGGAGGCCATTAATAATAAGGTGGAATCTTACTTTGAGAAGGACTATACCAAGCATCAAATGACCAACCACTTCAAGCTATTGATAGAGAATATGAAGCTGCCTTCAGTAACTCAGACATTGAAGGAGAAGGTCAGCAAACTGAGAGAATTGACCCTAGCTTTGGATTAATTTTTTATAGAATAATGATTATTTTTTATCTTCTATGGAAAGAAGATGAAGCATTATTATGGATTTCAGAAACATTCTTCTACCTTTTATCCATGTGGACGGCACCCCTATCATCATCCCTCCTGCCTTAATTGCATCTCAATAAAGTGGTTATTCCATGATGTCTCCTGCTGAAGCTATCAGAAGCCTTACTCCACTGATACCTCAGCGAGCTACCCACTACAGACCCACAAGAGCTTATGTTGCTGCCCCTCCAGTCATTCCTGCAGCAATTCCTAAACCTGTTGATCCACCATCTCATCCTCCATCTTATTCTTTCAATGGGAAAGACCCCTTAACTACGGATGATGTGGATTGAGTCTATTTATGTCTTTTTATATGGACTATGTGTTCTTTTTTGGGTCATGTACTGAACCTGTCATTAATAGAAGCTTTCTTTGTTCTCTCTATTTGTGCTTCTTTTTACTAATCACAATGGGAGAGAAATGCTGTTCTAATTCTAGTCTAATCATGTGATTGGGGAGAAATATGATAATATGCTACAATGATACTATGTTGAATCTTTTACACTCTTCTCTCTGATACAATGCACAAATATTTTCTGGTTGTCCACCCTTATTAATCGATGTTACCTGAGACTTTTTTGATCTATGTTTAATAACTGTATTATATATGACATCTATCTTTAATACATACTGGCAAATTTTGTGATTATCAAAATGGGGGAGATTGTTAGACTCACCTGTTTTGATAATCCCAAATAATGTTTAAATATAAATCATGATATATTAAGTCATTTGATAACTCTTTTTAATCTGTATTTATAATTATTTTATCCTGAACAATGTATACTCTTAGTCTCATGAGTTTGCTGTATCAGCTTACAATTTACATTTATATAAATATAAGTTCATAGTTAAAGGTTACTAGTTAGAGTCTTCTGATAAAATTCACCGTTATAGCTCACTGTTACAATAGGTCATTGATCCTAGAATGTTACTATTGAATATATTCTAACAATAATATAGGCTACCAGTACAAGGTTACTATCACAGGGTCACTACTGTGACAAGGCTTCTATTAGAAGTTCACTGTCAGACTCATTCTCATGACTTCTGTTGAGAACTTCACTACTCAAGAATACAGTTGGACAAGTCTACCATTAGTAGAAGGCTACCGCTGGACAACTCCTACTATAGAGATAGTCGACAGTTGTTCAATGTCTACTGATGAACATATTTCACTATTAATGAAATTATCTCTTGAATAGCCTACCGATAAAGTCCACTGATGAGGAGTTATTGTTTCATAGAGTAACAACTACCGTTACAAGACTATAGACAAAGAGCCTACCGATAAAGCTCATAGTTGAATAGCTTGCCGATGAAGTACACAGTTAGAAAGACCACAGTTTAAGTCTACCGTGTGACATGCATCTGCTACCGGTCTAATGATATTCTATTCCTTTCTTTACCAATTTTATTAATACTATTATAACGGTCTTGTCTAGAAAAATTAATGCAACTGACATTATTTGATGTAATTCGCAGGCATATCTGGAAACAGTACAATGTACGATGAAGACCACTCATGGTTGAAACATTTTTCCTTTTGGTCCCTGCTTAACCAAATGAGAAAAATCTGAACTGGAAAAGATTATATATATATATATATATATATTTAAGATAGAGACATTCAAAACAGATATTCCAATACATACAGAACATATTGAAGAAGTGGCGTGGACATATTGAATATACACAGAAGAACACTCATAAGGGAGAATGATACACAATCTGTAGAAGAACCCTCAAGAACTCATTCAGAAGAACACAGAGATTCATGAAGACAAATTGAAAGTATCTCTGTCAAGCTATCATGTTGTGCTGTAAAGAGATTAAAACCCAAGAAGCTGATCATATTTACATCTGGATGTCTGGAAGTTGTGACCCTCTGTTTTGGAGTCAACTTGCAGAGAAGGACTAAAACATCATTTCATTTGTTCCAACAAGTCCAGAACTGATCTTCCAACACAACAGAGCATTCTAAACTCATCCTTACTATCTTTAGCTCTACTGTGTTTTAATACTTTACATTTTTGAGAAGTGTGTATGTGTTACACACACTGACTCTTGTGCTTGGACTGAGGGATACTAAAAATCCCTATACCAAACTCTCTTTACAATTTTTACCCACACATAACTGGGGAAGAAGCCTGGTGTGGCTTGGTAGTTATATTTTTCCCACGTATAATTGTGGTAGAGGTTGCAAAACATGAACAGTTTGTGAAAACTGTTGTAAATCCTGATACAGGCTGTGTATCACTTTTTAATAAAATTACTTGGTTGCAGGTGATCACCATGTAGAGAGGACTAGGTCTTGACTTAAGACTGAACCACTTGTTTAAATTCTTGTGTTCATCTTTCCATTGCTCTGTTTTACATTTATCTGTTGTGCTTATATTTTCAACGACAGAAATCTATTTTTACATTAACTCTGATAGTTAGTTCTGGTTAGTGTGTATATATGATTTGTTTAGTAAACATGTTTCAAATGTAAAATTAGTTCTCATACTGATTCAAATGAGGAGTAATCAACCTTTGAGAAACCTATTTAATAATAACTCACTTATATCTCTACTGCCTTAAAAGTCAAATTAGTTCTCATACTGATTCAACTAAGGAGTAATCAACCTTTGAGAAACCTGTTGAACAATAACACACTTGTATCTCTACTACCTTAATTGACAGGGATGTTTTTATTTAGGGTATTTTAATCCTAAAAGTTTTTAATAGAAATTTTAATTGGAACTCAATTCACCCCCTATTGAGTATCCACTCCGACCAACAAGTACCTTTCCCCTTAATGACACAAGGGTTGAAAAAATTTCTTGTGTACTTTAAACATCGATAATTTTTTGTAATATATATCGTATAAAAACATATCAAAATATGGATGATACATACTAAAGTGCTCATTATGAATAAAATTCATAGTCACATGTCTCTAAAATAAACAAGATGTCTTATGTTCAACCAAATATTTTCTGAGCTATATCCACCATAATTATTTTCTTCCATTCTATGAAACTTATTTTTTATATGAAATGTATTACACCATACTCATGTTAAATTATATTCTTGTCTAGATATTATTTAAATCATTTTCTAGTGTAATCACTTATTTTTTCTATTATAATTTTCTTTAAGGAATATCCATATTAATGTTCTATGTTATATAAACATTTTATAAACATAAAACATTTAATTTGGGTAAATTTATCACTAAATTTGAAAATCTAATCGCATATTTTTTTATTTTTTATTTTTTAGCCCATAAATGTATAAATTAATTATATCCAATGGATAATAGGTTTAAATCTCCACTTTATGATATTAAATTTTATTAATATTTTCTATTCATAATATAGAAAAAAACTAATTCATTTCTCTCTTCAAACCAATAACAACAAAAAAATTATCCCCTCAATTATTTTTTTCATGTTTTTTACAAAATCGATAATACAATGATTCCATAACACATTTTAATCAGTATTCCTCAAATAAAAATAATTTTCAACATTAATCACTTGAAATAGGACACGACTTATTAATTTTCAAATAGTAATGACATTGAAATCCTAGGTTATGTCCACTAAGCATTTTAATTTTTGAAAAATCACCTCATTCATTTAATCATAGTGTCTAAAAAACTATTTTTTGATTCAAATAAAAACAACGATTGTTATTTTGTTTAATATTTAACTATATTCTTCCAAAATAATTAGTTTTTATTGAACTGCAATTCCAAAATATAATTGAGACTTATTTCCAATACTCATTTCTTTTAGGAGCTCCATGTCTCTAATCATATGATATGATCATATATTATTATAAATATCTAGATTTTCATTTTGAGATACTTTCAAAATCATTACCACTATAATATATTTTTAATTTACATTGTTATTTCCACCGAAAAATTTAATAACTAAAATATATACTCAATAGATATTTAAATATGGTATGCTAATTCATAACACTATGAGTTTTTTGGCCATATCATTGACAAATTTCGTTCAAAATATAAAAAAATTTATTTTTTTTAATTCAAATAATTTTTTTTGAAATTATTTTCTTTTTTTGTCTATTATTCCTATATTATAGTCTTTATAATATTCTACACTCTACCAAATATCATTTAATTATAAAATATATATATATTATGTTTAAATCTTTCCTGATAATAATAATATAATTAAAAAAATTCCAACACTGTTATATTAATTTCTTAACATTCACAATTACAATCCCTTACTTTTTTATCAAATAAAATATAAAATTATTACAATCAACTAAATATATTTAGTGTTACTAATATTTCAACTATATAAGTGATATCTTCATATTTTTTTATCACTATATTTTTAGTATTCTTTTCATTGGAATTGATATTTATATACATTTCTTATTTCCAGAATCCCTTTTTTGAAACAATAATCATAACATTCAATGTCATTCCATTATTTTTAGTCATTAATTCATCAAATCCAAGACTATTTGTGCCTATTCAATGAGTATTTTAAATACTATTTAAATTTTTTTGATGATTAGATAATTTTAAAATTATCCTCCAATGATTCCCTAATTTCATTAAAAAATATCTTCATGTTTTGGTTGATTTTTTATATATGATTTTCTACGTCTAGAAAACATTACTGAGTAATTTAAATAATCTATTATTTTACATTAACTATCTCTTTAATAGTCTTGTTCAATTTATTTTACAATGAATATAATACCTTCAAATCATCAATTACCTTAAATAACATTAATTATTTTTTAAACTATATTGAATAAATGATATTTGAAATTTGAGGTTATTTATTTAAATAACTAATATATTTTACTAAAAATGATATATTATAACGAAAAAATCATATATTTTTTCTCTATAAAAAAATATATTTCAGTTTCAACATCATTTTAATCACTTTTATCTTCAAAATTTTTAAATTCATCAATTTTTACATTGGTAATTAATTACATCTTTAATGAACCACAATAAGGTTAAAATCATGTCACATGAATAAAAAAATTATCATGTAATTCATATAATGAATTATCTTTTTTATTTTATATAAATTATTGCCTTTACCCAAATATGATAACATAGGATTACTAAACATTGATGATTTATTATTGAAAACCATATATTTGGAACATCATTGCATAATTATTTTATAAAAAATAATATGAAATTTCAATTATCTATGTATTTTAATAACTAAAATGGATTATTCCAAGGTAATATTACTTTTTCAATATAAAATATCATTAGAATTTGTAATGTTAACATCAAAAATTTAATCCCAACATCTTTATTATCATCGAAAGATTCATCTCATTTCTTTACATATCTTCAACTCTTCAAATTCTTTTTTGATACAATATATATTTAAACATAAAAATTCCTTATAATATTTAATGGAAGAAATTTAGTTGCCTCATATGAAACTATAATACATTAAAATTCATCATTCAAATTTTTTTTCTAATTTTGGTTGCTAGATATGAAACATTTATTTCGAACCCTTTTTATATGATAAAAGTTTCATCACAAATATCATTCAATATGATAGGGTTTTCCAAAAACCACTGATAAGGATCACAATAACAATCAAAATTATAAATTAATCATTTATAGTTACTCTCTCAAAAATATTATATTTATCAAAATTGGTATGAAAAATTTTAGGATTTCCAACATTTACCCAAATATTTTATTCCTATTTATTTTGTAACTTTTCATGAGTTAATTATTCTACATGTCCCCCATAAAATTTATTAATTAAATATCATAACGTGTGGTAATTATATAATTATTTGTAACTACGTAAATATCAATAAAATTTATTACTATTTAATTTATCACTTCACCTTCCATACATGAAATAAATCAATTAAATACCTTGTAAAAAATATCAAATTTCCAAATGATAAATCATGGAAGCATTATTTCATTCAAAACATTTTATTTTTTCTATCAAATTTTGGAAATCCTTTGACAATCACTTAATTAATATTATCCCTTATGGATATAAAATTTATAAAAAAACAATACTTTAAAATAGATATAAATTCTCATATTCTGGGTGAAATGGAGTTAATATATTAAAATGGAATCCCAGAAACGTATTTGATACTAATTATAAATACTTTGATGCTAAATGGATTTAGGACACAAAATGATTCATTAGTATTGATGAACCAATGAATAAACATCATTTATTTTATTTAAATAAATATGCCTCAAACCAATATGTGTCGCCATTATTAGGGCCTACGACAGCCCATTACATGGTCGAAAGGGTATTCTAAAATCATAGTGGTTATAATCTAGGCCATAGGGATCAAGAATTAATTTGGGAATGGTATTTCAAACCACTAATCCCACCATCAATAGATTATATCCAATAATTCCTCATGTCTTCATAATGTATTGGTTGTTCCTGTAAATAATTAATTATAATGAATGTGAAATGGAAACAAAAAAGGGAATTAAATAAATATAAGCACAAAATTAAATAATAATATAAAAATAAAATAAAAAACATCAATATTTAAACATATCCATAATTGAATCCTTGCTAATTTAAAAATACAATAATCAAAAATAATTGTAGAAAATGGAATAGGAAGTCTACGAGGTAGAATACAATGGATTTGTATAATATAAAAAAACATTGTTGCTACCCATCACTGGGTGACATGAGAATTAACCCCATTATGTTCCTCATCCATACCTATCGTAGGGTAGGATGAGTTACCACCACCTCCTTGTGGATTATTATATTTACATGTGAAATACAAAATAAGGTCAATATAAAATGATTTGGGCTTTGTTGTGTCTACAATTACGAAACCCAATAGGATTTAACTACAAACCCCATGAAAAATATTTACAAGATACTTCAAGTAATTATATCATAAAAATTTATATAAAAAATTAATATATTTAGTGTTTATAAAATACAAAAAACTACATTAAAAAATTTAATGATTAGGTCACATGAAAGAAACCACATGATAATTCTATTCCTCAGGAAAAAAATTAAAATGAAAAAGAATAATAATGAAAATAACAATGGTAAGGAACCAATGAATCAATATTGGGTTTCCATGGAGATCTATTCAATTATCATTAAATATAAATATGATACTATGGTATTATAATGCCAACTGAGTTAATGTGTTTGAGGTGATTACTTTTCCCCCTAATGTATCTAACAAATGGAGTTTCATATCCCATGTATTGAACATGTAAATAATTGGAATTTATTTCATAGGCTTAATATATTTTATATAATAATCTATCTTAAAAGTATGTTACCATAAGTTATATAATAACCAATTTGAATAACCCTATTTTATGGGTTTCAGATAGGTTATTAAAATACCAAATTAAAAAAATATATATTTTGATGTTATATATTAAATATTTCATGTTCCAAACTCCTCCCTGATGGATTTATATATCAGTTATAGTATACGAAATATAAAACATTGTATTTAGAGTTCAGTTATTATACTAAGAACATTAATAGTTATATTTCACATTTTATAACAATCAACTTTTATTTATTTCATAGAACATCATTATGATTATAATAATCTGGCCTATAAATTTATCATTTTGTTGGATCAAATTTTAAATTTATATCCATAACATTTCATTCTACCACTATCTATATTTTCAAGATATTCCCCATTCAACATTAAAACGCTTAGTTATCTCAACCCTTATATGTTCTACCACTTCACATTGGTAAAAATTATTTCATTACCGTTATTTATTTTTTCCCTTATCATCAAAATTTTTTTAATGAAAATAAATTTTTTAATGAACAAGATATTTTTAGATTGACTATAAATTTTAAGGATTTCAAATGATAATTACATCGAGATGCTCAAAATTCCTCAATAATTATTCTATGAATGGAAAATAATAATATATAAAATATATTTATATTTAATGTACTTCATCAAAAATAAGGAATTATATCTACAATATCAATTATATTCTGATTCTGATATTATTATTGAGTTATTTTTATAAAAAATATAGAAAGTTATCCAAAATATCAATTATTTTTTATAATTGATGTTATAGTGGAAAATAAATTTTGGTTATCAAAATAACCAAAATTGAATGTCTATGTTTCCCTCTGGAATTGGGGATGACCTCGTTAATTGAAGGTTCAAACATTCCAATCGGTTTCTAACGGGTTTGTTTATAGAACTGGAAACATCCAATGATTCCATATCCATTTGGACCTACTTTCCAAAGGAAGGCGCTCATTATTTGTGGACTGATGAGGCGTAGGAATTTTCATTGGTCGAGAGGATGGGATGTCGGACTTATCACACCTTTTTGAGGGGAATTATTTTCTACTCCGGGACTTTCTTTATAGATTTAAGTTATGTTCGTGAATCCTTATTACATTACCAAGTATAAAATGATCTTTCCTTTAGTATGATAATCAATGATTGGTATGTAGGAAATTTAGAGAATCTTTTATATGTATTCGAGGTTTTTCATCGATGAAGAATCATCTATATTTGTGAGATATTCTTAGTTGATGGTATCCTTAAAAATATATAAAAGTATCTTGGTCATGATGTTTATGTGTGATTGATGGATCATGAAAGATGTCATGATTACTTTTACACTCTATGCTCATGTGAGTCATGCTCGGTGTGAGAAAGAAGAGGTATCGGTGAAACCAGACAATTTGTGCCATGAAAGATGCAATGATGTGGGGCTTATGTGTGTATGACTGCCCAAAATAAATGAGGAATAAGATTTACTTTACGGAGGAAATCTAGGAACAGGGTCCATAAATGTATATGTGCTTCATAGAGATTTGGATACTCTAATCTTGGGGCTTACTCCTAAGGAATATGCCCAAGTTAGGAGGGGTCTTATGATTGGGTTTTACTCCTGAGAAGGAAGCCCAGATCAAAAGGAAATTAAGACTGGGGCTTACTCCTGAAAAGGAGGCCCATATTTGAGATTGGTGCTTACTCCAAAGAAAGAAGCCCATGTTAAGAGAATTATGGTTGGGGCTTACTCCTAAAGAGGATGCCCATATTTAGTAACATTAAGACTGGGGCTTCCTCCTAAGGAGGATGCCCAGATTATGGGGCTTGGGGCTTACTCCTAAAGAGGATGACCAGTCTAAAAGTTCCCAAATATGGGAATCCTATTTAGGAGTAAGCCCCAACCATAATTCTCTTAACCTAGGCTTCCTTTTCAGGAGTAATCCCCAATCTCAAATATGGTCCTCCTTTTTAGGAGTAATCCCTAGTATTAATTTCATTTTGATATGGGCTTCCTTCTTAAGAGTAAAACGCAATCATAAGTCCCCTCCTAACATGAGAATCTTCCTTAAGAGTAAGCCCCATGATTAGAGTATCCAAATCTCCATGAAGCACATATACCTTTGTGGAACCTGTTCCTATATTTCCTCCCTGAATTAAATCTTAATCCTCATTTATTTCGGGCAGTCATACACACATAAGCCCCACATCATTGCATCTTCCGTGACACAAATTATCTAGTTTCACCGATACCTCTTGTTTCTCACACCGAGCATGACTCACGTGATCTTAGAGTGCAAATGTAATCATGACATCTTTCATGAGCCATAAATCATGCTTAAACATCATGACCAATAGACTTTTATGTATTTTTAAGGATACCATCAACTAAATATCTCTAACAAATACAAGTGATTCTTCATCGATGAAGAACCTTGAATACATATAAAAGATTCTCTGAATTTCCTATGTACCAATCATTGATTGTCATACTAAAAGGAAATTTCATTTTATACTTGTAACATAATAAGGATTCATGAACATAACTTAAATCTATAAAGAGATTCCTAGAGTAGACAATAAGTCCCCTAAAAAATGTGTGATGAGTCCGACGTCCCATCCTCTCGACCAATGCAAATCCATAAGCCTCATGAGTCCAAAAATAATGAAAGCCTACCTTTGGAAAGTAGGTCCAAATGGATATGGAATCATTGGATGTTTCTGGTTCTACGAACAAACCCGTTAGAAACCGATTGGAATGTTGGAACCTTCAATCAACTAGGGCATCCCCAATTCTAGAGGGAAACAAAAAATGGTGAACCCGACATGAATCCTTAACCAAGTTAAAATGATGTTTTACTTATTTTTTAGGCCCATATTTAAAACTCAATGAGAGGTCCAACAAAAACAATCATTGATATATGTGCTCACCCAAAAGATGTAGTGGAAGAATTTTTCTCGATTATGTTTGTTATATCAAATAGGTACTCCTTTCGAGGATTTTATGAATTCTATGAAATGGTTGCTCTCAACTTCACCCCCTTGAATACGTCTACTATGAAAACCATTGCTGTGAATGCCACTACTGCTACACCTGTTGGATCATCTTCTGCTCTGATGATGACATCACCTACTCAGCATCTTCAACGCTGGGTATCAAACGCACTGGTTAAGAAGTACCGTCAAAATGGTACTATTCCAACTCTAGAGGCATCCCGACAAGCCCTCCATGTGAACAATTCACCATGGTCGTCTGGACAGCGAAGAACAGTGATCAAGAAGCTGGCGGTGCTAACCACGGTCTCCAACCTTTTCGGGTCGTTATCCCCAGAACACAATCACCATTCGCTCCCTTATTCTGGGGAGGTGAATGATCAGGTCCCTCAAGGCCTTAATTTAAAGAGAAGGGAGTCCATCCTGAGGGATCCCATCAACAATCGCTACAAGACTCGTGTGGCAGTGCCCCCTCAACATGATGAGGATACCGACTCCAGGCGTTCGGATCAGCTTCCTCGACCCGAGAAGGCTAGACGAATCTCCAGAGGCGATATCCGGTTAACAATGAGTGGGTTCTCATCTCTTCCATCTCCAGAGAAGTCCACCAACCTAACATGGTGGCGAGAAACGAGCGTGCACACACACATGCCCGTTTTAATTCTGCTGTCCAGCAGACTCGTCAAGAACCATCACACTAATCTCGCCAGCAAATTCCGGCGGAGTACTATAGGCAGGAACGTTTACCTGTTTATACATCATCATCTAGTCAGCTAGCTCATCTGATTACATATGATGGAGCTCGTCCACCATGTTCATCAAAGTGCAATCAGTAGGCACATACACCTGCTAGTACTGATCAAGCCCACCAATAGTAGTGATGAACATTGCCCGGAAAATTCTCCAGTGGACAATGTAGTGCCGAGAAATCTCTCTTATCTTGAGGCACTTGCAAATGTGAAACCATTAATGCATGAAGCTACATCGCTATAAGATGAAATACTTTCTCAATCGGAATATAGCCTAGGGTGTAGGTCATTCTCCGAACCACCCATAAGTCATGCATCTTCTAGTTTGATCAGTTGTTTCTCTACCAATCTTTTTGAATCCGATGAAGCAACAAGGAAGCACCAGCTCTGGTCAAATCAGGTAGAAGAATCATTATTGAATGATAAGGAGGAAATGATGAACATGAGAAAACAAATGGCGAAGGGTAATGTGCCAGTTATGTTTTGGCCTCTGGCTGACTCTCAGTATGAAATTCCAGAGATATTGAAGGAAGATGGGATTCATGATATTCGTATCAACATATGGAAAACTATTTGTTAGTTGAAAAAGAAAGTATTATATTATGATGAATATGAAAATCATGTTAAGATAATAGAAGGGTTACAACATCAAATTGACTTGGAATCTCTATCAGTATCTTGTTATCCGAAGGCTGAAAAGCAGCAGAGATCCTTTCAGCATTCATGCCTTGGTACACTAAGAAGATTGTGCCAGTTTATTTCCTATGCCCCATCTGGTATTCATGTCAGAGGATGGGGTTTTCATGGAGCACTACATTTCAATGTTCTCTCCAGTCAGCAAAGCCCACCGAAAATGGTCTCATGCAATGTTATTACCCATGGCCATCCACAATCAATGAGTTTTGTTTGTAATCAAAAGCATTCCCAAGAACATGCCTCAACTAGTTCCTCTCTAAATCAAGAATACAGAGAAAACGTTATTGAATTACTCTTGAATCAGGAAAAAAATAATATTTAATAGGCCTCTCGTATGGAGAAAGCACATCATCAAGTGACAGAAGTGTCGGAAATCATCTAACGGTCTTTCGAGCCGGGTGATAAAAGTGGATACAGGTTGATGCATCCAGCTAATTTCCGGACCAAGATCCACAAGATCATGAGATATTTTAAGAAAGTCTCAGACATATCATGTCAAGAGCCACCCCATCTTTCCAGACTAGGGATGCTTTTAAAACAACCCTAGGAGTCATCAAATACAATTCGAGGAGTTGAGAGGGAACAGCCGGAACAGCCCCAGTCCACCGGACTGGGGACTTTGTCAAATCATCAATCCCCTCCTCAAAGAAAGTCGCCCTTTTCTCGATTGGGGAAGAAGCCTCAAGAGGAACGAAGAGCGAAATTATCAGGAGATTCCATCCAAATTACGGTTCGTCAAGAAGTTCCTGAGGGATTTAATCAACAAAAGGCAATGTCTCATCAAAGACATGTAAGAAGACAATATCACATAAATGCTGATAGAAGGGGTGCGATGCGTTATTTATCAATCAATGTCATCAATGCTGTTGTTAGTGATCCACCAGATGAGGCTCACTTAGGGGACTCAGATGAAGAGGTTCCTACTCAGGAAGTTGTACGCACAAGCACAATTGAAGAAGGTGTGCGTACACAAAATCAAAGATTTACCCAAAATACGGGTGTTCCTTCAAATAACCCACTTCCCCCTCTTCGAAAGGGATCAAACAAGGGGAAGGGAATGAATCAGGTTACATATCCTCCCACTGGAGAAGGCCAATTGATCTCACTAGAGCAAAGATTTGCGCAACAAAAGGAAGAAATGAAAGAATTGAGGATGTTGAACGTAGAACCACTTCAAGGTAGTATTCCTCCTAAGCATGCTTGAGTCAGTCAGCCAAGGGAGTTTGTTGCAGCTACTGAGATGGATCAAGAATATCCTCCTTTATCATTGCACCCACACAGGTCTAATCCTACGGGTCATGTGCAACAACAATTAGTAGTGCGGCCATCGGTTGTAGTACCAACCACCACATCTTTCCAAGCTCCAGTTAGTGCACCTGTTCAGATTCAGGCTCAACCAGATGTTTCTCAAAAGTTAATAACTACTATTGAGTCATTAATAGGTCAATTGGAAGCTATGGATGGGAAGCATGTGTAGGTTCAACCAGAAAAGAAAGCTTACCCTGAATGGGTAGATTCAATCTCTCCCCAAACAAATTTTGGGAACCCTGTATTCCCTATTTTCAATGGATCAGGCAACTTTTAATATCATTTTATGCATTACGTGTCTTGTTGCAAACCTATGATGGGAACTCCGGAGCATCAAGAAGTAGTGAAGCTCGAATGCTTCGTGCGAACCATGCAAGGACCAGCTTTTGTCTAGTATACAAGCTCGAAATCCCAGTCAATTACAGGATCGGAAGATCTCCGTCAACGATTTCTTCTTCAATTCAGCTCAACTTTTCCAAAGGCAACAGTTTTCTATCTTACAAACTGTAAACAAAGGGAGAATGAAAGAGTCTTTGATTTCATTTCTCGCTGGAAGGGATTAACATATTCTCTAAGCTTAGCACTCACTCAAGAGAACATGTTTCCAATATGTGTGGAAAATCTGCATGAACAATTATGCACACCACTGATCCCTGTGAAATACAGAGGAGGGTTTCGAGACCTTACCCCTATCACTCAAAAGATTGAAGATTCTCTTATATAGACTAAGGCTAAATCTCGTGTAATTCCATCAACTCTAGGAATGAGAATGGGTAAAGCGGAAACTGCTATAGTTATGCTTAAACAAGAACCTGTACCTGCTTCTAACTCAAAACATTCATCTTTTGGAAGGGCTCCACCTCCTGAGCACCAACAACAAAGGTCTTTTCGTAAATACGATTAAAGAGATCAAATACAAAAACAATATGAGGATCTGAAGAGAAAAACATACTCTTTCCGAAATGAACAAGTTCCTGGTTACTTTATTTCGGCTCTGGAAAATAATTTGGTTCAGTTTCCAAGGCACAAAAGGTCAAACAAGGAAAGAGATGAGACCATCCCAATTATTTCCCCTTTCATCAAATGTTAGGTAATCCCATCCAGGAGTGTTTTGTCTTCAATGACCTCCTACAAAATATGGTCGACTCGGGACAAGTCAAATTAAATGTTTCTTTAGCTCAGGTAGCATCTGTTACTAGTACAGTTCCAGAAGAGGAAGGTGATTGGAAAGAAGTTAAGAACAAAAATGCAAAAAAACATGATGATTGGATGGTCAGAAAGATGATCAACCGAACTCATGTTTTTTTGCAAATGAAATTGAAGAAACCAATTGTACCTTCTGCCATGAATGCCGTAGAAAAACCCTCTTCATCAGAGGGAAAATCTTCAAAGAAACGGCATGATTCAAATAAAGAAAAAGAATCAGAATAAGATGAGTACGTGTCAAAGCCTAAGTTGTATTTGACCCTGGTAGACATCATGTCATCTACTTCAAATCAACGGGCACCGTCCCACCAAATGGCACAGCCTAAACAGGCTAATCAGGCAGAGTCTTCATCAGATGAAGAGTTGATTTTCGGTTCTGTTAATATGATTTAATTAACAGATCCATATGCCAGTCGCAGTTTCAATTTCGATGAGCCTGAATTCCCTTTATCAAACAGAGGAACCAGAGGAAGTTATAGATGCTTAGGATATAGGGGAAGACATGGATCTTTCAGAAGCCACTATTCCAATTCTACCCCTCCTAGAACTGTGTACGCAGTAGAAACTCGTGGTAGAGCCCTTCAGCGAGTTCAGCAAGAACAATCAAGTTCTTCTACCAATAACAAATTCAGTCCTGGCACAGTTATTTTGGAGGATCAGTTGGGGGTTCCACCTTCATCCTCTCAATAAGTAAATAGATCTAATCGGTCTAGTCTTCCAAACAAGGAATAATGCTAACTCCTACCCCAATAAAAGATGCATCAACTTCCAAAGCATCTTTTTCCAAGGCACCTTCTAAACTACATGTTCCTATCGGGAAACGTAGACCTCTTGATCAAAATAATGATGCATTGAAACACTTGGCCCATGTACCAACCAAGTTATCAATTCTGGATGCTTTGAATATTCCAAAAGAGCTTTGAGAAGCACTCATTGAGGCTTTGTCAAGTCCTCAGGAGTTTGAAATTGAAATTGATGCAGCTGAAGTCTATCACATAGAGAATAATCCTGCATAATTTCATGCAATAATATCTCTTACTGATGAAGATGAAGATGATGTAGTGCATGGGAATATTAGTCCTTTGTACTTATCTAGTAAGGTCAATGGTGTAGACGTCCGAAGATCTTTCAATGACAATGGTTCAGGAGTCAACCTCATGCCCATTCATACACTTCGTCGATTGGGCCTCACAAAATCCGATTTATCTCCTTCTACCATGTTGTTACAAGGATATGAAAAAAATGAACAAGGACCACTGGGCGAGGTTACACTCAGAACTAAGTTTGGAGATCTTTTATCCAATTTAGATTTTGTGGTTGTTGATCAAGACTCATCTTTCAACATCTTACTTGGAAGACCTTGGCTACATCAGCATGTAGCTATCCCTTCATCATACCATCAACGTGTCAAATATTTTGTCGATGGTAACGTTGGGAAATTATATGGTGATAAGGATCCGTTCAAGACATGTGAGTCTCAATACATTGAGGCGGAATTCTGTCACATGAAAGAAAAGGATAAATCCACAACAAAGGAGATTACCATAGTGAATGCTCCATATGGTTTGGAGAAGATTCCAGTAAATCCATTTGCGCATGTGAGTACAGATTATGTGTTGCCTATCAGTCAAATTGATAGGATAGAACCAAATCAAAATACTCTTATAGAAAGATCCATAATATCAATTACATCAATCAAGCCAGACAACATGGGATAAATTGGTGATCCTCTAAGAAGTGATGAAATCCCAAATGGTGATGTCTTCATTTCATTTGCTAAAATCCAACAAGTCTATACTTTTTCAATCAGGCCAGAAGAAGTTATAGCAACATCGGAGGTGAACAATGGTGTCGATTCTAAATCCATTATCTCCTCTTTATTTTCCAAGGAAGACCCTTCATCATCAATTGGGTCAGAAATGGAAGCTTCTTCTTCAAGATGATCAAATTTTAACATCTCTTCTGATCATGGAAATTCTGCTTTATCATATACTATGAAATTAGAAATGGAAGAAATAACACATGTTGAAGAAGAAAAAGGGAAAGATCTCAGAGATGCTCATCCAGCATTTGAAGAGGGTATCTCTACCACCATGGATGAACTCAGAGAAATAAATATGGGTACAAAAGATGATCCACACCCCACTTTAATTAGTGCGACCATGAATCTTGAAGAACAAGAGATGTATATTTCCTTTTTAAAGAAAAATCAAGACATATTTTCTTGGAACTATACAGAGATGCGCAGGCTTAATCCTGATGTTGCTACTCATAATTTGGGTTTACCAGAAGAACATAGAGGATTTAACAAACCTCGAGAAGAACACACCCAAATATTTCATCCAAAATTGAAGTTGAAGTGGATAAGATAATCAAAGATAACTTCATTAGAGAAGTTCAATATCCCAAGAGGTTGGCTAATTTTTCCCTTTAAATAAGAAGAAAGAACAAATTAGAGTTTGCATCGATTTCAGAGATCTTAATCGGCATTGTCCTAAGAATGATTTCCTAGTTCTGATTATAGAACTTTTAATTGAAGCAACAGCTGGCTATGAAGCACTTTCCTTCATGGATGGATATTCCGGATATAATAAAATCCGAATGGCCCTAGAAGATGAGGAATCCACATCCTTCAGAGCCCCTCAGGGTGTGTTTTGATACTAGGTAATTCCCTTTGTCTTAAAGAATGCAGGTGCAACATATCAGTGTGCCATGCATCATATCTTCAAACCCTTTTTAGATAGGTTTGTTGAATGCTATGTGGATGATTTGGTGGTCAAATCCAAACAACGTTTTAATCACTTGGCTGATTTGGAAGTCATATTCTACAACCTTCGACAACATAATTTTAAAATGATCCCCTTAAAATGTGCTTTTGGGGTAACCTTAGGAAAATTTCTCAGTTTTTTTGTACGCCATCATGGTATTGAAGTTGATCCCGAGAAGACAAATTCAATCCTTGGTATGTCACCTCCTCGAAATTTGAAATAATTAAAAGGACTTTAAGGGCACTTAGCCTATATTCAACATTTCATCGCCAATTTGGCAGGCAGAAGTTTGTCATTATCCAAATTGATGAAGAAGGGAGTCACTTACCAGTGGACTAAAGAATGTAAAGAAGAATTCAATATTCTCATGAAATACCTCTTGAGTCCACCGGTACTCATTCCACCAGTTGAATGAAAGCCACTTATCCTCTATGTGACATCTTTAGAGTGATCATTGGGTGCCTTTCTTTCTCAGAAGAATGATGCTGGGAATGAAAGCAACCTCTACTACCTCAGTCGGACAATGTGTGAAGCAGAAACCCAGTATTAAAGTATTGAGAAGTGCTGCCTAACATTAATCTTTGCAGTTCAGATGTTTAGACACTACTTGAAAAATCACGAGGTCCAATTGGTATCTCGCAATAACCCTCTCAAATTCATCCTTAGTCGTCCAATGCTTACAGGACCTCTGGCAAGGTGGGCAGTTATTTTGCAGTAATTCGATATTCAGTATGTGTCTCAATAGGCAATAATGGTCCAAGATCTGGCTGATTTCCTAGCTGAACACCATTTAGTGGAAGACACATCTTCAGATATTGAACTCCTTGATGAGGAAATCTTCTCTATTCAAGAAAGTCCTCAGGCATGAGAAATGTATTTTGATGGTGCTTCCAGAAGTCCAATAGGGAGGGAAATGAAAAATCCTAAATTCATCAATGTTGGATGAGGAATTGTGCTCATTTCTCTAGGAAAGGTAGTGTTGCCTTATTTTCTCTTATTGTGGGAAGGTGGTACCAATAATGAAGCATAATACCAAGCTCCCATCACAGGCTTGGAATTGGCGCTCCAAGCACAAGTGAATCACTTAAAGGTGAAAGGTGATTCAGACTTGGTAATCAAACAAGGCAATGGGGATTATGCCATCAGAAATTAAGAACTAATCCCTTTGTATGATTATGTCAGAGCGTTAATAGCGTAATTCCCTTCGGAAATGGAATTTTCTTATGTCCCGCAATTACAAAATGCTCATGCTGATGCACTAGCTAATATAGCCACAGCTCTGGCTGATTCAAATCGGTACAAGAAAACCATTAGTATTGCCCACCTTCGTGCAATTTCACCATATGTTCGAATCAGAACAGAGGAAATTAATCAAATTAGTCCCATTCATGAATCATATAGTCATACTACAGGATGGATGTCACCTATCAGGGAATACCTTCAAAATGGAACACTTCCACTTGATAGAGCTGAGAAAGAACAAATCTGGTGACGTATGGTCAATTTTACTCTTTATGATAGCCCAGATCACCTAGAGAAAATTCTCTAAACACGTGGTTTTGACGGAGTTCTCTTTAGATGCATTGATGGTGAAGAGACAATGGTTGTCATGAAAGATGTGTATGTATGAGTCTGTGGTGCCCGCCAATCTAGACATAGACTATCTGACCTGATTCGAAGGATTGGATACATTTTACCTTCAATGATACAAGATTGTGTTGATTTCACAAAGAAGTGTCATTCATGCCAAGTACATGCCAACTTCATTCATCAACCTTTAGATTTGCTTCACACAGGTAAATACTCGTGGCCATTTTCCACTTGGGGAATGGATGTGGTGGGACCTTACCCTTCAGCTATGGCCAAGCAGTTTAAGTATATTCGTTCTACTACTGATTTATTTTCCAAATGGGTACAGGTAATACCTCTCAAAGAAGTCAGTTATAAATGCATTGTTAGCTTCATCAAGTCTATCATCATTACCAGATTTGGTGTCCCTCATACCATATTGACGGACAATGGCACCAACTTCTGTTCATCTGAGGTGAAGAAATTGTGTCAAGAATACAACATCAAATCCAACCATTCATCTCGGTATCATACAGCGGCCAATGGCCAGATAGAAGACTTCAATAAGACTCTGTCAAATATACTTCAAAAGATGGTGGATAAAGAAAAGAAATCCTGGCCTGATAAACTCTTCCATGCTTTATGGGCTTATCGGACTACCACCCACACTGCAACACGGTCAACTCCATATTCACTGGTATATGGAACGAAAGTCGTCTTTCCCATTGATGTTAAATTACCCTCTCTCAGAGTAGCCATTTTTGATTAGTCATATACAGATGAGAAATCTCAAAATCGATTGAATGAATTGGAAAGGTTAGATGAGAAAAGATTGTGCACTTTGCACCACTTGGAAGTCTATCAGAATCGAATAGCATGAGATTTTAACAAAAAATTCCATCTTCATTCATTCACTCAGTGAGAATTGGTATTAGTTCTTAGAACTCCAATGATACTAGGAAAAAAACCTCCCAAGCTTGAGCCAAAATTGGAAGGACCTTACTCAATACATAGGGTCTACTACAATAGAGCTTATTCATTAATTTTGATGGACGGAGAACTCATCACTACTCCAACCAATGCCAGATTTTTGAAGAAGTATTTTATATAAACACAAAATATATCATCATTGGTCCGGTATAACCATAAACTACACCACAGTCCAGCAAGACGTTAAACTGCATAACCAACGGTCCATGCATATGACCCTAAAATATTTGCACAAACGTCCAACATGACGTTAGACTGTGTCCCCTTCATCGTCCTTGCTATATGATGTTAAACTATACAGCAACGGTCCATACATATGACCTTAAACTGTTGGTATTCCTTTTATCTCACATGACGTTAAACTGTGAAGTCCTAACTATATGACGCTAAATTGTACCTACGTCCCTTACATCCAGCATGATGTTAAACTGCATCATCCATGGTCCATGCAAACAACCTTAAACTATTGGCACATACGTCAAACATGAAGCTAAACTGTATCGTCCATTTTTTGCCCAACATGATGTTAAACTGTGAAAAAGTCCCTAATACGTCTAACATAACGTTAAATGGTGTACTCTTTTGTCTGCACTGCATGAAATTACACTGCACAGTCCCCCTTTTATCCAACATGATGTTAAAATATATTGTTCCCATCGTCCAAACTACATGACACTAAACTGTACAGAAAGTCTTTTATATGTTAGTTGTGGACTGATGAGGCTTGGGAATTTGCATTGGTCGAGAGGAAGGGAGGTCGGACTCATCACACCTTTTTTAAGGGAATTATTTTCTACTCCGAAACTCTCATTATATATTTAAGTTATGTTCTTGAATCCTTATTGCATTACCAAGTATAAAATTAGCTTTCCTTTAGTCTGACAATCAATGATTGGTACGTAGGAAATTCAGAGAATCTTTTATATGTATTCGCGGTTCTTCATCAATGAAGAATCATCTTTATTTGTTAGATATTCTTATTTGATGGTATCCTTAAAAATACATAATGGTCTCTTGGTCATTATGATGACCATATTGGTTTTAAACCCACTCAGTGTGGAGCTTGTAGTTTATTATCATTTAGGAGGACATGGATTATTTTATAGTTGGGATCGCACCCGCTGATAGGCTACCTACGTATCGTTTGTTTTGGAAAAGGAATCAGAACCCACGTAGTTCGAGTAAGGGAGTATGAAGTTTATGCCAGATTGATGGATCATGAAATATTTCATGATTACTTTTACACTCTAAGATCACGTGAGTCATGCTCGGTGTGAGAAACAAGCGGTATCAGTGAAACCATAAAATTTGTTCCACGAAAGATGCAATGATGTGGGGATTATGTGTGTATGAATACCCAAAATAAATTATGATTAAGATTTACTTTAGGGAGGAAATCTAGGAACAGGGTCCATAAAGGTATATGTGCTTCATGGAGATTTGGATACTCTAATATTCGGTCTTTCTCCTAAGGAAGATTCCCAAGTTAGGAGGGGACTTATTATTGGGTTTTACTTCGGAGAAGGAAGCACAGATCAAAAGGAAATTAAGACTGGGGCATACTCCTGAAAAGGAGGCCCATATTTTATATTGGGGTTTACTCATGAAAAAGAATCCCTGGTTAAGAGAATTATGTTTGGGGCTTACTCCTACGGAGGATACCCATATATGGGAACTTTAAGACTGGGGCTTACTCCTAAGGAGGATGCCCATATTAGAGGGCTTGGGGCTTACTCCTAAAGAGGATGCCCACACTATTGAGAATTTGGACTGGGGATTACTCCTAAAAAGGAGGCCCATGTTAAGGATTCCCTCATCATAAAGGGTGAGGTTGAATGAATGAAATCTCAATATTTAGTTACATAAAGATGTGAAAATCACTAGATTTTGAGAGATCTTACATGGACTTCCTTTTAGATAAGGAATCCAAATCAATAAATGATGCCATAAATGGCTTTGAAGAGTGTCTTGAAGACTGAATTTTGAATAGGAGAGGTATAATGGCATAAGAGGGGTGAAATTGGGCAAGAAAGGCACCCAAAAAGGTAGGGGCGCGCAAGTCCTGGCAGGTGCGCAGGTACTGCGCGGGCACGCAAGTCCTGGACGCGTAGGTATACCTGCCCGGCACATGGGTACTTCCGTGATTTTCATCCCTTGAGTAATATTTGGGTGATACTTGATAAAATCCATTAGAATCATTCCTAGAGGCTTTCTAGAAGATGGCGTGCAAGTTATGGTGAAGAAGTAGGGCGGTGTGCAAGTGTGTTTATTTATCTTAAGGGTAAAACACTTAGGCGCGCAAGTGTTAGTGATTTATAACACTTAGTCCTTACTCCTCATGTTTAGACCTTCCATTCTAGGTAAATAATTAACTTAAAAGTGTTCGGAAGACTTGAAGAAGATACATGGGCATTCAGAGATCTGTATCTGAGTTCTGAAAAAAATCCCTCCAAATCAAGAAATCATGCCATAAATGTCTTTGAAGTGTGTCTTGAAGACTGAATTTTGAATAGGAGAGGTGGAATGTAATAAGAGGTGTGAAAATGGGCAAGAAGGTCACCCAAAAAGGTAGTGGTGTGCAAGTCCTAGCAGTCGCACATGTATTGTGTGGGCGCGCAAGTCCTGCCAGGCACGTAGGAACTGTGTGGGCGTGCAAGTCCTAGTCGCGCAGGTATACCTGCACGACACATGGGCACTTGCGCGAATTTCAGCCCTTAGTGTAATATTTTCACGATCCTTGATAAAATCCTTTAGAATCATCCCTAGATGCTTTCTAGAAGATGGCGCGCAAGTTTTGGTGAAGAAGTAGGGTAGCATGCAAGTGTGTTCATTTCCCTTAACGGTAAAACAGTTAGACGCGCATGTGTTAGTGAATTCTAACACATAGACCTTACTCCTCCTTTTAGAACTTCCATTTTAGGTAAATAATTACCATAGAATTGTTCTGAAGACCTGAAGAAGAGACTTGGGCGTTCATAGCTCTGTATCTGAATTCTGGAAAAAAAATTCCTCCCGAAATGGGGGACCCACCGGGGGTATTTATAGGCTGGAGATGACCCCGGGCGGTTATTACCTAGGGCACACAAGTGACTTGAACGACCAACATCGACGCATAGGTGTACTTGCGTGACCATTGCGGCATGCAAGTGTACTTGCGCGACCATTGTAGAACTTGCGCGACCCTTGTGCAATGTTCTTCTTATTCATTCCTTTGTCAATTTTTGATATTTTTCCAAAGGTTGAATCAATTTGAGCATAGAGGTATTTCCATTTTTAAGTCGTTAGACATTGTGATAGAAAGGATCATCAACAGTATATTTTTATGTCATTTTATGATTCCAATGTTAAAAAAATATGTATAAGAGATGATTAATTTATAACCACTGGTAAACTATTTGAAAAATAAATGCACAAAAAATTATCATACATGGTATAATTTTTATAGTGTAGGTGTATAAGAAATAATCTTGTCGTAGAAATATTTATGACATTTATTTACATCATACCACCTACAATTCCCCCAAATCACCAAAATTACACACCCATGAGGTATTTAAATGAATTTTCAGTTCCAATAAAAGTACCCCAAGTGTCACCAACCATCACATAAATTATAATGATAATTATTATTTAATAATTAAATAATTAAAAAAATTATTTCCCAATTCCCATTAAATAAATTAAAAAATAATAATAATGAAAATATTTTTGGTGTTTCATCGATCACCTTCAAGGAATAAATTTAATCTTATATTTTATAAAATATTCAAAAATAAAGTCTCCAAAAACATCAATAAAAAAGATGGATTTTAGTATAGTAATCGATCAATATCAATATAATATAAAAATACATTAAACCACTTTATTAAATAATTAGTCATTTTTGGTATAAAATGCAATGGATATGAAATATTTACTCATTTTATAAATCAATTTACTATGTTATTAATGGTTAATTTTCACAAAATTGAAGGAGTATAGAGCCTTTTATAAATATTAGTATAACAATAAATAGAAACACAAAATTATACTATAATAAATTCATTGACCTAGGAATCCATGGTTAGTGGGTGTGGGGGAAGGGGAGGAGAGGGAAGAAGATGATGGTGGAAAGTGAGAGGAGATGCATACTTGGGGAGTTCATAATATTTTTGATGATATTGAAGATATAATCCAATGGTATTGGGATGATAGGAGAAATTTTTGACGATGTGGTCTTGATTATGATTTTATTGGAAATGATTATGGTTTGGAAAGCCACCCATTTTTAGTAATTTTTTTAAAACATTTAAAAATATTAAAATTTATTAGAGTATATGTTCAAACATCATGTTTTTTTCAAGATGAAATCATGGAGACTCCACTTCCACCCCTCTATTCCCACAATATAGATAGGACCATTATCAAACCATTTATAATCTAATATATTTACCACTATACACTCTATGTTAACTAGATTATCTATAGAACCTTGTTTCATATATGTACAAATTGAAAATAAAATATAAATATAAAATTTTGGAACTAAAAATATAAAAAAAAATATAACATAAAAAATACTAATGCATTTACATAAAATGACCTTGGTGTTTAACATTTCTCCTTAATATATCTTACTTTTCTATATGATATTCACTAATATTTTAGGATACATTAAAATAGATGAGTCAATTCATCCTAAATATATAATTATTTCTTTCATGTTTCATGTGAATCCCATATACTGTACCATATAACCCAAAATAAAAAAAATTACAACCCTATAGAACTATATTGATAGAATAATTGATATAGACTAGTTGACCAACCATGGAGACATAAATTTCCATTTTTAACTCCCTAGAATTTATAACCTGAGAGGGATCAAGATTATATATCTTCAACTAAGACATTAAGTAGAAATTATGGATCAAGGTAATCATATATTGTAATTATAACTTATATATAACCATATTGGACTTATTTACAATTTTAAAAGGCCCTAAATAGTAACCCCTTGGTCCAAACGACCGAGTCCATCCCAAAGAACCACATGACCTCGTGTGAACCTCCTTATATATAAGTGGATACCATATAATAGTGATGGTATAATGTGATATTATTGGGATAATATACACTCTATAATTGTACACTATAACAATTACCAAACCCGTAACAATACACTAACTGAGTCAACGTGTATGATCATGTTTTTTCATGAGGTATTTTTTCAATTAAGTTTCAATTTATGTATATTTTTTACTCAAAAAAAGTATCCTATGTTCATGGTGATGATTTTGGGGTGTACCTGGGGTTTGGGACATGAATTAAAAGGAAATAAGGCCCTTTCTGTGCATGTTAAATGATTTCTGCATAGTTAAGAAAAACAATGTGATGATAAGGGTAACTATGTGGTATTGAAAAGTGGAATTATACAAGGTTTTTCAAAATGTGTAGCCCTACCTGGGTAACTGTTTTACCCCACTCCCCTTATAAATTTTCTTGTGCATGGTTTTCACATGGTATTAAAAATCATGTGGGGAAAATGTGCTCCCTATTAAAGTTGAAATTTAAATAAACACAACTTTTGGATTATTATGTTCCTACATGCGTTTCACCACCATGTCCTCCTTTGAAACCCTATTGAAAAATGTGGAATTACCTATCATCACAAGGTCCATTATACTTTTATCATTGGTAGTTGGGATCTTCTCTGGTTGTAGATCAAAGCATTGGGTATGTCTATCACATCCCTTGTTTCTATTTTCCCAATAAGGGTTGGTAGTCTCTCATTTCATCTTCTAAATATCTAAAATCATATTTTTAAGTGGAAGCTAGGTTGGGACTCAAAATGTGGTTTGGATTGGTATATAAGTCTATAAGTAAGAGTGAATTCATCAAAATATTTGAGGAAGTCGGTTAATAAGTTATAACCCATTATTTTTATATGGATTTCTGCATATGAGATTGTGTTCTTATTTCCCATTTTTGTTTTTTTGGTTTTATTAGTGAGTTTTGATAAAAATGTGTTTCTAGATGACCAATAAAACACCTCATGATCCCAATGGGATGCATTGAGGGTGTTTTGATATATTTAGGGCACCAATGTGGTGTGATCAGCTTCCTAAACTTGGGTAATAGAAATGCTAAAGTATAATATTATATTGTGGTTAGGTAGAGACAAAAATGAACATGATAGTTCTGTAATTTGATGACTAATATAGTATATGGATTTTTGGAATCATTATTTATAATTGATTAAATGGTTATTTGGAATAGTATTAAAATGGATTAATTATGTTAATTGAGATTGTGTCAAAAGACTTATGAATTTTGTTAAAATTCCTAAGAAGATTAGTTAATGTGAAATGGTGAACATTTATAATTGGCAATGTATTTTAAATTTGGTAATCTATTGAACGGATTTTCATAAGGTAATTGTGTATTATGTTAAATGGGTTAATGAATGGTAATTTTGTGACAATTTAATGTGACTTTGGTATAAAAATTGGGAAATGGGTTCAAATATTTAGGTAATGTAATTGGAAAATGTGTTAATTGATTATGAAATGATATTAAATAATATGTTGATTTTTATAGTTTCTGGTTACAATTTTGTTTGTAGTTTTTGGTTTTAATAAATTATGTCTCTAGTGAATAGAAAAATAAGAATGTATCCACTTCTTTATAGTGTAGGGTAAATCCATGAGGATATATTATCATTGGTTAACTTCGAATGTGGCTCTATACTAATCCCCACAATGCTTGTGTTCATAAAGGGGGTGAGTTACATTCCCTTAATAATTTCATTTAATGAGTTCACCTAAACAGAGGACGTGAGGTGATTTTGTTGTATATGATTTAGTGCGATTACCCCTAGTGAGGTAGGGAACTTGAATCCCCCCCCCACATTATTCATTAAAAGATGATTAATAGTCCTTATTCATTTAACAAGTGGTTAAAATAAATTATGTGATGGAAATGGTCTATGTGATAGAGTTGGAGACAAAGTGAGAAATGGTGTATGTAAAATGTATGGAACTAATTTCTCATAAGTTATCTTTTTAAAATCATATATTTTATTTTTTATTACATTCTATATCTATTTTGACTAGATATTTTGTTTACACCATTGGGGTTGGACTACTAAGTTTCACTCCCACCCTGATTCAGCTTCCATTGGGTATTAGAACATATTTCATGTTTTTAGGTATAGATAGGCGAAATGACCATGTTCATGGGAGTTAATATTGACATGAGATATTCATGGATGAGGATCTGAACATGGAGTTGATACCTATTTTTGGGATTCAACTATTTTACATTATTTTAGGGTTTTCCTGCAATTTGTCATACTTGGAAATGCATGGATCATATAATATTTTATTGTGGACATGTACCCTTTGGGGGAATTTGTTTTTTACGCATGTTTTCAATTTTTAAATTTTTTTTCCAATTATTTCATTTTTATTTACATTCGATTATCCAGGTAAAGAGGGTATAGCCTCTCCGTGAGGATTATTAGACTCAATTTGCAAGTCGGTAACCTCTGGAATATGGGAGGCACTCTTTAGTCTATGTGGCGACCCAGCTCAGGGAACAAATTTATTGAATCCAGGGTCATGGAGATAACAATGTTGTATCTTAGAAGTAATTTTATGTTGACTAAATATTCGGGATGGTAGACCTGAGATCTGGATGTTTCATTTCTTAGTAATGAGATCTTTCTTGACAGTGGATTACCCATGTAGGAGATGAAAATTGAGCACCCCTATGAGAGAATTATTGTTTTGATGCACGTTGTTATATTTGATGATTGTTCACAATCTGGTTATCCAATGGTTGTGAGATTTTAATGCATTGATATTTTTAGATCGTGTCCCTATCAACACAAGACTGTAAATTCATGAATCATTATAGGCACCTAGGTACAATAGTCACATTCATCATGATAAGTACACATGGGTTGGGTGTGTGAGGCATGAATGGACGAATGCATTTGACCTAACAATTTAAAGAATAATTATGTCAAATAAAATGATGAAAGTGGGTAATTGAAAAAATTCTAAATATATGTTATAGAGATTTGTTTAATTAAGGGAACAATGGGGGTAGAAATTGTTAATTGTAACAAGTTGTTAACTAGGAAAGGTATCTAGGAGGAATATATATGTTATAAGTATGGAATGGTTTTCGAAAGGGTGTCTAGAGGAAGAATTATTACTACATAAGTTGGTATATCCATGTCAGCCATGTCCCAAGGAAGGGATTGTCGATGGTAGTGTTTTAGATGTGATAATAACATTTATGATGGTATGTGTGCTAAACAGATTCTTTATGACTAGTATAGAGCCTTATTTTATGTAAACAAGGGGGATTTTTGTTAGTGTTCTAAATCTCAAGACTATAATTGTATATAAATGACACCATGACATTAGGTGCAAGTTAGGTGAGAAGTGGATGTTGTGGAAAACACACCTCGAGTAGTGGAGAAAGATATTGGGGTGATCAAGGATAATAGAGAAGATTAGTTTTATGAGAACCTTGATCATGTCATGAAAATGATGGAACATGGCCCTTGGTGGGTGGTATCGAGCATGTTTGAGTTGTCTATGGAGTTTTAGCTTCAACACCCTCTGACCTTTACTGAAGAGGGTGGGCCTAGAGAAATCCTAGTTCTAGATAGAGTCTATCTTGATGATTATTTTCCATTTGGAGAATCATTTTGAGAAGAAAGTCATATTTGAGGCCTACATGTTGAGAGGCTAGGCAATTCATTGGGAGAATATCATGGTGCAAACCAAATAGGATAAATGAATTTTATGGAATGATTTTCCAAAATTGTATCTAGATTATTTGTATCTATAAACCTAGAGAATGGAGAATTATTTATATTTTATGTGTTTGAGTTAAGGATTGATGTATATGATGGTATATACATGAAGTTTCACTGATTTGTGGTGTTTTATTCTATTAGTCATATGAGATTAGGAAATGGTGGGGAAACATTTCTAGAATGGGTTGAGACATTAGAACAAGTCTCAGGTGAGTTCATTCCATTTAAATAGGATTACTAAGGTAGTGTATTATGCCCTTATCTTATAAGGGAACCTAAAGTTTCCCTCAGTTAATTGACTTTAGAACTTGCGGTACAGGGGATCTTTATAACCTATAAGGGATGAAAGCGTTGTTTTTTTATCTTTCATCAATGTCAGAGTGGGAAGATTAGTAAGAAGATAGGGTAAAACTCTCAGAGTGGAGATTATGTGCTTTTTTATATGTGTGGTAGGATAAGAAACATGCACGATAAATATCCCCAACCCCTAGTTGAGTGTTGATCATGTGGAATAATGTGCCATGTGATTTGATTCTGTAGGAATCCTCACTAGTAGGGAATATATAGAGGCTTAAATAAAATGTCAAGTGGGGGTCGGGGGTCTATTACCCCAAATCAGGGAGGAAGCTGGAGCTCAAGAGGCTATACTGGTAGGGACAGAAGATGTGGTTCTCTAGCACGAGAGCACCCACATCAGTAGAGTAGTGCATTTCTAGGCACTCAGTCCAGAGCCTAGGAAAGAGCTGTAAAGACCCGGAAATTTCAAGGAAATTTTTTTCTTAATTTTCGTTGGAATTTTACAAGAACGCAGTTTCTGACGGCACCTGATTCCGAGGCCCGGTGTTCCCGAAATTAATTTCCGAAGTTTGGCTCGGGTACGTTCAGTGAACGAGCGAGCGGGAATTTCTATCTTTTGAACCGGTGCTCGGAATTGAAATCTGATTGCACCGATGAACTCGCAACGATGGTAATCGCTTAAGAGAACCTTTACCGTAGTTGCGTTTGTGCGGTAGGAGAAGTTAATTTTTGGGGTTTAATTAAAAAAGTGAATAAAATTGTTAAATCAATTTTTAACAATGTTAAGTGGTTAACTTCTCCCATGGGAAGTTGGTGGTGGGCCCACATCCATCCAACTTCCCATGTGTGGATATTTGAAAGGGTGGGTCCCACACGAACCCCCCCACCTTTTCAAATTCCTTAAATTCTCTAACCCTCTTAACCCCTCACATTCCAACTCCCCATTAACTCACATTCTTTAATATTTGACAACTTGATTATTTAATGAGGTGAGTTAAGTATGGTTTATTTGAATTTCAATCTTTTGATATTCTTGCCAACACTTTGCAATTAATTAGTTAAACCAACTTAATTAATTATTTTGAGTGTTTGAATTCTTTTGAATTCATTTTTCCAACATTAAAAAGAGAGATTATATTCTTCTTTTTGGGTTGGCATAAACCTTGTGGGGAGAACTAAGGAGAGGAGAAGAACTCTTGGAATATCACTAACCTCTCGAGGAAGAACGTTCCACGTTTCCGAAGAACGTGAAGCAACACCTCCGACCATCTTCAACCGGAGTAAGGAAGGGAAGCACCGCCGCCTACAAAGTATACAGAGGGTGACGTCTCGGCTCGACTTCATCGAGCTCTTCTCCCACCAACCTAGACGGAACGACGCTCGACCTCCGCGACGCTTGTCTTTCGCGGGTCGTTGAAGAACTCCGTTCTTGAAGCCGAGGTAGGGGAATTTATTTTGAAATTCTCTTATCTTTTGAGAAAAAACGACAAGCGCGGACCAACCAATACCAGGCTGATCCGCGGATCGTCCGATCAAGCGGTATATGATTGAGGGTTTTTATTTATTTAATTCTTCGTGAATACAAACTTGGTGATGATCGTGGATTAAAACCTTTTTTTTTGTTATCGAATAACGCGAGGGGGTCGGACCGCACAAAAATGGCCGACCCTCCTCCTTTGTTTTTCGTGATGGTTTCTTGAGGATGATACGAGAAAACATGGTGGCGTCGCACCACGCGATGTATTGCGGAAGATACGCGCGGCGCCGTCACGCCGCGACGTGGAAAGAAATCCAAGAACGCGACACCGTCGCGTCGCGTCGAAGAAAGTCAAAGGCGCCGCGGCCGGAGCGGGGCCGCGGCGGAGGGAAGCGATGCCGTCACATCACGCCGAACGGCATAGGCCGCGGCCGGTTCCGGGCCGCGGCAGAGCAAGATGACCGGTGGACGGCACCAGGCCGCCGGTGTCGGCGAAGGAAGGACCGGCCGACGCCGGTCCTTGCTGGCGAAACCGGCCGGCCAGTGGGGGCCTGCCGGGCAGTGGAGACCGGGGAAATTAATTTCCCCCGACCTGGTCTCAAAAGTGGCCCCAATTAAGGGGCCGCGGTTCTCAAAGGGGGGGGGGGGCTTTGCCCCCCGCGCGTGGCACCCAAACGGCGCCCAGGCCACGCCGCCATGCCGGTCCGCGCCGCCATGGCGATCCGCGCCACCGCGCCGGACCGCACCGCCGCGCCGGACCGCACCGCCGCACCGGCCCATGCCGCCGGCCGGGCCGGGATTTTCCGAGACGGGCCGGGTCGTCGGGCCGGGTCACCGCCCGGGCCGGGTCAACTCGGTCCGGCCGACCTGGGGGGGGGGGGGGTCGGGCCGGGTCGGCTTGGGCCCAGACCCCTAGTTTCGGACCACTTTTGGTCAAATGCCCGTATCTTGGGTTACGGGTCTCCAAACGACTCGCCGTCAGCGGCAACGCGATCCTTGGATCGAGACGGTCATTTCGGTATACTTACTCAAGGTACAGCTTCCTTTTTGGGAGCCTACGTGGTTAAAACTCCATAGTTAAGCGTGTTTGGCCTAGAGTAGTGATCAGGATGGGTGACCTCCTGGGAAGTTTCCCAGGGTGGGTGTGAGACGGAAAAGCCAATAACTCTCAGACCGGGCATCTTATTGACGCGTTGTCTATTGCGTTGAGTTCCTGTTGACGATACGGAACTTTTGGCATCCTTCGCCTGAGAATTGGATGCAGATGGTTAGTGGCCGGGTTGGATCGCACTGAAATCCAACCGGGCCCCGGGAACGGAAAAGCTGATATCTTTCTGACAGAACGTCTGTTTGACGAACCGTCAGAGGAGTTGGTGATCTCGTTGAGAAACGGTCCCTATGAGTACACCCTATGAGAGTTAGGGGTACAGTTGAGATACGGCCGGGCTTGGTTCGCTTACGAAACCAACCGGGCCCCTGGGACGAAAAGGCTAATAACTCACAGACCGGCCATTCGATTGACGCGTCGTCTGTTGTGTTGAGACCCCTATGACGAGGCGGTCCTTTGAGATACTTCTTCATGGGAATTTGAGATACTTGGAGTATCGACCTGTATCTCATGGAGCGGACCCTCCCAGTGACGAGCATGCGGAGTATGAAGACCGTCTAACTGGCTGAGACCTGACGACTGCTTGACCGACTCGACTTGGAGTGAGTCAACTAGCCCGGTTGACGGAGCACTACTTTCTGAGGTGCAGACCCATGGCGGATGGAGCACTACCTGTGTGATAGTGCAGACCCACTGTACTCGTCCGGAGAGTACCTCAGCAGGCTACTAGGAGGTGTGCACTACTGTGTTTGGGTGACATACCTCGGCGGGAAGCACTACTGTGTCTGGGTGGCTGACCCGCGGTACTCGACAGGAGAAGTACTTCAGCAGCCTTTGGTTAGTGATTAGTACCTCGGAGTCGTGACATGACCACTGTACACTCCAGAGACGGATCTCTTCAGCAGTTACGGTTTCGATAATGAAAATCCTGGTTTGAGCTGAGACTTTTGACCTTGTGTTTACCTCATGATTGAGATGGGTCACTTGATAACTTAGGTATATGTATGGGCATATACCTGGGTAGTGGTTATCCGTTTATTTCACAATCCTTGTGTTTCCTCATGATTGAGATGGGTTACTTGATAACTTAGGTATATGTATGGGCATATACCTAAGTAGAGGTTATATGTTGAGATCTTCATTGTGGTTATCCTTGTTGGTTTTAGTGAGACCTTGAGGGTCTCGGGGTCCCCACTGAGTATCGTTATACTCACCCCTGCACGAGCTATGCCCGCACACTACTAGAATTAGGGGTTTTAGCGACCGCCAAAAGCGATCGCTAAAAGGCTTTAGCGACCGCCTAGCGACCGCTTTTGGCGGTCGCTTTAGCTTCGTCGGTAAAACCCATTAGCGGCCGCCAATGGCGGTCGATAATGCTTCACAACAACACAGCAGCCATGCGGGTCCTCTCCTCTCAGTATATGTTCGAAGGGGACACAAAGCTTCCCCTCACCAGCCATGGCGGACACACGATGACGGTGGATGTTGGGTTATTCAGGTGATGAGGATGAGGCCACTGGAAGTCCGAGGAGGGGTTCGAGATTGATCCGCACATAGAAGGCAGTCACGGGTGTGCTGTTAGGAATCATGGAATGGCATGAAGAGAGGCGGCGGCGTGTGGAGGAATGCGGCGGCGTGCGGCGGCATGCGGCGGTTCGGATTTGCAGTGATAGCCTACGGGAAGAAGAAGATGGCAGGCGGGAAAATTCCCGCTACAATTTTAGATTCATATTAGCGGCCGCCTATGGCGGTCGCTAATACCATCTCTAGCGACCGCCAATGGCAATCGCCCGCATCAGGAGGCACCAAAACACAAATTTCTAGTAGTGGAACCTCGTTGTGTTGGTTGCAGACGACGAGAAGTGCTGACGGAGGCCGAGTGTTCGAGGACTGGACGGTACCCGGAGGTGGACTACTCGATGAGTCAGTACCCGGAGGTGGAATACATAACGAGCCAGTACCTGGAGGTGGACCACACGACGTGACCACTCATAGAGGAGGTTGACAGACGAGAGCATGGAGGAGGCTATCTGTACCTACCTTTCAGGTATGATCCGTGGTGGACGACCAGGAGCTGCGATATCTGTACCTACCCTTCAGGTAGGATCCGAGGAGGATGACCCAGGAGCTTCTTCCTTCTTACAGCTGTTTGTCTTTTTGCTGTTGTACCTTGTTCAGTTGTAGTCGTACTTTCTTTTGGGTTTGTATTCTGGCCTATTTACTTTTCAGCATTTCTTTTGTACTTAGTGTTTTGCTTCCGCTTGTACTCTGTGGTGCTTGTTTTCTTTTATAAAGGCAATGTCTTCCCAGTTATCGGGATTTTACGCCTTTGGTGCTAGTCGCCAGCCCCTGGCCTATGGAAGGCGGGCTTGGGGTAGTCACGACACGGGCCCCGAGGATGGGTCGTGACAAATTGGTATTAGAGGAGTTCGGTTCTACCGCAGAACTTATAACTCTGATGTTTCTTTTTGTGAAGCAATAGAGTTGAGTGTACCAAGTGTGGTTTTCAGTTCAGGGAGTCCAGTGTTGGTGCGGGCGGCCGACGTATCCATACACCAGGACCCTGACAACTGATTTCCGACTTTGTGCACGAAACACTGATTGCGTGTGTGTTTTCAAAGGTTTTCCCTTAAAACAGCTCAAACCAGGTCAGCTCACCAGGTATAAACGTTTGACCGTGTCACGATGTTTCTTTCAGGATTCCTTTTCACGGACGACCATCTAGAGCCCAGAGGGATGTGCATGCTGACAGCCTGTCAAGCGACGAGGCATCGGTACAGGGCCCTCTTGTAGTTGAGGCACCAGCGGAGGCCCCAGCGGTACTGCTACCCGTTGGGCCACCGATGCCACCAGCCCCAGCAGTAGGCGATGCACGACGCTTGAGCGCGCTGCACGAGTTCCAGCGCCAGAGGCCACCCAGGTTCCAGGGAGAGACGGACCCGCAGAAGGCTGAGGTTTGGCTGGAGGCTGTGGTGAGAGTCTTTAGGCTAGTGGGGACGCCGGCAGACTTCATGGTGATCTTTGCTACCAGCCTCCTTCAGGCAGCAGCAGGCTGGTGGTGGAGCCACTTTTTTCAGTTTTGCGACGGGATGAACTTCGCATGGGAAGACTTCGAGACCTTCTTCAGGGTGGAGTTTGTGCCAGTAGCTCTACACCCCGAGCGTGTAAAGGAGCTTCTTCCTTTGCCGCGTGTTTTTTGATCAGTAGCCGAGTCATCTGTGGGCAGTAGACAGATGATGCAGATGTCCAAGAGGACCAGACTAGCAGTTGGACGATCTCGGGTTTTAGGACCGGTGGTGCGGGGCACCCGGGGTGGGTACAGAGCTAGGCATGCCAGAAGCAGGTTGTGTTACTCATGCGGCGGAAAGGGTTACCTGGCACGTGACTGTCCGACTCCTCGTACAGTTGATCCGCAGGCGTTGGAAGAGCCACCGAGCCAGAAGCAGCGATGAGTGCTTGAGCAACAGACGAGCAGTGGACAAGGCAGTAGAGCTCTGAGAGCAGGTGGGCAGGAGAGGAACTAGTGGATACTTCCTTTGTACTACTAGTTCCATGTTGCTTTTGTATTCGTGTCTTTGTACTATGAGCTGCAATAATAAAAAGACACTTATCTTTGTTTGCTTTCCTGTCCTTTTGTTTGATTGATACTGAGTGGTCCCGGTTAAACTGTTGACTTGACCCTCACTTTCGAGATTTCTACTGGAGGGGACCCAGTGACCTCACACTGATGCCGACAAGGTGACTCAACCCTTGGAGGCGAGAGTGACAGTTGGATCTCTTAGTTGTTACGTCGAGGCCTTACGACGTCATCCATGGCATGAATGCATCATTCATGTTAGGATTGACTGTATTAGGCAACGAATGTGGTTCATCCAGGGGATGAGACCAGATTTCTCTTATCGGAAAAGAAGAAATCATAGCAGCTCTTGTGAGACTAAAGGAGGTCCAGGACATCCAAGAGTGGATGAAGACTGCACAGTGCAGTAAGAAACAGGAAACTGGTGCCAGTCTTAGAGACTCGGGCATGTTAAAGAAGAGGAAACTTAAAGGATAGATGAGTCTACGAAGAAGAAAACGTGGAGGCAGAGCTAGGAGAGCAGGATGAGGTGGTGTACATCCTAATATTGTACAACCACTTGCCTTAGTTATTCCTGCAAGGCTCAGGGAGCTGGAGGGCGGAGGAAGAGTGCAGCTGCATGCGGTCAAGGAGTGTGACCCAATGGATCTAGAAATGATTCAAGGGATAGTCTGTGTCCACTACTAGCTGTTGTAGTAACGGTCGTTGATGTGAATCATTTCTTGCTTTCAAAAATCTTGTTCCAGACCTAGAGTTTCCGGTAAGCCATGGACTTGACCCTCATGTCTGGAGATACCTTGGGAGGAGACTCTATAATCACACTTACGCCGACGGTGTGGTCAGACCCTCGAGGCGAGAGTTTCGGTTGGAAGCTCTTGGTGGCAGCGTCGAGGCCTTACGACGTTAGTTTGAGTATGGAATGGGCAGGAACTGTTCATACTCAAATTTACAGTTTTAGGCAAACATCGGGATGGGTTTTCCTTGGTCGGCGAAAAAAGGAAACCCCAGGCAGCGTAGGGTAACTCTTGCACAGGAGGGTGCGACCGATCACTCTTGAGTTGTTCAACCTTACCCTCATGGCAGCAGCCTTTCGAGTTCCAGTTCTAACAGAAAATGGAGACCTCTGGAGTTCGAGGATGACGATCATGTCCTTATACGGGTCTCACCTTGATGAGGTTTATGGAGATGTGTCCAAGGCGGCAAGTTATCTCCGGGGTTCAGCGGACCTTCTTTGGTCCCCAGCTGGGTAGGCGGGTTGGTTTACCGCTTGACCCATTCACCTCAATTGCACCAGGTGCACGACGACTTCCACGTATCTCAACTGAGGAGGTACGTTCTCGACCCTTCACATACCATCGACCATGAGGAGCTGGACGATGGCGATGGGGTGTCTTTCACGGAGATTCCAGTGGGGATCGAGGATCGACAGGAGCAGATCCTATGAGGATGATCGATTCCTCAGGTGCACTTTCTTTGGCAGTATGGAACCTGCAGGTAAGCACATGGGAGCGGAAGTCTTAGATGCGTGCTCTGTACCGCTTTTGTGACCCTAGTTTGTGTTGAAACTTTACGGGGACGTAAAGCCCTGAGGTGGGAGTAATGTAATGACCCGGAAATTTCATGGAAATTTTTTTCTTAATTTTCTTTGGAATTTTACAAGACCACAGTTTCTGACGGCGCCTGATTCCGAGGCCCGGTGTGCCCGGAATTAATTTCCTAAGTTTGGCTCGGGTACGTTCAGTGAATGAGCGAGCGGGAATTTCTATCTTTTGAACCGGTGATCGGAATTGAAATCCGATTGCACCGATGAAATCGCAATGCCGGTAATCGCTTAAGAGAACCTTTACCGTAGATGCGTTTGTGCGGGAGGAGAAGTTAATTTTTGGGGTTTAATTAAGAAAGTGAATAGAATTGTTAAATCAATTTTTAACAATGTTAAGTGGTTAACTTCTCCCATGGGAAGTTGGTGGCGGGACCACATCCATCCAAATTCCCATGTGTGGATATTTGAAAGGGTGGGTCCCACACGAACCCCCCCACCTTTTCAAATTACTTAAACACTCTAACCCTCTTAACCCCTCACATTCCAACTCCCCATTAACTCACATTCATTAATATTTGACAACTTGATTATTTAATGAGGTGAGTTAAGTATGGTTTATTTGAATTTCAGTCTTTTGAAATTCTTGCCAACACTTTGCAATTAATTAATTCAACCAACTTAATTAATTATTTTGAGTGTTTGAATTCTTTTGAATTCATTTTTCCAACATTAAAAAGAGAGATTATATTCTTCTTTTTGGGTTGGCATAAACCTTGTGGGGAGAACTAAGGAGAGGAGAAGAACTCTTGAAAGATCACCAACCTCTCGAGGAAGAACGTTCCACGTTTCCGAAGAACATGAAGCAACACCTCCGACCATCTTCAACCGGAGTAAGGAAGGGAAGCACTGCCTCCTACAAAGTATACAGAGGGTGACATCTCGGCTCGACTTCATCGAGCTCTTCTCCCACCAACCTAGACGGAACGACGCTCGACCTCCGCGACGCTTGTCTTCCGCGGGTCGTTGAATAACTCCGTTCTTGAAGCCGAGGTAGGGGAATTTATTTTGGAATTCTCTTATCTTTTGAGAAAAAACGACGAGCGCGGACCAACCAATACCAGGATGATCCGCGGATCGTCCGATAAAGCGGTTGATGATTGAGGGTTTTTATTTATTTAATTGTTCGTGAATACAAACTTGGTGATGATCGTGGATTAAAACCCTTTTTTTGTTATCGAATAATGCGAGGGGGTCGGTCCGCACAAACACGGCCGACCCTCCTCCTCTGTTTTTCGTGATGGTTTCTTGAGGATGATACGAGAAAACGGGGTTCCGTCGCACCACGCGATTTATTGCGGAAGATACGCGTGGCGCCGTCACGCCACGCCGTGGAAAAAAAATCCAAGAACGCGACGCCGTTGCGTCGCGTCGAAGAAGGTCAAAGGCGTCGCGGCCGGAGCGGGGCCGCGGTGGAGGGAAGCGATGTCGTCGCATCGCGCCGAATGGCATAGGCCGCGGACGGTTCCGGGCCATGGCGGAGCAAGATGACCGGCGGCCGGCACCGGGCTGCCGGTGTCGGCGAAGAAAGGACCGGCTCTCGCCGGTCCTTGCTGGCGAAACCAGCCGGCCAGTGCGGGCCGGCCGGGCAGTGGAGACCGGGGAAATTAATTTCCCCCGGCCGGGTCTCAAAAGCGGCCCCAATTAAGGGGCCGCGGTTCTCAAAGGGGGGGGGGCTTTTCCCCCCTCGCGCGGCACCCGAACGGCGCCCAGGCCGCGGCGCCGTGCCGGTCCGCGCTGCCGCGCCGGGCCGGGATTTTCCGAGCCGGGCCGGGTCGTCGGGTCGGGTCGCCGCCCGGGCCGGTTCAACCCGGTTCGGCCGACCCAGGGGGGCGGGGGTCGGGCCGGCTCAGCCCGGGCCCAGACCCCCAGTTTCGGACCACTTTTGGTCAAATGCCCGTATCTTGGGCTACAGGCCTCCAAACGACTCCCCGTCAGCGGCAACACGATCCTTGGATCGAGACTGTCATTTCGGTATACTATACTCAAGGTACATCTTACTTTTCGAGAGCCTACGTGGTTAAAACACCATAGTTAAGCGTGCTTGGCCTAGAGTAGTGATCAGGATGGGTGGCCTCCTGGGAAGTTTCTCAGGGTGGGTGTGAGACGGAAAAGCCAATAACTCTCAGACCGGGCGTCCGATTGATGCGTCGTCTATTGCGTTGAGTTCCTATTAACGATACGGAACATTTGGCATCCTCCGCCCAAGAATTGGATGCAGATGGTTAGTGGCTGGGTTGGATCGCACCGAAATCCAACCGGGCCCTGGGAACGGAAAAGATGATATCTTTCTGACAGAACGTTCGTTTGATGAACCGTCAGCGGTGTTGGTGATCTCGTTGAGAAACGGTCCCTATGAGTATAACCTATGAGAGTTCGGGGTACAGTTGAGATACGACCGGGCTTGGTTCGCTCACGAAACCAACCGGGCCCCTGGGACGAAAAGGCTAATAACTCACAGACCGGGCGTCCGATTGACGCGTCGTCTGTTGTGTTGAGGCCCCTATGACGAGGCGGTCCTTTGAGAAACTTCTTTCTGGGACTTTGAGATACTTGGAGTATCGACCTGTAGCTCGTGTAGCGGACCCTACCAGTGAAGAGCGTGCGGAGTACGGAGACCGTGTAACTGGCTGAGACCTGATGACTGCTTGACCGACTCGACTTGGAGTGAGTCGACTAGCCCAGTGGACGGAGCACTACTTTCTGTGGTGCAGACCCATGGCGGACGGAGCACTACCTGTGTGACAGTGCAGACCCGCGGTACTCGTCCGGAGAGTACCACAGCAGGCTACTAGGGGGTGTGCACTACTGTGTTTCAGTGACATACCTCGGAGGGAAGCACTACTGTGTCTGGGTGGATGACCTTCTGTACTCGACAGGAGGAGTACTTCAGTAGTCTTTGGTTAGTGAGCAGTACCTCGGAGTCGTGACAAGACCACTGTACACTCCAGAGATGGAGCTATTCAGCAGTTATGGTTTCGATAATGAAAATCCGGGTTTGAGCTGAGACTTTTGACCTTGTGTTTACCTCATGATTGAAATGGGTCACTTGATAACATAGGTATATGTATGGGTATATACCTGGATAATGGTTATCCATTGATTTCACAATCCTTGTGTTTCCTCATGATTGAGATGGGTTACTTGATAACATAGGTATATGTATGGGAATATACCTAAGTAGAGGTTATCTGTTGAGATCTTCTTTGTGGTTATCCTTGTTGGTTTTAGTGAGACCTTGAGGGTATCAGGGTCCCTACTGAGTATCGTTATACTCACCCCTGTATGGGCTATGCCCGCACCTCGTTGTGTTGGTTGCAGACGATGGGCAGTGCTGACGGAGGTCGAGTGTTCGAGGACTAGACGGTACCCGGAGGTGGACTACTCGACGAGTCAGTACCCGGAGGTGGACTACACGACGAGCCAGTACCTGGAGGTGGACTACACGACGTGAAGACTCACAGAGGAGGTTGAAGGACGAGAGCGTGGAGGAGGCTATCTGTACCTACCCTTCAGGCAGGATCCGTGGTGGATGACCATGAGCTGCAATATCTGTGCCTACCCTTCTTGTAGGATCGAGGAGGACGACCCAGGAGATGCTTCCTTCTTCCAACTGTTTGTCTTTTTGCTGTTGTACCTTGTTCAGTTGTAGTCGTACTTTATTTTGGGTTTGTATTCTGGCCCATTTACTTTTCAGCATTTATTTTGTACTTAGTGGTTTGCTTCCGCTTGTACTCTGTGGTGCTTGTTTTCTTTTATAAAGGCAATTCCTTCCCAGTTATCGGGATTTTACGCCTTTGGTGCTAGTCGCCAGCCCCTGGCCTATGGAAGGTGGGCTTGGGGTAGTCACGGCACGAGCCCCGAGGACGGGTCGTGACAAGAGTGATAAGTAAAATTCACATGGTTCAGTATACACTTGGAGGTGGTGAGGCTGGACCATCGACTATTCATGTTACGATCCTTAGAGCTACTACACTTTCTTGTGATTTTTTGACAAAGGATGATCACATTCCATTATCATTGATATGTTTTTAGTTTTGTTGGTTCTACAAGTGGAATGTGTGTCAGGGTTATGTCTATTAACACTCTGTTGGGGGTGAGAGCTATGGATAATAGACAATGTTAGGGTTGTGATGAAGAGTTTGGTGGGAACAATTTCTAATGGGACTTGTTCATCCTCGATATGTCGGGTTCTGAACTAATTTTGGAAATCTAATGACTAGTTTGTACCATGTCTATATCTACGACTATCATCACCGCGTAACATTTACATCTCTTGAAGGAGATATTTATGTTTATCCTAGTGAATAGGATATCATGGAATTTCAGGCTGAGGCAGTTTGTTACCTGAGGGCTAAGCTCCTAGCTTATGAGGTTTGTTTAGTGATTGGTGATGAATTAGTGGAGTAGGATCATTATCCAGGTATGGTGTATCAGTTCCATGACTTGTTTCCTGATGAATTCAAATGGATTTCACCTGAGAGATATGTAGATTTCAAGAAATATTTTTTACTGGTGCAAGGCCTGGTTTTTTCCTCCATATTGAATTACACAAGAGGAACTCAAGGAACATGATGTTTAGTTAATGGAACTATAGATCGGGGGGTTTTGTATTCCTATTACATCACATTTGGTATCTCTGGTGTTGTTTTCCTAGAGATCTAACGGATCATGGAGTCAATGTGTTGATTATTGGAAGTTGAATCAATGGATGATTAAGAATTGATACCCTCTTCCTTGAATAGATTATCTATTTTACTAGATGATAGGTGGTTTAGTTTTTTCTAAGACTGATATGAAATATGGGTATCACTAGATATGTTTGAGACCTTATGTTATACCAGAATCTACATTCAAGAGCATTTATGGGTTCTGTGAGTTTGTGGTGATGTCATTTTCCTTAACCAATGCAACATCAATTTTTATGTCCTTATAGAATAGAACATTTCACCTTATTTTAATTTATTTTTAGTTGTATTTGATGACGAAATATTAGTGTAATCTAAAACTCATGATGAACAAGCCATACACCTTGATATCCTCTTGAGTACACTAAGTAAGCATGTGATATAAATCAAGTTATTAAAAAATAAATTTAGGATTGATTGGGTGCATTTGTTGGGTCACGTTATCTCATAAGAAGGCTTATTAATAGACCCCAAAAATGTTCTGGTAGTTGTGTCTAGGTTGTATCCCAAGAATGTTTATGATGTTTGGAATTTTCTGGTATTTTTCATGTATTACATGCGGTTTATTAAAGAAATCTCCCAATAGGTAGTGCAACATTGTAGGTTTGAATAAGAAGGGTATCAAGTTGCAATGTTCTAGGAAATGTTGGGATGATTCCCAATAGTTAAAGATGTGGTTGAACTCCACACCAGTTGAAATTATAACCATTTCCAACAAAGGGTATATCCTGTTTTGTGATGCATCTGGTGTTGGGATTGGAGTGGTGAAGATTTAGGTTTATTGGGTAATTATTGATGGTTAATGGTATTTGAGTCATCATGGTTGAAATTACCCCACTAATGATCTCATGTTGGTTGTGGTGGTGTATGCCTTAAGGTGTGGGAGGTACTACATGTTGGTAGACCGATTCATGGTGTATACCAATTATAAAATCCTTAACTAAATCATCTGTCATCAAGATATGAATCTTTGGTAGTGAATATGGGTTGGGAATATGTAGTTTTTTTACTTTAATCTAGTCTACACACTCTGAAGCGGAAATAGTTTTGCAGATTCTTTGAGTTAAAATGCTCTGCATCATGTGGTTCACTATTTCATCTTCATGTGGAAGATGATGGTGTTGTTTTATGAAATTCATCTAGAGGTACAATATGGGAAAGGGTATATGAGCCTTGCATCAGTAACAGATGTGTATGATTTTTTAGATGGGTCATGGAGATTCATATTGAGGATCCAGAATTATTGAATATGATGGAAAACATTAAAGTTGTTGAGCCACCTTCTAGTTGGACTATTGGGGATGATTAGATCTGGAATGTTCATGACTACGTCATTGGGCCCACAAGTTTGTGAGAAGACGTGATGCATGAGTTCCATGTCTCAATGTGGGAGGTGAATCTTCGTTTGACCAAATTGTATTCTAATTTCTATTGGTAGTATCACTTCCTTGGGATCAAGAAAAAAATTGTTGGTTATGTGACATGATGACATACCTATCAGTTGGTTAAGGCTGAGTATCAGTTACTAGGTGGTTTGTTACTGCCACATCTGATTCCAGAATTGAAATTGGATTACATCACTATGGAAATTTTAGTCAGACATCCATTGATAACACAGAAGAATGATGAAATATATGAAATTGGTGATCAGTTGACTAAGGTGTATAATTTATTACCGATTTCAGAGACTTTCTGCATTGACTAGTTGGGAGAGTTATAGGATCCTGAGATTTTGTAGTTTCATCAGATACAGTGGACTGTAGTTTTAGATCAGGCTATATGTTTCACATAAGGCTTCTTGTAGGGGTTATAGAAGGAACATGTTACATTGGCATTCAAGAGTATAGATTTCCACCCATATATAGAAGGAATATATTAGTAAACCATTTATGTTATAGAGGATGTTATAAGGGAGTGTTTCCGAGATTTGTTTGGATCTTGGGAAAATAATTAGTCCCTTGGTCAGTTTTCCTACAACAATATTTTCTAGAATACGATTTTAAAGGAACTGTTTGAGTAACTATATGCAAGGATATGTAGATCATCATTATTTATGTTAGAGGCTGTAATATGATATTTTTTGTGGCTGAGTCTCAAATAGAAGAATTTAGAAAATATTCAGTTGATCCAAAAATCAATGGAAATGGATCAGAGGAGAAAAAAGTTGTATAATGATATGTGTCATCGACCTCGTGAGTTTCTTGAGTTTGATCATGTGTTTCTTAGAGTGTTACCATTTTTGGGTAACTTTCATATTTGGAAACAAGGTTTGTTAGAACCCAAGTACTTGTATCTATATGAGATTGTTGATAGGATCATACTGGTGGTGTACTGATTAGATCTCCCACAATAGTGTAGAAGAATGCATTATGTTTTCCATGGTTCGACGCTGCAAAAATTACACCATGAAACATATCATATGATTGATGTTGAGCACATTTGTCTTGAGGATAATGCGTTTTTTGAAGAGTATCCATTTCATATCATGGATCATAGTGAGAAGGTCATGTGTCACATGGCATAACCCTCTGTTATAATATTTTTGAAGATTAGTAATGATTAGGATGAAACATGAGAGTGGAATTTGGATGTGCAAGCACAGTAGCCCAATCTCTTTTCATTGATGGTTTATTTGTTCTTGAGAGAGGGGCTCGAGGATGAGACGGTTTAAGGTGGGGAGGTTGTATGATCCCAAATTTTCATGAGGTATATTTTTAGTTAATAATTTCTTTTTGTCTCTTGGATTTGGATATATAAATATTTCATATGTTCATGGGGTGAATTGATGGTGTCCCAGGGATTCTTGACACAAAAGAAAAGGAGAAAATGGAATTTTGTGCATGTTGCATGGTTTGTGCATTGTTAGTGAAAACTATGTGAGGGGGAGGAAAAACTATTTGAGCATAGGAAGTGGAATTATATATTGTCAGAAAAATGTTTTTTAAACCATATAGGCCTCTCCATGTAACCATGTGACAGGACTACCCTTATATTTTTTCTTGCGGCTAGTTTGTGCATGGTTTGGAAAAACATGACGGTAAACTGTGCACCCCATTAATGGTTAAGAGTATAAAAAATTGAAAATTATAGTTCATTAATATCTTAACTTATTTTCTCCCCCATTCCTCCCATGAAACCTGAGGGATGAAATTGGATGACCCATCCTTCACAAGTACCATTATCATTCAATTATAGTATATTTGAAGTGCCTTTCGTTGCAGATTGAGTATTCGTGTATGTCTATCACATTATCTTCTTCTCTTTTCCATATTAGGGTTTATAGTTTATCTGATCACATTATAAAGCTATAAAACCCAATTTATCTAGGGAACCCTATTTTGGTTCCTCAAAAGGGGTTTGTATCGGGATCTAAGGCTATAATTAAATGTCTTTAAGTCAATAGATTCGAGGTAGGTGGTCTACAAGTTGTATCCCCTATTATTTATATGGATTTTTTCATATGAGATTATGTTCTTGTTTCCCCCTTGTTGTGGTTTTGTTACTATTAGTGATATTTGCAGAAATTAGTTTCTAAATTATGATTTGAACAACTCATGATCCTAGTGTGATACATTTAGGGTGATTGGACGAATTTAGGGCTACCTATGGGGTATGGCGACCTTCAAGAACATGGTTAACATAAATGTTAAGTATGCAGTTGTATTGTAATTAGGTAGTTTTATAAAATGAACACAATAGTTGGGAAATTTTAAGATCAATGTGGCATATAGATAGTTGGTCCTATTATTTATTAGGGCTTACGTGGTAGCTTTCCATAGCATACAAATGGATTGATTAGGTAAATTGAGACTGTATCAAATGGATATTTATTTGTGTTAAAATTTATAAGAGAGATAGTTTATATAAAATGATGAATGTGTTAACTTGGTATTGAATTTTAAATAAGGGAATATATTAAATGTAATTTCATAAGGTAATTGTGGAATATGTTAACTATGTTAATGCTTTGAAATTAGTGAATAATATTAGTCAGTTAGGCATCATAAAAGGAAAATGGGGATAAATTGTTATGTAATGTAATTAGGAAATGTGTTAATGGATTTTCGAAGGATATTAATTTTCATGTTGATTTTTATGGTTTTTTGTTTCCATTCGTGTTTCTTTTTTTGGTTGTAATGTGTTATGTGTGGGGTGAATGGTTAAGAAACATGTTCACTTGGCTTCATAGTTTGGGTTTTGGACATGAGGCTCTATGACCTTTGGTTTAGATGGAATGAGGCTCTAAACTCAACCCCACAATATAAGAGTTAGGGAATGTGACAAAGTTCTATTTCCCTAATGATTTCATGGGTTGAGACCCCATAGACTGAGGCATCATGGTGAGAGTGTTTTATATGTCATGGTGTGATTACACCAAGTGAGGTAAGGAACATGACTCAGCCCCCATAATGCATTGAATATTGATGAATATTCCTAATACATTGAACATGTTATTAAAATGAATTAACTAAGGGGAATGGTATATGTAATTAATATGGAAAATTTGATAGAATTGTATATGTAAAACATTTTGAACTAATGGAACCAAAGTTAACATTTTCTCATCCTAAATTTTAATTTTTATTGAATTCAAAATTTATTATACTGGATATTTTATTGAATCATTTGGTGGTTTCCTTATGATTTTAACTCACTCCCTTGTTGCACTTCCATTGGGTACCTGATCATATTTCATGTTTTCTATCTAGGATATTGGAAATGGCCCTATTATAGGGATTTGAGTAGGACATGGGATGTTCTTGGATGAGGATACAAACATGGAGTATAGATCCATTTTATGGATTCATCTATTTTTATTTATTTTTTGGTTTTCCTATACATTGAAATGATTATCATAACATGAATTATTTAGGGGTTCATTGTAGACATGTACCCTATTGGGGAATTGGTTTGTTAAGCATGTTATTTGGTAATCAGATTTTGTTTCCATTTTTAAATTTATTATATATTGTTTCATACACTATTAAAGAGGGTACAATCTCTCTAAGTAACTTATTATACTCTCTGTACAGGTTTTCAACCTCTATGATACATGGAAACATCATTGGGGTCATGTGGTGACTCTTACTAGGGCACCAATTTAGTGGCACTCGAGTCGGGAATGTTAAAAAACAAAAGTTAACAAATGTACAATTTGATATGAATAAATAAAATACATTTTACAGTAATGGTTAGGTCATAATAAAAGGGTATTTGTCACCCTATGGTAAAATCACATATACAATATAGAATATAAATAAAAGTTCCAATGATGATCTACATCAAAATTCAAGCCTTACATCCTTCGATCCTCATGGATTGTTGCAATATATCACTCAAAATGATCAAACACTGGCCTCATACCAACCAATATCCACAACAAGTAAGGTTTTCATGGTTACTCAATTGTCATGGATGACCAAGAGGGGTGTGATTACAACTAAAAAGGGAACCAACAACTCAGTTCTATTAATAAATAGCAAACCAATTCCAATATACATGGGATAAGATTATAATAATAATTAGATAGAAAATATGTAAACTGTGAATGTGTAACACATAGTTTCCAATGAAAATTTTATAAAACATAAACTCTATAATTATAATTCAATCACTAACTTATTTCCCATGAACCCTGACCATACTATATTCAACATTATATTGAAATAAGTCATATATTATCACTGCATGACTTGGATCATGTTCTATGATTCCTTATATCCATAATCTGAAAATATATGTTATAAATTTAAGGAATAATTCCACACTCAACATTAAGTGAATGTTTCACCCATAACTCTAGGATACATACATTCTCCTTTTGAAATTCATGCATTCAATTCCTTAGACAACAGAACTCTACACATATTCATGGAAATTTCCAATCATCATTTAATCGAATCTTATTGAACATATTCCATTTTTTGAACGGAATTTCCCATGTGCTAATCCCATACCAATATATGGTGCAATCCACCCTATGTATAAATCCTGACTCCATGATTCATGTCACCCTTGATACCACTCTAAGGGACTAGTTAAATCTATAAGTTCTATTTGATAACTAGAAAACTGAAACATGGGTTCAATTGTCTATTTAATAATCCACATATAAGTCATGACATATAATGGAATAATATATCGCAATAAATATTCTTCAAGCTATGAATCAGTATATAAGAAAGTCATAATATATCAAGGAAAAATCCTAGAGTATAAAATATTCAACCGCAATGAGATAACTGCATATAAGGTGTGAAATGCCATGGGATAATAGGAACACATAAAATATTACATTACTTTAATATAACAAAATATATGGTGTGACATTGAAATGAACCCCATGATATAACAAGAAAAAGTGACAAATTTCTACATTGGAACACCACAAGAAATTTATATCAATCATAGTTATCACGAGATATGCACACACAACATATGTAAATCATATCATTCATAGGTCTCATTGGAATCACACACACACACACCAGATGTGTATCTTATAAATCTCACATCTCATGGATACACAAACACTCCACGTGAAAATAATATCAAGAATACGTCTCGTGGATACACATGAACTCCAAATGTGAATCATCTAAATAATAAGTGTCAAAGAGAACTGGGTCTCATGTAGCATAATCACACACCCAAGGGTTCTATGTAATATAATTCACATGTTAGTGATCAAATTACCCACCATTGATGGATGACATCAAGACTTTTTAAATGATTTTATCATGACCATCAAAAAAATTAAATTACATCTAGTAGACATACTTTAATTAGTTAAGACTTCAATAACATTAAACTAACTAATCATTCATTTATTTCACAACACATTTATTATTTAAGGATCTTTCAACTAAAAAGGGAATCCTCTTATCAATAGATAATAAAATATGAAAAATTAAATATATTATACAACATAAAATTATGAAACACAAAATGTTGTAAACTCCCATCCATGATAATATGAACATATTTTATAAGTCCATTTAGGCCCATTCAACCACCATAAAATCACCCCATTGTAAAAAATCAATCTTATGCATACCCATTTATCTATTTATAAATAAATAATAGGTAATTGAATGAATTCATGAAAACTCACATCTAAAAGAGAAAGGAATCCTTGATGAATACCTCATAAGGGATCATTATCTAGCTAAAACCATGAATGACTACCCATGAAAGGCCCACAATGCTCTCCCAATATCATATTTAGAAAAGTCCCAACAATGTGGAGATGATTAAAAGGCCGATTTGATATAATTAATTTATAATCTCTAAAATAATTCTTTTGGTAAATGTATATTTTCAAAAATGTTGTCTAATAGAGTTAGGGCCACTCAGACACGCTCCTAAAACAATAGAATGACAAAGACCTAGTTCAATTCAATGATATGATGGCTAGTCTAACATAATTATAAAAACAAATATTGGGGGAATGACTTAGGGACACCATTTACAATGTGACAAACAAACACACATGTTCATTGTGACAAGACACCCTCTATTAATTTTTATTTAAATTCTGATAATTCATTGGTAATTACATTGGATTTTACGGAATGGTCATACAATTCTCCTAGCAAAATCGATCCAGAGATCTATTGACAATCAAAACATCCATGTGTGAAGAGAATTCAAATATAATGGAAATATCATGGATTAAAAGATGCTGAGACATATCAAGTAGAATCATCCATTATGACTGAATCAATGATCCAACACCACATGGGGAAGAGAAAGTTAATATTGAAGATTAATGGACGAACTCACATAGATTACCAAATAGATAACACCAAAATTCATCATGTCTGAAGAAAAAGTGATGTAGAATAAGAGGATATCCTTTCCAATTGGATCTCAAAATTTTTAGCAATGTATGTTACTCCTGGGTGTGTATTGGTATAAATAAAATCAATCTTAATTAATGCATAGAATGACCTATCAGTTAGAAACTAGGGGACCATCGGATTAAAGAGTGTCCTATTATTAGCATACCAAGGCTCACTAAATCAATGGTCAGCCCCGTAGGTAACATGGATTATTCTCTATACAACTAGATAGTTGTTTTCCTAACAAGATATTGAAAGTGCTACTATAGCTACTCAACTATCCACTGCCATGCCTCCCACCTTTTCCCAATATCAAATTCACCCACTGAACATCTTTTCAATCCAAATATAACACTTACATATGTGTAAACATGAATCATCTCTCCTCCAATACTAGTTCTCTGAATGAACATTCAACCATTTGAAAAATACTAATTTACTCCATAATTCATAAATTGTAATGATAAAAGACATTATAATCTCATGACCATAGCTCTTATCATCATCAAGACGTTGTGGAATCATTTAAATTTTGCCTCTAAATCTAACTTTATAACCAACTATATTGGGTTCTCTATATTATTTCCATGAATACCAACTCACTGATCATAGGATTTGATCATTCTCAAACACCCATCATACTCTTTAGTGCGACTCCCTGAATGCAACACTAGATTTTGATCTATATGATCAAAGTAACCGGACATAGCGAACACAATCATTTCATCCTCCTTACCTAACACCTAGTGATTTCTTTAACTAATTCCCTTGAATAATCATGGTTTTCCATACCATTGGAAAAACCATAAAAATCATTATTCATGCAGTACAATGACACACTCACTATAGATCACTACTATCACCCCTGATCATTAGTAAAATAGAAGTTTAAATTTGATATCAATACCATACAACTAATTATTTGCCAATCTAAGGAGAGTATACCGACCAATTTCAACCCAAAAAATGCCACCATTCCCTGCATTTCTATCAATAATACATAAAACCTATTATTATACCTGCTATGACGAACTTGATATGGTTCCAACCCACCGTATACAAGATCACAAGAAAATATTAGTTGGTACCCATCTAAAAAACAACCTATAAAGGTACCCAGACTAAACAACTGATGTTCTATGAAGACACCAAATTGGATTCCTTAATCCTTAGATGAATTGTAAAATTGATTAGACAACCTTACCAAAATATGAAATAAAATTATATGAATGTTTTTTGATTTCTTCCTAATGAACTCACACTAACAATAAATCAATAAGACGTGCAATAATTCACCACCAATATGACTTAACATTATATCATCTTGAGGATTCACTAATATCAGTTACCACATGTGGATTCAATTCAGTGTATCTTCTAAATAATACATAAAAATTTCATTATAAAACCAAAACACTATGTTCCATTACACATCGGTCCCCTAGAGATAACTCAACGATTGAATGATCTGCTTCACAAAAAACAATGAACTTTCTCATGATAATTTCATTCACTTGTGACTAGATCAATGCTACAAAACATAAGAGTTTCAATATTTTAACCTCATAGTGTATAAATTGATCTTAGCATCCATCAAATAGTTTTGTACTGAATTTTTTGACTAAAAATTAATGTCCATTAAGAGAATATTTCCAAGAGATACACCATGTACTGCACAAACCGATATTACCCAAAACATAGTTTACCACATTTAGTATTCAATTAAAAATATCTCATTCAAATACCTACTCAAAACAATGACATCAAAATTATTGATAAATTTGGATGAACTGAACAATGGAACCCTGATCCATTGTTGATGTCATCATCCACCCTGGGACCTTTTCAAAACACATCAACCTTTAGGACACTAAGCCTATGACAATAAAACCGAACATTATAGTTGCAAACACTAATGGTGGCCCTAAAGTGAATTCATTGTTGAACTCCCACCAAAACCACTTTGTTGTTTATCTATGTATCCAAAATCAATCTCACGGTTAAGATCACCACCCTACATCAACTGATTTTACAAACCCTACAAATATCCACTAGAATGAACACTCATTCATCATTAAATTACCAACATGACAGTACAATAACAATCTATACTCAAAATAGAATGATTTACACATGATTCACAAACCTATGTTCCCATATTCTCATTACTCTTCAGTTACCAATTCTATATATGGTTCCAGCTCACCCACTCCTCAGTAGCCTCAAAACTCATTTTTTAATCAAATATCTCTTTCAATCCAAGGATTGTTATGTGATCAACCATGATAAGGATGCATTAACAGAACAAATAGTGCTAGGTATCTGAATGATCCTACCTTTTAACATGTACCTTGTATCATGTGTATTATCACTCATGGTACACTATATTATAATGTTTCAATCATACTCATTAGTCATTCTCTAATCCTTATAAATGTTTCTCTCATTCCCAAGTCAACTTCTACAATGAAATCCTCCCCTACGGAACTAGTAACCTGAATTATCCATTGACAGGGTGATATCCCCTCCCGGGTTACATCTTATTAGATCACATTAGAATAGAAACACTGATAGGGGTTGAATCAGTGTTGGATGACTTTTTACCACTTAAAACAATTATCCCTTTCTGTAAATTTAACAATTTTTTGTCGATGGTTATCATTTTTTATTCATTTATAGTTAGAAATAATTTTCATAAAATAATAAATAACAATGTACACTAGGATATTTTCCTGATTTTCACCAATAATGTGGATGATGACATCCCTGGTGTATAGTGGTTATTATCCCACTCAAACACAATGTTCCATTAATTATCAAGAAAAGAACTTTAAATGGTATGAAGTTAAACCAATTCTCTTGGCACTATCCAAGTACAGTTCTAGATTAATATTTAAATCATATGATTAAAGGATTTCATTATACCAATGAAACATTAATCAACACTATAGTAATAGTTTGATTCTATAGAAAATATTAATACAGATCAACTTTCTCAAAATGTCGAAATCATAAGGACTACCTTAAATAAAACAATTATTGGGTTATCTTAGATATTGTATAATGAAAAAATAGACCATCTTGTTTAGTGAAATTAAAATTATTGCGTAATAGACTGGTAATCTCATAATTTATCAAAATATAATATCAATAATTATAATTTTTCCTGATCACTTTTATTCACCCTAATATAGATAATATTTATAAAATTGAAACACATTTCACATTTGATTTTATTTTTATAAAATATAAGTCCTACACAAACTCATAATCTTTGATATGACCATTTTAAGATTCTTAATATTTTACGCTCTTGTTAATGTTCTCAAACTCTGAATATGAATTTATGAAATACCTTCCTCACAAAAATATAAATTGGAAGGTCATATTAATTGTTTGTGTTCAGGTTATTCTCATTTTTTTTTACAAAAGAACACATGATATATTCCTTCATGGAAAAAAAGATTAAAACTAAATATTATTCTTCTTAAATATGATTATAATATATGGTATCATGATTTAATACTATATTTGAGAATATACACTAAGACAACATATAATTTTCATCAAATAACCCTCAAGTGTTCTTAAAACTAGAAATATTGTATGGATATTATTCATGCAAGTGTTTTGTAAAAAATATAATATTCACAGAGCTGATAAGCTTAGAGAAATATTTGTCCCCTAACATATACTAGGAGGCTGACACATATTACCACTTCCTCAGATAAACAGTTTCATAAAGATACTATATTTTCTAAAAATAAGATATTTTAGAGAATAAGATGAATAGAAGCTCATATATTATTCTTTCATGAAAATGAGTTATAGTTGTTTGTAATATCCTCCCCTCCAAATTACATGACACGTTATGGGATGATTTCATATCCACAAAATTATGTCGATTCATGAATCCTTATAAATATATCTGACTAAAATTTCACATAAGGGACCCTTTCCAATATCCAAATATCAGGGATGTGTCTTAAAATTTCAAATGAGTGTTTATTTCTAATTTTCTCAATATCACAAGACGCAAAATAATATATTCATCACATAGTCTTGATTATTACCAAAATAATTTTCTATCCTTTTTATGTGGCCATACCACATGAATCATCACATAATAGAATATCTCATGGTAGATTCATCTTCACTAGTGGTAAATTAAATCTCCATAATTATATTATCAATTCATGGTATATTCGTATATATAATAAGGAAAATTAATCTCATATTTCTTTGTTAAACACTATAAAGTATATTTTCGATACACATTTGAACTTAAGGTAGTTTTCTTGAATGTGCAGTAGATCTAAATAATACAATTACCTCATTATAGACATATTGAATATTAATTAGTTTATATCATTGGTTCATTCGTTATAAATTCGATTAAAATATTTCATTTAGTGTATCAAATCATAATGTGGTAAGTCAATAAAATAGATGTTTCATTAGTTAAAAGATGTTTTGTGGTCAATTTAGGTGTTTTTGTGTAATTTATTTTTCAATGCATAGTTGATCCAATGTTCCCTTACACATAGTCCGCATTAAAATATAGAGTATCACTTTACCCTTAAAATGTCTATAATAAAAAATTATAGAATATTTAAGACTCATTATTTTCCATTTAAATGGTACCCATATTTATCCTTGTAATTAATAAAAATGTACCATTATGCATCTTTATTACCCTTACATATGTACCCCTACCCATCCTTAGTATTTTCTGATAAATTGTGTTGCGAAAGTATAGTCTCAACGATACCCTTTAATATTTGATGGTTTTATCCTAAAAAATTCTCTTATTTGTTTTCTAATGATTTTTTCATGAATGAATTTTCCTGAATTTATATTCAGGATAAAGTAATTTAACATTACAAGAATTACTGTCCAAATAATGTTTCAAAATCGTATATTTGTAAAATGAACATATGGTATTAACCCAACGCTATGATTGAAAAGTGAAATAGTTATGTATGGAATCTACCAGAAGTTACGTTGGAAAATTTTAATACCTTCATATTCTATCAAACATATGCTATGATGGAAAAGTGAATTGCATGGGTATTATATCAACACTGTGTTTTGCTGGAAAAGTTAAATGCTTACACATGGTATCAACCCTATGCTACACTAAACAGTTTTCAGTCGGATCATAATCCTTATGATTGGAAAATAATCACACATATGGATTCGTAACCCTAAATTGGAGTTTGTATATACTGTTCATACCCTACTTTTAGAAAAGTAGAACATATGGTTTGTTAATGTAACATTTGTGATTTTATGATGAAAAGGATATATATATATGGTTTATCATCACTAGGTTAATTTTTTTCTGTATATTACATAATGGTGAATGAATATTTAAGGAACGCTACACTACATGAAGGAACCTTATGCTATTCAATAGAACCCTATGCTACGTAGCTCAACCCTATATTGTGTTCTCAAAAATGATGTTTTTAAGGACACATTTTCAATCCGATCATGTTGTAATGATCAAGTTAGAATTGAGGACTAATTCAAGGATTGCTTTGATTTTATCAAAGTACTGTGTTCATTGGAGAAAATCACTCATATTCCTAATGGAATTTACGACCCCCATGAAAATTGGAATTTTAATTTTCACGATCAATCAGTCTATTCTTTTGGATAACATTTACAGAAGAATGTTTTATGTTCTATACAATCTTATAGAGTATCTATTAAAATATATACAAGTGTGTGTGTGTGTGATAAGTGAATCACATATGCGGCTGTATTATTAAAATTATCTTTTACTGTGCTGTTGCAACGAACAATCCATTCTAAAAGAAGTTACACATTGGAGATATACATGTTCAAACATTAAATGATATGAGATTATTGTTATTTATTTTTACCTTTTGGAATATCACTTTGAAACAATTATTTCTTTCAAATATATAATTTTTGAATATATTAGTTTCTCAAGTAGCAGATCCATCATTTTTCAGTTTCTTTCTACTGTAATTGTGAAAAACAACCTGATCCTCTCAAATTAAACTCTTTTGATTTATTGGAGTTTCAACTACTCATACACATTTTTTGTGGAGTATCAACATCTCAATATAATTTGAGGATAACCAGTTCACTATTATAGAACTAGGATGAATTGTAATTATTTGTATTATAATAGTATCAAATGCATGTACTATGTTATGAATTCATTGTCTTTTTATAAGGGGACCAATCTAGTGTAATTTACCATGGTCATAGAGAGAGGGATTAATATAGTGAAGTGGGTGATCATTGAACCATGAACCACTATAATAAGCTATGTTTTTAATTTTTTTTTATCTCTTTAATATTATAATGTAGAAGAAAAACATTTTATATCAGCATAAATCCTAATGGGTGTCAAAAACCAGAATTTTGGACGATTTTTTAGAAGATATAATTCACCTCCTCTTCTATTACATTGTATATACTAACATAAAATTTTTTATCTGAGGAGATATATTTTGGGATAAATCTATTTGAAGATGAAATGTGTAAGGTCTATAAAAATAACAAAATGTATGATCCTAGTGAATGAATGTATATGGTATGTGCTCCATATTTTAATGGATGTTGGAAATCTCGAATGATTATCTGTCTGGAAAATTTTGGATTCCAAATATACACCAAAATAATTAGTCCTTATAATAAATGTGGGAAATAAAAAACATTAACTCCTGAAATAGAAGCAAAGTATGAAATCAATTCCAAATAACTAAATTCTATTATTTGTGATATTGGAACATATTTATTCAATCATGTATCACAATGCCCAATTGCCTATGAGATGTGGAAAACTATTTCAATCACTTGTCAATGAACATAAAATGTTAAAAAGAAGATGTATGATACTACTAAGATAATGTTTTAAAACTTTAGAATGTTTGATGGTGAAATCATCATGAAGAATAATTTAAAGATTACAGTAATTTTCAACTATATTATAGCCATAATTGAACCCATCATAAAATTTGATCAAGCATTAAAAGTAATGAGAGTACTACCATTTTAATGGAATGAAATATATAACACAATTTTACAATCATCACCTATCAATGATCTGATAATGAAAGAACTAATTTGAACACTGATGATTTATAAAGCTGAAATCCAGGATGAATCTAAATAAAATATGATTATTGTAATGAAGGAAAATACTTCTCTAAAAGTGGAATCTCATAATAATAGTATAAGATCAAATAAATAATCCAATGATGAAATGGTTTTAGATTCCTTGAATTATGATATGGAACTAGATCACCTATCCGGAAAGTTTAAAAAATATATAAAAAATAAAAAAGAATTCAAAAATCATTTTGTAATAATGAAAAGGAACAAAGATAATCTCAGTGGTATGAATGTGAGAAATTGGGTTATATAAGACGTGTTTGACCATAATATAAAGATGAATGAAAAAGAACAAAAAAGGGTTTTAAAAAATTTACTAATTAAGATCACAAAAGTAAAAGAGTAATGACAGCTACATGGAGTGTATCTGAAGAATCCAGGAGTAGTTCAATGTATGATTCAGAAAAAGAAAAATCAAATCTAAAATCTAATATGTTCATTATGGTTGAAGAAGAAAAGGTACAATAATATTAATCTTATGATTTTGATACTAGTAGTTTCTCAAATGATAAATTGGCATCCAACCGTTGAAAGTTAGAAGAAAAGTATTATTATTTTCTAAATAATAATATATATTTGAGAAACATTTATAATTTTTTAGTTAAAATAGATACCATATGAAAACAATATAAAAAGCTACATAAAAAATTCAATTCCTTAGCATCAAATAGTTTCATTCGTGAAAAGAAAATCCAGGAATTACAATATAAAGTAGAATCCAACAAAAGTGTTGATATTTTTTCTAATGGAAAAAATATCTTAAATGGGTTTCTTGGAAAGAATGTCATTAAAATGGACTATTATGGAATAGTAATTAATAGTGAGAATTCCAAATTGTATAAAAATTATTTTGTGACAAAATCTAAAATTGCTACATGTTATCACTATGGAATAAAAGGCCATGTCTCTAACAATTTCTTTTTAAAAAGTCATCAAATTTGTTGTATTAAACGGGAATTTATTTCGAACTATTTATATAAATCATGTGATATGAATTGTGGAAAAATAAAGTAGATCTAGATTCCCATATCATTGCATACTGACACTGAGAGACCCAATAATATTTGGGTAACAAAACAATCATTAGATAAATTACTTTTGCAAGAAAGGGGTCATATAAAAAAAATTCATTTTGTATATGGATAGTCTCTATTCAAGTCATATGAGTGGGAAATAAACACACTTTCATATTTTGACCAAAAATAGATAGAGTATTATTAACCTTTGGTGACAATTCCAAACAAGAAAATTTTGGAGTTAGAACTATTGGAGATCGATAGACTATATCAATAAAAAAGTACTCTATGTGAAAGGGATAAATAAAAATATGATAAGTACTTCTCAACTTCATGATGATGGATTTGGTGCTGATTTTTCAATCAATTCCTACTTTGTTTTCATAGACAATTTTCTTAAAATTAGAGCACCTAGAACTGATAATTTTTATACATTGGATTCAAATTACTTAGGTAAAACGGATGTGAAATGTCTAAATTCTAAGACAAATGAATCATGGATTAGGAATAGAAGTAATTGAAACTCTAATATATATAAATTATATTAATTATCTAAGAAATAATACATTTTTTATTTTTATTGTCTTATGTTTGACAATGATAGATTCTTTGATGCATGCCAAATTAGCAAGTAGCACAAATATTTTTTCAAATCAAGTAACAAAACATCTATATCTAATCCATTAGAACACATCCACATCGGTTTGTTTGTAAATTCAAGAGTAGAATTCTCTCTTATATATTTTATGTTTGTGTTTTAGTAGATTATTATTCAAAATTTACATGGGATTTTTTTCTACAATGCCAAATTGAATTTTTCACTGTTTTGGAATGTTTTTTTAAAATTACTCAAAATGAAAAATTGTTTTAAAATAATTTCATTAAGATGTTATCATGGGGGAGAGTTTGAGAATCACAAATGTAATTCATTTTTTCTTCAATATGGGTATTAAACACATCTTCAATCCACCAAGAACACCTCTGTAAAATTTAATTCTTCAATAGAGAAATATAACTATTACAGAAATGAAAATGACTATATTGAAGAATATAATTGTCATGACCCCCTCCCACAAAAGATGCCCCTCCTGAGCTGGAAATGGTGAAAGGGCGATAATGACCCGTCGAGTCCCACCTCCAGTAAGCCCCGGGGTGGTGACTAGAACCAAGGGTATGAGTTTTCACAAATATGGGAGGCATTACCCTTTTTATTATTTAAGATCAGGAAATAGGACAAGTCAACCACCAAAAAGGAAAATAACAAGTGTATTGAAATGCATGTTTAAGTAGTTCTGAAACAAGGTACAAGTACAAGAAAGCTCAAAAGTAAAATACCAAAAGAAACAAGGGCACATCAACTGCAACAACTCCAACTGTCTCGACAAGTACGGTCCCGCACGGCCCTGGTAGTCCTCCTGGAAACCTGAAAGTAAATGTAGGGTGGGCATACAAGTATACTCAGTAGGGAAAACTAAAGCTCTCATGTACAAGTGGGGAGACATCCTAATGTCCCGTGAGAACAACAGAAGAAACCTAGTAAGGAATTCTATCCACCCAACCTCACCAGCCACACTCACCAGAAACACAATCACAATAGGTAGTATTATATAAGAACAAGAGTATTGGGTACCCCACACCATTTCCCACTAGTTAGCTTATCTTCCTAATAGTGAATGTCCTGACGCCACCACCATCTTCCCACCCGCACACACCTGGGCCTCACAACCACGTATCCCACCCGCACACACCTGGGCCTCACAACCACGTATCCCACCCACACACACCTAGGCCTCACAACCACGTATCTCGCCCGCATACACCTGGGCCTCACAACCGCGTATCCCGCCTGCACACACCTGGGCCTCACAACCACGTATCCCGCCCGCACAATCCTGGGCCTCACAACCACGTATCTCGCCCGCACACACCTAGGCCTCATCCCGAAGGTTCTTGTTAAAAATTAAAACCTGCTCGAAGAGTCTTGGGATAGACTACCCCAATCAAAACCTACCCGAACAGTCTTGGGTGTAAGGTTGCCTCAAGCCATCACAGCCTAGGGAAGAAGGGGCAGGAAGGAGCTAGTAACTAAGGAGAAAACACCCTCTCCCATGAAATGGGAGTGTTTGACACTAAGTGCTCAACATGGGTGGGGTGCGATAAAACACAAAGATACAGATATATATATATATATATATATATATATAAAACACTCAGCCCAACCTATGGCTTCTAATCAGAGAACTAAGCATGTGACTCACCACTGTTACTAAGAAGCATGCATACAACAAACAACCCAAACCCCCTTTAGGTTTTCATGTTTCAACAGAATCAACTTATTAGTTCCTTAACAAATGGGAAACTATCCACAACCAACCAGATCAATCGTTCGTAAAACATATCACTTCCATCCACAAATCAAGTTAGGAAAACACAAGCAACACAACAAGTCCCTTATTATTGACCATCCAACCCCATTGATTATTATTCTTGTTCCATTACCATTCCCCACCATTCATTAACTCTTCCATTTATTATTCACAACCCATAGTTCGTTCACATTCCAGCCTAACCCTACAGCCCCACTTCCAACCATAAACATAGTATTCACACCAACCCACAACCAAGCCAACCGCAGCCCCGCTACTCACCCGATTCACAAAAAACCCACAAAACACCCCCGTCACATGCCACGTATCCAAGCCAACACCCACATGTTCATTATTCTATTTTGTTCAACCGGTGTGATCAAACAAGGGTTCCAGATTTAAATCAGCCAACATTACATGATTAACTAAATTCAACATTCAACAAAGATCCATTCACAAAAACCAGTCTAGAAAGATAGGGAAAAATTTAATTGCTCAAGAAAAGGCCCCCAACGATCGTGATTTTTAGTAGGCATAAGCCTATTCAATTCACAACATAATATCACAGGATATAAAGATAACCATAAAAAATTCCCCATCCCCGTTCTTTAAACAGTTATTGTCTTCATTTAAAGTTTCATCCGTTTGTCATGAAAACAAGAGGATACCCACCCCGCATGATGCACAATTTAGAAATACTAAGGTAAAATCCCCACCTCAACAGGTTCTGATCACAACGCTCTCCCGGATCAACTTTAGAAAGATGTCCATCAACTCCCGTCACTTTTGTCAAATCCGGGAAAAACCTCTTCAGGAGGAAGTTGGGAAGGAAAGGCCGAAGGAAAGACAATGGATCCAAGATCAGAAGTTCCGCCTTGTTGTTACGATCCTGTGGCTGCTGATGGATCGTAAATCATAGCTCGTATGAAGAAGTTATGGAATAAAAAGAGACTTCAAGTCTCTTGGGAGAGCTCCGCTTAGAGGAATGGGGAGGAGAGGGGTGAGTTGAAAAGGAGGAGAAGACCCCTCCTTTTATAGGCGTGAAAAATAAAAGTACACGATGTGTAATTTATGGTACACGACGTGTACATGGACATTTCACATGGTCACCATGTGGCTTCCAACACGGCCTTCAACGCGGAATGCAGCCGTTGACTGGTCAACACATGGTTTGAAGGTAACACGTACGCGGGGAGGGACTACACGACATGTAGTATTGGATACACGGCGTGAACTCATTTATTTCACACGGCCAGAACATGGCTCCAACATGGAAAACGGTTGTTGACTGGTCAATACATGGTTTGAGGGTAACACATATGCGGGGAGGGACTACCCTGCATGTAGTATTGGATACACGGAGTGTACTCATTTATTTCACATGGCAAGAACATGGCCTTCAACACGGGGTATACCCGGTGAGAGTGTACACGGCGTGTACTCACACTACACTTCGTGTAGTTTTAAAATTCTAAAAATTGTGGGAAAAGTCCATTTTACCCTCTAGAACACTTCAAGACCCTCTTTTGACAATGGAATGGGCTGGAGAGGTCTGGGCCATTACATCAGATACCTCTTAAAATATTTTCATCCCCGAGAATTCGAAATCCAACCCAGAGGAACCCAAGGAGATACCTCTTAGGGCCCTCGTTATAACATGAACCCATCCAACAACCCTAATCATATGTGTTAGGAATTCCTTCTCCTATGTCAAGATATTATCCACTTTAGGTAGCGCTGACTCGCCCGCACGAGTTTAATTGCATCTGCATTAATGTGTCTCGATTAAGGGTTAGGTTTTCCCTTTTTCCACACATCCGGAGATGCTACACACTTCCAGAGAACATGGAAACAAAAGGTCTCATAACCGACATGCCAAGCATTCCATATATCAAAGTTACAGAATACAAAATCAAAATAAAGCTCAGACGAACAAGGAATAAGACATGTCAAAACAACTCTGGGTACTGAGCACGCATCTAAGCCTCCCACTCCCAAGTGCTCTCCTCGAGGCTGCCATGCCTCCACAACACACGATCAAAGGGAATGGTTCATCCATGAAGCACCTTCTCTTTACAATCCTCGATTCTGACTGGTCATTCCTCGAAGGTCACGTCGTCTACCATATCTAACTCTTCCCAGTCGATAACGTGAGAGTCATCGTGTAAGTATATAAATAGCTAGGAGATGTGGAAGACGTCATGAACCTTCTCCAATGGAGGTGGAAGGGCTAGCTAATATGCCACCTCGCCGACTCACCTCAGCTCCTCAAAAGGTCCGATGAACCTAGGAGAGAGCTTACTCCCTTTCCCAAACCTCTGATGCCCCTGTCGAGGGGAAACCTTCAAGAACACATGATCTCCCACCTCAAACTCCAAGGGCCTCCTCTGATGATCATCATAACACTTCTATCTGTCCTGATCCGCTTTCATCCTCTCACGTACAAGCTGTACTTTCTCTGTGGTGCTCTGCACTACCTCTGCCTCAAGAGCACCTGCCTCACCGACCTCTACCCAGAAAATTGGTGAACGACATGGTCTTCCATACAAAGCCTCAAATGGTTCCATGCCAATAGTAGAGTGGAAGCTATTGTTCTAGGCAAACTCTACTAAAGCCAAGTGTCATACCCATGACCCTCCGAAATCCAGAACGCATGCTCACAACATGTCCTCCAAAGTCTGGATAGTCCACTCTGTCTGCCCATCGGTCTGGGGGTGGAAAGCATTACTAAAGCATAGCTGGGTGCCAAAAGCATGATGTAACCCCCTCCAGACTCATGTGGTAAACCGATTATCCCGGTCTTTGACGATAGTATTCGTAACTCCATGAAAATGCACCACTTCGTCTATGTACCTCTGTGATAAGGTAATCACCGGGCCCGACTCCTTAACTGCTAAGAAGTGAGATGATTTTGTCAGACGATCCACCACCACCCAGATAGCATCATAACCTCCCTGATATCTGGGTAGTCCTGTGACGAAGTCCATTGAGATGTCATCCCACTTCCACTCAGGGACATCTAATGGATGCAACAAACCACTGGGAACACAGTGTTCAGCCTTTACTTGCTGACACACTAGGCACTTAGCCACAAAATCGGCCACTGCCCGTTTCACTCTGGGCCACCAAAACGGTTCCTCACTCCTCGGTACATTTTTGAAACTCCCAGATGTACCGCCAAGGCTGAACTATGGAACTCACGGAGAACTCCCTCACGCATCGCCTTCGGAACAAACAACCTTCCATGGAAAATCATCATGATGCCGGCTGTCCTATGACCATCCTTTTGGAGCGTTTCCCAGATCTACACGATCCCGAATCACTTCTGCCTTAGAGTCCCCCCACTGAGACTCTTCCACTTGCTGCAACAAGGAGGATTGCACCGTCATCTGAAACAAACATCCTCTAACACCTTCTACCCTGGCATCCAAGTGAAAGAAAACCAATTCTCCCATCGCTTTCCAAGAATCAGCGGATTCCTGAACCACTTCATTATGCGACTTCCTGCTCAGGGCATCATCCACAATGTTGCCCTTAACATCAGTGTAAGAGATCTCTAAGTCATAGTCTTGGAGGAACTCGACCCATATCTGCTGCCGTAAGTTTAGGTCATGTTGGGAGAAGATATAACGCAGGCTCTTGTGACTTGAGAAGACCACAAAGCGCTCCCCAAATAGGTAATGTTTCCACAACATCAGTGCAAACACTACTGCTGCAAGATCTAGGTCATGGGTGGCATAGTTATGCTCGTGAGGGCGTAAATGCCTAGACCCATAACAAATCACTCCCTTCTTCTGCATCAGCACACACCCCAGACCAAGGCCAAAAGCATCACAAAACACCTCATACCACAACCCTTCCTCTGGCAAACTAATTACGGGAGCACTGACCAACTTTCCTTTCAGGTAGTCGAAAGCTTTCTGTCACTGCTCACTCCATATGAAGACCTGGTTCTTCCTAGTCAAAGCTATCAATAGAGCAGGAACTCGAGAGAAGTCTGAAATGAACCTTTGATAGTAACCTGCTAACCCCTGGAAACTATGAAATTCTGCCATGCTCTTGGGTTCTGCCCAAGAAACAACTACCTCCACCTTCGACGAGTCCACTGACACTCCATGCTGAGTCACTACGTGCCCAAGGAAGTGTACTTATTGTGTCAAGAACTTACACTTCGACAATTTCCCGTAAAGCTGGTGGTGTCGAAGGACTTCCAAGACTACCCCGGGATGCTCAAAGTGCTCCTCCTCTGATCTTGAGTAGATCAGGATGTCATCGATAAACACAACGGCGAACCAGTCCAGAAACTCTCGAATGACAAATTTCATAAGTCCCATGAACACATCTGGTGCATTTGTAACTCCAAACGGCATCACTATAAACTCAAAGTGCCCATACCTGCACCTAAAATCCGTCTTCGAGATGTCACTGTCCTATAACCTCAGCTAATGATATCCAGATCGTAGATCATTCATAGAAAACCAGCATACTCCCCTCAGTTCGTCGTAGAGATCATATATCCTTGGAAGGGGTAACTGTTCTTGACCATTACCTGGTTCAACATTCAGTAGTCTATGCATAGCATGAGACAACCATCTGCCTTCTTTACGAACAAAACTGGAGCACCCCATGGCAATACGCTGGGTCGAACAAAAACCTTCTATATCAGATCGTCAATCAGAATCTACAACTCCCGCAACTCCGAAGGTGCCATCCGATAAGGGGCCATCGAAATCATACAGGCACCAGGCTGTAAGTCTATCCCGAACTCAACGTCACGTCGGGGGGTGGGGTATAGTCCCAACCTCCTCGGGAAAAACATCGAGGAACTCCCCAACAACCTCTGGGACATCCATGATCTCTGCATCAGCTGGAACAACTAATAACCCACCTAACAAATAAAGGAGAGGCTCCATACACCAGCTTCCCACCTGATAGCTCCTCTCACCAATAAAAGCTACACGCTGCCCATCCACGTCGGAGAACACGAATATTCTCCAGAAGCAGTAGATAATGGTACTAACAAAAAACAACTAGTCGATGCCTAGGATGACATTGTATGGCTACATCTGTAACAGAAGAAGGTCCCCACTATATCGATGTGGACCCAACGTCAGCCCACATCCCTGGAAAACACAACATACACTAGTCTGACCTCCAACTGGTGTACTCAGCACTAGTGGTATGAAAAGTCTCTCTATATCTAGTCCCAAAGCATGTTCTAGACCATGTGCAACAATGGAGTGTGATTCTCCTGAATCAAACAAATCAGAAACGAGAGTTCTGAACAAACAAATCGTACCTCACACCACCTATGGTCATGTAGGAGCTGTCAAATATGCTGCGTGCAACTTTCCATACCCAACTCCTATGCCTTTCTGATGTCGTCCACCTCCCTGACCATGCCCTGGTTGAGGACCCTGAGGAGCACCCTGAGGTTGGCCTCCTCCCGCAAAGTCTGCCCTCGAGGAAGCATAGTCCTTCTGCTACTGGAAGGGCCTCACCGACAACTGGTGCTGCTGAGGTGGGCGCTGAACCTACCCACCTCCACTTTACTGAGCTCGTGTCGGGCACCGAATCTGAATGTGACCGAAACCTCAACAATAAAAACACTTCGGTACTGGTCTCGTGAAAATGCGACGAGGACCTGAAGATCTGAACTGGAACTACTGGGTCCTGCTCCCCATAGGCCTAAACCTGGAAGGTCCCGTTGCAGGGGACCTACTGCTGATTGCCTTACCCTTCAAAAAACATGGCTGGATCCCCTCTCGTGGTGCACCTCCTAGTGCGTGCATCCTCTCTACAACCACATCCTTCTTCTTTACTACCATCTACTTCGGAAGGGTGAAGGGGGTGACAGCATACTGGAGTGAAGGACGAAGTGCCTCCCCCAATCATCTCGCCTGAGACTCCTCATCCGGAAAGAGATACGGAGCAAAGAGTAGTAGATATTTGAACTTGATCCCTAACTCTCGTACTGACATACTCCCATGCTGATGGGAGAGTAACTCCTGCCACTTCTCCACCTTGATCATGGAAGAAAGGAATTCCTCTCAGAATTCCTTCTCAAAGTCAGCCCATAGAACCTCTGCCTTTATCCTCTCTCCGAGGTAGAGCATCCACCACTGTCGCACTAAAACTCTCAGCTGACTGACTGCTAGGGGAACCCAGTACTACCTCAGAGCACGGATTGAGGATGAAGCGATCCCTAGCTCCTCAAGCCACCCCTCCGTCTCCATATCCAAAGTACTACCCTCGTACTTCTTGAGGGTTTTCCGCTGGAAAGAATTGAGAGTATTCTGTCACTGGATATCTTCCTCCTCTCGGTCAATCCTCAACTGATCGACCGCCTGAATCTGTTGGGCCTTGGCCTTCTAAGTCAACCGGGGACGACGTCCATGTGCCATAGTTGTATAGTAAACAAGGATCGCCTAAGCCCAAGTAGTAAGGAAATTTCTCAGGGTTTCATTTTATCTTTTTATATCAATTTTTTCCCATAACACCAAAATCATGTAAAAAAATCATGATGATGCATGTACCTTCCCTAGGGTCTCTACCCTACAATAAATTTAGTATCACTTGGTCGTTCAGTAGGCTCAGAGTCCTTGCATCGGATCACAGGGGACCCTAAAATCTTGTGTCCTAGCTGGTCTTCCCTGGCCTATGTCACAGACCAATATTAACAAACATTGTTTCCCTACCATCCCATGTAATCCTCACTATGCCTAACTCCAGACTCCATCCTACCTCTCAAAAATCACCTCTGATATCATTCTGTCATGACCCCCTCTCACCAAATATGCCCCTCTTGAGCTGGCAATGGTGAAAGGGAATAATGACCCTCGAGTCCCGCCTCCAGTAGGCCCTGGGGTGGCGACTAGCACCAAGAGTATGAGTTTTCACAAATATGGGAGGCATTACCCTTTTTATTATTTAAGATCACGAAATATGACAAGGCAAATACCAAAAAGGAAAAGAAAAAGTGTATAGAAATGCATGTTTAAATAGTTCTGAAACAAGGTAAAAGTACAAGAAAGTTTAGAAGTACAATACCAAAAGAAAAAAGAGTACATCAACTGCAAAAACTCCAACTGTCCCAACTAGTAGGGTCCCTTATGGCCCTGGTAGTCCTCATGGAAACTAGAAAGTAAATGTAGGGTGAGCGTACAAGTATACTCAGTAGGGAAACCTAAAGCTCTCATTCACAAGTGGGGAGACATCCTAATGACCCATTAGAACAATAGAAGAAACCTAGAAAGGAATTTTATCCACCCAACCTCACCAGCCACACTCACCAAAAACGCAATCACAACAGGTAGTAGTATATAAGATCATGAGTATTGGGTACCCCGCACCATTTCCCACTAGTTATCTGCTCTTCCTAATGGCGAAAATCCGGATGCTACCACACTCTTCCCACCCGCACACACCTGGGCCTCACAACTACGTATCTCGCCCACACACACTGGGGCATCACAACCACGTATCCCACCCGCACACACCCGGGCCTCACAACCACGTATCCTGCCCGCACACACCTGGGCCTCAAAACCACGTATCCCGCCCGCACACACCTGGGCCTCATCCCGAGGGTTCTTGGGAAAAAGTAAAACCTTCCCAAAGAGTCTTGGGCTAAACTACCCCAATCGAAACCTACCCAAAGAGTCTGGGGTGTAAGGTTGCCTCAAGCCATCACAACCTAGAGAAGAATGTGCAGGAAGGAGCTGGTAACTAAGGGGAAAACACCCTCTCCCATGAAATGGGAGTGTTCGGCACTAGGTTCTCAACATGGGTGGGGTGCGATAAAACACAAATATACAGATGTATATCTATATAACAAAGACTCAGACCAACCTATGGATTCTAATCAGAGAATTGAGCACGTTCCTTGGCCCTGTTACTATGAATCATGCATACAACAAACAACCCCAACCCCATTTAGGTTTTCATGTTTCAACAGAGTCAGCTTATTAGTTCCTTAACTACTGGGCAACTATCCACAACCAACCATATCAATAGTTCGCAAAACATATCCCTGCCATCCACAAATCAAGTTAGGAAAACACAATCCACACAACAAGTTTCTTCTTATTGAACAACCAACCCCATTTATTATTATTCCCATTCCATTACCATGACCCACCATTCATTAACTCTTCCATTTATTATTCACAACCCGTAGTTCATTCACATTCAAGCCCAACCCTATAGCCCCACTGCCTACCATCAACATAGTATTCACACCAACCCACAACCATGCCAACCGCAACCCTGCTACTTGCCTGATCCACAAAAACCCAGAAAACGCCCCCTTCACATTCCACGTATCCAAGCCAACACCCACATGTTCATTATTCCATTTTGTTCAACCGGGGTGATCACATAAGGGTTCCAAATTTTAAATCAGCCAAATTTACGTGATTAACCAAATTTGGCATTCAAAAAAATTACATTCACAAAAACGGTGTAGGAAGATAGGGAAACATTTAATTGTGCAATCAAAGGCCCCCAACGACCGTGATTTTCAGTAGACATAAGACTATTCAATTCACAATATAATATCACAGGATATAAAGATAAACATAACAACTTCCCCATCCCCATTCTTTAACCATTTATTATCTACGTTTAAAGGTTCATCCATTTCTCATGAAAACAAGAGGATATCCACCCTGCATGATGAAAAATTTAGAGAGACAAAGGTATGATCCCTACCTCAATAGGTTCTGATCACAATTCTCCCCCAGATTAACTTTAGAAGACGTTCGTCGGCGCCCGTCAATTCTGTCAAATCCCAGAAAAACCTCCTCGGGTGGAAGTTGTTAAGGAAAGGATGAAGGAAAAACAATGGATCCAAGCTCAGAAGTTCCACCTCGTTGTTACGATCCTGTGGCCATTGACGAATCGTAAATCGGATCTCAGGTGAAGAAGTTATGGAAGAAAAAGAGTCTTCGAGTCTCTTGGGAGAGCCCTGCTCAGAGGAATGGGGAGGAGAGGGGTGAGTTGAAATCAAGGAGAGGATCCCTCCTTTTATAGTCATGAAAAGCAAATTTAAATGATGTGTAATTTATGGTACATGGTGTGTACTTGGCCATTTCACATGGTCACCACACGAATTCCAACACGGCCTTCAACGCAGAACACGACCGTTGACTGGTTAACACATGGTTTGAGGGTAATGCGTATGCGGGGAGGGACTACACGGCGTGTAGTATTAGATATATGGCATGTAATTATTTATTTCAAATGGCAAGAACATGGCTCCAACATGGTACATGGCCGTCTACTGGTCAACACACGGTTTGAGGGTAACGTGTACGTCGGGAGGGACTACACGGTGTGTATTATTGGATACACGGTGTGTACTCATTTATCTAACATGGCAAGAACACGACCTTCAACACGGGGTATACCCAGCTAGGTGGTACATGTTGTGTACTCACACTACATGGCGTGTAGTTTCAAAATTATGAAAAGTGTGGGAAAAGTCTATTTTACCCTTCAGAACACTTCAAGACCCTCTTTTGACAAAGGAATGGGCCGAAGAGGTCTGGGCCATTACAATAATCTTCATACCTATCTCTTGGAAAAAGATGTAAACATTTCCTTCTATATCAAGAACAGTGTTTTATGAATGCCTATTTACAAAAAGACACCGTATGAGCATTGTAATAATAGAAAACCTAAAGTAATGTACTTTAACGTTTTTTGATAAAAGATTACATCATGAATACTAAGTCCATCCTTGGTGAGTTAGATCTAATGGTTCTTGAGTATTTTTTTGGCATAATTTTCTACCTATAAAGAATATAGAGTGTTTAATAAAATGTCAAGGATTGTTGGATAATCAGTTCATGTAATGTTTAATGAAACTGACCCTTTCATTAATGATAATGATCAAACTGATGTTGTCGTTGAAATGTTTGATAATACAATACATGAAGTCCATAAAGTTCCTTTTAATTTCAATATTAATAACATTTAGTCAAGTTTAGAAGAAACTGATACTGAAGAACCTAAAACTGTGTTACCTAGACAATCTAAAAATATAAAAAACTATCATTTAGAAACCATTATATAATATCATGACACAAGAATTAGAACTAAAATAAATATTGGAAAACATGATGAATTCCCTCTCTTTTTATCTCATTTTGAACCTAAGACTATTGAGGAATCCTTAGATGATGAGAGTTGGATGTTAGTAATGAAAGAAAAGATAAAAAATTAAAAAGGAACAATGTTTGGGAACTATTATAGGGACAAACTAATTATCCAATTATGGGAACTAAGTGGTTGTTTAGAAATAAACAACATGATTAATGAATCATAACCCAAAACAAATCTATAATAGTATCCAAAGGATATAATTAGGAATAAGTAATATAATATGTTGATAAATTTTCCCCTTTATCTAGATTAGAAGACATTAGAATCATTATAACTTTTGCATCTGATATGAATTTTAAAATATATCAGATGGATGTTTTGTTTACTTTTTTAAATGGTAATTTAACATAGGATTTTTATGTCGTACATCGCATTCGTTTTGAAAATTCTAAAAAATCTAACTCTATTTTTAAATGTACTAAATCTCTCTATGGCCTTAATCAAGCACGTAGAGATTAGTATAAAAATGAATTTTATTTATTTTAAAAAATGGGTTTGGATTAGAAGATACAACTATTTTGAAGAAATGTTTTGGTTTTAATATTTTATTAATTCAAATTTATGTTTATGATTTTTTTTCAACTAATAAAAATCAATTCCAATTATTCAAATTTAATGCAAAAATAATTTGAAATGAGTTTGATTGTAGAAAAGACTTTCATTTTAGAATTAATATTTACCAAAAAGATTATGGAAGCGGTTTAAAGAAATGTATGTATATTATTGATTTATTTAAAATGTTTGAACATGAAAACAACAACACATATACAACTGTTATGTATACGAATATAAAAAATTATTTGGATGAAGCTAGAAAACATGTCAACCAAAAGTTATATAGATATATATGATTGAAATTTTCTTCTATTTTATTTCTAGTAGATTATAAATTAGGTTTTCTATATTTTTACGAAATATATTTCAATCAAATAATAAATAATCACATCTTAGTACTATTAAAAAAATTTATATATTTAAAAAAAATCAATCTATTTTTTACCCCAAAACCGATGATTTTAATTTGATTTCATATTCTTATACTGAATTTGGATGTTTTAGATTATATATAAAACGTACCATAGGAACATGTCAATTTTTATTAAACTAATTTGTTTCATGCTCTATTAAGAAACAACAATCACATTCCATGTGAACTGCTGAGATAGAAGATTAATCATCTAGTAGTTGTTTTGGAAAATTATTTTAGAAGAAAAACACTCTAACAGACATTGCACTAATCCATAAAAGTATACCTATTTTCTGTGATTGTACTAGTGCTATAAATATTTAATAAAATCCTATTATTCATTTTATGTTTAAGAACATTGATACACGACATCATTTTTTAAGAGATATTGTCCTTAAAATGATATATATTTAGAATAAGTTGATACCGAATATCAATTTGAAAATATTTTACTAAACCATTTCCCAGTGATAGATTTTATTTTATTAAGGGCGAGTTACGTATATTTTATTTTAAGTTATTATTTATTAATTTATTTCTTCTTGCTATATTTTTATTTTAGTATGATTTATTTATTTTGTATTATTCAATTGTGTTTTAATTTATTATTTCAATTAGATTTTATTATATATGTATTTCTAAACTTAAAATGTAATGAGTACATTCTCAATTGGTTCAAGAAGACCATTTTCCTTCTTCTGCTCTATTTCTCCTCTCTAACACGTCTTTTAAGTTTCAGAGATTCTTCTGATTCATGTGTCCCAAAACCCTAAAAAATCAATCCATTCAATCTCAAAACCTTCATAGATGGAATACTCTCAGTGATATGTAGATTCTATGTTTGAATACAATGACTTTGATTTATGGAATTCACATAATGTGTTCTAGGGAATAGTAATTTATTTTGGTTATTTAGATACTACGAATCATTCCCTCCATAAAGAAATGTGATTTCAAGGTCAGGTTTATGATTTTGGAGAAGATAATATGCCCATAGTTTACGACATTAAAGTAAATGAATTTTTTAGAAAAGATTTTTTAACTAATGGATTCAATAAATATTCATTTGAATCGATGATTAATGATTCTTAGTCTTCTATGTCTTATTTTGAAATGAATGAGATGTTACATTTTACCCATGAGGGATAATTTCAGTTTGATTTCAAAAATATCGGTAATGTAAGATATTTATTAGAGGATATTATATTTTCATTATTTGGAATAATAACTATAAAGAAGCTAACGATGAAAGAACATACTCCCAAATTTCATGTTTTAATGAATTTTATTCAATGTGAAATATTTCATAGGACTGCAATACTAGAAATAGTCTTATATCCTGACATGTATTTGATGTTTTTTGTTTCTGAATCACATAATGTTTAGATTTTCTTTAATTTATGAAAAGATATCTAAACCATTTCATCCATAAATATGTGAAGATAGGATATTATCCCTAGGGATGGATTATTTCATTTTTGATGCAAAGGACTGAAAAAAATTTCAATATGTTTAATTGAAAAACATTTCACCCCACAAAAAAATTTATTTCTAGATATTTTAAAAAGATCGGATTTATCTAGAGAAACTCCTACAACAATATTCTACCAGTTGGTGAAGAACAATAGAGAAGGATGTCATTAGAAACTCAGGGGGAGAAAAGAATGATTCCATAAGTTGTCTCAATAAGACATAGGCTTAAATAATAATGAACTTCAAGGCTAGAAGAGTCTATTTTCCTGAAAATAATAATTATAGTTTTTTTTCTATAGATTGGGAATAATGAACCTGGAGTAGCGAGCCATGAAAATCTATTGGACAAGCTTGTTGGGAAAGAGTCTCATAGTCAAGAACATATCAAGGAGGCTATTAATGATTATCAAACTATTATTGTTCTTGATTCTGAAATTCCTAAAATATCTTCATTATTAAAATGTTCAGTTGACAATGATGATCTATGTTTTAACTTAGTAGATGTTCATCACAATGACTTATTCCTGACACTAAAACTATATCTCCTATATCATATGATTCTCATGATGATACCTTAGTTATGAAGTATAATATGTTTGAATCTAAAAATTTGTTTCTCTGACAATAGTTAGTGGCTGAGAAAAGTAAATATGAAGAATTTAAGGTTTCTTTAGTTCCAAGATTTATTTTTCAGTCTCAAAATCTCTATTTAATGAAATTCAATGAAAATTGTATTTTTCTTGGAGATCTTGATGAAATTATATATAAAAGTCTATTGAGTTAAATTTGTTAACAAATAAATATGTTATGAAATTACAGTTTGATGAGATTACTCTATTGATAGGGAGAGTGTTTCAGTTTTTCATGGAATGTAGTCAATCATCAACCTCCTCTAACCAGACACCATGAGAACTGTTCAGAATTTTGTAAGAAATTACCTATGTACTATCTGTGTTCAGTGGTTGAAAATACACTTTTCAGTGTGATAGTACTCTTATAAGTGTGATGTTGGAAAACCAAATACATCTCATTAGTCAATATACATCAAGTCAATCATGGTTGGGACCAGAGCACAATCATATTAAGGACAAGATGAACCTGTTCATTCTATTAGGGGAAGCAATGAATGAGTTTTAAAAGGTCATTCTAATTGTGAATTTGAAGGTTTAAAATGATTTGAAAAGTCTTCTTAAAAATTGGTCTTAAGTTTTATACATCCATTTCTATAGACTATTTTTTAATGTTATTGATATTATCATTTTATTCATTCCCCTCCTTATCATGATGAACCCTATTTCCCTACCGATTCAAACCAAAGATCTTATTTTTTAAAACACATTAATTAAATGAGGACTGTACTTTGTTCATTAAAACATTTGAATTCAATTTAATTTCAATTTATTATGATATTATGTTTTTATTATATTTTATTTTGGTTCAATGTTTAAATTTTCCATCCTATATATATTTTCTAATGCTAGTTTTTATAAACTGTTCATTTATATTTTATTTATACATTAACTATGATTTATATAATTTATTCATAAAAACTATCTTTTTGATATCAAAAAAGGGGGATAATATTTAACTAATGGGTGGATATTTATAAAAAAACATATGATTTTATGAAACATTATGAAGAATTTCCATGAAGACTATGAGGATATTGGAGAATAGAATATTATCAAACCAAAAAAATCATTAGAGAAAATATTTAATCTACAAGTTTCAATTTTTTATCAAAATAATACTCTAAAATATACATATCAAAATATTATATATATATTTATATTTGGTTTTTTTAAAATATGAAATTTTCTATAAATTTTGTTGGGGATTAAGTTATGGGTTTGTGATCATCGTAAAGGGTGAGATTATTTGGAATGTATATTCTCAAAAATACTCTATAAATTATGATACTTTTGATGCTCATAAATACTCTTTTTTGATTCCAAATTAATTTTTATTGATTGAGTTTTCAGGAATTTATATTCGGTTTAATGTAATTTGACATTATGAGAAATACTCTTTAAACAATACTTTAAAACCCTGTGATCAAAAAATGAACATATGGTATAAAACATATGTTATTATTTAATAGTGAAACAATTTTAAATGGTATCAACCCTATGTTACACTGGAATAGTGAAATGCTTCTGTATGGTATCAACATGATGTATTGTAGGAAAAGTGAAGTCATTCCATATGGTATCAACCCTATGCTATGCCAGCCAATTGATACTCTTGCATATGGTATCAAAACTATATTATGTTAAATAGTTTTCATTTCAATCATCATCCTTAGGTTTGGAATATTCACAGGCATATGGATCAGCAACCCTATATTGGAGTATGTTTTTATTATTCAAACCCTACGTGTGAAAACATTGAATATATGTTTAATTAATGTTACATTCTGAATTTTATATAGAGAATGATAAATGTATAGATTATTTTCTTTATTATACTTTTGTTTCATACGTTACAGAAAGGTTAAGGTATGGTTAATGAACCCTACACTACTTGAAGGAACCCAACACTATGAAATGGAACCCCAGGCTACATAGCTTATCCCTATGTTTTATTATCAATGATGAAGTTATTAAAGAAAAAATTTTAATATGATATTGTTGAAATGAAGAAGTCATAATTAAATATAGCTTCATGGATCATTTTGACTTTTTTCAAATAACAATTTTCATTGGATAAAATTACTCTTGTTCATAAGGGATGTACGACACATCAAATTAATTGGAAATTGAATTTCCGTAATCAATCATGCCATTATTTTATATCTGGTTTACAAAATCATGTTTTCTATTCTATATATTCTTTTAGTGTATCTCTTAAAAATGTTACATGTATGTGTGTGTGATATGTGATTCACATATGTAACTGTATTATTGAATTTTTTTTGACAGTGCTACTGCAACTAATGATTGATTATGAAAATATACACATTAAAGATATCCATGTTAAAACTTTTATTACTATAATATTATTTCAATTTAGTTGCTACCTTATTTAAGATCATTTGTAATAAATATTCCTTCAAACTATTTCATTTTGGAATATATTATTTTCTGAAGAATCCGATCTATAAATTGCCAGTTGGTAGCTAATGTAACTATGAAGTACATCATAAACCTTTCAAATGAGGATCTTTGGATTTATTGTATTTTCAACTACTTGTTCTCATTTGTGGTGGATTATTTACTTCGTGATCTATGATTTGGTTAACTAGTTCCATTTAATAGAACTATAAGTTTTTTTGTTTGTCTTATTGTAATGGTTTCAACTGCCAATACTCAAATGTGGATTCATGGCCTTGTGATGAAAGTACCATTCCCATCAAATTTATCATGTTCATAGTGAGAGTGATTTCTAGAGTGGACTAGGGGATCGTTGTTCCCTGAACCACTATAAAAATATATGTTCATTAGTTTTTTATCTATATTATATTTTCCTACAGAATGAAAGCACTGCATATCTGCATAAATCCTAATGTGTGTTAGATCGATAATTGTTGATGATTTTTGAAAAGACACAATTCCCCCCTCTTGTGTTACATTTTATATTCTAACCTAACAATATTTTACATTTCTCATGTGATAACATTAGATGGGTAATTCAATATATGATTTTCCTTTTATTGGCCTTCAAAATTCTATCATAACACTTATGCTGGGAATATAAAGCATGTATCATCTTCATGTAACATTATTCAATCCTTTATGAAACTCACTGAGACATGCCATGACCATTACATAGGTCATTGAGATTAACCATGTAATGTAATTAAATCTTTCCCAAGATTCTTATTAATGTAGTCTACTTTTAAGAAATACATTTATATATAATGTCACAAAAAATTTTGATTTCTTGATAAGGCCCTTATACACCTAGTGTAATTCTCATTTTACACTTATGTAGGTCATACATACATTTAGAAACACCTTTTTTCTCCTTGACTTCACTCTATTCAAAATATAACCACATAAGAATAACTTAATAAATTATAAATTACACAAACACACATCCATATTGTAGTATAATATTTTCATTCACCCTTAAAAATTGAATTTTTTTAATAAAAGAAAAAAACATCATATTTAATATTTACGCCATCTGAAATATAATATATTCCATTTGAACATACAAATATGGAACTCATCTTAAACCAAATTCTAGGTATCAAATGTAGACATCCAATAATTATTTTTCCAATGCATATTGACATAACATGAATCATCACATATTAACTCATTGAAAAAAAATTAAACATAAACAGAATGAAAGATCATCAATCACTTCTTTTGTATTTGTTCTCGATACCATTGTAGAAAATGACATGTCAATATGTTAACTTTATTTCTTCAACCATTTTTATTTTATATTATCCCTCTTAATGATAAAAAATGTAATTTACATAAGATATTATTGAATCATTTCATTATAAAGAAAATTTTCATTAACTAATAAACTCTAATTTTTATTTGGGTAACACTGTCTAAAAAATATAGTGTTTAATTTATACATAAATTCTATCCATTCTCAATTTAGATAATGATTACAATTGATATTTCTTAAATATTTCATTCCTATTAATATATTGAACTATTTACATGATGATTGTAATAGGTTAATACAAATTTATACAATTAAATTATATATCATTTGGTATAAATTGTAAAAGCATTTTTCAAGATACATTCAACCAAAAATATATTCACTCATCCCATAAATTGATTCAGAACATTCATTTACAAAAGGTAAATACTTTTGTTGAAATTAGTCCTAAAATATCATAAATAATTAACAATTTTTGTATGTCATTTATTTATTCAGAGTATAACCCCTTATTCATATATCTTATTTTCAACTATTTAATAGGTATGAGAGATTTAATACCAATTCCTTATTAATGAATTTCTAAGTAATTAACTTTTAGAGATGTCATATTAGGATGAAATATAAATTTATGGGAACTGATATGAATACCACCCCTCAAGGGATTGTATCCAACATAAATTCCACTAGATAAATCATATTACAATCAGAAATTATTTTTATAATATCCAAGATGGATACTTAAAATTTATTGACAAATTATAGTTCCTTGTTTATCATAAAAAACGTTTTTATTTGAAATTTTATTTAAAATAATTGTTTTGATTACTAAAAATAGATAAAACATGGATGGAGTCTTCAATTTTACATGGAATAGATTATCCAACTAGAATATATACCGACATTAAATTTTCACTTACACTATTATCTGCAAGCGTATGTATCACCTTAAATTCCCTACAACTAAGGAAATATAAAAATATATATGGGACTGAGGAACAACCCTAATTATTCTAAATGTGGGAAACAAGGATTAATATTTCACCTCTACCAGGAGACTTCATTTTTTATCTATCTGATGGAGAACTCATGAAACATAATTTTTAGAATTTATTGATGTTCATTTTCAATATGGAAATGTTACTCTGTTCAATGAAAACTTCTTACGAGCATTCAATTATACACTATCCGTTTAGGAACGGTCACCAATTATAGGATTTTAGATATTTTTTTACATCACTTTATGAGATTTATTTATGAAAAAAGATTATATAAGACATTTTCAGCCTTATTACACCTTCCACTCAGAAAATATTATATTTCTCAATCCCTATTTTTGAGAACCCGATATAAATTTGATCTCTTTATATAGAATATTATATTTTCTTTTATAATTTTTTTAACTGTGATTAATATATTTTTATTTTTATTTCTATATAAAATAGATTAATCACGTGTATATCATTGGTAGTAGGGAAACATTCATCGTAGTTCCAAATCAATTTATAGGAGCGACTACTTTTCCTTAAGTAATTTATTATATTCATGTATTGACCTCTCCCTTTAATTATTATGATTTTTTGAATTAATTAATATACTTATATACTTATTATAGTGACCCACAACTTGACCTCTTCTTCCATAAATGAGGCATCATATTCTTTATGAAGTATCACCCTTCTTGGTCTTCATAGTTTTTAAACATAATTTTATTAAATTTCACCCAAGGTTTACTTATCTCTATAACTAAAATTATATGGTCTTATTTTTGATTTTTAGTGGAATTGTTGAATGATTTATCAATGAATATATATCGTTGTTTCCAATTCCATTTAAAACACAATATTAATCCATGAAACATTCAAATAAATTTTTAATCGGAAAAATATTTATTTCCTTCCACAATATTTAATTCAACACTACTTTTCTAACATTTGTGGTAGGATTAATTAGATTTCTAAAAATTGATATATTATAATAGAAACTGTATTTCATGTTCCTAAATATATAATAATTCCAATAGTTTATAACAAATATTTTTCTCTTCTTTTAGATAATAGTTTGTTTAGATTGTAATTATTTTTGATTGTATTTCATCTCATTCATATGATATGATTCCTTTGGGGAAAATATTATATTACTGTTATATTAATTAAATATATATATAATAATTATAAATTAATAATTTTTCTTCACAATTTTTTATAGGTTTTTATTTTGAACTTTAAATTTTCAAAATACCATAGTTATCAAAAATAATATTATCAGAGGTGGATGGTAAATTCTTCTATGAGGCTTCTTGAGATTGCAAATTGGATGATTTAAATTTTTTATATAATAAATGAAAAGGTATTTTATTATATGTTTCCACCTTATATGTATATGTGGTTTTATAATTTATAGTAATAACCCTTATTTTATCTTTTCTTGATGTCTCAACTTGATAATTTATGATATTTTGAATTTTGTCTCTACATTCATGATATTTAATATGTATGATGAGTTTCACATGCTCCAATAAATTAAATCTATCCACAAATTGTTTCATTCTCATTATAACTTAATAATCATTCATTTTTTTATTCACTTATAACTAATATTCAAGATATTTAATTTTTTGTTCATTGATCCGATATTTATCATTCCGCACATTAATGATAGCATTTCATGTCTCATATAATTCATGAAAAATTCCTTCAATTAATTAATGTAATTGTATTTCTACTGAATTATTTTTATCCACTAATCTTCATATCATTAGTGTCTCAATGTATGTTCTATAATCTCTACTTCTGGGGAACTAGTTTTTTTAGAGAGCAAAATATTCGATCACATTCATTATTTTTTTTCATTATGTTCCCCTTATTTTCTCTGAGATCAGTGTTCACTTAATGTATTCTATTTAATGTGACATAGACAAAAAATATTATTTTATCAAGAAAATTATGGAACATATCATTTAAATAATAAAATAATTGAACACTATATTATTCTTGAATTTGATCACTCCAACTGATGATCAGATCTTCTTAATGAAAATTTTGATACGTTTTTTGTTCATATATTCCATTAGAGATGATGTATTATATGAGGTTTAACTATTTTCCTTCTCTTTGATAAAATAATAAACTAATAAATATTTCAGTGACATTCCGCACTTTTGTTCTTCATGAATAGTGTTTTAGGAAACTGATTGATCGTCCTCTTTGAATAAGATAGATTTAATATTTATATTTATCAAATCATTCTTATTTTTTTCTTCAAGGTCCATGATTAGAGATAGAGAGGATATGAAGTAGATAAAATACCTATCATATTTCACCCTATTCTTAGTTAATAATAACATCAAATATTCAATATGAATTAAATCATAGAATACAAATAGATATATTACATTTTACATTGATAAAAATGTTTAGGATTTCTTAAGGATGAACCCACATAGAGGAGGTGAATCAGTGTGTGAGAAATTTTATGTCATAAAAAATTAATACCTTTCTTCACCTCTATTACATATTAAGGAAGTGACTCTATTTTTTTCTCAAAATTTTGATAGAAAACATCCATAAATAATAATAAAGAATAATGAAACAAATGATTTGTAAATGATTTTATCCTTTGATGTGGATGACTACATCCCTAATATATGGTTTCCATTATCTCACTCACACAAATATTTTATTCTATTACCAAGAAAATAATAAGAAATCATTTAACATTGAACATACTTTCTTAGAATAAACTAGGTATAATGAAAGAATAGAATCTGAATAAAATTTTTCTTGGATATAAGACTATCCCTTATAAAGTTATAACAAGTGTAGTGGAAGTATTATTCAATAGACACCAACATTTATGATCATATTCCATAATCGTCGAAAATCCCAAGGGATACCTCAAATAAAACAATCAATTGGATTTTCCAAATATGAATTAACTAATAAATGCTTATTATTCTTCAATAAAAATAATATTTTTTTGCAACTGGATATCTTATAATTCCTAGAAAAATAATACAAATATAATAATTATATTTGATCTCCTCAATTATCCTTAGTGAAACATATATTTATGTAACTAAACCATGAAGCAATTTTGATATTTGTTTTCATAAGATCATCATTTGAAACAATCTATATCATTAACCTAACAATTTTATTATTCATATTATTTTACGTGTGTGTTCATGTTTCAAAACCATTCATATTAATTTATGCACAACAATACTCCTGAAAAATAGGACATACATGTGATGATATTTTTGTGAGTTCTAACTTTCATTCATGAAAACAACGAACACATTATTTACTTCTTCATGAAAACCAAGCAAGAAACTACCTTCATTACATTATGAATTTAACATATTATTTTCATGGCCTAAATTTAATATTGACATCATATAAATAAATTTATAAAATATATTTGTTTCTTCATGTGACCCCTATGTGTTATTATAACAAGCACGAGTACGCATATGTTTTTAATGAATGAGTTGTGTTCAGAAATTATTTATCAAAAGGTTCAATGTATCATGGAAAACTCTACCCTCTTTATGTACCATAGGGGTTTTTTTGGATCGCCTTAATTATTTCCATAAATGGAATTTCACATATACTCTATTTTAAGAAAATTGATATGTTTGCGAAAAATGTAAATTACAACTCTTCTTTCTACATTGGTTGATCTTGTATTATAGGTTTGTTTCAACACATATCCTCAAAAGTTTATGGTACATCATGTAATTATTTATGATCCAAAAATAAATATATTTTCATAAAACCATATAAATTTCTCTGATTAAAATGTATTGTGAAGGACCCATTCAATGTGTTGAGGATCTCATCTATATCCCAAAATTTAAATTGTAGATTCCATCTTTTTTTTTATATCAAACAAAAATAATAATTACTGAATAATAACATTGTTAGGATTCTTCCTTTATGATTTTGGAGTCATATTCAAGTGATAAAATCAAATTTATAATCTCATTCCCTAATATCTCTTAGTAGCATTATCTTTACTCTTAGACTTTAATCCATCCTTGTCGTGTCATAAATGGACATTAAATTGGTGGAATGTTATAATGTTACATCCCAGGTCATTCAAATTGATCATGCACTATTATTTCCCATCAAATATTATTCCTATGTGTCATTATTGATAATTACACATCTTTTAATTTATGTAAACTATGTTTAATGTGAGGTTCCATTGACCATCACATGGAATGTTTCATAGTTTTTATTCTTTCTTGTTACACATATTGTATGTGACTTTCACGACATCTAGTGTTTATTTCTCTATCTATTCACCTAGTTTCGTTCCATTTTGTCATTTTTGAGCCCCGGGTTTAGTCCTTCACTTGTTAATTCCTCACGACCATTATTTGAACCATCAAATAATTATCTTGTAGCTTTAAAATCTCATTTTTGTGATGCATTACTTCACATTTCACTAAATTGTTTTATTTTTTAATTTAATGTTTTCACGATCTATGTCCTTCCAAAAAACAAAAAATAAATAATTAAAACTGACTAGATTAGTCATTTAACATTATAATAAATATGTTCAATACTAAAATAAGATTGTAAAATTTTTATCATCTAGTCATTTCCGTATAAAATATATGTTTACTTCCTTATATTTTTTATTTAGTGTAACAAAATGTCCTAGGTAGTTACATGAATAAAAAAATTTATATATTTGGAATATTAATTAATAAAAATCATTTAATAGCTAATCTCATGGGATTCTTAATAAATAATTTAACATCCAATAATGGAAAAATAAGGTTCAATGCACCATTAAAGCATAGAGGGACTATATCATAATCAACATCATTGTCGGTGCTTTGGTGAAGAACAGCAAATTCATACATCACCATCTATTATAAGAATACATATATTACGGTTCTCATAATATAATATAGTCATTAAATTATTCATGCAAACATAGTAACATTTATTGACTCAGAGAAATTGAGTAAACCATCGCCAGTATAATCCCCAAAAAGAAATATATATTTCATGTGAATATAATTTGATGAATATGACACATTTAATTCCTCCAACAGATTTGTGAATGATTTATATACTTATGAAATAATAAACATAAAAACCCCATGTGTTTCAAATGATTTGAAACAATATAACCATAAAAAAAACCAAGATCATCAATCTCATTCCATAGTAACATTGACTTCCCATTAAAAGGTGTTCATTATGAACCAGACTAGTTTTGATCATAATCGCTCACACATTCCTATGACTCCAATCCACTAACATACTACAACTAAAAAACAAAAACAAATTGATAACATTTTGAAACACCTAGACCAAAATCATCAGGTTTGAACTCGAGTGTGATATTACTTCATATACTCCTCCCCCTATTCAATGTTCCACTAACTCACTATTATGATCTAAAGTGAAATCATGGGTATTAAATACCCTCAACTAGAGTTCACTATAAAATAAAAATAATGAAATATTTAAAAATAATCATTGTACAAAAAATCAAGTATATATTAAATCTGAAATGAATGACTGTGGAATAAAAATACTTCAATGGTTATTCATGAATACAAAGACACTATGGAACCTTTGGGATTATCACATATACTATATAGAAAATGAATAAAATTACAATATATTATCTTTACCCAACTCCATCCTCACCTCCTCCAAGACTAAATACTCGTATCAATTTATACAACTTAAAGATAAATTCAAATCCTAAACCCAAAATGTACCTATAACATGCCATGGATACCTAGGTACCTAAGTTCCATGTCCAACCAAGATAGGTGTGAGTAAAACTCAATAGGGAACAATTAATATAGTATTATTACTAACTAATAAAATACATGTATATTAATGTGATAATTCTAGAAGAATATGTATATTGGAAATACCAAAACTATGCATGAATAAAAATATATCTAATGTATAACTATGAAAAAAACAAATATATTTCAAGTGTTCTAGTTCTAACTAAGCTAACCTAAACCATTACAATAACAACCTGGTAACCATTCTATAAGAATATCATACATTGTAACTTTATGACATGGATAAAGCTATGTGGATTTTCCAACCTTTTAGGAAAAACTAACATTATTCCTTTAATGAGTAATTACATGCCAACCCTTTATAAAATGTGTAACCCATGACTCATGGAAACTTTCAATCCTCTGATTGAATATACCCTTGGAATGCCTAAAACAGTGTAACTCAACACAGACATACTGGTGTTCCCCATCAATACACTATGTAAGCATATGGACCCTCATCTAATATCATATGGTGTTCTCCATGGGCCAATCACATTCAATTATATAGAGACATAGAACCAATATCTAGAGACACAATCTATAATGACCTTTGATTTTGGATCCTTCAAAACTTGTGCTTTATTTAAAGACTTCTGTCAAATATTACACACAATGAAATCAAATAAAAACATAATAAGATAAATTAACTAATAAATTTAAAATAAATATTAAATTCAATACAATTAAATTGTTATATAGAAAATAATTAGTAGAAGTAAATATTTAAAATTTTTATTTTAAATAAAATCAAATATCATTTAATTTTGTATTTTCTTTTGGAAGATAATTTTAAAAACATTAAAATTTTAATATTATTATAAATAATTCATTTCTAATTTTATCACTTATAAATTTACATATTAAATAAATTCATGTTTATCCTAAAATGGCTGATATAGAGAAAAAATATTGTTTTTTAAAAATGATGCTTTTTATGATATTATCATTATGATTTATAATCCTAAAAAACTAAAACAAAATTTATGAAATAATATATATATTTAAGGAATAAAATTATGCATTTTGAAATATTTATTGAACATAAAATTCTATGTTAATATTGTTTAAAAATACATTAATTGTTTCACTAATAAAAAAGTAGTTTTTGGTCTTTTACTCTAATTGAGTGTTCAAATGGTGAAATTTAGTTTTGGAATTCTTTGAAATAGTTTTCCATTTTTATTTTTCATTAATAAATAAACAAATTTAATTATAATAAATATCAAAGAAATATAATATATATATATATATAAATTTAATGATTAAAAATATTATTTGTCTAAAAATTATTTTAATACTATTTAGTGTTTTTGTTTTAAAATACCACTCCATAGATTTAAAAGTTATATTTGTAAAATTTCTTTTATTATATTCATTCATAATATTCAAGTTATTTAAAAGTAATTATTATTATATTTTTTCATTAATATTAATAACTATGTTTAGAAATAATTTACATATGTGAAAGTTAATTTTTATAAAAGCATTAAAAGTAAAAAAAACAAAAGCCTTAAGTCAGTGTTATCTTATCTCAAAATTAATTTTTTAGAGTATTTTTTAAATTCCATGCACTAAACACCATATTTTTCCATATTGGATTCATTTAACCTTGAATAGATTCATGAAAATATTTAAAAATGATGAGTATTTCCCAATGTGCCCCTTTTTCTCCTCTTATAAAATGGTGCAACTTACACTATTCAAAGATAAACATAACCTTATATTTTCTCAAAAACATATTCCCATTTTCACTATCTAAACATATCTACTATAAAACAAAATCATTTAGTCACTCATAATTATCCAATCCCTTTACATTCAAGGGGTTTTCCAAGGAAACATCCTGTCTCAAACGTAAGTATGTTTAACTTCAAAATTTTTGCTTATAAATATTACACTTCCAAATATCTAATAACCATAATAATATAAAAACATAAGTATAATTACTATATTGATTTTATTTTATATTAATTTTCTATCCATTATTTAGTCATTTATATCCAATTAGAAAAATACAATAACACTATTAGTGCATTCCATGAACTACAATTTCATTGAAGATATTCCATTAGTTTTTTTCATTATCTCCCTTCATATCATGACCTAATAATATTAAATATGAATATTATGATATATATAATTTCAATATTACTATGAAATTTTAATTTAATATCCACCATCACCTTTCTTAAGTGTTTTGAAATAAGAAAACAAAATGTGCATACTTGAGGAATCTCACCTCCACGACGAGACATTTTGTATTTTTAAATAGACATTTTCATACGTTATCTAAAAAATAATATAATATGGTTCACCATGATAAATATTTAATAAAAATATCAATATAAATATATAATAATGATATCATATCATAAGAAACACCTCCTTAGTCATACAATCTAATCGACTTAAAGCATAAATATGTTTTGATTGATATTATAACTTATGTGAAATATGATTTGAAATAATATTATTCATAACTATGGGAACATGAAAAAAAATTAAATTAAAAAATATTAGTAAAATAAATATTATTATATTTTTAATGGAATATTATAAAACGAGTTTAGCATATTATTATGGTATCATTTTCATTCACTCAGATTACAAAAACTAACCTGACAACGATTCAATTTTCATTCAGACACATGGTGAAAATATATAACAGATAAACATAATATGATAATAAATGTATTTATTAAAATAAATATGAAATTATATGTTTCAAAATAATTTATATAAAAAAAGAATTTATTTATTCAAGTAGTTAAGATTATCTGTATAATGAATCTCCAACAAGGTAAAGGATTTTGTCTCAATTTCCCTTCATTGATGTAACACCCCAAGCTTCTACGATACGCTTTTCTTTGAATAACGTGATAGCATGTGTTGTACGCAACATCGAGTTCTAACACACCACAACCAATCAAACTAGCCATTATGAATAGTAATACCTAATTTTTGAAATTATATATATTTTATATTTCAAAATGGACTTCATTTTTGGATTTAGAATATCGAAATTTTCCTATGTTTAATTTTTGGTATTTTTCTGAGAACTTCCAATTTTTATGAAAAGAGAAAAATACTTAAAAACAACTTTTTTGATCAAAATAATTTATAGTGATAAATTATATTATTTTGTGGTTTTAAAGTATAATTATAATATATTTTTACCATTTTATCCAATGGTGTTCATTAGAATTAATTTCACTTTGAAATTGGACATAAACAATTATTAATCTTTTGATATATATTGTTTCTTAAAAACACGCTATTTGTTATAACAGCAGGAATTAATTATATAATTAATTAATGAAACTTATGTGTTTGTAATTTTTTAAAATAGACATCATTTTTGAATTAGCAATATCAATTATAGCTTAGGGTGAAATTTTGGCATTGTTCTGAAAAACTTCAATTTTTGATGAATAATGAAACCACAAAGTGACAGTTACAAAACTGATTTTTTTCATAAAACATAATTTTACTGCTTCTGTGAATGATATTTCCAAAATCCGAGAGACACGGTTAATATCAAGTAGTAAAATGTGGTTCAATGAGATGAAAAAAATTTTGTTGAATAGTAACTTTTTTACATTTATTTATCACGGTTAAATGTAAATAGGGTAATTAATGGTGAAAATGATATTAATATTACCCTAACACATGTCCTAATTCTATTGGAAAAGTGTATCTCGACCAAAAAAAACCTTAGGAATAAAATATTATCATTTAGGTCCACTTGGATTAGATTAGGACATTTATTATTATTTAATTCAAAGAAGAGTTAAAAGAGTTAAAATCAATGTTTATTTACTAAAACATTTTTAATATAGGGATATAGAAAATATAAATTTGATTGTAAATATTAATTAGAAAGATAAAATTATTTCCAACATAATTATATTTTATTTATAATTTTTATACATTAAATAATTTAATTTTTTTATGACACAATGATGATGGAGTAATTACCAAATTAAGGAAAAATTAGAATAATTGATATTATGAATACCGAAATAAATATAATTTGAAACTTTTTATAAATTTCACTAATTTTATAAGATAATATGAAATGTTAGGATTGACTTAAGTAACGTTTTTCGAAGTAATCATTCTGTTATGATTTTCACAAAAATCAATTATTGAAAGTGGAAAAATTGACAGAAAAGAGTTTTTAAAACAAATATTATATAATTAATTGATATTAAATTCCTAAAAATATATGGTTAGGCCAAGAGACTTATATCATGATCGGTGTATCATTAATGGACCAAATGTGGGTCTGTTGGATGTATATAGTAAGTTTATTAACAATATAATATAAAAATACAAAGAGACATTGTAAAAGTGAAACTAATTAACTAAGAGTTAATACATAAGCATAAGGTTAATATAGTAACCCAAACCAGTCTAAATTCCATTGTTTGAGTGGTTTTCGACCCAGCCCCGCCTTAAACTTTAAAAAATAAACTTTGGAGCCATTATAAACCGAATATGAATTTATTATAAAATAATATTTCTAGCTTTTCCAAAGGTGCCCCTCACCCCTCTTATAAAAGGGCACTCTTCCTTCTCATTAACTCACACCTTGAAATCCTTTTTGTTCGGCCAAAATCTGCCCAAATACTCTCTCAATTTCCCTCAATTCATCCTAGAGCCCTTCCTTTAGTCATAAAGCCAACTTAAGGATCCCTTTTGATCAAATAAATAGGAAGAACCCAAAGAATAGGTAATGATTTCACCTCCCTTTTTCAAGTTCCTTTCTTCTTCCACTTCTTCTTTCTTTGTTATTACCATCCTAAAATAATAACTCCAGTATATTATATATACTTTTATGTAATTATAAACATCTTAAAACCATATTTCAGTATTCTATCCATCTTTTGAATAACATGTCACCATACGTGCGCACGTACGGCTTACCGTCTCCACGTCATGGTGTAATTGTTATTCAATAAATTATTATCTGGATGGGTATAATAATGATGTGTAATTTATGTAAATAATAAATATAACATGATAATTATTATTTATATATGATATAACATTCAACTATATATTATTTTAATATCAAAATAATGATATTGTCGCTCGTGCGTGCGTACGGACTACCGTCTCCACGAACGCGATGAGATTAATTCTCCATCGTATCCATTCAAGTATAATTCTCATTTGATGATTTAAAAATAACGTTTAAGGACTTGATATCATTCTGTATATGAATATGATACAACCTATCCATGAAAAACATGGCTTACGTAACAAAACATATAAAAGAAAATGAGTAAGTTAACACCTGAAACAATAACAATACTTAGATATTATTAACAAATCAATGTTAAAAGATCATATATGACATCATATTAATATATATGATTCTTGAATAATTTAATAACAATTATCTCACCATTATAAAGGAGGTTAACCAACCCCCAACCAAGGAAAAGTACAAAGTAAGGGTTTATTTCGCAATCTCTTCATTATCTGAGGTTGTTTATACGTAATAATCTACTGGGATCTATATATCATCCACATCCATGTTTCTTAAAAAGGTTTTTCAAAATATTATTACTATTTTACTGAAGATGGGTTAAAGTCATTTATACCCTTTTTGACTTTTTATATGAGTATTATAATGGAATATTTCTGTTGTTTTTCAAACAAGGTGATTTTTAACCTTTTCGACAGAATTAAGGAAAGCATGTTTTTTTAACTTATACGGAGGTTGCGGATATTTTCCGCCATTATAAAATAGTTTAAGCTTACCTTACAAGCTTATAAGAATATTTTAAAATAAAATATTATATTTTATAAATATATGACTCTTAAATTATTTCAAAATAAAAAAATATATTACTCTAAAAAGAGTTTTGATTTCATCTATGTCAACATCCTTTGATGGATTTTACGCTTATTTGAAGTTGATTTATTATGATACAAAACATCCATATATTATTGAAGGTTTTTTGATATGTTTGACTGTGGATGCGTTATTTTTATACCATTCATGGTTTATGGATGATGTATTTACATTTCGTATTCTAGTTTTAATACGGATGTTTATGTTATGATTAAATATTTTCATATGGGAATGAATTGGACTTAATATGTGATGGGTGGATCCCGCTATAGCTCCTCGATGCATCGGTAGGTCTCATGAGACAAACTAGTGTTTTGGCACAAGGCCTTGGAAAAATATTATTTGTAGTCTTGGAACGAGGCCTTGGCTATGTGGTTATGATAGTCTAGAATTATTCATTCCATCATTATGAAAGTGGTTATTGATATTGCATGAGATTATTTGATTAGTAGAATATCCATGTGAATAAGTAAATGGAATTATTTCATTTTATTTTTTCCATACCATGTTGAAGTTCATGTTTAAAAGTATTTTGTTTTAGTTATACATGGCCTTAAATTTTTATTCTTATTTATGAATGTTTCCACTATATTGTTATCCTTACTGGGCATTTGAGCTCACCCATTTCAATGTTTTATTTTTTCCAGGATGTAAAGAAGTAAATTATGAATGACCTACAGGGATAGTATGAGGGTATAAGAGTGTAGACTATGGAGACTATGTTGTTGCAGTTTTCATTTTATGATGTAATGTAAACTTTATTAATGTATCTAGTTATTCCAAGGCTACTAAACTAATCGGTATTTAGAGATTTGATCTTTCTTGTATTCATTCCAATGTTATGTAATAATGCACCGGCTCTGGGTAACTGGGGTTGGGGCATTACAGTTAGTATCAGAAGATGTTTAGTATAAACCATGGAAGCTAGATTTAGATAAACTCTGATTAGAGCACATAGACCTAAGAAGTACTTTGAGGATTATTATAGAAAAACTTCCTTGAATTTTGGTATTGTAGATATTTTGTGAGTCTTATGAGCAATACATCTTTGTCTGGATAGGAGCAGGTAGAAGCGGCACGGGCATAGATGTACCTAGGGGTAAAACCCGAAAACCCCGTTTTGAGCTAGACTCGAACGAGAACTGGTGGACGGCAACGGGCCTTGATGTACTCTTGGTTACGACACTCCTGGTTGTAATGATTAGGATAAATATCATTTTATTTATAAATAATTATGAAGGGTTTATGAGTATATAAATCCTTAAAGAAAACATTTTTTGTGATTATGGATTATATCCATAAATAGTTCAATTTATGTTAAGTGTTTTATAAGTATGGGATTATGTATTTTGATTCATAAACTGATCTAGTTTATGCCATTGTTTAGAAATGGCACCTATTGGATGAAATGGAAACTGTATCAATGCACGCACCCCATGTAGGGATTACCCTCCTGCTCAAGATAATTATAGTTGAGCTGGTGATGCAACTGGTGCCGATCAGCTAATCACTATACTGGGACTACTCACTCAGGTTATGTGTAATAACCTTACCATTATGGGTCACCCTAATCCGTAGCGTGGAGGATCAATGTTAGATCAATTCAAGAGGCAACAACCACCATTGTTAAATTGGAGTACAAATCCCTTAGTACCTGAGCAATGGATAATTTTTCTAGAGAAAATATTTCAGGCTTTGGGGAGTAGTGAAAGGGAAAAAGTTATCATGGCAGTTTACCGCCTCACTGGAGATGCTGATCAATGGTGGTCATTGAATCAAAACATGAAGGAAGATGACGAAGTATCAAATATGGAATGGAGGGAGTTCAAAGATTTGTTTTTAGAAAAATACTTTCCTCATAACCATCGAGCAGATATGGAAAGGCAGTTTCTGAGTCTAAGACAAAAGGAGGATGAGAATGTCGCAATGTATGAGGATAACTTTACAAGGATAGCAAGGTATGCATGAGATTATTTACGTAATCCATTAAGTAATATTGATCGTTTCTTTGATGGGTTAAAAACATTTATCCATCAATCATTAGTCTCACAATCCTTCTTGTCATACGAAGACATTGTCTCATGTGCTATCAAGACCGAAAAGGAATTTTCTAAGTCTTGTGACTTTAAAAAAAGCAAGAGAAGAAGAGATATGCTGATCATTCTAGGAATGGAAATAAGGGGAAGAAGGGAAAGGTTGAATATCCATCATGTAGTAAATGTGGGAAAAAACGCCCTGGTACTTGCTTGAAGGGAACATGAGTCTGTTATAGGTGTGGCGAAAAAGGCCACCAAGCTCGTGATTGCAAAGGGAAGAAGGAAGCTACCAATGTTCAGTGCTACAATTTCAGGGAGATGGGACATTATGCAAATGAATTTCCTAAGCGTCAAGGGAACATACCTCAGAAAAGTCCAAGGGATCAAGGCCAAGCTTATGCCATCACTACTGCGGAGGTAAGAACTCCGAAAGATGTGGTGGCAGATAATTTAATGGTTTCCTCAATTTTAGAAAATGCATTATTTGATTCTGGATCATCGCATTGTTTCATATCTTCCCAGTTTGCTAAGAAAATTAGATCTTTCCAATTTGATTTAACAAGGGTGTTGTTAGATAAAACTCCAAAGGGAAGTATCATTGCAAAAAAGTTTTGTGAATCAGTCCCCATTTGAGCACATAAATGTTCTTTATATGTTGATCTCATCGTCATACCTATGATTGAGTTTGATATAATCCTCGATATGGATTGTCTTTCGGACTATGATGCGGAGATTTATTGTAAGAAGAAGGAGGTTACGATTTTTTATGATGATGATAAGGAACACCTTATCTTTAGAGCACAATCTTCACCATCTAATTCTTATCTAGATCAACCCCCAGTAGCTCAACTAAATTCAATTATTGGGGAGGAAGAGAAAGAAATGATTGTGGGTGAGGAATGTAATGTTCAAATAAAGGATGTACCTGTTGTGAAAGAATATGCAGATATATTTCCAGAAGTTTTACCTGGACATCCTCCAGAATAAGAAGTTGAGTTTTCCATTGATTTAATTCCTGGATCAAGGCCTATATCGAAGACTCCTTATAGAATGACCACTGTAGAGTTAGTTGAAATAATGAAACAACTAGAGGAATTGAGTAATAAAGGATTTATTCACCCTAGTGTTTCTCCATGGGGAGCCCCTGTTCTTTTTGTTAAAAAGAAAGATGGATCTATGAGGTTATGTATTGACTACATGGAGATCAATACTATATCAATAAAGAACAAGTATCCCCTACCTCGCATGGATGATTTATTTGACCAACTACATAGAGATAAATACTTTTCAATGATTGAACTTCGATCTGGATACCATCAGTTGGGTGTGAAGAAGGTAGACATTCCAAAGACAACATTTCGAACCATGTACGGACATTATGATTTTACTGTAATGCCTCTTGGATTGACTAATGCACCCTCTGTATTAATGGATCTGATTAATAGAGTTTTCAAGGAATATCTCGATAAATTTGTGGTGGTATTTATTGATGATATCTTGGTATACTCCAAAATCTACGAATATCATGAAAATCACTTGTGCATTATCCTGAAGACTCTGAGAAGACATGAATTATATGGGAAGTTTAGTAAGTGTGAATTTTTGCTTCAGGAGATTTCTTTTCTTGGACATATTTTCTATAAATATGGAATCTCTGTTTATCCTTCTAAAACCTAGGCAATCCAAGAATGGTCAGCACCTACGAATATAACTGAGGTACGTAGTTTTATTGGTTTAGCAGGTTATTATCGACGTTTCGTCCAGAATTTTTCCCGATTGCATAACCCATTAACGAAGCTCACACGTAAAGGGGATAAATTTGTTTGGACAAAAGAGGGTGAAGACTGTTTTGAAGAACTGAAGATAAGATTAGTCAATACTCCTATATTGACTCTACCATCGGGGAATGATGGGTTCGTTATTTATAGTGAAGCATCGAAGAAAGGATTTGGTTGTGTCCTTATGCATAATTATAGGGTTATTTCCTATGCATCACGACAGTTGAAAATTCATGAACAAAACTATTCTACTCATGATCTCGAGTTAGAATATGTGATCCTTCCTTTGATAATATGGAGGCACTACCTCTATGGTGAAAAAAGTGAGATTTATACTGATCACAAGAGTTTGAAGTATATTTTCTCACAAAAAGAACTCAACATGAGGAAAATTAGATGGCTTGAATTACTCAAGGAATATGATTATATGATACACTACCACCCGGGGAAGGCAAACAAGGTGGAAGATGCTTTGAGTAGAAAAGACCATGGAGTGTTGAACGTGATGATAATTGAAAGGGATCCAATTCTCATGGATCTAGTGAAGATGGGCTTGGGAATAAGCAGGGAAGGTGAAACATAAATTCTTTTTCAAATGGTTGCCAAACCATCTTTACTAGAAAGGATTAAGAGTTCTCAGACCGATGATTAAGAATTTCAAAAGAAGATTAAAGATGTGAATGATGGGAGATTGAGAGAATTTGTGTATGAAGAAGGAATTTTGAAATTTGGGAAGAGACTTTGTGTTTCCGATATACCTGATCTAAAAAGGGAATTGCTGGATGATGCTCATAGTTCCAATTTCCCTATACACCCTGGGAGCACCAAAATGTATATATATTTGAAGGAACATTTTTGGTGGGACAGCATGAAGAGGGAGATTGAAGATTTTGTGTCAAGATGTATGGTTTGTCAACAAGTGAAAGATGGAAGGAAACAACCTGGAGGATTCATGCAACCTCTTTCCATACCAGAGTGGAAATGGGACAATATTACGATGGACTTTGTCATGGGGATACCAAATACTCCTAGAAGGAACGATGCAATATGGGTCATTGTTGATCATCTTACCAAGTCAGCACATTTTCTTGCTATAAGAGAAGATATACCACTGGAACATCTTTCAAGACTATATATTGATGAAATTGTGAGACTTCATGGAGTACCCCTATCGATTGTTTCTGATGATGATCCCCGTTTTACTTCAAGATTCTAGAAAAGTCTTCAGAAATCCCTAGATACTGAACTTCATATGAGCACTGCCTACCACCCTCAAACAGATGGACAATCAGAATGAACTATTCAAACCGTAGAAGACATGTTGAGATCCTTCTCACATGACATTCAGGGTATGTGGGATCAATATTTACCTCTGGTATAATTTTCCTACAATAATAGCTTACATTCGAGTATTCAGATGTCACCATATAAAGCGTTATACGGGAAGAGATGTCACACACCAACCTGTTGGGATGTCGTTGGTGAAAGAAAACATGTAGTTCTAGAACTGGTGGAGGAAACAATGGAAAAGTTGAAGGTAATCGAAAATCACATCAAAGTAGCTCAAAGTAGGTCAGAAGAGCTATGCCGACAATCGAAGGAAGGATTTGTAATTTCAAGTCGGTGATCATGTTTTCCTAAAGGTATCTCCATGGAAGGGAGTCATACGTTTTGGTAAGAAAGGTAAATTGTGTCCCAGGTACATCAGACCTTTCGAAATTCTAGAACGAATTGGGGCTGTACCTTACCGATTGGCAATGCCGCCAAGTCTCTCCAAAGTTCACGATGTGTTCCACGTATCTCTATTGAGGAAATACATGCCTGACCCAACACATGTACCACCTATGAGGAATTACAACTGGAACCCGATATGTCTTATTGTGAAGAGCCCGTCAAGATTCTTGATACGGGAGAACAAGTGCTGTGAAATCGGACGACGCGTCTGGTAAAAGTTTTGTGGAGAAACCGTAAGATGGAAGAGGCAACGTGGGAACCCGAGGAACATATGATGAAGAACCACCTGAGTCTTTTCATGCATTAGTATTCTAGAAATTTCGAGGACGAAATTATTTGAAAGAGGGGAGAATGTAACACCCCAAGCTTCTACGGTACGCTTCTCTTTGAATAATGTGATAGCTTTTGTTGTATGCAATATCGAGTTCTAACACACCACAACCAATCAATGTAGCTGTTATGAATAGTAAGACCAAATTTTTGAAATTATATATATTTTATATTTCAAATAGACTTCATTTTTGGATTCAAAATATCGAAATTATCGTAAGTTGAATTTTTGGTATAATTCTGAGAACATCCAATTTTTTGAATAGTGAAAAATACTTAAAAACAACTTTATTAATAAAAATAATTTATAGTGATAAATTATATTATTTAGTGGATATAAAGTAGAATTAGAATACATTTTTACCATTTTATACAATGGTGTTCATTATAATTAATTTCACTTTGAAATTGGACATAAACAATTGTCAATCTTTTGATATATATTGTTTCTTAAAAACACGCTATTTGTTGTAACAGTGGGAATTAATTATAAAATTAATTAATGCAACTTATATGTTTGGAATTTTTTAAAATAGACATCATTTTTTTAATTCGGAATATCAATAATATATTAGGGTGAAATTTTGGCATTGTTCTGAAAAACTTCAATTTTTGATGAATAGTGAAACCACTAAGAGGTAGTTAAAAAACTGAATTTTTCATAAACCTTAATTTTACCGCTTCTGTGGATGATATTTCCAAAATCTGAGAGAAAAGGTTAATATCAAGTAGTAAAATTTGGTTCAATGAGATGAAAATAATTTTTGGTGAATAGTAACTTTTTACTTTTATTTACCATGGTTAAAAGTAAATAGGGTAATTAAGGGTAAAAATGATATTAATATTAACCTAACACATGTCCTAATTCTATTGGACAAGTGTATATCGACCAAAAACAACCTTAGGAATAAAATATTATCATTTAGGTCCACTTGGATTAGATTAGGCTATTTATTATTATTTCATTCAAAGAAGAGTTAAAAGAGTTGAAATCAATGTTTATTTACTAAAACATTTTTAATATAAGGTTATACATAATATAAAATCTATTTTAAATATTCATTAGAAAGCTAAAATGATTTTATACATAATGATATTTTATTTATAATTTTTATACATTAAATAAGTTAATTTATTTATGACACAATGATGATGCAGTAATTAACTAATTAATGACAAATTAGAATATTATAAACACCCAAATAAATAAAATTTGAGACTTTTTATAAATTACACTAATTTTATAGGTTAATAGGACATGTTAGGATTGGCTTAAGTAACCTTTTTCTAATTAATCATTCTATTATGAATTTCACAAAAATCAATTATTGAATAGTGTCAAAATTGAAATAAAAGAGTTTTTAAAACAAATATTATATTATTAATTGATATTAAATTCCTAAAAATATAATATTTGGCCAAGAGACTTATATCATAATAGTTGTATCAATAAGGGACCAATTTGGGGTCTCTTGGATGTATATAGTATGTTTATTAACCATATAATATAAAAATACAAAGAGACATTGTAAAAGTGAAACTAATTAACTAAGAGTTAATATTTAAAGATAAGGTTAATATAGTAACCCAAACCCGCCTAAATTCCTTTAGTTGAGTGGTTTTCTGCCCATCCCTACATTAACCTTTAAATAATCCACTTTGGAGCCATTAGAAACTGAATATAAATTTATTATAAAATAATATTTCTAGCTTTTCCAAATGTTTCCCTCACCCCTCTTATAAAAAGGAACTTTCCCTTCTCATTAAGTCACACCGTCAAAGCCTTTTGGTTCGGCCAAAATCTGCCCAAATACTCTCTCAACATCCCTCAATTCATCTAATAGGCCTTACTTTAGTCCTAAAGACAACATAAGGAGCCCTTTTGATCAAATCAAAATGAAGAACCCAAAGACGAGGTAATGATTTCCCCACCCTTTTTCAAGTTCCATTCTTCTTCCACTTCTTCTTTCTTTGTTATTACCATCATAAAATAATAACACTAGTATATTATATATAATTTGATGTTATTATAAACATTTTAATACCATATTTCAATATTCTATCCATCCATTGAATAACATGTCACCATACGTGCGTACGTACGGCTTACCATCTCCACGTCGTGGTGTAATTGTTATTCAAGAAAATTTTATTTGGATGAGTGTAATAATGATGTGTAATTTACATAAATAATAAATATAACATCATAATGATTCGTTATATATGATATACCATCCAATTATATATTATTTTAATATCAAAAGAATGATATAGTCGCTCGTGCGTACGTACGGACTACCGTCTCCACGAACGCGATGAGATTCATTCTCCATCGTATCCATTCAAGTATAATTCTCATTTTATGATTAATAATAGTATCTAAGGACTTTATATCATTCTGGATATGATTAATATACAACCTATCCATGAAAAACATGACTTATGTAACAAAACATATAAAATAAAATGAGTAAGTTAACACCCGAAACAACGATAATACCAAGATATTATTAACAAATCAATGTTAAAAGATCATATATGATATCATATTAATGTATATGATTCTTGTATAATTTAATACCTATTATTTCACCATTATACAGGAGTTTAACTTACCATAAATCAATGAAAAGTACAAGTTAAGGGTTTATTTCGCAATCTCTTCATTATCCAAGGTTGTTTATACGTAATAATCTACTGGGATTTCATTATCATCCACATCCATGTTTCTTAAAAATGTATTTAAAAACAATTTTTATATTTACTAGAATATGTTTTAAATTCATTTATACCCTTTTTTGACTTTTTATAAGAGGTTTATAAATTAATCTTTCCGTCGTTTTTGAAATAAGGTGCTTTTTAACATTTTCGACAGAATCAAGGTAAGAATTTTTTTTTTAACTTATACGGCGGGTGCAGCTATTTTCTACCGTTATAAAATCGTCGAAGCTTCCCTTACAAGATTATAAGAATATTTTCAATGAAAATGTTTTATTTTATAAATATACGACTCTTAAATGATTTCAAAATAAAAAGAGTTATTTCTCTAAAAAAGAGTTTTGATTTCATCTATGTCAATATCCATTGATGGATTTTACGCTTATTTGAAGTTGATTTATTATTATACAAAGATTCTATATTGTATTGAATGTTTTGTGATATGTTTGACTGTGGATGTGTTATTTTTATACCATTCATGGTTTATGGATGATGTATTTACATTTCTTATGATAGTTTTAATAAGGATGGTTATGTTATGTTTAAACCTTTTCATATGGGAATGCATTGGACTTAATATGTGACGGGTGGAGCCCGCTATAACTCCTCGATGCATCGGTAGGTCTCACGAGACAAACTATTGTCTTGGCACAAGGTCTTGGAAAAATCTTATTTTTAGTCTTGGCATGAGGCCTTGGCTATGTGGTTATGATAGTCTGGCATTATGCATTCCATCATTATGAAAGTGGTTATTGATATTGCATGTGATTATTAGATTAGTAGAATATCCATGTGAATAAGTAAACAGAATTATTTCATTTTATTTTTTCCATACTATGTTGAAGTTCAAGTTTAAAAGGCTTTTGTTTTAGTTATACATTGCCTTAAATGTTTATTCTTATTTATGAATGTTTCCGCTATATTGTTATCCTTACTGGGAATTTGAGCTCACCCCTTTCAATGTTTTATTTTTCCCAGGATGTGAAAAAGTAAATTATGAATGACCTGCAGGGATAGTATGAGGGGATAAGAGTGTAGACTATGAAGACTATGATGTTTTAGTTTTCATTTTATGATGTAATGTAAACTTCATTAATGTATCTAGTTATTCCAAGTATACTAAACTAATCGGTCTTTCGATATTTGATCTTTCTTGTGATCATGCCAATGTTATGTAATAATGCACCGGCTCTGGGTAACTGGGGTCGGGGCATTACAATTGAGGCGTTGATCATAATGATGATCCAAATATTATTTAATAATTGTTTTTACATCCTAATTGTAATTAAACTTCTTAAATTATCATTTATTCATGGATTATTGTTTTTAATTCCATGCTCTCCCTTTTGTAGGGTTTATTGATTTTTACCCACTTTTTTAGTGTTCAATTTTAAAATACCATTCATCGAGAATCATATTATTTTATAATACTAATTAAATTTATGGGGTGAATATAATATCTATTTGGGAAATTATATCATATATGAAATTTTATTAATGATAAATTATTTTCAATTTTGAAAATAATCTTTCACAATAATTCGATTAAAATACTCATTAATTTGTAACTGGTATTCATACTCAAATCTTCTCCAGGGGTCGTAATAACACTTCATTGAATATTATATTTCAATATGAACTATTATAACCTATGATTATGTTATGTTTGATTTTCAAAAAAAATTGGAATATAATTTTTTTAACTAATGTATTCTTCCTTGAGGACTCAATGTTTTCATGAAAATTCATTTTTTATTAATAATAAATTAATTTCTGTTAATGGATTTTTCCTCAGTATCTATGTTTTTAAATCCTAATAATTTTATACTTTACCTAGTAAAAAAACATTTTCATTATATAAAATAACTGGTTTTCATCTATTTTATCATTTTGAGACAAAACTTTAGACATCCTTTTAATAATGGGTGTTTTCAACAAGGTTATGTTCAACTGGGATTTAAATCCTCCTTAAATAAATAGTTTTATATTCTACTAGAAATTTTCATTTGAAGAATTTTATTTATTTTTTAGGTTATATTATTAATGAATATTTTTTAAAAACTCATATTTTTTTATTTTTCATTTATTGTAATGAAAATTATAATTTATCACATTTCTATTATTATATTTTATTTTATAATGTAAATTTTTTCTATGTATTATAAATTTTTTCTGTTGAATTTTTTTAATCAATTTATGTTTATATTATTAAATAATTTTTTTAAATAATTTTTTCAATGTATTTCCACCTATATTTTTATTCAAACATTATATATTTTCATGTATATTTAATTTCCAATAATTTAATTTATGTTTTTCAAATACTAATCTCATTCTTTTCAAAAAAATATTTTTTTTGAAAGTAATCTATAATTAAATGGTTTAATTTAATTTCATTGCATACTACTATATTTTTACATATATTTACCCTCCACGGTTTATTGATTATGAACTTATGATTTTAGTAACCTCGATATGTTATTGTGATTTGTTTTCTCTTCGAATATGAGAGTTCTGGATTCCAATGATATCATTAATTCATTTTATGTAAATATATTGGTGGATCATGTTTTTGTTTTCAAACTATTTAATTCATGATGTTATTTTTAACGATTTATATGTTTTATGGAACAAAAAACCTTTATATGAGTTATTAATGAATAGTGAATTATTTCCAATTGTATGTTTAAAAAGCCAATTATTTTTTCCATTGGTCCATTAATATATTGTAATAACTGATTTTTTAAATTCACTGATAAGTGTGGATGATGATGGGTGGGGTAAAATACAGCTTCCAGTGATTTGGATTATGTTTATATCTCTTGAGCTAAAAATGATACACATGGGAATTTATCCCAAGACAAAATATACAAGAGAATATTTATTGAAAGAAAATAAGGCACACTTGATGATTCATCCCAGGGATATGTGGTAAATTATAGGTTTTATACCAAGCCTAAGGGTTAACATAGGGAATTTTCCCTCCCTAATTAGGTACATGAGGTGATTTTTCCCATACTAGAGGGACCACAAGATTATTTATTACGATGAAAAGGGGAATCCTATGAGGATTTATGGGAATAACAAGGGTATATGAGAGGATTATCCCAAGACTATTGAGAAATATAAATTTTATTTTTTATAATTCTCTACTACATATGGATATCCCTCATTTTGATGTTGTTCATAAAATTTCATCAATTTTTCATGATGCATTTCATTTCTATGAAATTAGATGATTTAATGATTACCCCTTACTTTTATAGTACAACTAAATTTCATGTAATCCTCACAATATAGAGGATTATTGACTTCTAGTTCACCCATTTGTTATCTTTTACAATTACTTAGTTATGTTTTTATTCAATTATGATATTCTAATATGTTTTTTGATTATAATAAAAGATCAATTTATCATTTATTATGAAATATATGTTTTCCTCATGTTCTCCTCTATGTTTATTGTTAATAACTCTTTGATTTTTTTTTCATACTGAGAATTTTATGTCACACATCCCTTATGTATCAAATCCCTATGTCATAGATATGAATATTGTATGTTATATATATAGAAAATAGCCTTGAGGGTTATACATCTATAGAATTTTTTTTAATTTAAAAAAAATATGAAGTTTATTTATCTATTCTATAAGAAAGTAAACCTATCAGTCCAAGAGTTATGTGACTATCTGCGAGGTTTACTTATTAAATAATTATATCAATTTATTATTTATGTATGTTTATATAGTGTCTCGATTTTTGGTTTTAATGGAATGGAATGATTATTTTGTGTGGTCTTTTTACAAATCATTAGGGAAAATTCTAGGAAAATGTATAAGGATTGAGTCTCAGTATATGATAATATGTTGAAATATTTGTAATATATTAAATAGATCGTTTTACCGAGAAATATATTAATGTATGGATAAAACAACTGAGGTAGGAATGAGAATAAATTTATGTAGGGGTAATAATAATGAATTTGGTGTGTTGGGTATTAACTCAACTGTTACCTAGTGTACAAAAAAGAGGCCAAAATGTTGACCTAGTTTAATAGTAGTTGATGAAATTCATTAGTTATTCATATTATAATTAAAATATATTAATAAGTATTTATTATTAATTTTAATTATGATAATATGTTTGGGAAAAACATATTAAAATCTAGATTGAACTAATAATGATTTTGGTTAAACAAAAAAGAAAATGTGATTGTTTCTAATAGTAACACATTTCTAGTATCAATTTTTTATAAATCCACTATAAATAAAATTTTGATCACTAATAAATAAATATTATAGTTTAATAAAAAGAAGAATAATGGAAAAACCAAGTTAATAATAGACATTATAGAGAATATAGTATTAAGAAACCATTTGGGATTTCTGTTATCATTGAAACCCTTGTGGTTATCCTCTACAAACAATATCATTTATTAAATGATAGCTCGAGTCTTTTCCAACATTAAAAATTTTCAAAATAATATTAGGATATTGTACCCTAGATGATTAGTTGATAAAGGCAGTGGAGGAAAAAATATTCAATGTCTTTTATGTTAAAAATATAGTAAGAAACACCCAAGGTAATGTCTCATATGAAAAATATTGATTCATGTGTTAAAATATCATCCCTCAATCATATTATTATAAATATGAGAAGAAGAAAAAATTCAATTAAATTGTGAAGAATAATTTCCCTTGTATATAATTATTTTTGTGTGGTCATAATGAAAAACAATGAGGTAACCCAATAGATAATGGTATATAAAACATCCAAAACTTCCTAAACCATCCATACAATGTATACCCTTTTCTATCCCTACTGATGAACATAGTTCATGAAAATATATGTAAAAATTATACAATCTCCCTCTACACAAGATCTATGTATATACAATTTGAATCTAGTTTTGGCTACCATATTATGCCTATGATATTCTCTAAAACCCTCAAATCAACACAAAAATGAGTTGGTATTATATTCATTTTTTATTATATTCTGGTTTGATTTTTATTGGTATATTATTCATGTTAAACATTTTAATTTTTACATTAGATTATTTTAATGTGATATTATGTAATGAATAACTCTTTTTACTTGTCTTCCATATCAATTTTCAGAATAATGAACTCGCAGTTAATCTTTCTTATCAAATTATGATAATATATCATTATAAGTGTGACTTTGATGCCTCTTGAAAACTGATTCCATAAAAGGATTTATGATGCCTAACCATAAATTATGTTTATCTTAAATGTTTATAAAAAAAATCAATATTACCTTTTTTCCTCTTCTGATTGAATAGATGACTTTTTTAATCTCACCTAAATTAGTAAGGTTGAGAAAACATTGTAAATCAACTCGTGATCTATATAAATCCTAGGGATACCTATAATAATTTATATTAGTAAGTGATAATTGAAATTAAAAAGTAAAATTTTATTTAAGTGGGGAGAATGTAATGACCCCAGATTTTAATCCTTCCAAATATACACTTTGTTCTATATCATGTGCCAAAATCTACATCCAATGTTAAAAAAATTAATAATATAAATTTAATAATAAAACAAAAATATAGAATACCTTTGGCAGACCATCAAATATTTTGATGCTAAATACTTAAAAGGAATTAGTATTCAAAAATATTATTTTTGATTAAATCCATTTTTTATTATGAATTTTTATATTAAATATAAATTACCAAAAAATAATATTTTTTAAAATTATGGATATTTTTTAATTTTTAAAATCAAAATTTACTTCATATGAATTTTTTATTTGTATCTACAAAGATTGATTTTATGTCAAAAAATTAATTTTTTGTAAAAATTATACTTTTCATGATTTTATCAATATGAATGATTATCCTTAAAAAATAAAACTATTTTTATCTGATGAAATGTTTTTATAATAAATTAAATTTTTAATTAAAAAATATTAGTTGATCTTAAAATAATATTTCCATGATTTTTAATCTAAATCAAAATGATCTGTTAATAAAAAATATTTCCAATATTTTCATCTAATTAATTGTTAAAATGGTGAAATAATATTTAGCATTTTCATGAAATAATCTGAAATTTTAGTTTACATATTATAAATTATTTTTCAAATATTAAATTCAAATTCCCATATATTTTTATCTTAATTTAAATTAAAACTCATAAAACATTATTTTTCTAAACATTATTGTTACATGAGCTATGGTGTATATTTTAAAAATATCTATTAAATCAATTTGAAATTTTATGATCTACAATTTAATTCAATTTTGTAATCATAAGGATAAAATAATGTTAAAGTATCAAATAATAATTTTATTAATTAGTATCAATTAATACAGATAAAAACAAATAACCAATTAAAAAGTTAATTTGGGTTAAATGTTAAATGTAAAAAAGAATCAATTCACTCTTAAATTATCTCAATATACATTTATGAAATTATTTTTAAACATATCTTGTCCCACAACCCATAATATTTCCACATTTCATTCCTCGACCCTTTAATAATGTCATGACATTGTTAAAAAATATTTAGTACTTCTAAAAGTTCCCATTTCCCCCTCTTATTAAAGATTACCACATCCAATATTTAAATATGTACTAAAACATATATTTACATATTTAAATTCATCTTATTTAAACTTCATAGTTCCCTATCAAAAAACGTAATCCCCTATTCACTTATTTTCATCCTATGCCGCTTAATTTCAATGTAAGTTCCAATGATATATCAAATCTCCAATGTGAGTGTTATTTTCTTCTTATGTTTTTATTATTAAAACTACTCTTACAAATAACATATATTCATAATAATATTAATAATTCAGAATAACTACTAAAGCAATTATTTTATATTATTGGTAAACCCTTATTTATTTATTTCCATTAGTATTAAAAAATAAAATAACATTTTTAATGTGTTGCAGATATCACTACTTCCCTGAAGCGATGTTGTCTATTATTTTCAATATCCCCATCATGGATATTATAATTAAATTAATGATAAATAATTTTTATTTTTATCATTTAAATATAATTGTAAATTTTTTTTTTAATCTCCACATTCACCCCTCTCAAGATTTTTGAAACCTAAATTCTAAGTATGCATTACTGAGGACTCCCTCCTATGTGATGAAACGAATTATTTTCATGTATAATATCATAAATTATTTATGAATAAATAAATATGGTTAACCGTTATAAATAAGTGAAATTAATATCATTATAATATCATTTTAATGAAATTATTTCAAAATAAATTCACCTTAATCACAGTAACCAATCGAGATAAAGCGCATTCCAGTTGGCTTGATTTAACTACCTCTGTGAAAGATTATTTAAAATATGATTATGTATGAAAAGGGAGACATGAAGAATAATATTTTTATAATATATTAATCAAATAATTAATAGTTTATAGTTCAATATATATTATATTAATTTTTTAAATAAACATAATTCTAACATTTTAATTTTCTAGGATTACGAAAATAATTCTACATCAATTCAACATTCATGAAAACAAAAGGGGGATATAAATTAAATAAATATCATATGATAATAAACCATATTTATTTAATAAAATATTAGAGTATATTTTCAATAATAATTTATCTATTAAACATAATAGGTTTATTCATGGATTCAATAACATTCAAAAAAGAATATAATACAATGTATCTTATTTCAGCTCAATTTCCCATTATTGATCCATATTTCAATTTTTTGGACCAATTTTTATTTAAGTGGGATTTTTACCATAAAATTGATATTAAAATTTAAAAATAATATTTTATTCACTGCCAATTACAGTTAATTCGATAATTTTTCTTTTAATGGGTTTTTGATTGAAATTTTAATTTTCCATAATGGTTTTCTCTACAAAATTTACCATTGGGTAAAATTATATTTTACAAACATTATTATAATTATTTTTTTATATAAATAATATTTGAGATATTATACCTCCAATTATCATTTATTCATTAAAAATATTATTTTAATTTTAATGACACCATTTCAAGAGTATTTTATTTAAATTCTATTATATTTTAAAGTGGTTTTCGTGACTAAAATCAGCTTATTGGAAAATAATCAATCTACATTGAATATTATCTTTCAAGATTAATATATTATAAACCGTGATGATGTTATGTTCTATTTCCTCCTTCTTTTCTAGGGTAGTAATATTTCACACCAAATTAATATTCATTTATTATTTTATATTTTCATGAAAAATATTTTTGTTAAGAATAATTCTGATTCCTTTTAATAGATATTTCATCAAATTCAAAGTTTTTAATCCCACAAATGATCTAATTTCTATATTATAAACAACAATTGTTTTTTTATTAATGAAATTTTTTTTATTCAGTTTAGTAATTTTCAAACAATGGATTCATAATTCTTTTGACGATGTGGTTTTTTCAGAAGGTCATTTCTATATTCTCAAAAGGGTTTTAAATCCTATCAAAATAAAATGTTTTCTCATCCACTCCACATTTTATTTTCATAATTTTTTTAAAAAATTCTTTTTAATAATTATTCTTTTTGAAAATTATATTTTAATGTATTTTTTAATTTCATTAGAATTTTTTTTTCAAGTTTGCATTACTATATATATTTCTGAAAATTAAAAAAATTTATAGAATTTTCAGATAATTGTTAGAAGTGTTTTCTTAATTTAATTATCTATTATTTAATATTCTTATAAAATTTACTACTTTTAAAATAATTTTTAGTTCCGTTATTTAAACCATTATTTATTTCTATGTATATTTTAATTGTAACCCATTAAATTAATTTTTATAAAAGTAATCTCTTTCCCATCACAAAATAATTTTTTAAATATAATTTGACCATTAATGTTTTCAAATGTTTTTTAAACATTTTATAACATCAATTTCACTTACCCTTTAAGGTATATCGATTATCATGTGATGTTTTTTGAACATATATATAAATATATATATGATTTGATTTATTTACTGGAATGAAATTTTTGAAATACTACGATTTATTTACATCATGTTATGTTATTAATTAAGTGTTTTATGTTTTTAGTTTAATACTATTTAATTAATGATGTTATTTAATACCATTTATATTTTTTAGAGTGATTTTGTTTCTAAGGGTTATTTATGAAAATTTACTGATTTCCATTTGGTTGATTATGATACCCACTCTTTTTCTATTGGTTCATTAAGATATTGTTATAGATTAATTGGTTGATGAAACATCTATGTATAGATGATGATGAGTGCATTAATATATTTCCATCGAATGCATTAGATTATGTTTCTGTCTCATGAGATCAAAAGGTTATATATGAGGATTAACTGATAAAATAGTTACATTAGAGGATTTATCCCAACACAATGGGGTACACATCTAGATTTATCCGAGCTAATATGTTAAATGGAAGTATTTATCCTATGCCAAAGATTACACCGATGCTTTTATCCCTAGCCAATGTGGTACATGGGAGGATTAATCAAGATTCTAAGGATTCTTGTGAGTAATTTTACCTCAAGTTAGGTGTACATAGTAGGGTTTATCCCAAGGGAAACGGTATATAGAAGAAATATCTCAAGATCAAAGTAGTACACAAATTTATTTTATAAATTTTATATTCTTATGAATGTTCAATATTTCATTGTTATTAATCAATTTATGTTATATTTTGAAGATTAATTTGACTTCCATGAAATTCCCTATTTTCTTGATTAAGCCATATTTCTTTTATATTCATCACTTTTATTTCATGCTCAATTTTTTGTATAATTTTTAGGATATGATTGATCCATGACATATATTATTTTAATCCTTCGTGAGGTTTTATAATAATATGGTACTCTAAAATGTTTTGGTATTATTATATATGATCTTTTGAGCATATATTATTTTATTTTTATCTTCCTCATATTCATCACCATGTTTAAGGTGTTTTAATCTACTATAATATTTCCCATCCATGAACATTTGATCTCACCAAATTATTCTTCTTCTAATACCCATGTTAGAAATATTACAATTTCATGTGAGATATATATAAAATGGTCTATATGATCAATATTATAGTGACAATATTTCATGTTTAGAAGAATTAAATGTTCATTTATCTAATCAATAAAACAATAATCCAACCAGTCCATGATTTATAATTTTTTGAGATATACTAAATAAATAATGTTATTAATTTATAATTTATATATTATTATCTTCGATATCTATAAAAACCATGATTAATTTTATCTATGGTCCCCCTTAAGGGATTTTGAAAATATGGTAGTGAAAAATTTTATCCTAAACACTTAAAAAAAAATATGCTACAAATGGAAAAAATCTACATGTTTTGAATGACATATCATGGAACAATATATTAAAATACATACTCCAAAATCTATAAATCAATTCACATGAAATACACAATGTATCATAGAACATTTATGGAATATAAAATATTCTATGGCTATTAAATAACCTCATGTATAGAGAAGAATAATATGGAAAAATCATGTAATATCAAATACCCCATGGCTAAGTAACGAATTATGAGGTGTGACATAGTATGAAAAATAAAATATTTACCATGAAATGGTCTCATAAGGATATAAACTCACATCATATGTGAATTATTTCATGAATGTGACTCATAGGACAAAAACACACAACATATTATAATCATATCAATAATATATCTCAAGGGATTCACATACTCATCACATGATAATCATATCAAGAAAATGTATCATGGATATCAATGAAAACCTCATGTGTATCATTCATTCCATATGTCTCACAACTATAAAAACATACCCCATGTGAATCAGATGAATCAAAGGTCTCACGTGGAACTAGTTCTCATATAGAAATATCGCACACCCAATGGAGTCCATATAATATAGGGAACACATTTTTGATTAAAAAAACTCAGCTATTAGATTCCAACATAAAGGAAGAGTAGATAGTTTTATCATGTACCTTAGAAGAATATTCAGTTACATTGGGCAAAGATTTTTTTAATTAGACAATATTTTGATATCATTAAAATAATTAATCATTCATGTATTTTAAAACATGTTAATGAGTTATATTTAATTAAATAAAGGTGGTGAACCTCATATGACATGACAATATATGATTCATAATAATATAGGTTATAGTAAAAAATAATAGAATCCCCAAAAGCGAGTCAAGTCCCATAAAAGAAACATTCAAACGATTTTGCGGAGTCCATTGAGGATGATTTGACTTCTATAAATCACCACAACATCCAAAATCAAGACATTTAATTCCATAAAAATTAATTATATATATATTATAATTGATTGATTGATTTCATGAAAACTCAAAACCAATGGTGACAGGAATACTTTCAGAGTGACTGACTAAGTATCGATGTCATGATTGAACTATATCCTACTATGCAATGGAGAATTACAACACTCTCGTGAAATCATTCGCGAAAAAAATCCACACACCATAACATTAATTAAAACAATATTTAATTATAATTAAATTAAAATTTGTAAAATAATTCAACCATGTGACACACATTAATAGTAATCCACTAATGTAGAGTTCGGGTCGCTACTAGAAAACTCCCAATACATAATCATTAAAATTTAACGAATTCAATTTTTTTACATAGGTTCTTTATTTAAAATAAATTAAATGAAATCCCAGAAAATCAACCAAGGGTCATGATTTTCAGAAAATAAAAATCAATTTCATGATGTCATAATCACAATAATTTTTGTATCCTTTTAAATAAAAATCTACATAATTATAAGAAAATAACCGCATAATTTAGTGTATTTTTCATCCAAATATCTATTTATATTCAATATAATTATTAATAGATGATCATGATGATCAACGAGTAAAAAAATAGAAATATAAATGAAAAAACATTGATTCTAAATGGATAATAATTTAAAAAAGGAATAATCAAAAATTTATGAAATAATTACCCACATCCACATGTGGAAGAGGATTTTTTCATTGATGAAAAATGGATGAACATTTATATGTTTTCCCATAAATCACACCTAGAATCACCATACTTAAAGGGGACCATGGAAATGGAAAGAGTATGATAGAAAAACTTAATGGATCATTAATATTTAATCATGGAAGAATAATCTCAATGGTGAATCTATGTCCAATTGTAAAAGATAAGCCATTCATTATTACTTCACATAAAGTCCCCAAAAATATCCAAAAAGGGCTCACCATCTCATCATTGGACTTCTAATGAGTTTGTATGTACTTAATGGTTGGCTTTTGGCCCCAATTTGAAACATGAGATACTACCCATAAAACCAGATATCTAGTGTCATAGAGCCATCTAGTTAGGGATACTACATCAACCTAGATATCCCTCACCAATCCTTAATCATTCCATTGAGCTCTAATATTCCCATAGAGGTCCCCTTCTTGAAGAAAAAACAAATAATTTTTTTTAAAACATGATGTATCATAGTTAGACACCAAATTACAAATTGATTTGTCTATGAGAAAAAATAAAATTCGGTCTAACATTCCAAACCCATAATAATGCAGGCCACAACAGACATATCATGGCCTTATGATCTCATATCATTAATGTTGAAGGTGAACCTAATGAGGTAAAATATCAAAAAACTAGCCACACATTATAAATTTTACTGTTCATTTACATTATTTGGAGCATTACCTATTATGGATTTGAGTTTTTTTATTATTTTCCTAAATAAGTATAATATTTACATTTATCTAATTAATGATACATTATCTCACTAAATTTCACTGAAACGATTCTAATAATGTGGATACTAATAATATAGACCATACAATGTTCTATAGGGGGATATAAAAAACACCAATTTATAGTTATTATAATAAGAAAAAATTAATAATGTTATATAGTAATTCCTTATTCCTCTTTATCCTGAAACAAAAGTAAGGAGTATGACCTCGAAAATATTGATTTTATGTTCTACATTAACATTCATTTATTGATGTTAGGTTATTCTCAACATCACCCAAGATCCCATACCCTCTTTGAGGCCTTTCTATAAATTAGATGTGAATCATATGTCCATATATTAAATGAACATAGAAGGAAATTCATAGAGACCAATGATTTAATGAACATTGAAATTACTCAATTCCTCAAAATTATTATTATCGTTGATTACTGTGATGTGAAAATATTTGGTTAACTAATCAATGACTATCCAGATATTATTCTTGAATTTAATATATTATAATATACATTTTTATTACATCATTATTTATAATTATTCTATAAATATCAAAATTAAACACACGAGAGGAAAAAAATGTTTATTATATTTAGTGAATAGATATATAGTAAAGTAATTTCATAAAATATATTCAAAATTTCAAAAAAAAAATATTCATATTAGTATACTTATTGAAATATCATAATTGGATACATCTACTATAACCTGGGGATATAAATAATAAGAAAGGGTGAGTTCATATTATCAATAAGGGTAAAAATGGGAGACAATAGTCAAAATGTTGTATGTGATGATCATAAGGGTATGATACCATAATCAAATTCATGTTCTAAATGTAAAATATTCATACCCAGATATTCATAGATCATGAAATCTAAATTTCAGTCATATCCATAATTACAATTAATAAAGGTCAAAAATAATAATTTTCATTCAAGAGTCATACCATAGTAATATATCATATGAAAAAAAAGTGAATTCTAAAATTATGGTCAATACTATTCACAGTCATTCTCATTTATAATGATGTGATTGTAGGCAAATTAAATCATACTAATATATTAAATTCTGAAGTAAACAATTCACAATAATTTACACACATAATCTTGTGAGAATAAATCAATATAATATTTATCACCCATTAAAAAGTGATCATAGGTACATGAAATCATATCCACTATTAAAATCAGTATCTCATAGTGTATCTATATTAGATTACACTCTGCATATGATGAATATAAAAGACCCAACCTTCACATAATCATAATCTGTCAATATATATTCTATGTTCCTTGAATAAATTTGTCATTTAGTGATATCTTATCCCACGGGAAGGAAAATAGGTTTCATAAATATTTCATCATATTGGAAAAATTACTATAAATAAAAATAAATATTATTATATCACTATATTTTGACCCTAGTGAAGTATAAGTAGCATAAATTGATTACATCATATATCAATATTAAATTAAATTATATCTAGAGAAAATATTTGAGGAAAATAAAAATTTCCCTTTTAAATAACATATTTAAATTAAAAAAATATTTCTATTATATTAGGAAAGGAATTTTCTTTTAAAATATCCTTTTAATTTTTTAAAAAAATCCTTTATATCAATGAGTAGTCATTATGGTCGAAAACATATGACGTGCGGTAAACATTAAAAAATATATTTAGTTCGAAAATTTGGTAAAAAGTATGTCATTGAGAAAATGATATGGGGATACTTATTTAAAAATTTATAGTACAACAAATTTGATAAAAATGAATACAATAAATCATTATTGAATACTAAAAAACACTTGATAATATTCAAATAAAAATATCTACATGAAAAAAAAGAATCTAGACCATATAAGAAATAAAATATACTATTAATAAATATACATTCTCAATTATTTAATATACCCTATATAGGGGAATAGATAGAAAACATGTAAATACGGAAAAAACACTTGATAAGAGAAAAATATACTGGCTTTATAGAATATTGTTCATATAATTTCTCTCATTGGAAATTCAACATAAAGTATCCTAAAAGAAAAATAGATTGTATTATAATTATCATAACCCATGTCCCATATAAATTCACACACATTAAATCCTATATTTAATAAATATATAGATATTATATAGATATTCTAAAACATTATTCATATATAAATTACAATGTATCATTCCTTTTATCATTTGAAATTATCATATATTAGTATTTTTCATTAAAATAAACAATGGAGCTAATGGTGGTTTGTTTTTAATTCATATTATAGTTCTATAGTATTGGTACATACAGCTTTTTAATGTCTCAATTTACCCTAGAATCCAAATCATGAAAAATGTATCATATGTGTCCATTATATACAATTTAATAACCATTAATTTAATGTGGTGAATAATGACATCCCTTCGTGGATATGGCAGTTTGAACATTCACAGAAGAGATGTTTCCACTATTCGATGGAGGGAATGAATGAAATGTAAATAATAATTAATTTTTGAAAAAATAGAATTAAATAATATATATTTAATAAATATATATTTATTTCCATCAATGTAAAATATAATTTATAATCAAATGACATTGTTTTGTGCAGGTGGTACTCTACAAGTATGCACTTGATATGATATTGTTATCCATCTAATGGAAACATATGAATGTTGATATAATCATATAATTGAAAAAGAATAATTATTTAATAAATAAGATATATAAAAATTAAATCCATCATATTAATAAACTATTAATGATGGTCATGAAAATGAATCATACCATTGTGTTGAGGTAGTACTTCACACGTACAAATGACATATACCTTCATTTCTCTTTTGAGTGGAAAGAGGTGAATAATTGTTATACTATAATCATAATAACTTATCCATATATTTATAATACTAAACTAATAATATTATTATCAATATATTATATTTACTATATGGAATACAAGATATAAACTTTGAATGAGTCGTCCTAAATGATTATATATTATTGCAATGACCTCATACGATATATAAAAAAATCCCAATTACAATTGTCTCTGTGGAATAACATGGGATCTATGATGAATAGGGGGATACAGAGATCTATTATGATAGGTTTTGGCCAGGATATAGTTCTAGAAAATTATTAATAAGAGATAATATGAGGTTCTAGTTTACAAGTGAGGGAACATACAAACTTGGAATTACATAAAACATTTAAATATAATATGTATCATAATAAAGTGATGTGGAAACATGGTACAAAAAATTAGTATATAATATCTTATGGGTTTTAAATAAAGTCATAATATCACATTTACACATTGTTTAGTCTTATTATAAGCCATATCTTCTAGTATAACCACATTAATCCCATTTTATCCTCAAATGTGATAACATAAATTTTTACCATGATAAAATAGTTATATAACCATAAATATATTGAACTATATAACCAAATATAGATACGAGGATTAAAATTATTTAATACATTTATCATTGTAATGTTTTATCGGTTTCAATAATTAATTTTAATATATATGAAGAAACACACAGAAACAACTTTTTAGGAAAATACATGATCTATTTATAAAAAAATCACATTGAAAAAAAGTAAGTAGTTTAATTCATGGAATTTTTTGAATTATTAAAATCAAAAAGGATGGTTTTAATATTATTTTAACATGAAAAAATCTAATGGGACCCTCCAACCATATCATAAAATTTAAACACACAATAATTGTTTTAAATTTGAAAATAATAATATTTATTTCTACAAAAGTCAAACTAAAGATTCAAAATTCCCCACAAAAATTAATGTGAGAATTTTATTCCACAAATATATAATTGGCTGATGGTTAAAAAAATTTCCAATTGAATATTACATTATAAAAATTAAATAAAAGTGAAAATATTCAAAAAATGGATATTTTTTCACTATACACAGTAAAAATCATTCATTTCAATAATTTCAAAAATCTATCATAAGAATATTGTAAAACACTGATGAAAAAATGATAAATTTGTTTGATTAATATTTTAAATGTTTTTCAAAACAATTATAATATCCATTCATGAAATGTAAATATTTATTTTTGAAGAAAATCTATTTTTGAAGAATAAAATTATTTTATTTTAATTGCATTTCAAATAACAATAAATAAATGAATATTAATATATTTTGTTTAATACATAACATAAGTATTTCATTAACATCATTCATTACTCAAGATTAATTAATTTTTTGTGGATAAAGACACATTTCACACACAAAAATATTATTTTTTGAGAAAAAAATATCTCCTAACATTAAAATTATTTAATTCTCATTTTTAAAAAATCTATAAAAAAATTATATTATAAATCTGAAAAATGATATTTTTCATAATTTAGTTATTACAATTCATACCCTTAAATGCAACTACAAGGAGTAAAATTTCACATTAAATAATACTTATCCAATATTATATTTACATTTATTTAAACGTAGCATTCTATGTAACAAATCAAATCATGAAAATAAAACTATTAAAGAGAAAAAATATTAAAATATAAATTTGATATGTTATTACCCAATAATAATAATTTCCCCCATTAAAAATATGTCAATAAATTATAAAAATGATGATAATTTTTCCACATCACGACCTCAGGTTCCCGCTTAACACCCTTAAATTTCTAGTTTTACTAAAAAAAACACTGACAATTTGAGTAGTCTTGTCTAAAAATATATTCTCTCATTAATCCAAAATATCCATTGGTTCTTTCATATACGATATTGTATACTCTACTTGTATGACTTATGAGTTCTATACATGTGATGTTTTATGTATATACTTCTTTAAGAGAGATACATGGAACATATCCTGAACTCGAGATTAATTTATTGGAAGCACAATGTGTTACATAATCATCATTATAGGACCAATATTTTAGACTGGGATGATAAATCTATTGATTAGATTTCAATTATTTTTAAATCTTATAGCCTTCTCCAATAAAAATATTTTTAATAATAAATATTCACTAACATTGAACTCTAGATCTCATCAATTATTTTCAAGATAACTTTTTTTTCAAATCTGAGCTACCCTAATGTGTTTTCAATGTTTCTAGCCTCCTCTACAATTTCATTATTAATCTAGGGCCGCAATACATTGAATTATTTGACATCATACCAAAAATTTTATTTTTTCCCTCTTGTGATATGGGGATTCTTAAAGAGTGATCGGAATTATTCCGATTATTTTATTAATCTAAGAAAAACAAAAAAAATTAATCCAAAACAAATTATAAAACCATAGAACATTATATCCACATATATTCATGGGTTAAAATTAGCCTCCTAAAATGACTGTCATTCTATGTATGGTATATTATGTGAACATTAAAATCTATATTTAATGCTTGTAGAAGACCTCTCCAAATAATAAGTGTAATACGTGGATCCAAATGAGATATAATAAAATGTGGTAAACCATGGAACCATAAAACTTATTTAAAGTATATATGGTTATGATAATAAAAGTATAAATCATATATAATTACAAGGAAAAATAGATATTTCAAAAAGAGATCATCTACAACACAAATATCATTATTTACTTTTTATGTTTTGGTGAGTTTGATGTAGAAATACATAGTGATATTTTCCCATTTCCATTTTTGTAAGGGAACAGTTACACTATCCCCTTAAATTTCTATCTCCCGTACAAATCGTTATAATATACTCGCCAGTAATATTTATGCTATGAAATATTATCTTTCATGTTAATAAAAAATAAATAATCTTTTATATCTTTATACAACTTCATACTTCTGGGATGAATAATGAATGATAAATTGTGGACTTCATCGAATAGATCATTATTAAAATATGGATTATACAGGAAACATAATACATTATTGGTCATTGTCAGTCCATCAGAATAATGGTTGAAATAATGAACATTTCTAACCTTATTTTATAGTTCTATATATTTCTTCTTCAGCATTTTATCTATCAAATGGATAGTTGGTTGAAAATTCATCTAATAAAAGATAATAAAATTACCCCTTTTCTAATTATTATAAGATTTCTCATATATAAATATATATGTATTTGATATTTTTCAATCCTCGTCTTATGAAAATTATTCTTTGCAATATGAATTAGGGAATCATTCATATTCTTAGACTTTCAAGGGTGGGAATTTATTGATTAGTGATGCACATTAAATAACCTTAACCATATCCTTTGGCTCATACTTAACCTTTTCTATTTGAATATATAATTCATTATTTTTTAATTTATATATTCATCACCTCATTTATTATAATGAAATGGACTATATATTTTCTATAAAACATTTAATTATTCCAACTCAAAATCATGAGTCCATTAATTTTTCTCTACAAATTTCAATTAGAATAATGTATAAGATATTACTATATCATTATTCAAGAGTATATATCTTATTATATTATTAAATGGATCACAATAGTTCAAAAACCCTTCTCTACTATAGGTTAGTGTGATAATAGGTGTTCTAACCAACCTTTTTTCATCTCAATGGAATTTACCATACACTCGCCTATTTATATGAATTTGTGTCCCTTTTATTAAATTGTCTATTCAAATATATAGCTTTAATAAATCCTTAACATATCATAGATATTATCCCACCATCATAAGAAAAATATGGTTCTCTGTACCATTGTTGTTTTCTGTAATTAATCAATAACATTCACCTTTGATGTTTTCATTAATATATCCTCATAATAGATTTTGGTACCAAATAATGAAATCATCCATAGAAAAATTTGACACTTGGTAAATTTTGAATACATATTCTCCTTCCTCATGGTCTTTAATTGAATATTCAAATGGTCTCTATAATCTTCCATACTCATTGAATATATTATAACATCATCTATAAAGACTAACATAAGTTTATCAAGATAATATTTACTGAAATTATTCATTAGAACAATGAATATAGTAGGGGGATTAGTAAGTAAAACTTTTATTACTATAAATACCTAATATCCATACAATATATGGAGAGATTTACTAGGTATAATCTCTATTTTAACTATCAATTTATGATATCCATTATAATGGTTAATGTTTTAATATTATTTATCTATGTGTATTTGATCAAATATGTAATATTTATGGCTTATAAGATACTTTTTCTTGATAGTGAGCATCTAAATATATTGATAATTATTGAAAAAATAATCGACCCCTATTTATTCTTAAAAAATAATTCATTAACCCTCTGGTGACAAAATCAAGTGCATGAATCATTTTTCTTGATATTCCTAAAGTATTATATTCAATTACAATAACAAAATTGGGTCCATTTTATAAATATTATTTGAAAAATATTTTGAAAAATGTATGAGTTCTATTTAAAATAAATCTTCATGGTTAAGGGGATGAATATATTTTCATTATAGAAATATATTATCATATTTCAAAAAATTAGTAATATTTTTAATATTATGTTTCCCACAGGCAAATTAAGATTGATTTCTCTCAACAATAGTTAGTAAGTCCCAAAAAATGGTTGTAATTCCCATTAGAGGTTCTTGTTTCTCGCCATAGTGAATGAAAATATTATTTTGTTTTAGAATATAAATTATGTGTTCTCTTCTATAGAAAATGATATGAGAACTATATAATGAAATACATTTGATTCCCAATATAAGTTAATATTAATATATATGGATAATAACAATATTTTATTGAATTACATTCCCCAAAACCATTATCAATGTGAAGTTGAGAAGTTATTATGTGATCAAAAATCCCTTATGAGTTTTTACAATAAACACATCAATGGATCATAGTGGATCTGATGCGACACTATTATATAGTTCATTAATTATATAATAGTTTGTAGATCAATAATATTATATGATATAAACAATTAAAGAAGGGTTATTATGTTTACCCTTCACGATATTTTTCTCTCGGCCCACTTTAGTTGTTATAAAAAGTCCAACCATTCAACCTTCATCTAAAGGGATTGATGAGGCCTAACATCCTCATCAACATTTAGATTTGGTCGTTGATTTTTATAAATCACAATATTCATGCATCTAAGCCTTTTAGCAGTACTAGTTAAAAATATCTTCTCTTAACTCCCATTTATTGACATTTTTTTCATTATTCAATAATCACTAGATCAGTGGATACTAATTTGAGACATAAATATTTTCTTATAAATTTTTTTGAATTTCCAGAGTTTTCTTCCCACATTCATGGGATGTAGGTGGTTGTAATTTTTTTTCCATTATAGGACTTTCCATTTTAGTTTCAATAAATCTCTATTATTATATTATTAACCTTATGACTAGATGAATAATTAGATTTTAAACTCTTCATTTAAACCTTCTAATATGAATGAAATATGTATTTAATTTTTTCAGAGTCTATTATGTCTAACACAATTTTATAAAATGGGTTTAGGACATAAATGAATTGATTATTTATTCTCACATGGTTAATGATAAATCAAAAATCAAACATTAAAAGTCTAGAATTATTTTATTTATATGTACTAATATTTTAATCATCCTTAAGTTTTAGATTTAGAATCTTCCTTTACATCATGGTATCAATAGTTTTTGTGAAATTATTAATATTGAAATTACCTCTTAAAGTTTTTTTATAAAATATGTTTTATTGTTTCCTCCCACATCATGTTCTTCATAATATTACTCAATTGATCAGCATCATCATAAAAATGATGGTCTTATTTGAAAAGTTTCTCATGGTCTAACCACTGATAAATGAGAAATATATTTTGTATTTATCAAAAAGTTGTGTATTAGAAAAAAAAATGTAGGGGTTAGATGTCATCACATAAAATACTAAATTAAATGTTTCTATCACCTTGGTAAATTCATAATCTCAAAATGGTTTATGTTATTACACATTAATTGTTAAATTTGAGTATTTATAAATTTTAAATATTGCATCCCAACTCCTATATCATTTTGTTACTCAAGTGGATGTTCATTTCATTTCTCATCACATTCATTGTTAAAATTATTCCTTCTAGTTCTCACTATTGAAAAAACAAACAAAAACATCTATCTTTTGTATTGAAAATCAATAGATACATTAAGATATTATATGAAAATAATTAAGTATATAACATAACTAATGAATCATTCTTATCAATCTATGATATTTTGGTTCATAACATAACACTTTGAATAAACCATAGTATTTATTCTTTTATATCATTATATTTCTTATAGAACAATATCCAAAAATAACTAAAAATTTCTCTGATAGCAATTTAGGTGACATTAGAAAATCAAATATAGATATTACATCGTTATAGAATTTTATACTATACATATATCAATAATAAACACCTAGGCTGTAACGAACCAGACCTTAATAGCCAGAATCCAACGCTTACATTATTACATTGATACTAAATACAAGAGATCACATCACAAATGACCGAATAGTTTATTAGATTATGAAAATTAAATATAAAAATAAGTTTTATATTAAAACATACAATGGAATACAATAAAGAATCACCATTGGTAACATCCCTGTTCTAATAAAATATCCATTCATGTAAATCATAATATACATCAAGGTTGTATGGGAAAAAAATAAAACATTATAGGGTGAGAACAGATTCCCAGTAAGGGTAAAAATTTAGTGGATGCTATTATAAATAAAAATATACCATAAGGTCTTCTGAATAACTAATCACACATGCCATTAACACACAATATTAACTACGATATGCTAGAAATTAAAGATGGAAAAATATTTCCACTTAAATAATCCAAATAAAGTGAAACTTATCCTTGGATATTATAGTATTCTAATAATCACAATAATTTTCAACAACTACTCTCTTAATGAGTGAATTCCTAATAAGGTACATTCTAAATGTATGTTCAAGGAGTCAGCTAATACACCATGCATAAACGAGTACGACATCAGTGAATACCCAAACTACTTTGTCTAATGAGAACATTCAATGCATCAAGGGTATATAGTAGACCCTTAACAACACTTAATAACTCCAAATAATTACTCATATGAAAGGGGTGATTCATAATTAGTATATACATTCATATTGATACTAGAATTTGAAATAACATTCTTAATCATAAACAATCAAGTGTAATATCATGAATGGTATCAAAATAGAACTTACAGATTAAAAATGATAATAAAAAATTAAACAAAATTTATTAGATGGTATTATCAGAGATAAACACCAACTAAGAATAATATGCAACAATGGTTGTCAAAAAATGAAAATAATATAAAGAAATAATTGATTTATTTTTTAGAGAATTGCCACTTTACATTGAAATCATTTGTTTAAAAAGCTATGAAATCATTGACCTAACATTTTCTTTCAAAATAACCTGGAAACATGTAAAGTATTCTTTAACTAAGTATGTAAGCATGAATGTCTGAAAATATGATCATTTTGTATATGTAAACACATTTACTTTATTTATTAAAAAAATAAACATTCATAAAAACATTTTTTAAAAAAATATTGACTGTTTAGAAATGAACCGAATATGGGTATATGGTATAATTCATCTTAAAAAATTTTGGATACCAAAAAGCATAATAAAAATAATTTTCACAAATAATTATACATGATATAATTATAAGAGCATACGTTTAACCTAATGAATGGAAATTGGGTTAAGTATTCCCATGGAAATTTGTAATTAGTCAAACCGTAGGTCCCATAAAAGTAAAAAATTTAAAATGAAAAAATTAATATAATTAATATAATGTTATTGATTATATGATATATCAATGGAAATTATACATAAAACACAAACAATATATAAGGGATGAATAATGAGTATCCCATTAAAATAATGTGAGATGATAAAACCCTTTCATTATGTCCAAGAGCGTTTCAAATTCATACTTAATATCCCATATAATAACATAATATCAACTAATTAAATAATTAAAAAACTATTAAACAAATATTTTATTTATTAGAATTTTATTATGTTCATTTAAATTTATCTAGATGAGTTATAAGGTTTAATTTTGTTATTCTGGGAGCATATGTGGCATTCTTTTGTGGTTTGTTCGCTTGAGTATGAATATGTCAGTTCTTGTTAAATGGTAATTAATTCTCCATAAGTGAAATTATATAGTATAAATGGAATTATAAAATTTTATGTGGTGTCATTTATTATGTGTTGATATTGTATGATGATGATTCATTAGATAAAATGTTTCTTGAAATTGTCTTCATTTATTTGGGTAGTTTTTACGACCATTATGAACTTTTGTTATAATAGTTAATATCATTTTTATTAATTTTCTCTCGAACATGATAAAAAATATATTATATATTAATTTTTAATCTAACCATAAAAATGTTTTCATGTACATCCTTGTATGCACTAATTGATAATTAAAAATGGTAGTCTGTGAAGGTGGTGAGTCAACACATCATGAGAGATGGTTTGAATTTCAAAATAAATGGAAAAGAGAAGAAATATGATTATGGGTATTCTATTAGGGAAATATAATTCCAATATATATATATTATAATATAGTTACCATGGCACATTGGATTGGGTATGGGTAGAGTATAATAATATAAAGGAAATTAAAATAGAATAATGATTATTTTAACTCTTGGATACCACCTCCATGGGAAGCACATAATGTCACTTGGATTTGTACTTTTGGTAACACCAGTGGGTAAAAGTTATAGGGAAGAGGCTTGGTAAGGGATATGGGTATAATTCATAAAATATTATAGGTTTATAAGGTGTGAGGAGTATGTGTGGTGAGGGGTGGTATTTATAGTAGAGTAGAAGAGTGTTTTTTTGTTATTTTATTCTTTAGTTCATTATTTTTTCTCAACAGAGTCAATAAAATATTCATGTGATAATATATAGTAAAAGGGACATGTTATTTCAAAATAAAGTGTCGTTTCTTAATCAATATGTATGTAATGACCCAATAACTCATTTATTTACTAATAATGATAAATATCATAAATTGTTTTATTTCACTATTCACAAAACATTCATCTATGATTGGAAAATAGAGAAAAATAACCCAATTACTTTTTCAATATGTTAATGTAAAACATGGGATCCATTTTAAGAAAATTATATTCTAAAATGTGAAATAAAATTTTAAAATAATTGTCATTTATAAAAAAAATTACCAATTTTAATATTATAACCAATTTTGTGTCACTATACAAAATTAATTATGATCTAATAAAAAATATTATAATTATAATAAAACAAATTATTAATTTATGAATCTATATTATGAAAATAAATTCTCTTCTGAATCAATGTAATAAATATCAAATTTTAAATAAACATTTAGGTTCTAAAAAAATACCAACTCATAATTTATAATTTTAGAAAATTTATTTAATTATACCATGATATAAATATATCTTATTTTTATTTATGAGATACCTATATTTTATTAATACATTAATAGGTGGGGTTATTATTCTAATGGTAAGATTATGATTCTTAAAGGTCACATTACTATTCAAATAGTCAGGTTAAATTTAATAGTATATCATGGTTAGAAACTCAGTGTTGCATAAAACTTAAGCTATAGAAGATGTTAAATTTAAAAGAGGCATAAAATAAAATCATGGGGTGTTAGATTCTCCCCTCCTTGATAAAATTCATCCTCAAAATTTCCATAATGTCACCAAATTAAAATATTTGCATAATTTTCATTGAAATTTCCAAAGGTTCCAAATTATCCTCTTTAGTTTTAAGATTTTTCCAAATTACCTTTACTAGATTAGTCATCTGATTCTTCAAAACCTATTTTCAATTGTCCAAAATTTGGAAAGGATATTTACCTTAATATCAATTATATTACATTATAAGTGAGAAAATGTGTGAGGTTTGAGATTTAATTCCATAAAAAAGAGATATGGAAAATATTGTATACTTTATAAAGGATCAGTGGTATTTCCAGATGATAATCCACATCTCCAAATCTCTCTAAAATTTAAAAAAAATTGATGTACCTAGGGCCCGTTTTACCATTCTTATCAAACCTTATGACACCCTTTCATGGATATACTTTACTAAAGACATGATATCAATGTTTTAACTCAAATTACATTATCCCGTTGTCAGCATAACTATTTTTCCAACATTAAGATGAATTGATATGGGTTTGAATAGCTTTTACCTTTGATGTTTTTTCTTCCACAAGTTCTAGGCCTATAGGATTTCTTTCACTAACGTTTTCATAATTAGTTTGAGTACAACATTTCCTTATATATAGTGCTTCATATATATCCATTTGAATACTTTAATGGAAACTATTTTTCTAATACAATTATACCAATTATAAATTCTAATCCCACATACTTATAATGCCAATTGATTATGATCTGAGTATTTATTCTCACATTTTAATAGTCCTTTCAAATTGCCCGTCAGTTTGAGGGTGATAAGTAGTGCCCAAATGGATTTGAGTATCTGAATCTTTATAACCAAAATTCTAGAATATTTATCTAAAATTGGGATCTCCATAAGACACAAACAATATAGGTGAATCATGAATTCTTACAACATCACTTATATTGATTATTTTATGGAAAGCCAACGGAAAATCCTCCCTTATAGAAAGAAAATTTCCCTTTTTGGTATTTCGATCAAATATTTCCCTTATTGAATATTTCTTTCTTGGAGTCATTTTTAATACAATGGAAATTCCAGAGAAATTTCATCCAATTACCATGTAAGAATAGGTTGATGTTTACTGACTCCTTTAGCATGTTTTATTTCAACCTTCATGTGTTGTTAAACTAATCATCTTAACAAATAGGTAGAAATTTCAGGCTTCATGTTATCCCTAAAAAATATTCCTTAAAATCTCTATACATATTCATTCTATTACGGTATATAGATATGTTAATGATATTATCATCATTCAATAATATTATTGTTAGCTCGGTTATAGAGGGAACACAATCTCTATTCCCAATTATCCATATTCAATCTTCATATATGATGTCTGCCTATTTCCCATATTTCAAAGCTCTAATTTTATTTTGAAAATTTTCATCAGCTGTCTGATTACATTTTATCTTTTCCAATAATTATTGATTGGAATCCATTTAAAAAGTTAAAATGCTTCACATTCCTTGATAATTACTATATCCATCATTTTTAGATCCATGAAGATAGGACCCATGTCTATCCTCAATTTTTTAAGAATTCCATTATACATCCTTCTTAATGAATTGGATACCTCATTTTACTTCCCCTGGTGTTAGTATATTGAAAAATAATAATCCTTGTGTTGTTTTGGGAATCTCCTTCTTCATGTTCTATGGTATTTAAATTAGAAGATATATTTCAATCACATATGGTCTGTGTATATGTAACATCATTCCCAAATGTGATATTGTCTCTATATATCAGATAAAATATTATAGATTCTAACTCATGATCATGAGTTGGATAGTTCTATTCATGATTTCTTAGCTTCCTTGATGTATATGAAATAACACTATCATTCTCTATAAGTAAACCAACAAATTCACTCCTCCATGAATAACTATAAATCACAGCACCATCATTAACTAATGGTAAGTAATATTAGAGAATTCACTAGTATCCTCTTCAATTATTCAATGCATTATTGACATCCCTTTATCCAAATAAACAAAATCCCTTTATGATTAAACATGGTTAAAATGTTAGAGAATTGGAAAAAAATCTGAACATAATGACGATAGTAACCTACTAATCCAATGAAATTATGTACCTTAATTATGTTCATTAGTGTAGACCATTAACAAAATACCTTTTACATAATATGATTATCTGAGATTCCATCCAAGGAGAACACAGGGCTTGTAAAAGTAACTGTTTGAAGAGATTATTCACACGTTCTAGACTTCCCATATAACTCTTTTCATATATGAGTCTCTAAAAAATCAATAATTAGTTCTCATAGTCCCCGTTATTTTGGGAATCCACCTATATATCCTCAACTAAAACCACAAATAATTTATTAAGATATTCCTTGACTACTTTATTAATTATATATATAAAAATACTGGGTTCATTAATCTATCTAAATTTAATTACTATAAAATTATAATGTTCATACCTTCTTCGAAAATGTTGTCTTTGGAATTACTTATTTATTTACATGATATTGATGATATCTAAAATGAAGATCAATCTTTTGGAAGTATTTATCACCATGAATATGGTAAAATAAATCATTAATGTGATTCATATGATACTTTTTCATTATCATAATAACATTGATCCGTATATATTCAATGCACAGCCTCATATATTAATTTTATTTTCTTAACAAAAAGAACATGAGCCCCCCATGGTGAAACACACGAGCCTATATATACTTTACTACTCATTACATATTATACATTATTTAACTATATAAACTCTAATAGGGCCATTCAATATGGTTTATTTTATATAGATATTACACCATGGATTGAATCAATAGAGAACTAACTTCCAACTATATAGGATGTCTGGGTAATTTCTAAGTAAATACATCAATGTATTTCTATATAATAAGTACATTCTCAATTTTACGATCATCGTTTTCATTAGTAGGTTCCATATGCTATTATTCTCTAATAATCCCATTCAGTACAGCTACTAGAGGTAGATCATGATATAACTCAAATGATGAAGTCTACCATCAAATGATTTGAAATTCCCTATCTTCATCACGAATCATAATTTCCTTCTCTTTGCAACATATGTTTTTCATTATATTTTCAATGAATGTCTATTAAATGAAATAAATCAAAATAGAACATAGATATAAAAAAAATCAATAGTTTTATCACTTTTATGTGTTATAATAGAAACTACATGACACATATTTATTGTAATTAGATTTCTACAATGACGGTTTACTAAAATCTACCCTATAAAGGTGAATTGGAAGTATAATATTAATATAGAAAACTGGGAATATTTAAATAATGAAATGATCTAGAATAAAATAAATATATTTAAAATTTGTTTAGATGATTGAAGTATATACCACCGCATTATTATGAACTTAATCCTTATCTCTTGTGAATACATAATCATGGCCCTATTTTCTCAGCCATTATTAGGGAAATTTTCTTTGAAGTCTTGGACAATCATATAAATAGTGTCTCATCTCATTACAAATGAATCATTTATCATTGTTGAAATTTTTTATAACCTTGAAATCTTGGGAATTTTGGAATTTTTCTGCACACATTAAAAAATACATCAAATATAAATAAGAATGTTTAATGATTTTTCATACAACATTTATTACAAATTGGAAGATATATTTTTCCCTTATTTGATTTTACCTAATTTACTTTTCTATTTTACTCAACATCCCTTTTATTATCTCAATTCCCTTAAAATCCATATTTCTTGGAAAATAATTTCTAGATCATGATGGAATAGGATACTATATCCTCATATGATGAAAATGTTTTGGAGACTAGTTCTCTTCATAAATTGTATTTAACACCAGTATAAAAATGATTAATATTTTTATTTTGATTATGTATATATTATAAAACATACCTTGATAACCTTGTAATGTTTGATTCATACTTAAAAATTATTTCATCATCATTCTATCTCGAACTCAATAATTGTCTACCAAATATCTTTTGTCGTTCATGAGGGAAAATGTTTTCTATGATATTTTCAATAATATCCTTTTATTCAAAATTTTATGTTCATCTTCTTCCATCATGATTTTAATTAATGACCACTATTATTCATAATTTCCTATGATATTATATAATAAAATAATAACATTTTCTTTCTCATTAAATCCAAAAATGAGAATATCTTCTCTAATGAACATATCCATTTCTTAGCTACAAACTTGTTTTTAGTCCAATTGAATGATAATGGTTGTTGTCACATGAAGTAGTATAACATTTCTACACCATGTTGTGGGTTAGGCTACTCCATAAGAGTAGGTTTACAGGTTTGAAACTAGATTAGTAGTCCTTGTATGATTAATAGTTGTTGGCCTCCAATTGCTGCTCCAACTCCAATATCATTATCTTTCATTTTATGGCAATTGAATCATTTAATGGGTGTGTTGATATGGTTTAAATTCCTTACATTGGGTTATATTTAAAAGAAATTCATACACTAGATTAGATATTATATTTTTAAAATAGTGAAAAACAAAATAATATTATGTCAAAATAATGTCAAAACCAAAATGTTGGTTACCTTGTGAAAATTATAAACGGTTGTTATAGGGTTATATTTCCCAACAAAATTGTTTTCCTAAATCAAAATTCAAATGTTTTTACTAAACATTATCTAATACGATGTCAATAGAGCCCAACACCAATAGTAGAGAGATAGAGACATACATTATTACATTAATACTATTTTCAATTGATCACATACCAAAGGACCAAATAATTTAGTATCATTGGAAAAATTGATTAAAAAATATGTTTAATACAATATGAAATGGGATATAACATAGAAACTCTATTGGAATCATCTATATAATCCTAGATTTCCATAGAATTTCAATCATAATATACATATTATCATTCTAGAAAAAAATAAAACATAAGAAATGGGTGAGATCAGATGCTCATTATGGGTAATTGCATAGCAGAAGCTACCATAAATAAATATTAACAATAAGTAATGGTGAAGAAGTAATAAATAATTACATTATTACATAATAATGAGTATAATATGGAAGGAATAAAAGATAATATAATATTTCTATATAAATAATCACATGACAATGAAATATAACTGTGGATATTATACTAATAATATAATCACATGGATTATCAATAACTACTCTTATAATTAAGGAATTAAAAATTTGGTATATCATAAACATACCGTCAATACTTCCTCCAAGACACCATAAATAAATTGGTAAGATAACAACCAATACCCAAACTATTTTTTCTCATGAGACCTACTGATGCATCAAGGGGATATAGAAGGACCCTCATAAAACATACTATATCCAATTAATTCATCTCATGTTAGTGGTGAAAAAACATCAACATATCCATTCATATTGAAATTATCTTATAAAATAACTTTCATAATCATAATGAATCCTACATAATATGATGAATTGTATCAAAATAGAACTTCCACATTCAAACATATTATAATGAATTCAATAAAAAAAAGTATACGGTGTCTAGAATTTTTTTCATAATCTATGTATAAGATTAAATAAATTTTGTTGAAATATATGAAAATACTCCAACAAATTCATTGAGAAACTCGAATGGAAATAACACTTTATTTTGAAATAATTTATTTAAAAATATGTACAAATATAAAAGAAAAAGTATCATCCAAAAATAACGTTATGAATGTGTAAATTATTCCTCAAAAAAATTTATGATTTCCTAAAATAATAAAAATCCCATCATGTTATACAAGTTAAAAAACATTTCCCTTAAAAATATAATGAACTGTCATTTAAAAGAATATTTTCAAAAGAATGAATAAGAATTAGAAAAATAAATAACATATGTGTATTAGGGATAAATCCACATAAAACAAGTGTAAATACAACATAAGATAAAAGAAGTTATTTAATACAGTATCATAGTATGAAATAATCATTGGAGTAGTATTTTAACCCAAAGAACTCAAATTTAATTAGAAATTACCATACCACACTGTAATCTGTTGAACCGTAGGGCCTATAAAATTAATAATTGTCAAATGAAATAGATAATTCCATGGATATAATATTATTAATGATATTATATATCAAATTAAGTATACATACAACCTCGACAATTTATAAGTTGTAAATAAATAATATCTCACAAAATTAAATGTGAGATGAGAAAATCCATTTCATTTTGTCTGAAAGTATTTTTAAATTGTAATTAATTTCATATATAATCAAATTAGATTGAATTATTATATAATCAAAATCAAATTAAATATATATTTGATTTATTTTAAAGTTTTTATATTCATTTATATCTCTTTAGATGAGTTATAATGTTTTATTTTGTTGATCCGGGAGCATTTGTTTCAAGGTTTTATAGAAGGTTCCCTTGAGTATAAATATGGGAGTTCTTGTTTGATGGGAATTATTTTTCTAAAATCCAAATTGTATTTTATTAAGGAAATTAACAAAGTTTAAATTACATCATATATCATTTGGTTATATGGTATGAGGAAGATTAATTAGTTAAAATGTGTATGGAAATGTCTTAATTTGTTTTTTCATTTTTTACGACCATCACAAAGTTGTGTAATTTAATTTAATAATACATTTGTGTATTGATTATATAACATTATATAAACTATAATAAGTATATTAAAGTACATTTTAAAAATAAATATTTCTTTATGACCATTGTTTATGCAATTAATGTAAAATGAAAACTCATCATCCCTGAGAGTGGTGAATCAACATATCACAGGTGTGGTTTTAATTTTTAAAATAATTAGAAAGGACAAGATATTTGATGATGTATATTCCATTATCATAATAATATTACAATATATGTATGATAATAGATTTAAAATGACACTTTTTATAGTTTTGGTGAGTAGAGGATAAGAAAATATAATAAATTAAAATAGAATGTGGAGGATTTTACCTCCTTGATATTGTCTCCTTGGGATCCTTTATAAGACATTAGTTTTTTTGAATTTCTGTTAGAACAAAAGGTCTGGGTAATGGGAATGATTATTGGGATGGTATTCAACTAGAATGAATAAAATCATTAATTCTTATATGGTGTGAGGAGAAGGAATTGTGATGGGTGGTATCTATAGTGGTTGAGAGGGGTCTTTTTTTGATTATTTTATTCATTACTTTATAATATTGGATCATAATAATATATAGTATTGTTTATTGTGTGTAAATATATTAAATAAATCATTTTATAAAGAACTAATGTGTTCTTAGCCTCATCCTTACATCTTACAATACCCAATAACTCAATTTTATTTATGTTAAACACTATGAATTACTATATTTCACTATTCAAAATAATCAACTATTTTAGAAAAATTAAAATATTCACATTAATCATTTTTATATTTTTAGATTCAAAAAAACAGAAACAATTTTATATAAATAATTTAATAAATATGAAAAAAATTAAATTTAAATAAAATCATCATTTTTTCGAAAACTAATATTTTTAATATTTTAGCCGGTTTTGTGAAACATCAACAAATTAATTACTATCTCATAAAAGTAACTAATAAATATAATGAAAAAAATATTAATTTATTAATATATATTATAAAATTATAATTTCATTTTAATAATTATATAAATTAAAAACATCTAAATAAATATTTTTGTTTCAAAAAAATATACACTTAATTTATCATTTTAAAACATTTCTTTACTTATTCCATGATATAAATATATCATGTTTTTATTTATAAGATACCAGAATTTAATTTGTAATTTAATAGGAGAAGTTATTATTATAATGGCTAGATTACTATTACTATTGGTCTCATTAGAATTCCAATGGTCATGTTAATATTTAATAGCATATTGTTGTTTTAAACTCGGTGTTGTATAAAACATTAGATATCAAAGATGTTAAATTTTAAAGAGTCATTCCATAAAATTTTTGTTTTTTACACAATGAATTTAAAGTTTTAGTATCATTAGACACTAGACACCTTATATAAATATTTCTTAAGTGATCTTTAACATCAATAAAAAATATGTTCATACTAGTATGCTTCAATAAATATCATACTCAGAACAACCCATCAAAACATAGGGAAGGTAAACATAAGAAAGGGTGAGCTCCGATACTCAATAAGGGTAAACATGAGATATGTTAATCATTAGAGAAAATAAGATGGTCAAAATGGAATGATAACATAATCATGTTAATATTCTCAATGTAAATAATTTATGACCACAAAATCATAGATTATAATCCCTAAAATCAAGTCATCTTCAAAAGGATGATAAATAATATGTCAAAGTAGTAATTATCCATAATGAGTTATAAAATAGGCATGTGGATTCGTAGGCATAATAAATCATAATATCTTGAACGTATCTATTTGAAATAATATCCTTGTAGAATCATTTCCCTATAAGAATAAGTAATTATTCTAAAACATTAAAATGAAAAATAGGTATTCACAATGACATCTATGAATAATCATGAGAAAAGAATTAAAATAAATACAAATCATGTATCAGAAAGGGGAAAGTGATACTTTCAATTATTTCCAGTGTTATCATCATCAAGTTGTGGGATATTTATATCTCATTCTCCAAAAGATTTGAGGGTTATATCACAACCATTTCTTACATAGTCGTTAATCTATAATATATATACACAAATCCATGTAGAAATTTATCATTTCATCATAGATAAAAATATATGAAGGGAAAAGGTTTTATCAAGATTACATCATCATAATTAAAGATAATCTAGTAAATAAAATAGTATGGTATTATTGGATCATTTCCCCAATTAATAATAAGTAAAATCAAAGGATGGGGTCAAACAATAAAATTTAATTTAAATATATCGAAATAAATTCATTATGAAAATACGATTTTCTTTTTAAAAATCTCTTACTTAATATCAGAAAAATTTCAGAATGTATGGTAATCCATTTTTTGAAAATTGAAACCTCAAAACATATATTTTATTTTTTAATGTAATTAATAGGCATGATGGATAGAAAAATAATTTGTGTCATATATGATTAAAAAATGATTCCATCACATATTTGTTAATGAGTAACTCATTCAAAAAATGATAATAAAATAAATTTTCCCCATTTTAATGAATTTAAAATATAGGTAAAATTAAAATGATTTTTTTTTGAATAGTAAAAAACCATCATTGAAACATGTTTTAGAAAATATAGAACTAGAAAAGAATCATTCTGTACCAAATTCATGTATAACATACTTTGTATCATACCTTTATCAATTTTAAATATCCTTTATAAATAATTTCTTCATTTAATTGATCATTCTGTTGATAACTACTGCATTTTCCATTAATATTTCTGCCTGATGGTTTAGTTATATAATAAATGGTCAAGGTTTAATTATCAATTGAATCAAAATATTGAAAAAAGTATAATATTTATTGATTTATAAACATTCTAATCCATTCAGTAATGTGTTGATGAATAACATCAATTTGTAGAGATAGTAGTCTGTACATGTTCACGAGTGATATTTCCAAAGACTTGATGGCTAGAACAGTGAACGGTAAAAAATAATTTCTATTAATTAATCAAAATTACAAAATAAATATCATATATATGAAATTAAATATATACTTTTAACCATAAATTTAATATTTCAAGGAAAAATTAATCATAATGATTCAAGGATGTGGTAGTTTTCACATACGTAAGGGAAAATGTTATCCTCTTCAATGGATTAGAAGGTAAAAAGTTTGATAAAATATTATAATTAAATAACAATAATTGTGTAAAAAATATCAAATATAAAAAAAATCTTTTATAAAAACTAATGATGAGATATTTCTATAGAAAATGAGTAATATCGTTATGTTGAGGTGATAATCCACTTATACACACGAGTGATACATTCATTTCTCATTTGAATTAAAAGATGAGAAAATTATTTGACCCAAAATCATAATAAAAATGTATTATATTTATGATAGTACATTAATCATTAAAGGGTGATTATATTAGATTTATTCCATGTATTTGATGAAATTATCATAGAATGATCAAAGTTACATGTTTACCTCTTTCATGAGAGAACTCCTTTGGAATACAACATTGGACTTCATAGGATTGTAATAGAGGAATAACATAAGATCTAGGCTGAATTGGAAAAATATATTGAGAAATTATACTTGAAATTGGATGATATATAATTCCTTATCTTTGTTAATATAGTTGAATATGAGTTTCCCTTATATATGTGGGGGAGCAGATTGTTCGGGAATTACATAAAATATTTAATTATAATATATATAATAGTCAATTAATGTGGATCCCAAGAACCTATAATCTATATATAACATTTTATACAATCTAAATTAACACAAAAACTCATATATAGACAATATTTAGAGGCCAGTTATGCCTTATTGACTAGTTTAAACACTTCTAACCCATTTTATCTTAAACTGTGATAATATAAAAATACAACTATGGTTAAATAAATATATGAAGAAAACTATCCTTATAAAAAATATAGAAATTATGATTATAGATTTGGAATTATATTTTTCATATTCAATGTATGTTGGTCATTGATATTAAATTTAATATAAGAACAAAAAATTATGATAAATTTTATTTAGCAAAATACATTATCTAATTATACTACTATTTTACATTGAAATAATGTAAATAATTGATGTAAAGGTTTTTTTTTGTTAATTGATAATTTTTTTATAATTCATTATCATTCCAAAACAATTAATAATCTTCTAATTATACCATTAAACTAAAAACCCAAAAAATAGTTTTAAATTTTAATAAAATATAATTTAGGTTCACCAAATTCAATCATGGGTAAAAGACATTAAATATAATAATTTAAAATAATTATTTCATTTTATAATAATATATGTTTTATGATAATTTTGTTAAAATTTTATTAAAAAATATTTACATCATTATAATTTCATAAAAGTTATAATTCCTAAAAATCATCATTTTTCATTATTCTCACAAAGAAAAAATATTTTCAGAAAATCAGAACAAAAAAATTATATTCTTAATATGTGATGATTATTCAAAAAATTGAATCCATTTTGATAAATTAAATTTATAAATGCTTTATAAATTTATTTTCATATCCATGCATAAGATGCAATAAAATCCATTTATGAAGAAAATGTATTTGAAAATTAGTAAATGAATTGATTTTCATTCCTTACGTAATGAAAATAATTAAATAAATTTATATATTTGATTGGTTATATAATCTAAAATTTCATTAATAATATTCATCTATAGTGATTACTTTTATTTAATATAAAAAGCACACATTTCATGAATAAATGTAGTTTTATAGAAAAAATAAATATTTTAACCGTTAAATGCATTTATTTTCATTTATAATCAATTGATAAAGAATGAATTAATTTAACACATTTGTAGAAAATAATTTTTCATAATTAATTTACTCCTATTTTTACCTGACAATCCATTAGCAAGGTGACTAGTATCACATTTAATAATATTAATTCAATAGTATAATAAAATTATTTTAAACTAAATGTTACATGTAAATAAAGCCCTCAGAAAAATAAAATTTATTAAATAAGGATACATAAAAAATCATTGGGTCGTATAGTTGTTTTCATCATGGGTAAATGTAATTTTAAAAAAACATTCATGGAAACCTAATCCTATTTCCCTGTGTGAATAAGTATGGTCTGAAGTCTTCTAAGGGGATTATGATACTACGGTTTCACATACTAGTATGTGTGGAATCATAAAAAATGATCTGTAATATCCCACCACATGATATTCCCCTAGTTTGAGTATTTTATGTCTCAATAAATTTAATAGAATAAGATTTAGTTAACCATAAGGAAGTGTTAGAGTTTTTCAAAACCAGCTACCTCATCTAAAGAGGGATCATATAGGCTCTCTTGAAGATAATGATTCCCTTGGGAGATATAGACATCTCTATAGAGGAATCCACAAAAATATAAGTATCTTAATATTTTAATATTATTCATCCCTCATCTACTCATTATGAATAAGATCGTAAAGGGTTGGGGAAATCAAGATGTTTACAAAAAAATACCTCCTTCTCTTATTTTACATCAATGCTGATTTCAACCAAAAGGCACATCAGGTTCTGCTCATTACTAAAATACATAATGTCTTATGAAAATTTCCTCTAAAAGTGGGTTTATTTGATAAAAATTCAATTACCTTATTTGTAGTATACATTAAATAAAAATGATTATTGGTAAACCACACATAACCTCTCCAAATATATATAAATACATTAGTAAAAGGTCGTATATCATGCTCTAGTAATCATTGTACACCAAAAACTTTTCATTAATGAAATTTCAGCACTAAAAACTAATATTATGCATGATATCTACTACATCATGAATATGTGTTTGGTATTTCAGCTTATGTGGTAGAAGTTGGCAAGAGATGTTCTCGACCATGTGATGCTCTTTACTAATCACTCCCCCCAAACCCATGCCTATATGTTGTATTAAACTACAGAAGTGTTACAATACTTTTTTTATGAAGACCATTGATGAATCAAATTTTAACTTAATCTTAATGAAAGAATATTGATACTAATTAATTGTTATGAATTTCAATCCCTTATAAGTGAGAGCAATAAAACAAGATGTTATCTTTGAGAAATCTATTATAAATCATTAATAGTTTCCTACCAAACCATAGAATCTTCAATCCATGAAGTAATTATATTTTTATTCCTATGAAATAATAATATAAAAATTCATAAGATAAACCCAAATCCCTTTTTTAGACACCACATGTCCCATGAAGTTGGATTCTAGTAATATGAATAATCATTTCAAATCATTTCATAACAGATATGATCTCAATGATATCCTTAAACAATCCCCAATTTTTATCATGTCTATATCAAGTATTTATATAATATAAAATATCATCAATGAAAAAAATGAAAATTTTATTAACACAATGGTGAAATATCTAATTCATTAGAGTGTTGAATACAAAATCGGAATAAATTAATCCCAACAGAATCTATAAGTAAGTGTAATGGTTATATTTTCTTCTAAATCCAGTATTAGCAAGGTTAAATTCCTTCATCCCGAACTGATGTGTCCTTGATTAGAGACCAATCATTATGAACAACCCTTCCCCATTCAGTTGATAAGAATGAAAATTGACACAATAAAATAGTTATTTATTCTTTATAGTCATTCCCATTTGATTCCAATAGTTAATGTATTAATTTAATGCTTCATTGGCCTTAGTAGTGAAAATTATAAGAGCTACACAAGGTGAACCATTAAGAAAAATGATGAATTTTTCATCAATATAATTTCATTGAATCTTTAATATAATAATTTCTAATGTAATTAAATGATATAATGAAAATTAAATTGATAGAATAGATAACCCAAAATAAATAGAAATTCCAAATTCTTATTTGGGTGTAAACCTAAAGAAGTACACTTAGAACACAAAAAATAAATTTAAGAACAATTGAGGGATTTCCCCTCCCAAACTCACTTCATAATCCCCTAGCTATAGAGACAATATCATGTATTCTATCCATTTAACATCAAGAAGATGAGGCCCTTCTTGGCTGGACCGCAAGTCTTTTTATCCATCAAATACATGATAATTATTATTACTAGTATTAAATGAATCCCTTTGGTGATGAAAATAGATACTAGTTTTTAATGTGAATATAAAATCAATACCAAGACTGATGTCATAGAGATAAATCACAATAATGAGGAAGTCACGTGATAGAATTAAATTATAAATTAAAAAAATAATTAGTGTGTAGAGACCCTAAGCTTGACGTACATGGACATTACATTACTTTTGTAGAATACTTAGTTCATAACAAAAACACACACACAAGGACCATAATAGTTTAGTGTCTTTGGAAACATGGAATATAATCTTCTAATCATGGTGAAAGATCTTTAACATCTCCCATAAAGATCTTCCCATTTTTTTCTTACCTACAACCTTTCTTTATATCCTGGGAAAAGAAAACATAAAAGGGGTGAGCAGAAATTCCCAGTAAGGGTAAACATAGAGAACATAAAACAATCCATAAACATTTGAATGCATAAACTTGAACATAAAATCTAAACAAAAAAATCTTTAGCAAAGACATGAATCTTGGAAGTACGTAAGGCATATATAATAAGGGAACATAAAACATGATAAAATACCATGGGAATAAAACATGTAATTGTGGCAACCATTCAACACTTGTTATGATTTCCATAGTAGCCAAGGCCTTGCTGCCAAGACCATCTTAGTAGACAAAGTCCCTTTATGAATCGAGTTCACTCTCGTTTCAGTCCTGTAAAACTGAACCGGATTAACTTACAATTCCATCCATGTCTATATCATGAGAGATAAATCTTTTCCCAATTCATTGGAGGGAGATATAGGTCCTACCCATCTCATAATGAAATCATTCTTACTTGTGCCACAACATAAACATAAATCATCCATCATAACCCAAAGAATAAAATGGGTTTCATAAACATCATTCCATCATCATATAATCCATATAAAATAAATGGATATCATTTAATAATAAGAAAAGTAAAACAATGTAAATCATAGAGACATGATACTTGAAACATACACATAAGGAATAATGGAATCTTAGATGAAAAGTGGTTTTGATAAAACTCTTGAAATGAATTCTTGAGGAAAATATCCTTTCTTCTTCAAAATCATTATCTTTTCCCAAAATGTCATGAAATTTTAAAAGAAAATTATTTTTCAGAAAATAATCATGAAATATTTTGGTGTAAGCTTCATTAAAATAAGGCTTTATAAAACTGTAAAAATCAGTTTATTCCGTATAAGTTAAAAAAACATTCTTCTCATTCTTTTTCCAGAAAAGTCAAAAAAGTATCTCGTAATGTAAAAAAAAGAAATATTCCTTACATACCATGTAGTAAAATTCAAAAATGGGTAAAAAGGAATTTAAACATACATGAAAACACTTTTATAAAACATGGACATGGATGATAGAAATAACCCTAGTAAATACTTAGGTATAAGCAATCTCGGATAGAATACAATTGAGATTGCAACATTATGCATTACCTTATGTCTGATATGCTTAGTAAGTATCCTAACCTCCTGTATAATGATTTAAATAATGTCATTGACTTATTACATAAAAATATTCACTTTTATGATATCATATATGCTTCATTTATGACTTTATATTACCCGTTCTTTTGTAAATTCATGTTAATGTAGTGTTTTTGGTAAAATCGATTCATTTATGATCCGTGATTTGACTTGTAATTATTCATATGATTACTTAGATCGTGATTACTTAATTAAATAATATAAAACATGATTTATATATAATATATATTCATAATATACATATATATAATAGATTAATAAATGGAAATAAATACACCGTTCATAGAGACGGTAAGCTGTACGTACGCATGAACGCTGTTTTCGTTTCCTTATTGAGTATAATGAAATTAAGTAGATGACATACATATATATATACATAAACCCAATATCATTATAATGTCATATATTTCATTATTATTGCTTATATATACTTTATAATCATTCTTTAATGGTTAACATGGAGAATGAATCTCATCGCGTCGTGGAGATGCTAGTCCGTACGTACGCACGGGCGATGATATTGTTTCCATAATTATTGAATTGAATTGGAGTGGATGATAAAATATATCAGAATAAGTATGATGTTATAATTACTATGTATAGTTATTCTTTACACCATTATACCCATCCAAGTAAGGTGGTATTGGAAAAACAGATTACACCACGGCGTGGAGACGATATTCCGTACGTACGCATGCGCGGTGATTTCATTTTCCGTAGGATGGATAGAAGGTGAAATGGGTTTTTTTAATACTTATAATAACATATCTGTATATGAGTGATACTGATGTTATTACTTCATAATGAAACAACTAACTAATAATAAGTGGAAGAATAAATAAAGTTGAAAGAATCGGTAACAGACTTTACCTCTTGTTTGAAGCGCCTCTTTGAGAACTCCTCTTAGGGCACTAAAACTGGTTTCTTAAGAAGACCAGGACCTCTAGGATGTATCTAGGGAAGTGGAGAAGAGAATTTGTCAGGGTGTGGATGAGCGTGAAGGCTCAAAGTGGTGTGAGGAAGAGAGGGAGGAGGTGCCCTTATATAAGGGAGGAGAGGGGCACCTTTGGAAAAACTAAAAGTATTATTTAATTATAAAGTCATATTCGGTGTTGAATAGCTCCAAATTGATTTATTTAAATTCTAAGGTGGGGATGGGTCTACATAATCTAATACAATAGTATTTGGAAAAGTTTAGGTTACTATTTGTACCTTATTATTTAGATTTTACTTTAAGTTAGATAACTTTACTTTTACCATGTCTTTTTGTGTTCTTACAATATAAGGTTAATAAACTTACTATAACAAGCCAAATGAACCCCAAGTTGTTTATTATTAATATATGTAACCTTATCTAAGTCATTTGGCCGAACCTTATATTTTTAGGAATAAAATAACAATGAATAATATAATACTTGTTTTAAAAACTATTTTATGTCAATTTTGACACTATTTGATAATTGATTTTTTTGAAAATCATAAAAGAAATATTAGTTCTAAAAAAGTTACTTAAATCTATAATAACATGTTATATTAACCTGTAAAATTATCGGAATTCATAAAAAGTCTCAAATTACATTTATTTGGGTATTTATAACATCAATTATGTCAATATTTCATTAATAAGATAATTATTACATCATCTTTGTGTCATAAATAAATAAAATTATTTAATGTCTAAAAATTATAAATAAAATACCATTATGTAGGAAATTTGTTTAGCTTTCTAATTAATATTTATAGTAGAATTTATCTTTTGAATAACCCTGTACGGAAAATGATTTACTTATTAAACAATGATTTTACCTATTTTAACCCTTCTTTAAATAAAATAATATTAAATGTCCTAATCTAATCCAAGTGGGCCAAAATGGTCATATTTTATTCTTAAGGTAGTTTTTGGTCGAATTACACTTATCCAATAGAATTAGGACATGTTTTAGGGTAATAATAATATCATGTTTACCCTTAATTACCCTATTTACTTTTAACCGTGGTAAAAAAAGTAAAAACTTACTATTCACCAAAAATTATTTTAATCTCATTGAACCAAATTAAACTTACTGAAATCAACTGTGTCTCTCGGATTTTTAAAATTCCATTCACAAAAACAGTTAAATTATGTTTTATGTAAATTTGAAAATTCTCCTAGGAGGTGGGTAAAAGACGGTCAAAAGTTCAATAAAATGTTTATATATCTAAAATTATAATAAAATGACTCCAATTAATTACATTGAACTTATATAGGTATTATGTATCAATTTTTACCTCAAATAAATTTAAATAAAATAAATAATTATTTAAATAAAAAGTCGGTTTTTAAATACTAACCTAGTGTTTTCACTGTTCATCAAAAACTGAATGTTTTTTGAAAAATACTAAAATTTCACCCTATGCTAATTTCAATTTTCCGAATCCAACAATGAAGTCCATTTTGAAAGATAAAATTTATAGAATTTCAAAAATTGGGTATTACTATTCATAACAGCTAGTTCTAATAATGTTTTAATAATATATCGTTGTTTAGTAAAACCCAGTATTGCGTACAACACACGCTATCGAGGAAGGTCATGATTGCGTGTAATGCAAGCCAAGTAAGGGTTACGTGTTGTGAAAGACTCCTTTGTTGTTTTTTTATAACAGAATCCAACCATTTTTCATTTATAAATTGAATATATATATATATATATATATATATACTCAATGTTGCGTAGAATGACTATTATCAAACGAACTTGAAATTGTGTGTAACACAATCTAAGAATAGTGTTGCGTATAGTGCACGCTAATACGGTGTTGCATAAATCACAAGAAAATATTGTTGTAGCATAAAACACATAACATCAAATAATTTAAAAATAATACTTATCATAAAATATCGGGTTGTTACATTCTACCCCCCTTAAAATGAATTTTTCCCTTGAAATTCATCAGGGTTATACATGGTTTTCTTCTTCAAAGTTTCTTTAATTGAAACACACAATGTAAAATGAAATACCAAAACATGGCTTTAAAAACTAAAGTATGAAATGTAACAATTACCCCAATTAACTAATCACTGGGTTTCCACATAGGAGAACATAAGTGAAAATATGGATATGGAAGAGAAATCTGACCATCATGTTTTGATGTAGAGTGGTTGAGAACAGGCTATGAAAAATCCAACAATCACAAAGCCATAAATTTGTGATGATCTAGGGTACCATCTGATTCATCGGATATAAGGGCACTGGGAGAACATTTTTGGTTTTCAAGATCATTTCCCTAAAGTTGAATAATTTGAATTAGAATAAATACTTACTTTATTTTGGTACAATCTCTCTGTTGTTCGTGCTTTGAACAATTTCCACTTCATCTCTTAAATAAATGAAGTTGAATTTGTTATTTGTGAAGTGTTAACAGATCATGTGATAGAATGATAGTTCATTCCATCTTTTTCAAACCAAAGGTTAGGAAAAGTTATCAAATATACATAAGTCCATCTATGGTGAGGTTAATCGTATACGATTCCAAAAATGAACTTATACTTCATATATCATACCGTGTAATAAAATAAAACTTGTTTCTACTAACCAGGGACTTCCTGTAGGCCATTGGTAGGCGATAAATTCCAGTCACACATCGGTTGTGGGTTCGATTCCCACAGCCTTGTCCGACGCGATGGGTTGTCGCCCATCCTACAGGTGTTCCTTTTTCTAAAACTATATTACTATAACATCCCATCAATAATATTGAAAAAATTTTATCCTTAAACAATACTAACTTATGTCCAACATAATCCATTTCAATCTTTAGGCTTATCTAAAATACTTTGGTCCAAGCACATAGTATAAATAAAATTATTACTTGAAATTTCACATAACAATCACGTGAATGCCATAATTTATACCCCATATATCATAAGATATATCTTGTTGGCCAAATTATAAACATGTGAATACCTTAATCATGTATTCACTTGAAGAATGAATACCCATTGAACCTTAGTGAAAACATGAATGCAGTTAAAAGTTAACACTTTCAACATACTAAAATCCTCAAAATTCTATATACTCAAACCATGATATCACTTAGTCCTTATATAAATCATGAGCTCATGAATAAAGTCAAACATCTCATTATCTTCTTATCCCTTCATTATGCGCATATCATCTACTTTCCAAAATATTTGAATCACTTTTCATGGTTACTGGTACCATTCAACATATACTTTCAAATACTTTAGGAAAAACAATAGTGTAACAATCCTTAAATGATTCTTTATTCCATAGTACCATGCATTATTCTTTATAAACATACAATCATTCCACTAACTTCTTAAACCACGGACTGAGCTTCATCATTTCTTTCATCTCATATTTCATTTGTAGTCTCTTCATCATCATCCACATAAATACTACTCATATGACCATGCTGATTCTCTTCATTAGATTTTCCCTTAGGGCATTGGTTTTCGTAATGCCCATACATTCCACATTTAAAACATCTAATCATTGTTGATGTCGTAGCAATACCATTATCCTTTTCCATGGTGTTAACTGAACCTTTTCCTTTACAATTACTAGCTTTGTGTCCTTCTTTTCCACACCCAATGCATCTTCCTGTTCCTTTGAAACATTCTCCATGATGCCTCTTCCCACATGATTTACATGAGGGGAATTGAACTTTCATTCCTCTATGATCATCATGAAACTCCATATTTCTCTTATTATCTGAGTCAGGAAACTTACCAAAGTTGATATTATTGATCATATTAAGAGATTTCTGATTAGGCATAATAACGATATGTGGACCTCCAGATACAATTTCATTTGGATGCTCATGAAGAATATCATTCCATTGTCCATCATATCCTCTGTTATTGTGAATATTCCTATTTCAAGCCATTTTCTAGAACCCAAAAAAGAATAGTGTGAGGGGAAAAAATCATGCTAGAGAAAACAACATAATAAAGGTGGAGTACCTTCAATATATAACATCTTAGGTTTAATTCTAAGGTCTTTAGCGCAATTCTACGACTATAACCTATACGTATACTTAACCTTAGGGACATCCCTAGAGATACCTTAGAAATATCTCTAGGGATCTCACTAAAGATTTTGCATCCTAGTTTCCAAAGGTTGACTCAACCTTTCCTCTGATACCAAATTTAGAGACCCTAAGCATAACGTTTATGGACATTACATTACTTTTTCATAATACTTATTACATAACACAAACACACACACAAGGACCGTAATAGTTTAGTGTCTTTGGAAACTCGGAATATAATCTTCTAATCGTGGTGAAAGATCTTCAACATCTCTCATAAAGATCATACCTTTTTTTCTTACCTAAAACCTTTCTTTATATCCTGGGGAAAAGAAAACATAAAAGGGGTGAGCTCAAATGCCCAGTAAGGGTAAACATAGAGAACATAAAACAATCCATAAACATTTGAATGCATAAACTTGAACATAAAATCTAAAAATCAAAATATTTAGCAAAAACATGAATCTTGTAAGTACGTAAGGCATATATCATAAGGGAACATCAATCATGATAAAATAGTATGGGAATAAAACATGTAATTGTGTAAACCATTCAACACTTGTTATGATTTCCATAGTAGCCAAGGCATTACTGCCAAGACCATCTTAGTGGACAAATTCCCTTTCTGAATTGAGTTCACTCTCATTTCAGTCCTGTAACACTGAACCGAATTAACATACCATTCCAGCCTTGCCTATCTCATGAGAGACAAATCTTTACCCAATTAATTGGAGGGAGATATAGGTCCCACCCATCTCATAATAAAATCATTCTTACTTGTTCCACAACATAAACATAAATCATCCATCATAACCCAAATAATAAAATGGGTTTCATAAACATCAGTCTATCATCACATAATCCATAGAAAAGAAATGGATATCATTCCATAATTAGAAAAGTGAAACCATGTAAATCATAGAGACATGATACTTGAAGCATACACATATGAAATAATGTCATCTTAGATGAAAACTGGTATTGATAAAACACATGAAATGAATTCTTGAGGAAAATATCCTTTCTTCTTCAAAATCATTCTATTTCCACAAAATTTCATGAAATTTTATAAGAAAAAGATTTTGTTGAAAATTGTCATGAAGTCTTTTGGAGTAAGATTCATGAAAATAAGGCTTTATAAAACCGTAAAAATCGGTTCGTTCCGTATATGTTAAAAAACCATTCTTCTCGTACTTTTGCCGGAAAAGTCAAAAAAGTACCTCGTAACGTAAAAAAATAAAACATTCCTTACATACCATGTAGTAAAAGTAAAAAATGGGTAAAAAGTACTTTAAACATACATTAAAACACTTTTATAAAACATGGACATGGATGATAAAAATAACCCCAGTAAATACTTACGTATAAGCAATCTCGGATAGAAAACAATTGAGATTGCAACATTATCCCTTACTTTATGTCCGATATGCTTCCTATATATCCAAACCTCATGTATAATGATTTAAATAATGTCATCGACTTATTAAATTATCATATTCATTGTTATGATATCATATATGGTTCATTTATGACTTTATATTACCCGTTCTTTTGAAAATTCATGTTAATGTAGCGTTTTGGGTAAAATCGATTCATTTATGGTCCATGATTTGACTTGTATTTAGTCATATGATTAATTAGACCATGATTACTTAATTCCAGAATATATAACATGATTTATTTATAATATATATTCACAATATACATATATATAATAGATCAATAAATGGAAAGAAATACACCGTTCAGGGAGACGGTAGGCCATACGTACGCATGAACACTGTTTTCGTTTCATTATTGAGTATAATAGAATTAAGTAGATGACATACATATATATATATACATAAATTAAATAGCTTTATAATGTCATATATTTCATTATTATTTCTTATATATACTTTATAATCATTCATTAATGGTTAACATGGAGAAAGAATCTCATCGCATAATGGAGACGGTAGTCCGTACGTACGCACGATTGATGATATCATTTCTATAATTATTGAATCGAATTGGAGTGGATGATACAATATATAAGATTCGTTATGATTTTATAATAACTATTTATAGTTTTTCTATACACCATTATACCCATCCAAGTAAGGTGGTATTGGAAAAACAAATTACACCACGGCGTGGAGACGGTATTCCGTACGTACGCACATGCGGTGATTTCTTTTTCCGTAGGATGGATAGAAGGTGAAATGGGGTTGTTTCATACTTATAATAACATATCAGTATATTATTGATACTGATGTTATTACTTCATAATGAAACAACTAAATAAGAAGAAATGGAAAAAGAAAAAAAGTTGAAAAAAATCGGTAACGGACTTTACCTCTTCTTTGAACCGCCTCTTTGAGACCTCCTCTTAGGGAACTAAAAGCGGTCTTTCAAAAATACCCGGACCTCTATGATGTTTCTAGGGAAGTGGAGAAGAGAATTTGGCAGGGTTTGGCCGAGCTTGAAGGCTCAATGTGGTGTGAGGAAGAGAGGGAGGAGGTTCCCTTTTATAAGGGAGGAGAGGGGCACCTTTGGAAAAACTAAAAATATTATTTAATTATAAAGTCATTTTTGGTTTTAAATAGCTCCAAATTGATTGATTTCAAAGATAAGGTGGGTATGGGTATAAATTATCTCATATAATATAATTCGGATAAGTTTATGTTTCTATTTTAATCTTATTATTTAGATTTAACATTAAGTTAGATAATTTTACTTTTACCGTGTCTTTTTGTTTTCTTACACTATATGGTTAATAAACTTACTATAACAAGCCAAACGAACCCCAAATTTTTTAGTATTAATATATATACCTTATATAAGTCATTTGTCCCAACCTTAGATTATTAGGAATAAAATAACAATTAATAATATAATATTTGTTTTAAAAACTATTTTATGTCAATTTTGACAATATTGGGTAATTGATATTTGTGAAACTAATAACGGAAATATTTGTTCGAAAAAAGTTACTTGAATCCATAATAACATGCTATATTAACCTATAAAGTTATTGGAATTCATAAAAAGTCTCAAATTGCATTTGTTTGGGTATTTATAACATCAATTATGTCAATAGTTCATTAATAAGATAATTACTGCATCATCATTGTGTCATAGATAAAATTAATTTATTTAATGTATAAAAATTATAAATAAATTACCATTATGTAGGAAATCTTTTTATCTTTATAATTAATACTTATAATCTAATTTATATTATGTATAACCATATATTAAAAATTATTTACTTATTAAACTTTGATTTTTCCTATTTTAAACCTTCTTTAAATAAATTAATATTAAATGTCCTAATCTAATCCAAGTGGGCCTAAATGGTCATATATTATTCCTAAGGTTTTTTTTGGTCGAATTACATTTATCCAATAGAATTAGGACATGTGTTAGGGTAATATTATTATTATTTGTACCCTTAATTGCCCTATTAACTTTTAACCGTGAAAAAAAGTAAAAAGTTACTATTCACCAAAAATTAATTTCATCTCATTGAACGACATTTTACTTACTAACATCAACTGTGTCTATCGGATTTTTGAAATTCCATTTAAAAAAGCGGTAAAATTATGTTTTATGTAAATTTGCAAATTCTCCTATGAGGTGGGTAAAAGACGGTCAAAAGTTCAATAAAATTTTTATATATCTATAATTATTATAAAATTACTCCAATGAATTACATTGAACTTATATAGGTATTATGTATCAATTTTGACCTAAAATAATTTTAAATAAAATAAATAATTATTTAAATAAAAAGTCAGTTTTTAAATAGTAACCCAGTGTTTTCACTATTCATCAAAAATTGAAAGCTTTCAGAAAAATACCAAAATTTCAACCTAGGCTAATTTCAATTTTCCGAATCCAAAAATGAAGTCCATTTTGAAAGATAACATTTATAAAATTTCAAAAAGTGTGTATTACTATTCATAACTGCTAGTTTTAATAATATTCTAATAATATATCGTTGTTTAGTAAAACCCGGTATTGCGTACAACACACGCTATCGAGGAAGATCGTGATTGCGTGTAATGCAAACCAAGTTAGGGTTGCGTGTTGTGCAAGACTCGTTTGTTGTGTTGTTATAACAGAATCCAACCATTTTTCATTTATACATTGAATATATATATATATATATATACTCAATGTTGCGTAGAATGACTATTATCAAACAAACTTGAAATTGTGTGTAACACAATCTAAGAATAGTGTTGCGTATACTACACGCTAATACTGTGTTTCGTAAAGCACAAGAAAAACATGTTGTAGCATAAAACATATGACATCAAATAAATTAAAAAGAATACTTATCATAAAATATCGGGTTGTTACAGAGTGAAACTGAACACCATATTCTCTATTCATTTTAATAGTGGTAGATATTTGAATTATAAAATTCATGGGCTCATAATAAATATTAAAAATATCCCTTATTCATGAAGATAAATATTAGTGAGTGGAAATTGTATCAAATAAATTAATATATAAAGGTGATTTAAAAGTATCTTACCCATCATGTTTATATGTTTCCCATTGAATTATATTGTAATTTTCTATGTAATTTCCTATTTTCATTATTAAAATTTATCCTGATTTTATTCACTAGTTTGTGTTATGAACCCAAATTTGATATACCCAAAATATTATTCACTTAATCCCTAATTCCCATGAGGATGAGACCTCATTTCCTCTAAGGCACCATATTGATTTGGAGACCACATTATATCTAAATATTTGATATATCTCTTAAGAAACAATGTTTATCAATTAATTCTATAAAGGTTGAAAATATAAAAATATAATGATATGTCTTGGTTTACTCTTGAAAAATACATTTTTAATTGTCAAGAATATTCAACTGATTATATATGTGAGGACATTCTAATCGGGTAGAAATTAAGCTATTGGAATTGGGAATCTTGAGATATTGTTTCTGAAAATTTTAAATGTAACATAGATAGTTTTATTATCAACGGCACTAACCTCATTTTAACCTAACATGAGACAGGAATTGATAATTTTAATTAATATGGCTTAGTTTACCATCACATTAATATATTTTCCCCCACCATAAGTTCATATAAAACTACCTTAGTATGGGTGGGTTGCTCCAAGAGAATCACTTGAGACCAAATATTCAACCAAACAACTATTTCAAACTAGTTGGACTCCATCTTACGGTTTAAGACCAATTTTAATGTGAAGTGTACAAGATCAAAAAAGATATGTTTATACTACATCATTGTTTTGTTACCCTACTCTAGGTATAAAAATTCACACAAAATTTTTATTACTATCACCTTAGGGTATTAATATTGAGATAACATAACCTCGAAATCCTCAAAGGAAAATTTTCCGTGTTGTCTACCCATAAAAACTAACCCCCATGAATTCTAGTGGGACACCACAATCATTTACATGACACACATAAATTTAAATTATTCAAAAGTCTCAATAAATTCATTTAACCTTTAGATAAAATCCATCGATCCCTTAACCACAAGAGGGTCAATACATCCATTAATGATGGAGAATCGATGAAGAGATAATTTGGGGCTCTACCTTTATCTACAATTCAACCAAGAACAATATCCCTAACCCGAATTATAGTAGGATTAACTTCTCGTTCCCTGTCCAATATAGTACACTAAACATTTTTTATTAAACATGAATCAAATGGATGATTTTATAAGGTAATTATTTCTTCATCACCTTCTACAATTCAGGGGTTAATGGTTCAATTTAAAATAAAATAATAATGAAACCCAATAAACACATTAAAATTCAATTAAAATAAGAAATTAACTTCAAATAATAACATAAATAGTTTATTAAAAAATAACATAATCATTTAAACTACAATATACGTAAAATAAAACAAAGTTATAATTTCTCAATGTTGTACGGTTTAGGTGAATGATATAAAGACCTTACAAGATAGCCATGTAACATATTGTAGATATACATATATTTATTCTTGTGTGTAATTAAATATTTAATGACATAGGGTTTATATCAAAAACCAAAATTAACAAAACCCCTAACAACCCCTTGTAACTGAAGACATGCCATGTTCAATTTTTTCTAGACACTTAACCCTAACATATAACATGAGTTCCAAATGTCCTTTCTCATATTAACCATAGAATTCTAAAAAAATAAAAAAAATTATCTCTATGATAAAATATTTAATGAATCACATTGGGATACACTCATCACTTCGAGGGGTGAATTGGTTTTTGGAACATTTTCACATTTTATAACTTTTTATGACTTTACCGCATAGAAATATTAGGATCGTGATTCTCCAATTCACATTTACTTATCCTACGGAACTATATAAAATTATATAAAATGTGAAAATGTATATTTTAACAAGGTTTACTTCTCAATATGATAATCTAGTTCTTTTTTTGTATGGTGTTGGCCATTAATCTGATTATCCACTATAATGAGGGACCTATTTCAATAGTTTGGATAGAACACAGTCCTTATCCATTTGTGTGTCCCTACACTTTAAGAGGGGGATAGAATCAATCCTCTAATCTATACAGGAAAAAAACATCATACCACATACATATTCTCACTGGTTCTATATAAATTCTTTAGAGATAGTCATCACATTCTTGTTTGAAACATTCTAAGACAAATTATTTCTTCCATAATAAGATACTTTTGATGGATTATATGGTAATAATTTGGTCTTATCTTACCATTTTCATAAATTCCAAACATCCTACTGGGATCTCTCCTTCTTCTTTACAGTAGAAAAAAATACACCATACCTTCTTTTTCATTTTCTTCATTTGAAAATACATTTTCACAATACCCTCTTATCAAATTGCTTTAATCACATAATTTTTTAGTATTGAAACAGTTAATTTCGACTCAACTTCATCAAAAATTCATTATATTATTCAATATAATATCATTAGTGAATTTAGTATTGGTATCTTCTAAGTGTAATTGAATATTTTACAAATGCTAATTGCACTAAAATGGATATCTAACATCATCTAATGCATGCATTTTAATTATGTTTTTAATTATCACATAACCCTAATATAAAATAAAATTGGATAGAGTTCATAGATTCATCATCATGTCCTCATTTTAATGAATCCACACGTTTTATAATAGTTTATCAAATTCTTCAAATTTTTTTATTTTTCATAACACTTCCCATAAGTTCATATAACTATGAAAGATGTATTCTTCTTCATGTAATATCTATATGAAAAAACAATGTCTTATTTGTTATTTTAATAGACCCATTAACATTTTGTTAAATTTCAATCACAATGTCGAAGGATCTTATTATCACTTATTATCATTGTACAACCTGAAACTAGTAGTTCATATATTTCATAAGATCTTATTCATGCCCAGTGTATTTTTAGGATCATTCTTTATTCACACAATATTTTTCTTTTAGGAACACAAAAAATATATGTATAGCTCTTCTTATCATTTCACTTTAGAAATGGATGTTCATAAAAAAACTACTTCTCGTAACTATGAATCTCACAATACTCCTTAAATATTTCATTGCATAAAACAATGGGAGTAAATTACTCCTAAAATGGATCAATAAAACACATTAATGATGATGAAATTGTAAATGTTGAAAAAAACTATGATGGTATGAAAATATTCCACATTACATAACTAGTCTGAAATTTTTTAAATTTATGAAAATAAGTGTGTGTAACTCCCGTTATCCATATAAAAACGAGTTCTGGGGAAAATTGATTTCTTTATGAATGTTAATTATCAAAATTGATATATTCATAAAAATATAATATCTCATATAAATCTAGAGAGTTATAAATGATTTCATCTATGTACAATCAGTATTTATAGAGAGGTTTGAGTAGATCTCTTCATTCATTCATCATCTTGGATCTTGTAAGATATTCCAAGTAAATCTATATTATGATTTAGTAGGGATATGTGATTTTTAATATTCAATCATGGGTTATTAGACAACTAAAAACATGTCAAATTTTCTTATGTGTTGATTCCTTATACATTCATGGGGAATATGTCACATAAATGAGAAAATAACTATATTCTTATCCATTGACTCAATGAACCCAAAGGGACATCTAAAGCTTTTTTCATTCATCTATTCCTTGAAAGAAGACATGTCTTTCTAAAAACACCATCCAAACATTTTAAATGCATGAAAGATGATACAATAAATGATAATTTCACTATATTACCCATTTTATCTTGGTACTATGATGGAATTACGGTCATTAACAAATTCTAGTGAACAGAAAAACTCTAGTGATGGTTGAGGTTAAAGATGATCACCAAACTGATTAGATGACTCAGATCAAATTGATGAGATGGTGGATGAAATTTAATTTTATTTTAATGGAAGAGTAATAGTAGCTATGTTCACATTGTCACACAAGAAAATTAATTTTGGTCACTCTCTCCCATATAAACAAATATGATCCACTTCCCACATGATTCGGAAGTAGGGTTTAACACCCAGAACACACCATACAAAACATTCACAAGATGTACCTCAAAAAATATTCCATCCTATAACTTGTTGTATGAACCAAACCTATGCCATGTGGGATTGCATGCACACTCTAGGAGGGTACTATAATAGCACATTATCATAATAACCCATGCCACCTTGCTAGAAATACTGGCGGGGTCCCATGCATGTGGGATCCTTGCTACCAAATGAGCATGGTAGATATGGTCTAGGTAGTTGGACTCGAAGGACAATTTTTCCCTATTACACCATTAAAATTTCGAGTATAAAATTGCATCATATAATATTTCCAAACTCACAAAATCCAGTACCATTTATCCTTAATAATTCCTAAATATTCTTTATGGAAGTTTGTCAAATTAAATAACAAGATATATAATTTAATATTATATAATTCCCTATAAAATATATATCCTATGATTACATGGGTTGGTTTAAATTATAATTCCCTAAAACCTTCTTTTTTCAAATAAACTTTTGTATAGTCTTCATTATCATTCATAGTCCTCACACATTACTGAATTATTGCATAACCATCTTCAATTAGTATTCTATATATGTTATAAACATTGTGTTCGCTCCATTAGTGTAATTGGAACCTATTATTTTCATGAAAATATGTTCAATAATCACCCTAGATACAGTCACTAAAATAACATTATAATTGTTATAAACATGACTACATTCTTCTTTATCCATTTAACCAAGGAACATTCACTTTTTAATTGATCTTAGATATCTTGGATACTTCACTACCAAAAACATCATTACCTTTTGGATATCAATGATTTTTTTTCTATTTCTTTTACCACACTTGAAAAAAAATATTATCCATTGAAAACAAATACAACTAATAAAATAAGATATCTTATTAATCTCTCATTTCTTATTTGTTGTAAATACCATCGATTTTCTTTTCCAATAAATATTTAAAAATGTAAATCTATACCATTTTATTTTAGAAACAATAATTTAACTTTATATCCCCTTTTATTGAATAGAAATAAAATGTTCGTGCGAAAATAGTGTTAGTCCATACTTAATAAATATTCCATCTATCATGTCAAATTATTTCTACATGTGAAATGTACAGTGTCTAAAATAAAAGGATTGTATTTGGACAAAAAATATGTTATTTAATAACTGATCTTGATACTGCAGGATTTGATAAATCATATACATGTCTACAATGGTTGTCCAATATTATTCTTGTATGGTGATCTATGAAATAGATGTGAAAATTTTGCAATAAATATTAACCTAAGGCACTTTAATTCACATCAACAAATTTTTTAATAATAATAAAGTGAAACAAATTGGATAAGATGTTTTGGATGAATTTCATACATCCAATTTTCTTATGTCAATAATTAAATCAATTACTACACTTTTCATAAACTTTATTATTTTTTATAATGATGTTTTGGTTTTTATGAAATAAAATACCTTTTTTAGAGACATGATATTCTAGAAATTTTCTGAATAATCAGATTTGGTTCAAAATCAAATAGTAATTCAGAAATAAAATTCATCAGTATTCATTTTCCTCCCACTTAATAAAAACAATCATCAATATCTTCATAATGGTGTAACTATTTTTGAATGGATTTTATGTTGTACCAATTTTTAAAATACACAAATATGTATATTCAACAAGTGTCTATCCATATTTGATAACTTCAACAACTTAACCAATATTAACTTTTTCAATACTTGTTATCATAGATAGAAAATATAGTATCAGAACAATATGGTATCTTCTTTATCCTTCTTTATATTATACAACATCATATTCTTGAACTTTATCAGTGATGATTCCCGATCAAATTTTTATATATATTCCATTTGAGTTATCATTCAATCATGGTGAATTAATCATATTTACTATTAACAATTGACATCACTCACTAATTCTTAGTTTATCCCCTTGAGAACATTTTTCACCTTCAATTACCTATGTTATAAGACTTAATAAAATAAAAAATGATTATGGGAATGAGGTGGATATTTCTATCATCATTAATTGAAAAAATATGTTGAGTTGTTTTCCTTAACCAAGTTACTCTATTTTCTTTACCCTTAAGACATTCACACCTAATCAACAATTCTTATTAAGGATCTATAGATATTATCAATTATTCAATTTATTTGTGTCTATTATTTAATTATTAAAATTATATTAAATAGAATGTATCACCCATTGAAACATTTATCTTAATAAATATTTATTATTATGCTACAATTATTATGGAATAATATTTTGAAGTGGGTCCAGTTATCTTTCACCTCATTCATGGTGATTATTCATCATCATGTGGAACCTTCTATTTTTAAACTTCACAAGCCTTATCATGTAAATAATATATTTTATACATTCTATAAAAACATTATTTCCAAATTACAAATATTTAATTTTCAATATTGTAAATATGCGTTTCAGACGCTTTCGTCGAGGCACACGCATCCATCATGCAGAGGATGCATTACTGTAACCCCACATTCCCACTTTCCAAAGGTGGGCGGCATATGCTCTTTATTCTGGGACATCTGCTCCTTAATCAAAATGGGATGATGGATGTCGGTTCTTCCTTCCGTGGATTCCTTCTCGGAGCTCGTCACGTAGTCCGGGTCTCCCTCATAGATTTAAGACGTAGTTCGCAAAGCTCTTTCTAGCTCCATATCTTCAAGGGAACAAGTTTAATGCGCTGCTTCTTTCAGGACCTTCCAGGAGGTCTGGTCAGGGCAGTAACTTTTGGTTAGGAGAGTAGTCACATTCGGGCATCACTGTCGTGTCATGACACTGGGTATTGGCATGTTTGTCTTCTGTCCCTTATTATAGGTCTTCTCGATGGCGCGAAAGCTCTAGGAATCTCACATATAACGTGGGGAATTTTATGCCATAGGCATGTATCTAAGGTTTTCTTCATCTTTTCATCTTTAACATAGGGTATGTTGCATGTTTAACATCCAGCGGAGATAGATCATACTGATCATAACACTAGCTAGAGTGGATCAGATTGAAAACCCCCCTAGAGGGAATGCCGATGGTGGGTCCAGTGTGTCAGAGGATTCTCGAATGCTCTGAAGAGGAATGTGGAATAGAGTGGCATGATACTGTCAAGATGTGGTGGCCCGAGTAAGAATCAGGATGAATGATGGTTGTGGGCTTGAGCCTCGGAGAGACTTCCTACGTATCCATTTGGCAGGGAATCAAAGTCTGCATAGTTTGATGATACGGTGGGACACCAGAAGAGGTGGCCCATGAGAATGGATGCATGCATGTGACTCAGAAGAAGTTGAACCTCTGGGATAGGGCATGAGCCTCCCAAGACACACAGGCTCGAGGGAAAGGTCATGATGACACATGAGTGATGGGCTTGAACCTCGTCGAGGATTCCTATGTATCCCCATAGCGGGGAATCAATGACCACGTAGTTCATATAGTGAACAAAGTTTAATTTCATGTGGGATGGTCATGGGGCTTACACTCTGAGGCGGAAAAAGGTGATGGAGAACCGACGTGAATGGGGTCAGTACTACAGGGTGGTGGTCTTGAACCTCATGGAGGATTCCTACGTTCCATGCCTTAACATGGATCAAAGTCCACGTAGTTCTGGATGGAATGCAATTTAATGTCATGTAGGATGAGGGAATTTGGGGCTTACTCTCTAAGACAGCCCAAGGATATAGGGTCGGTGAATAGACTTGAAGAGGCACTAGGGGTCCATATAGATTGGGGCTTACACTCTGAGGCAACCCAAGGTGGAAATGGGGCTTGTCCCACCAACACATAGGTGGCTGTGGCCAATGGTTTGTTGGGCTTGAACCTCATGGAGGATTCCTACATACCATGACTTAGCATGGATCAAAGTCCCCGTAGTTTGGGTCGGTTTGAGATTACACTCTGAGATAGCCCATGGTGGTGTGGCTTGAACCTCGTGGAGGCTTCCTACGTACCATGCCTTAGCATGGATAAAAGTCCCCATAGTTTGGGTTTTATGGGGCTTAAGCTCTGAGACGACCCCTGGTGGTGGGGCTTGATCCTCGTGGAGGCTTTCAATGTACCATGCCTTAGCATGGATCAAAGTCCCCATATTTTGGGTGGGATGGGGCTTACACTCCTAGATGGATCATGGTGGTGGGGCTTGAACCTTGTGGAGGCTTCTTATATACCATTCCGTAGAATGGATCAATGTCTCTATAGTTCGGGTGTACAGTTTAACGTCATTCGGGGCGGGCATGGGTCTTACGCTCTGAGGCGGCCCAAGGTATGTCATGGCCGATTCCCACTCTAAGCTCACTAGAGTCGTGCTCAGTGTGAGAAACAAAAAGCAGTAGAGACCTGACGATCACGTCGCGAAGGGTGTGTCTGTGGGAAGCAAAGAGGGGATTACGTGTTGAGTGGCCCATGGTGCTGGGACATAAGCTGGGATGCAGGCTCGAGGGTGACAAAGAGTAGCGAGAGAGGGACTTGGGACCGATTCCCTAGCACGCCCTCCACTGGCCTTGGCACTAAGGAAGTGAGGAGGAGCAGGGGTGCTTCCAGCTGCAAGAAAAGATAGGGGCTTACACCAAGGTGGTACCCCTTCCCCTTGGACAAACGCCACTCCGATAAGGAGGATATCATCCCATGTGAGGGGTGATCCCATCCCTATAGAGATGAGTGGGTGTGGATAATGTCTGAGGTGGGGGGACCCTGCATGCGAGGCATGAGGTCGGGTCACAGTTTAACAGAATGTGTCGAGGATGAGGTGTTTGGTAGTTTAACATCCTGCAGCTCAAAAAAGGTGGGTTTTCTCCGCACCCTTAGGACTTACATATCTAGTACCCTCTACTCCTTGTGGAAGGAAAGGCATCGGCAAGACCGTAATAAGGGGGTGTCATAGAGCGAATCATCGAGGGGTCCACATTAGCATGGCTATGTGAAAAAGCAATAGTCTTTAGCGTGCATATGAGAAGAAGCATGAGTCAAAGCAACGTAGTGGGAAGGATTGTCCAAGGGACATTGAAGTTACTTCATGCGAGCCTAGAAGGAGCTATGGGAAAACCATGTATGATGTTGTTGCTCGGGGTGCACAAGACATCTGCAAATGGCACCTAGAAGTAGGGCATCGGGATTTCACGCAAGGGTGCTCCTGGGGATCACCAAGGTATAGGGCCCCAGGGGATGACGAGCATCCCTTGAGGCTTGCGTGAAATAAAGGGGGTCGGTGCAAAAAGCCTCGATTTGGAGAAAAATCAGTGTTTATTTCATGAGATAGGGGGGCTGAGGTTTCACGAACGACATGAAGGGATTGCGCGCAAAGGAAGGGATTGCATGCAAAGGAATGGGTGTGCGCGCAAATGGGAGGATTCCACATAGATTAGTCGTCTTGAATGCAATGGAAGGGGTTGCGCGCATGGTTCAGACCCCAAAGGGGTCAGAGTTTAGTCTAATCCATGGGGATCTCGTGCGAAGGTGGATCTCGAGGTGATGTGACGAGAAAAAGAACCATACCTGTTGTCCATATTGCACGCATGCGGAATGCCAAATACACGCACGAGAGACAGTTCGAATTTTTCAGCCCCGAAAGGGAAGGGGGATCCCTCTATTTATAGTAATCTAGTGGTGCATAATCCAGGGTTGCGTGAAATATTTTGCACGATCGAGGTGGCGGCGTGAAAGATCAGCCACACGGGACACGGGTGTGAAATTATTTCACACCTGCACTGGGACTCTTCGTGAATCCTGGTACTTTCAGTGCGAAATAGATTTTTCGCACAATTCACCCTTTATTATAGGAGACACCTTTGGTCCCTCTGGATTGGGCCTCTGGGTACGAATATGACTTCGCTTTTCATTTCAGAACTTTCTCCAGCACTTAAAGCACTTTTCGGCATCTACTAATTCGCCCCCTCAGAATTGGATCGGTGAGGGGTCGCAACGATCAGATTCTGAGGGAAATGCTGAAATGAAGGGATTTGTGGGTCCCCTGTGTGCAAACATTACGAGCGGCGTGCAAAACCCGGTCAAGCGTAGAATCCTCTTTTCACACGGGCACAGAACCTAGGAAGAGCCAATAAAAGCCACCACAGGTCCCATGCTCCATATAACATTTCTTGTTTGATAAGCATTGAGCCCTCATGAGCGAAATTTCTTCTATTCCTGTATGAAAAACTGCTAGGCGGTGCATAATTCCTCTGATATTTGGTGATATTTTATGCGCAAACATAGGATTTTTCATTCCACGACCTGAAATTTCATGCAGCCCGCTGATTTTACACACCATACTCTCATATTTCGGGGCAAACTCCCAGATTTTGCACAACACTTCTGAAACACTTAGTTCGAAGAAGATGGCCGCAAACCGGGCTGATGAGGGGGATACTGCTGCTTTCAGAGCATAGATGTCTACGAACCTGGAGGATTATAGCGCAAAATGGTCATCCCCAACAACCACACCCTCTTAAATATGCTAACCCCCTCCAAAAAAGAGTACGCCCTATCTAAAAATCTGTCGTTGTGCGACTTCGGCATTCTGGAGGAGGTTCGCCTTCCGATTTTCGAGATTGACACCCCGTGGTCATGGGTGACCCACGAAGATGACCTTCATTGATACAACATCACAAAAAATGGTCACCCTTCCATAGAAACTAGGTATATGGACATCTACGTCATGAATCCTAGGACCAGGATTGTTGCTAGGGGTGATCCTGTTATTGAGAGCTCATCATCCCTCTACGCGATCACTTTCTATCAGAGCATCATTTACAAGACCAAGGGTTGGCTGCAGGACTGGGATCTACGTTCTGGAGGCAACTTTACCATGAAGTGGACCTGACCGTACTGGGTTCTCCACACATGTGAACAATTTGGGGCCGAGCTACGGCACATTGGTCTGTTCAAGGTGGTGTGGACATCACAGTTCCACTCCTACCAGTAGCCTGAGCTCAGGCTGGAGCTGTTCACTCGGTGGTCCCCTGATACCAACACAATCCATCTTCACCATGGGGACATCGGCATCAGTCTTTGGGACATCCACTACATCGGGGGCATACCTTTGGAGGGCCAACAATATGATGAGTTCCTCCCGCCGATGAACATCTGGGATGACATGTCTCGAACCCCCATACTGACGTGGCACCTACTGGAGCTGGCCAAGGAGATGCTGGGAGTCAAGGACTTCATGAATGATATCACCTAAAAGGATTGGTTCTGCATAATTATGGATAAGGATCTGGAGGTCATGATGCGAGGGCGGGGAAAATGGTGTCCAACCTCGGCTCAGAGAAGCATGAGAGTATCCTACTGGGGGATCCTAGAGTCGGGACAATACCTGTAACACCTGAGACTTTTATGAGAAATATTTTGTTTTTATGTTATATAAATCATCAAAGGAATCTTTCACTACACACAACACTAGCTTGGCTTGCTTTACACACAATCGCGACCTTCATCGATAGCTTGCGTTGTACGCAATTCCGAGTTTCACTAAACAACGATATTTTATTAAAATATTACTAAAACTAGCCGTTATGAATAGTAATACCAAATTTTTCAAATTTTATAAATTTTATTTTTCAAAATGGACTTCATTTTTGGATTTGGAATATCGAAATTAGTCTAGGGTGAAATTTTGGTATTTTTCTGAAAACATTCAATTTTTGATGAATAGTGAAAACACTGGGTTACTATTTAAAAACAGACTTTTTATTTAAATAATTATTTATTTTATTTAAATTTATTTTAGGTCAAAATTGATACATAATACCTATATAAGTTCAATGCAATTCATTGGATTCATTTTATAATAATTTTAGATATATCAAAATTTTATTGAACTTTTCACCGTCTTTTACCCACCTCCTAGGAGAATTTGCAAATTTATATAAAACATATTTCTATCACTTCTGTGAGTGTAATTTATAAAATTTTAGAGACATGGTTAATATCAAGGAATAAAATGTGGTTTAATGAGATGAAAATAATTTTTGGTGAATAGTATCTTTTTACTTTTTTTTACCACGGTTAAAAGTAAATAGGGAAATCAAGGGTAAAAATGTTATTATTTTTACCCTAACACATGACATAATTCTATTGGATAAGTTTAATTCGACGAAAAACAACATTAGGAATAAAATATGGCCATTTAGTCCCACTTGGATTATATTAGGACATTTATTATTAATTTATTTAAGGAAGGGTTAAAATAGGTAAAATCAAAGTTTAATAACTAAATAATTTTTAATATAAGGTTATACATAAGATAAATTCTACTATAAATATTTATTAGAAAGATAAAACGATTTCATACATAATGGTATTTTATTTTTAATTTTTAGTCAACAAATAATTTAATTTATTTCTGACACAATGATGATGCAGTAATTATATTATTAAAAACATATTGACATAATTTATGTTATAAATACCCAAATAAATGTAATTTGAGTCATTTTATTAATTACAATAATTTTCTAGGTTACTATGACATGTTAGTATTGATTTAATTAACTTTTTTCGAACTAATATTTATGTTATTTGTTTCCCAAAAATCAATTACCAAATAGTGTCAAAATTGAAATAAAATAGTTTTTAAAACAAATATTATATTATTAATTGTTATTTTATTCTTAAAAATCTAAGGGTCTGCCAAATGACTTAGATAAGGATGTATATATTAATAATAAACAACTTAGGGTTCGTTTGTCTTGTTATAGTAAGTTTATTAACCTTATAGTGTAAGAAATCTAGAAGACACCATAAAAGATAAATTATCTATCTTAAAGTTAAATCTAAATGATAAGGTTAAAATAGAAACCTAAACTTGTCTAAATTCTATAGGATGAGAGGATTTCTACCCATACCCACCTTATCTTCGAAATAAATCAATTTGGATCTATTTAAAACCGATTAAGACTTTATAATAAAATAATATTTTTAGTTTTTCCTAAGGTTCCCCTCTCCTCCCTTATAAAAGGGAACCTTCTCCCTCTCTTCCTCACACCAATTTGAGCCTTAAAGCTTGGCCAAACCCTGCCAAATTATCTTCTCCACTCTCTAGAAACAAACTAGTGGTCCTGGTCTTCTTCAAACACCAATTTTAGTGCCCTAAGAGGAGGTCTCAAAGAGGTGCTTCAAAGAAGAGGTAATGTACGTTACCGCTTCATTCAACTTTATTTCTTCATCAACTTCTTCTTCTTTAGTTGTTTCATTATGAAGTAACAACATCAGTATCAATAATATACAGGTATGTAATTATAAGTATGAAAAACCCTATTTCACCATCTATCCATCCTACGGAAAATGAAATCATCGCGCGTGCGTATGTACGGAATACCGTCTCCACGCAGTGGTGTTATGTATTTTCCACCACCACCTTACTTGGATGGGTATAATGGTGTAAATAATAACTATATATGATTATTGTAAAGTGATATTGATTCTGAAATAGTATACATACACTCTAATACAATTACATGATCACGGGAATGATATCATTGCTCGTGCGTACGTACAGAATACCGTCTCCACGATGTGATGCGACTCGTTCTACATGATCTTAATTGCATAATGATTATATAAATGTATTGAATGAATTAATAGGATATATATTACACTAATACAATTCTGGAAATGAGGTATCTATAACCTAAATAGAAGTATAAGAATTTATTCGACAAAACACGCATAAGAACAAAAAGTAATAAACACCCGAATAACAAGTAGAAATGAAATATTACTAATATGAAGCTAAGAATATGGCCATATATGATATCATAAAAATGAGTATGATTCAGTAATAAGTCAATGAAATTATTTAAATCATTATACAAGAGTTTTGGACACTTATGAAGCAAATAAGACCTAAGGAAAGGAAACATCTCGCAATCTCATTTTTATCTGAGATTGTTTATACTTCAAAATTTACTGGGGAATATTTATCATCCACATCCATGTTTCCTCAATATGTAACATTTATATCGTTCTACAACTGTTTATATCCAATTTTACCCTTTGGTGAGTTTTTAGTAAAAGATATGAAAGGAATATTTTTTCGTTTTTCGTACGAGGTACTTTTTGACTTTTCCAACAAAAGTACGAGAAGAATGTTTTTTTAACTTATACGGCATGAATGGATTTTTAAAACATTATTTCCAAGAAGATTACTTTACAAGTTTTCAAGTTTATTTTTAATCAACTTATTTTAGTTTAAAATTGTATGACATGTTAATAAAGGAAAAATATTTTTGAAGTAGAAATGATATTTTCCTCAAGAATGGAGTTCAAGTGTTTTATAAAAATTATTTTCCATATAAGATAATATAGGGTTCTATTTCTATCCCTATTGTCAAATTGATTTGATTATGTTGTGATGGAATTATTTTTATGAATTACTTTATCTTATATGAATTGTTTTATGATGTCACGATGTTTAAGAATCCCATTTTTATTACATGGGTTATGCAATGATGTATGATTTATGATTTTGGGGAACACATAAGAATGGTATAATTAGGATATGGGTGGGACCTATATCTCCCTCCAATAAATTGGGTAGAGATTTATATATCATGAGATAGACATGGTTGGAATGGCAGGTTAAACCGGTTCAGTGAAACAGGACTGAAACGAGGAGTGAAGTCGGTTCAGAAATGGACTTTGCCCGCTAAGATAGTCTTGGCTATGAGTCTTGAATACTATGAAATTATTCTCTATGATTATATGTGTATGACACAATGTTTCATGTTTTACGTTATGATTTTTGGGATTACATTTTACTACTATGATTTATCCCATGTTATGAAATTATGATTTCTTTTGCAGGCTAAGATTTCCAAAATGTTATGTTCTTATGAATATGATGTGATTGATATTTCTTTTGTTTACCTTTACTGAGAATTTGTGCTCACCCTTTTGTATGTTTTCAATCCCCATATCAGGAAGAAAGTTATTAAGTATGATATTCCAAAAAGGGACTCCAGATATGATGAAATAAATTGGAGACAATGTAGATGCTTTATGAACCAGTTGTTTATGTTTACTGGTTTCTAAAGACACTATACCTATACGGTCCTTTCATGGTTTTTTTATATGTTGTAATAAGTGTACATCAATTTTGAATTATTAACAATGTATGTAAAGTATGGGTCATTATAGTTGGTATTAGAGGAAAGGTATAGTCAACCTCTGGAAACTAGGATGTGAAATCCTTAGTAAGAAACCTAAGGATATGTCTAAGCATAGAACACAATATTAGTGTTTTAGAAATGGCCATGAACAAACTATGATAAGACCTTAAGTGTGAAATTTTATTCTTGATTTTTTGGATTTCCTATTATAATTAGTGTTTCTCACACTATTCTTCTTGTTTTTAGTCAATGGCTGGAACCCGAAGGAACCATGTTAATGCAGAATGCGACGGGAAATGAAATGATTGTCCCCATGAGCAACCAAACGTTATGGGAGATGGAATGAAAAATCTTGTATCCATGCTCACACAACATTCCCAAGCCATGAATCATGCAGGACTTCCAAACGATGAAAGGAATGAGCAACATTCTATTGAATCCTTCATGAGGCAACATCCACCTCCATTCAGCAGGTCTTCTGATCCATTAGTGTCTGAACAATAGATCAGTACCACTGAAAAGATATTTTCAGTTCTTCAATGTTCTGAACATGATAATGTCATCTTAGCAGTTTATCATTTGGAAGTTGAAGCTGATAAATGGTGGAATCTTATTAATAATACGAGGCAAAGGGATGAAATTGAGTCCATGGAATGAGATGAGTTCAAGAAATTATTTTTCAATAAGTACATCCCACATATTTTCCGAACAAAGATGGAGAAGGAGTTTCTTGAACTAAAGCAAAAGGATGATGAATCTGTTGATACCTACAAAGCAAATTTTACAATACATGCAAGGTATGCTTCTCATATTTTTATCCAACATGATAGTAAGATCGATCGATTATTTAGTGGCTTGAAACCAAGTCTTCAAAGGGAATTATCCATAAGGGACTTCAATAGCTATAAGGAAATTTTTCGATGTGCTCTCAAGGTTGAGATGGAGATTGGAGTAACCCATCAGTCATATGGGTTTGATAAGAAGAGGAAAATGGAATTCAAAGGAAAATCTAAAGAGCACACTGAAAAGAAGATGAGTTTTCCATTATTCTCAAAGTGTGGAAAGAAACATGGAGGAAATTTTCTTAAGGGAACAAGCAGATGTTATAAGTGTGGAAAAGAAGGTCATCAGGAAATTAAATGTCGAAATAATGGGAAGAATATGTCTAATGATGAAAACAAAGGAAGGGATTCACAGAATGAACCTACTTCACTTCAATGTTTCAAGTGAAAGGAAAATGGGCATTATGCCAATCAATGCACTAATCCAAGGGTTGTCGATGATGATCGATGTCAAAAAACTCTTAAGGATAACAACAAAAGAAAGTCACATGCAATTTCTATCAGTGATGTGGAGTACGATAACAAAGTGGTGAAAGGTACACATACCATCCACTCTAAAGTAGAAAATGTTTTATTTGATTCTGGATCCACCCACTCTTTTATTTCTAAAGAATTTTCTAAGGGTATCACCATATTACCTCAAAAATTAGATGTTGAGTTAGCTGTGACAACCCGTAATGGTACAACAATCGCATCAAAAGTTTATAATTCTTCTCCACTTGAAGTTTGTGGGAAAGTGCTTCCTGCAAATCTTGTCATACTTCCTATAATGGAATTTGATGTGATTCTTGGCATGGATTGGCTTTCTATATATGGATCTCATATCAATTTCCAAAAAAGGGAAGTCACATTTCATATTCCAGATCAATCTATGATCATCTATTGATGCAAGGATGAATATAACCTTCCAGTGGAAATTTCTTCCATCTAATGGGTTTTGATTCCACTAAATAAAGGTTATTTATCTCAAATGGTTGGTGAGAAACTCACGATTATTAATATTCCCGTTGTACAAGAGTTTGATGATGTCTTTCCGGAGGAATTTCCGGGTCTTCCACCAAATCGTGAAGTTGAGTTTTCAATAGAACTCATACCGGGTGCTTTGCCTATTTCAAAGACACCTTATAGAATGGCCCCAATTGAGTTGCAGTAATTTAAGAAGCAACTCCAAGATAATCTTGATAAGGGATTCATACGCCCTAGTGTGTCACCTTGGGGAGAACCTGTTATGTTTGTTAAGAAGAAATATGGATCAATGAGACTCTTCATTGATTATCGAGAACTTAACAAGATCACTATCAAGAACAAATATCTTCTCCCGCGCATTGATGACTTATTTGACCATCTATGCAGAGCTCGATAATTTTCCAAAGATTGTTCTTCATTCATGATATCATCAATTAAGGGTCAAAAGTGAGGATATACCAAAGACGGCTTTCCGTACAAGGTATGGACACTATGAATTTATTGTGATGCCATTTGGTCTTACTAATGCCCCTTCTATCTTCATGGATCTGATGAATAGAGTCTTTAGAGACTATCTTGATCAATTTGTGGTAGTATTTATAGACGATATTCTTGTCTATTCAAAGATAAAGGAATGACATGAAGATCATTTGAGAATTATATTGAAGACCCTTAGAAAGGAGAAGCTTTATGCCAAATTTACCAAATGTGAATTTTGGCTTCAAAAAGTTGCATTTTTGGGGCACATAATCTCAAAAGAGGGGCTATATGTGGATCCAGCAAAAACCGAGCTTATCGAAAGAAGGCGGAGACCGACAACAGTAAACGAGAACCGACGTTTTCTTGGTTTGGCTGGATATTATCGACGTTTTGTGAAAAAAATTCACGATTATCTAATCCACTCACTAGGTTGAATTGAAAAGGAGTTAAGTCTGTTTGGACAGAGTAATGTGAAGAGAATTTCAAGGAGTTGAAAAAAAGGTTATCCAGTGCACCTGTACTCACACTTCCTTATAGTGGAGAATGGTTTGTGATCTACAGTGATGCATCCAAGAAGGTGTTGGGGTGTTTTCTTATGCAAAATGATATGGTGATTGCATATGCCTCACGGCAGTTGAAAATCCATGAGCAAAGTTACCAAACTCATGATTTGGAGTTAGTTGTGGTAATCATTGAATTAAATATTTTGAGGCAATATCTTTATGGAGGAAGGTGTGATATTTATACTGATCATAAAAGATTAAAGTATATTTTCACACAAAAGGAGATGAATATGTGCCAAAGAAGATGGTTGGAGATGATTATGGATTACGACTGCTCAATTCATTACCACCCTGGGAAAGCAAACAAGGTGGTAGATGCATTAAGTCTACAAGACCATGCTAGCTTATCCATGATGAGGATCACAAAAGATCCAATATTTATGGATTTACAAAGGATGGATCTTGGAATTATAATGTAAGGGGAAAATCATATCTTTTTCAATTGAATGTTCAACCATCTTTACATGTGATGATTAAAGAGGTGCAGAAAGAAGATGTAGAGTTACAAAAGAAGGTGAGAAATATTCCTGAATTCAACCTTGATTGTGATGGGATAATAATGTTCAGGAATCGTGTTTGTGTTCCTCCCATCCCAGAATTAAAGGAGCTGCTGGATGAGGCTCATAGTTCTTCATTCTCTATTCATCTTGGAAGCACGAAGATGTATAAGGACCTGTAAGAGTACTTCTGGTGGGATGGCATGAAAAGAGATGTTGCTGAATATGTCTCTCGATGCTTGGTTTGTCAGCATGTTAACTCTAAGAGACAGAAGTCTAATGGGATGTTACAACCATTACCCATACCCGAATGGAAATGGGAAATCATCGCTATGGACTTTGTAACCGGACATCCTAAAACATCCAAAGGCAATGATGCTATCTGGGTCATATTTGATCATCTTACAAAGTCTTCACACTTCATTGCTATTAGGGAGGATTTCTCTCCAGATCAGCTTTCCAGGATATATGTAAAGGAAGTGGTAAGATTGCCTGGAGTACCCCTTTCCATTATATCTGATCGGGATCCGCGATTTACCTCAATGTTCTGGCGAAGTCTTCAGCATACTCTGGATACAGAGTTGAGTTTCAGCACTGCTTATCATCCTCAGACAGATGGTCAGTCTGAGAGGACAATTCAAACTCTAGAAGATATGTTTAGAGCTTGCTCTATGGATTTCAAAGGTGGTTGGGATCAACACCTACCTTTGGTGGAATTTTATTATAATAATAGCTTTCACTCCAGTATTTAGATGGCTCCTTATGAAGCTATCTATGGAATGAAATGCATGACTCCAACATGCTGGGATGAAGTTGGGGAGAGAAAGCTATTAGGACCTAATATTGTTGATGAGATGGCAGAAAAGGTCAAATCTATTCAACAACACATAAGAGAATCTCAGAGTCGAAAAACAAGTTATGTTGACAACCGAAGAAAAGACATAGAGTTTGAAGTGGGTGATAAAGAGTTCGTACAAATATATCCCTGGAAGAGGGTCATGGGATTTGGAAAGAAGGGAAAGTTGAGCCCCAGATATATCGGTCCTTTTGAAATTCTGGATCTTGTTGGGAAGGTAGCATACCGATTGGAGCTTCCACCGAATCTCTCCCAAAGTTCATGATGTGTTCCATGTATCTCTCCTGAGAAATTACATACCTGATCCTTCACATGTACTCAGCTCAGAAGTTGTACCGCTGGGGAAAGATCTTTCTTATGAAGAACAACCTATAGAGATTCTAGATCGTAGAGAAAACGTCCTACGGAATAAGACCACTCGTTTGGTGAAAGTTTTATGGAGGAACCACCAATTTGAAGAAGCTACATGGGACCTTGAGGATAAGATGAGGGAGAGGTATGCTCATCTGTATGTTACAAAGTGACGCATTTCGTGGGTGAAATTCATTTTAAGGGGGGTAGAATGTAACACCCGAGATTTTTATGAGAAATGTTTTGTTTTTATGTTATATAAATCATCAAAGGAATCTCTCACTACACACAACACTATCTTGGCTTGATTTATGCACAATCGCGACCTTCCTTGATACCTTGTGTTGTACGCAATACCAAGTTTCGCTAAACAATGATATGCTATTAAAATATTACTACAACTAGCTGTTATGAATAGTAATACCCACCTTTTCAAATTTTGTAAATTTTATTTTTCAAAATGGTCTTCATTTTTGGATTCGGAATATTAAAATTAGCCTAGGGTGAAATTTTGGTATTTTTCAGAAAACATTCAATTTTTTATGAATAATGAAAACACTGGGTTACTATTTAAAAACAAAATTTTTATTTAAATAATTATTTATTTTATTTAATTTTATTTTAGGTCAAAATTGATACCTAATACCTATATAACTTCAATGCAATTCATTGGAGTCATTTTATAATAATTTTAGATATATAAAAATTTTATTGAACTTTTCACCGTCTTTTACCCACCTCCTAGGAAATTTGAAAATTTACATAAAACTTAATTTTATCACTTCTGTCAGTGGAATTTTGAAAATCCGAGTGACACAGTTAATATCAAGTACTAAAATGTGGTTCAATGTGATGAAAATAATTTTTGGTGAATAGAAACGTTTTAGTTTTTTTTTACCACGGTTAAAAGTAAATAGGGAAATTAAGGGTAAAAATGTTATTATTATTCCCCTAAAACATGTCCAAATTCTATTGGATATGTGTAATTCGACCAAAAAAACATTAGGAATACAATATGACCATTTATTCCCACTTGTATTAGATTAGGAAATTTATTATTAATTGATTTAAAGAAGGGTTAAAATAGTTAAAATCAACGTTTGATAACTAAATCATTTTTAATATAGGGTTATACATAAGATAAATTAGACTATAAATATTCATTAGAAATATAAAACGATTTCCTACATAATGGTATTTTATTTATAATTTTTATACAATAATGAATTTAATTTATTTATGACACAATGATGATGCATTAATTATCTTATTAATGAAATATTGACATAATTGATGTTATAAATACCCAAATAAATGTAATTTGAGACTTTTTATGAATTACAATAATTTTATAGTTTAATATGACATGTTAGTATTGATTTAATTAACTTTTTCCGAACTAATATTTCTGTTATGATTTTCACAAAAATCAATTACCAAATAGTGTCAAAATTGACATAAAATAGTTTTAAAAAAAATATTATATTATTAATTGTTATTTTATTCCTAAAAATCTAAGGTTCGGACAAATGACATAGGTATTTTTATATATAATAATAATAAACAACTTGGAGTTCTTTTGGCTTGTTATAGTAAGTTTATTAACCTTATAGTGTAAGAAAAAAAGAAGACACAGTAAAAGTTAAATTATCTAACTTAAAGTTAAATCTAAATGATAAGGTTAAAATAGAAACCTAAACTTTTCTAAATTCTATTTTATGAGAGGATTTCGACCCATCCCCACCTTATTGTAGAAATAAATCAATTTTGAGCTATTAAAAACGGAATATTACTTTATAATAAAATAATATTTTTAGTTTTTCCTAAGGTGCCCCTCTCCTCCCTTATAAAAGGGAACCTCCTCCCTCTCTTCCTCACACCACTTTGAGCCTTCATTCTCATCCAAACCCTGACCAATTCTTTTATCCACTTCCCTATAAACATTCTTGAGGTCTTGGTCTTCTTCAAAGACCAATTTTAGTGCCCCAAGAGGAGGTCTCAAAGAGGCGCTTCAAAGAAGAGGTAATGTCCGTTACCGATTCTTTCAACATTATTTCTTCTTACACTTCTTCTTATTTAGTTGTTTCATTATGAAGTAATAACATCTATATCACTCATATACTGGTATGTTATTATAAGTATGAAAAAGACCTATTTCACCATCTATCCATCCTACGGAAAAATAAATCACCGCGCGTGCGTACGTATGGAATACCATCTCCACGTCGTGGTGTAATCTATTTTCCACCACCACCTCACTTGGATGGGTATAATGGTGTAAATAATAACTATATATGATTATTTTAAATTGATATTGATTCTGAAATATTATACATACACTCCAATACAATTCCACAATCATGGGAACGATATCATCACTCGTGCGTGCGTACGAAATATCCTCTCCACGATGTGATGCGACTCGTTCTACATGATCTTCAATGAATAATGATTATATAAATGAATTTAATGAATGAATATGATATATATTACACTAATACTATTATGGAAATGAGGTATGTATAACCTAAAGAGAAGAATAAGAATTTATTCGACAAAACACGCATAAGAACGAAAAGTAATAAACACCCGATAACAAGTATCAATGAAATATTACTAATAAGAAGATAAGAATATGGCCATATATGATATCGTAACAATGAGTATGATTCTGGAATATGTCAATGACATTATTTAAATCATTATACAGGAGGTTCAGACACTTACAAAGCAAATCGAACCTATGGTAAAGAAAATTCACGCAATCTCATTTTTATCCGAGATTGCTTATACTTCAGAATTTACTAGGGAATATTTATCATCCAAATCCAAGTTTCCTCAATATGTAACATTTATATCTTTCTAAAATTTTTTATATCCAATTTTACCCTTCGGTGATTTTTTAGTAAAAGATATGAAAGTAATCTTTCGTCGTTTTTCGTATGAGGTACTTTTTGACTTTTCTGACAAAAGTACGAGAAGAATGTTTTTTTAACTTATATGGCATGAATGGATTTTTAAAACATTATTTCCAAGAAGATTAATTTACAAGTTTTCAAGTTTATTTTCAATCAACTTCTTTTAGTTTAAAATTGTATGACATGTTAAGAAAGGAAAAATGTTTTTGAAGTAGAAAGGATATTTTCCTCAAGAATGGAGTTCAAGTGTTTTATCAAAATTATTTTCCATTTAAGATAATATAGGGTTCTGTTTCTATCCCTATTATTACATTTATTTGATTATGATGTGATGGATTTATTTTTATGAATTCCTTTATCTTATATGAACTCTTTTATGATGTCACGATGTTTAGGAATCCCATTTTTATTACATGGTTTATGCAATGATGTATGATTTAATATTTTGTGGCACACATAGGAATGGTATCATTATGAGATTGGTGGGACCTATATCTCCCTCCAATGCATTGGGTAAAGATTTATATCTCATGAGATAGACATGGTTGGAATGGCAGGTTAAACTGGTTCAGTGAAACAGGATTGAAACGAGGAGTGAACTCGGTTCAGAAATGGACTTTGTCTGCTAAGACAGTCTTAGCTGTGAGTCTTGACTACTAAAAAATGATTCTCTATGATTATGTGTGTATGCCACAATGTTTCATGTTTTATGTTATGGTTATTGGGATTACATTTGACTACTATGATTTATCCCATGTTATGAAATTATGATCTCTTTTGTAGGTTAATATTTCCAAAATGTTATTGTCTTATGAATATGATGTGATTGATATTTCTTTTGTTTATCCTTACTGAGAATTTGAGCTCACCCTTTTGTATGTTTTCTTTCCCCAGGTCAGGAAGAAGGTTATTAAGTAGGATATTCCAAAAAGGGACTCTAGATATGATGAAATAAATGGGTGACAATGTAGATGCTTTTTGAACCAGTTGTTTATGTTTCCCAGTTTCTAATGACACTATACCTATACGGTCCTTTCATGGTTTTGTTATATGTTGTAATAAGTGTACATCAATTTTGAAGTATTAAAAATGTATGTAAAGTATGGGTCGTTATAATACCAATCATGGGGATACAACATCAATGAGGCTTGGGACCTGAATGTATGGTACGCCAGATTCCTTGCCACATTCCTCAGCGGATGGCTCCTGTCGGTGCGGGACGCTAGTATGGGCATCTGTCCAGAAACTCTAGTGATGGCTGGTATCATGGATACTAACAAGAGGTTAAACCTGGGGGTCCCCATGTTGGATTGGATATATGCCATCTAAGGATGAATCTTGAGAGGGGGTTGCCTAGGAGAGTATACGGACCCATCCAGATCTTCCATGGCTGGGTTGCAGCTCACTGCAGTGGCTAAAGCTTCCCAAATGTCATCCATCATCCAGTAAATGGCCTGCTACACTCTCTGCTGAATATTTTCGGGGTCATTCTGATGAAGCTCAATGAGGAGGTGGTACGGATCAGGATGGGTAAACATGCCAACTTGACCTTCATCCCATTCCCAACCCCAACTGGCCAACTGTTAGACAATGGTCAACGCTCACTAGAGCAGAAGGAGTACTTACAATGAATCAGAGACAGGGTGCTCATGGCCTGGATTTATGGGAAGATTTTTTTCAAGCCTTATGTTCCATCCTGGTTCGATATGCAATTCATATTCTTCCAGCGAATTCCAAATAGAGTGTACACAGATGTCTGGGAGGAGAGGCATCCCTATGGTCTTCATCAGTTGTGGATAATTTTCACAACCTACAGCTCTAGCGACATCATCACTATTCCTCCAACCGGAGTGGACGTGGGCCTACAAACTGAGTATTCTGAACATTGGACCATAGCATACCCTGAGGGGCTTCTGCGAAAGCGAGTTTTCCAGCTCAAAGTCGCTAGTGTAGAACCTCAACGGTGAGAGAGAAGGCAGGGTGCCTTTTGAGGAGGAGGACCAGAAGCACCTCAGGCAATGGGGCCTGTGCAGGTCGGAACCTCTGCATCGGGGGAATCGCATGGCATGGTCGTGCCCTCATTGCATAGAGGAGCATGGTCCCACGGAGTGGCCAGAGAACTTCCAAGGAAGAAAATAAGATACATGCTTCAACCTTCCCAGGATGTCATCTTTTCTGCACTATGGTCATCTTGGATAACCCTATAGCAATCAATGAGTACTGAATCCCTCTGGCATAAAATAGCGCAAGATGGGATCGAGCTTCCGGAATTCGGGCTTGTCCGGTTCGCCGAAAGAGTGATATTCCATCAACAGTATGCATACCTGATGGCCATGGACACATACGCATGTCCACGGGGTCGGTGTGTGGAGCCACCTCTCTTGGTGAGGTGCTGCTTGGCTATGAGCATGATCCGTAAAGAATGCCATCGGGGGAAGATGACAGCGATGAGGAGTCGGAGTGTGGAGAAACAGGAGAGGAGGTAGAAGTAGAGGGGGAAGGGTGAGGTGAAGATGACGGAGGAGAGGATTCCCAAGGTCATGGTTGCACGGGTCATCCCATCGAGGGAGTCTCTAGGAGAGCGGTGAGATCGTCAGCTCTGAAGTAGACATAACTGAGATACTCGAGGTATGCTTCAACCCTTGTCTATCCTTCTCCTTTTGTTCACTTTCCATGCAACCCTTAATCCACTTTCTCTCCCCTGCACAAGAGCATACTGGTGCTGGGACTGATCCGGAGTCTCCAATCAAAGGAGGAGGAGGAGCTCCAATGGAACAAGGCAGGGCACCGACGCTCATTATCGAGCAGACAAGTGTTGAGGGATCCCCCACCATGAAAGATCCTACAACGGCCACATAACTAGAGGGTGATGCCCTGGGTTCCTGTAAGTCCCTTTCTTTGATACCGGTACTTACTGTCAGAGGACCCAGCTGATCATGGTGCTCTTTTTCTGTGCAATGATCACAGCGTTGGAGGCTCGTCGGGCTGCTGAGCCGAGACTATCCATGAGCATGCCATTGGAAAATGAGTTTCCCCATCCAGAACATGCCTCCCAAATTGAGTTGGCTCTGACAATTGGTGAGAAGGGAGAGGCGATCATCAATGGTACTGCTGTCGGGGCAGGGTCGGAAGTCGATGAGGGTGCCACCAGGATCAAAGGGATAGGGTAAGGTCACCCAGATGCAAAGGAGCCTATTCCCCTAGGAGAAATTTCAAAGGAAGACGCAGCTGCTGCCCTGTTGGCTATCATCTCTATAAATTGGCTCGCTGATCCTGATGAAATTGACTATTCGGATTTAGAAGCGGTCGAGGAGAGTATGATGACGCGGCACAGGGGATGTAAGTGCATTCAGAGCATCCTCAATCAGCACCAGGAGGAATGGTTGAAGCGGATGGGGTTACTCCACACCTGGGTACACTTCCTGTGTGCTAGAGGGGAGGATTCTCAACCCCTTCACCTGACGGTCCATGATTACATGGACGAGAAGATGAGTGAGAGAAGCTAGAGCGCTGACGTCATCCGGTTCCTGGAGGAGTCGGGGAGTACCGGAGCATTTATGAGGGTGGAGCTGGAGGTCCAACTCCTTGAGGAACAAGCAAAAGGGAATAATGTATTCATCGCAAACTGCTCTGACCTCATGGATTAGCTGAGGGCCTAGCTAGAGGATGCTCAAGATAAACTCATACAAGCGAGTCACCAGATAACCAAGCTCCATGCTGAACAGGAACATGCACGGGCCAAGGTCAGCGAGCTGCACTCTGTGGTCGCCAATGAATAAAGGGTCCTCAGGGGATGGGAGGCAGTCCTCTGGGCCACCAGAGAAAAGGTGGCGGCATTGGAGGGATCGATCCAAGCAGCTAACCTTTAGGGGACATGATTTGTCCAAACCCATACACTTCTCCCACATTACTACTGCTTGTTCTTTTGACCTTTATGTATGATCAATCTTATTTACATGCCCCTTTACTTTAACATACTTGTCCATTTGGTTTAACATGCTCAACCATAATCCTGAAATAAATGGAAATCCATCGGTAAGGTCACGTGGGTCGTGAGAAGAAAATGTGGCTCATAGTATCACTTCGTTGGATCGTGGGAGCGTCAACTAAGATTCGGGCATTCGAAATTCGAACCCGGATTCCAGAGGAGAAGAGGGAGGATCATCCAAAGGATGATGACCTTAGAACAATCAATGTGTCATCTTCTCAATGTGCTCTAGCACATGATTAGGGTGATTCCAGGGGCATTGGAATCATTCCGAACATAGGGGAATGAAAAATGTGAATCACGTTAACCAAATTCAGAACACATCGGGAGGGGTGTGGCAATGAAGGAATACAATGGACCATGTTCGAAACAAAAAATTCCTATTTCATTAGCCTGAAATGGGGAAAATAAATGAGGGTGGACCACTGACCATGTTCGCAACATGGGACCTAACTCAAATATCGTCGTTCAGTCTTATGAAACTTTGGCCCAGGCAGTAGGCAGACCATAGGTTGAGCATCCATACTGTTTATCGGTCCCTTCAAACATGATCAGTCATCCGGAACGTTGGCCCAGTATAGCAGGCGATCCATAGGTTGAGCATCCATACTATTAGGGGGTCCCTTAAAATGTGAAAGAGGATGAAAATCCTAATATAGGGGAATGAAAAGTGTCGAACGTGAAGTGGTAGTTTGTTCGAGCAGAATCCAACACTCCCAAGATTAATCCACCGTGGTATAAGCATAGTAGGCGGACACATCAATCAGATCATGGATCATCTCTACATTTAGACAGGACCTCTCTGGTGAGGGAACCGTCGCTTCCCAATGTAATTATGGGGCATCACGAATTTTTTCGGGGAAAATGCTGCAGTTACACAATTCCCCGAGAAGTCAGGTCAAGGGGCCGACAGAGAGGGTGGATGGACTTTTGATTCTCGGGGCTGGAACCGAGATGAAATGGCTAGGCGTTCCTATGTTTCTCATAAGGATGATAATCAAGATGCACATTGTTCTAGCAAGGTTTATAGTTTAAGGTCTTAGAACTCCGACCAGGGACTGGTATAGAAGGCAGGAGACACATGGTAAGATGATTATGAAGCCTGATGTGAATGGGGACCTGAGTCCTACTTACTATGCTTTTCCTGGGGAAGTGTTCTGGTCAAGATACTGAACTCGAAATCTAGGCTGGTCCCTCAGGGATGTGCTCGGGTACTCCTATGTATCTCATGAGGATGAGAATCAAGACATACATATTTCTTGGAGAGTGTCATGAAACGCTAAGGTACCAATGTAAAGGATGAAAAGGGGCGTGTGGGTCTAGCCCTCACACCAAAAGAAGCAACATTTGATGTATCTTGTTTTCCTTTAAAGGTGAATGGTTTTTCTTTTGTGGAGTGACCGACCTAGGTTAGAAATTCCTAGAATCACTAAAATAATCAAGCTGTATAATGGCATTGAAAAATGGTATGGTAAATGACTAATACCCAACATGATGTCTTCTATGATGAGGTCATCACAATGCAGTGCTATTTTTTGTCATGCGGTCGAGACGATATCATCACAGTTTATGGTCATGTGGTAGGACCAACCTGCACAGTTTAAAGTCGTATGGCTTAGACCTAGGGAAATGAACACGATGTGATAAAGCAGACCCGACATGAAAGAGGATGAGGACCACATCGTCACCGTGCGCAATTCCGAGAGAGGAGCCACGGGCCAAGAGGTCGGCGAGGGTCATATGATAAGGGGTAGGAGACACTAGCTTCCAGTTGAGCTGGATCCAAAATGTAATGTTTGGGTAACCCCACGTATCCCATGGGGATTAGGTTCATGCTGGGCATGGCTCTTAGAGAAGGTACCAACCATTAGTCATAGCTCTCGGATCGCGGGATCCCCGAGAGATGCCATATTGCAGCTTTGTTTGCCTAATGTGTGGAGGTTCACTGAGGGTTAGTGCCAAGAGTGTCGATATTCCACCTGGACACGATGGGGGGTGGAACATAATTTGAATCCTGCAAACAACATTAAAGGCCTGAAGGGGCTAGCGTGACAACTGACGATTACTGCCGACCATGTTCGCAACCCAGCATCCAGTTACGTTAGCCTAAAATGGGGACAAACAAATGAGCATTGACCGCTGAACATGTTTGTAACGCAGGATTTGTATTGATTTGTTGTCTAAGACCCTCAGAGGCATTGGCCCGTAATGGTATGAGAGCCCTCAGGCATGGTATCCATGTCGTTCTTGGGGGTCCCTTCTGGTGTGAAACATAACGGGGCCCAAATGAAGGGAAACCCGAAGCTTGACAAGTGGAAGGAACTTTCCTAAGTTGAATCTGACACTCCTGGTCCTAGACCAGAGTACTATGAACACATTGGTGGACAACTAAAACGGGTCGAGGGGCTCAATTTGAGAGAAGCCAAGAGATGGCAGATTCCCAGGAGAAGGGGGGCATGGCACAAAAAACCCGGTACCACACATATATACCCCCTCGTGGAGAGGGACAGGGCGAGAGGCCTAGGTGACGAGGAGATTGTGGGATCTCTATGAGATGGGGCTGGACCTAAAGCCTAAATTTTCAGGCGGTCCTACGTATCCCATGAGGATGGGAATCAAGCCACTCGTAGTTCTTAAAGATATAGTTTAACGTCATGTGGGATGACATACAATTTAACGTCATGCGGGACGAGCAGTTTATGGTCATGTAGGACCACAGGCCAGTTTAAGGTCATGGGGGACCGTAAGGGCCCAAATATAGGGCCAGATGCAGTTTAAGGTCGTGCAGGACCAAATGAGGCCAGAATGTAAGACCCAATGCAGTTTAAGTTCGTGTAGGACCACAATCCAGTTTAAGGTCATGGAGGACCATAAGGGCCCAAATGTAGGTCCAAATGCAGTGTAACGTTGTGAAAGACCCTAAGGGCCCAAATGCAGGTCCAAATGTAGTTTAAGGTCGTGCATGACCCTAAGGGCCGAAATGTAGGTCCAAATGAAGTTTAAGGTCATGCAGGACCCTTCCATCAGGCAATGTATTGCTTGAGTAACTTGGCATTAGTGGGAGGAGTTATATGCTCACCATCCATATTCACCAGGGAGTATGCCCCATTGGGATAAAACTTATGAATAATGAAAGGTCCTTCCCATTTGGGCTCCAACTGGGGTGGTTTCCTTTCGGGGATCATTGGTGCCCTGAGAGCTAATACCAAATCTCCTTGCATGATAGAGCAGAGGAAAACCTTCTTTTTGAAAGCTTGATCCATCTTTCTCTAATTCCTTTCTAGGTTGTACAAGGCACAAAGCCTATTCTTGTCCAGTGCTTCTAACTCAGCTAGATAGATTTCATCCACTCTATCCAGTGCTTTCTGGTCATAGTCTGTTGTGCGTAATGAGGGAAATTGAATATCAATGGGCTAGATGGCCTTCGTTCCGTACACCAAGGAATATGGGGTCACCTGGGAGGAATTACGGGTTATCATCTGATAAGCCCAGAGGGAATTGGGGAGCATATCTGGACAACTCTTCTTGTTCGGGCTAGCCATTTCTTGAACAATGTTAGAGAGGGTTTTATTGAATGCCTCGGTCTGTCCATTTTCTTATGTGTGACGGAGGGAGTTATGGTTTGAGTGAATGTAGTACTTGGAATATGATTTCATCAGCTTGGATGCCCGGAATTTGGTGCTGTTATCGGTGAGGATATCGTGAGGAACCCCAAATCGATAGATGATATCAGAACTCACGAAGTCAACGATAGAACGGGACTTGAATTCTTTGAGCGGAATTACCTCTGGCCACTTGGAAAATAAATATGTAGCGGTTAGAATGAATTTTCATTGGCGAGCCATTACAGGTGGGTATGGTCCTACGGCATCTAACCCCTAGAGTGAAAAGGGATAAGAGTACTTTGTAGTATGGAGAGGCTCTGGTGGCCGATGCACAAATTTATCATGAACATGGCATGAATGGAACCTCTTGGAGGACTCAATTTAGTCATGGATCATGGAGGGCCATAAATTACCTAGTCTCTGAATCTGGTGAGACAGTTTTGGCATAGCCTGATGGGAACCACAAGAACTAGCGTGAACCTCTTGAATGACCTGTGGATTCTCGACACCTTGGATGCAACGAAGGAAAACACCATCAAATCCGTGTTTCTATAGGATCCTCTCATGTCTAGGACCACTCTGGAGAGTAAACCACATCACGCGGCATCGGATTCGCTCGCGCTCGGCCCGGTCTACTGGGAGATTACCGTGTTGGAGGTATTCAACCAAGGGTGTCCTCCAATAGGAAATTACATCAATCGCCCCATCCGGACTACCCAGGGACCCTAACGTAGAGGCACCGACGGTAATATTGTTTACCTTCAAGCCATCGTCATCCTCTGGGGTGATGGAAGAAATGACTCTATGATGCACCACATGAATAATCAGATCATCCTGCTTGGGCTCTACAAGCGACGCGACCCGGCTTGCCAAAGCATCTGTTCGATCGTTCTGTGACTGAGGGACATGGATAATCTATGACCTAGAAAGGAACTACATCATTATCTGTAGAGTTCTTTCTAACATTGGTACGAGTTCTGGATTCCAGAAAACATAGTCTCTATTGAACTGCCTGATGACTAGCTCGGAATCCCCTTTCACATGCAAATGGGCCACATCAATCTCAAGGGCTATCTTGAGACCAGTAATGAGGGCATAATACTCTGACTTGTTGTTAGTGAAGCCTTCAGATAATAGGAATTAGTAATGCAAGAAGGATTGTGCTGAAGTAATAAAGACAATACCCAGACCTACTCTATTGAGTCTAGGATCATTAAGCCTCCTACCGGTAGGGCTCCGGGAGGCACCATCAAAGTGAATCTTCTAACATGGGATGACTTGATCGACTGAGAGGACTGCCTACTTAGGAAAATCCAGGTCTAGGGACTGGCCTGTGGAGGTTGGATGGACAGCTAGAAAGTCTGCCAATGCTTGCCCCTTAATAGAATTCTAGGGCACAAACTTGATGTCAAACTGCTGGAGGATCATCCCCCACCACGCTAGTCGGCCAATCAACATGGGGTGATTTATAATGTACATCAGCGGGTCTACCCAAGAGACCATCTGTACCTTGTGGTGCTGCAGGTAATACCGCAGTTTCTGCACAGAAAATTCAAGGGCAAGGCAACTTTTCTTGACGGAGGAGTATCTGGTCTCCGTATCGAGGAGCATGCGGCTGAGGTAGTAGAGGTTGTTCTTCGTCCCCTCATTGTTCTTTTGGGCGAGAAGGGTGCTAAGGGGACATTCTAGGGTAGTGACATAGTGAATCAGCGGCTTTCCAGAGATGGGTGTCCTCAAGACCAGAGGCTGGAGAAAATATTGCTTGATTTCATCAACAGTGGTCTAGCACTCATCATTCCATTCATAAGCGGTGCCCTTATTCATGAGCCGAGAAAAGGGCTTACACTTGCCAGCCATATTTGCAATGAATCATTGTATGTAGGATAAGTGGCCTTGAATACCTCGAAGCTCCCAAATATTTCTCGGGGGAGGCATCTGTCTGATGGCCATTATCTTCTCCTGGTCAATCTCGATGCCTCGGTATCTGACAACAATGCCAAAGAACTTCCCAGAGGTGACCCCGAAGGTACACTTCAATGGGTTCGTCTTCAGGTGGCCGGAACGGAGGACACTGAACACTTTCTCAGGGTCCTTGAGATGGTCCTAGCACTGGTAATATTTTACCACGATGTCGTCCACATAGATTCCACCAATGTCCCCAGGACTGGATTGAAGATGCGATGCATGGCCCGCTGATTGTTGGCACATGCATTCTTCAGGCCGAAGGGCATAACCTGGTAATAGAAAGTACCTTGAGGTTCCCTGAAAGAGGTAGAATCCTCATCCTTGGGTGTCATATGGATCGGATTATATCTCGAATAACCATCCATGAAGGAGAGGGAATGGAATCCAGTCGTAGCGTCGATCAACAATTTTGTCACTGGAAGGGGAAAATCATCCTTCAGACAGTGATGGTTGAGATCTCGAAGTTCGATGCATACTCTGATCTTCCCATTATTCATCATGACTGGAACAATTTTGGTAAGCCACATAGGGTACTGGACCTCCTTGGTGATGTCATCTCTGATAATCTTGTCAACTTCGTCCTCGACCATGGCACCGTGAGACGGATGCATCTTTCAGGGAGGCTTCTTGAACCCGCGATGGTTTGTCTGGAGACCGAGGTGGTGGGCAACTACCTAAGGATCAAGTCCTGGAATCTCATCATAACTCCAGGAGAATACATCACAGTGTTGTTTAAGGAATTCCACGTACCGCTACCACTCCTCAGGGGACATAGCAGCCCAGATTAACATAGGGCTCGGATCAGCCTTGGTTCCGAGGTTCAGCTGTACCAACTCATCGATTGTGGCAGAGAGGCCTTCATCAAAGGTAGGGGAGCATCTTATATATCCTCTTCTCCACTTATGGAGGGATCTTCCATGGGGGAAGCTGCTTCTGAGCTACCAAACCCTTATGGGAGGCCGCTACCAGCTTGTGCGGTCGTGGACATTACATTGGGGCACTCCGATGCTGCCGAGTCCATGGCTCAGAAGGCTATCGACCCGATCCCATCTAGTCACCAGCCCAAGGGGCCATGCTTGATAATATCATATCAGTAGTGGCGTGTTGGCCGGAGGCGACTTATTCAAGCTTGGAAAAATAGATATGTATGATGTACTGTTGCTTCCATGAGCTGGACGTCTCAATACCTGACGTCAGTGGGAGGCTCCGGGATCAATGGATCCTGGTTCGTATAAGAATACGATGTGATCTTCTGACGCCGCCTAGATCTGGGATCATGATTCCCTCTTGTCACGGAAAGGACAAATAACATCCCCATATCGGGGGTTGTGGCCTCCAACCAATGGATCATGAAGATGTTGGCGTCATTCAGGACTGTACAAGGGTCTGGTGTAGTGGTGACGGGCTCAACATCTCTTTCCTGGACTTGCATATCCTTGCTCTTGTAATAATCAGCATCCAAGTAGCGGGCTTCACAAGAGGCGAAAGGAGATGAATTACCATGTAGTATGCCTACTTGACCATTATGGGAGTACATGAGGCATTGGTGATACAACGAGGGGACCTCCACGTGTAGGTGGAACCACGACCTACCCATCAATGCATTGTACATGGTGTCTTGGGGGACAACCATAAATTCAATACGAGCAACTAGGCCACCGAACTGGGTCATCAAATGTATCTTGCTGACTGAGGTCTTTTCTATCCCACCATATCCCTGGATCCTTAAATTGGAGGGAGTCAGGTCATCTTCAGATAACCCTAGCTTCCACAGTGTCTCTGTTGGGATAAGGTTGATCCTGGAGCTAGTGTCAATGAGACAGTGGTGAACCTCCACACCATTGAATTGGCCAGTGATGTACAACGGGTGGATGTGACCATGTATAGGGGAGCCTTAGTCTTCTCCCAAGAATGAAATGATGGCTTGGCAATTGGGATCCTCAACTACTTCAGCATGAAAGGCCTCTGTAGTTTCTACCTCCATCTCATACTGAAGGTGGCGCCTTAAAGCCTCGGTGAGTGCTTCATGCATATCCGGCGATAGGTGAATGGATTCAAGGATGGAGATCCTCGTAGGGATGCCGTCGAGGTGCTTCATAAAATCATACTTCCATGCCAGGTGAAAACGTCTTCTTACAGGGGGCTGGTCGACAATTGGAGGCATGGCGGACCCTACCGGCTGGACCGGCGGCTGACTAGTACTGGGGAAATCTCACTACTCTGTAGTCAATGCATAGAGAATAGCAACTAGGTGGGGACCAGGTGATTGAGATCGGCCTATAGCGGGGAGAATATGGTAACAGTATGGTAGAAGCGACTCTGCCTAGTCCATAAGCACAGACGGTAGTGGAGGCGGGATTGTTGACATCAGATGAAGAGGCTGTGTGTGCTGAGTTCTGCGCTGGACCTGCTATCTGGTCTCAGCGGCATACATGTCTTGGATGGAGGTGCCAACTGATGTTCCCCAGTGACCCATATAGTCGTGGTTCCGCCGACGTTAGAATTGGTTGGGGACATTGTGGAGGTTCACCTGGCGCTCCCCCTCTTCGGGAGTCATATAGGGATTTACCAACTCAATGGTGTTAGTCGAAGCATACCCATGACTATCAATTGACTAATCATCCACCATTGGGAAGATTCTGGTAGGAATTCCCATCTTCTAGGGGCATGGAATCACTGAGAGTGTGGGATGACGACGACATTGGCGGGGCGCGTTGCTTCTTCATGCGCCGCCGATGCTTTCTCTTCTGGGAAGCGGTCGGCTGATTCAGGCATGCATGGATAATTCCATGGGCGCGGGTGACCATCCTACAAGCCATACAGTCGTTCTACTTCTAGGACCTGCGGTCAGGAACCTGCTGCCACTCGCTTTCACTGTCGCTACTACTATCTAATCTCACAAAGTCACCTGCCACTTGTGTCGGGGGTAGGCTTAACCTGACAATGTTATTGTCAATCTGGTCTTGGTGCCTGTACTTGAACACATAGAACTACTTGATGGTGTGGCCAATTATCCGGTGATAAGGTCATTACTTGGGATGATCAGCGATACGTGCCTCTTCTGGCTTCCGGCACTCAAGCAGTCGCACAATTCTCTGCTCTAAGGCGCTGCAGAAGTAGCTGGGGACCTGAGCCTCATTGAACGAGTAGGTCTGATTCCTTCTGTTAATAAATGGGGATCAAGGAGCATGATCCTAACAGGGGCCAGAGGAGCCTTCTAAGGAGGCAGAACTTGATTATCTCTCCTAGGCGGTGGCGGCATGTTGCGCGGGGTGTTTTCCAATTCTGAGGTGGGCGCTGCTGGGCTGGAAAATGTGCCCACGGTGGTGGACCTCTACGGAGCTGCTGAGCTGGCTCCACTGGTAGAAATTATAGCCTCCGGGGGTCCTCTACCTGGGACACGTTGGCGGCCCTGGCTCTAGAAGCCCTCCTTACTGGAATTTCAAGGGGTAGCAAGTGTTCCTAACGAGCCTGTTGCAGAGCTTCCTCGAGGCACTGGGCCTTATCCAAGAAGTCTCGGAACCCTCCGGGATAATTCTGAGTGATCAGGGAGGTAACCAGTTCATTCTTGACATTCCCCACACACATCGTTAGAAATTTCTCCTGACTCAGTGGCATATCAGGAGAGGATGTGATCCCCTTCCACTAGGTGATGAAGTCTGAAACTCGCTCATTGGGCCTTTGCTTGAACCTGGAGAGGTCTGCGATGTTCTTATTCCAGGTGGTAGAGATGAACTGGTAAAGGAACTGCCTGCGAAGATCTTCCCAGCTAGTTATAGATCACATAGAAAGCTTGTTGTACCAAATAACTGTTGGATCCTCTAGTGTCTGAACAAAGAAATTGAGCTTGGCAGCCTCCTGTTGTGTTGGGGTCCCTAAAATATGCCCACACCTTGAGTTAAAGTGGTTCAGGTGCTGCGGTTGGTCCCTCTTTTCATTAAAGGGGGAGAAAGTGGGATTCCCAAATTTCGGGGGTGTCAGCATGTCATCCACCCATTCTGGGTATGGTTTTCCATCAGATGGGATAACCACCTACCGAATCTCCAAAGCATCCAGGCGGGCAATGAGTGACATCATCGGATCATATGGTTGGGGGTCCCTATCCTGATGGGGATCCCTAACCACGAGCGCATTTCCGGGCTCTTCAATTCTGTAAAGAATTTTGGCGGCTCGTGGAGTGACCCTTGGGGTGGCCGAAGGAGCCCGATCGGGGATCCTTGCATTTTCGTGTAGCTTAGGGGGGTTGGGCGAGACATAACGCCCCCTCTTGCTGTGAGCTAATGCTTCTCTCCTGTCAGCGAAAACGACATGATTGTGGTTTCCAGGGAGAATCTCGCCGAGGGGTAGTTGTTCTTGCCCCTGCTGTCCCGGCCTAGGATCACGATAGTTGGGTCGCCGCTCTGCAATTCTCTCAGCCAGAAGTTCATCAACTAACATCTTCTTCTATGCAAGTTGTTGGTGCTGCGTTGCATTCTCAGGGTCCTCCTATGTCTTCTGCACTGAGGCGGACGGGTCAGAGAGTTGGACAGCTCCAATGTTCTCTTTACCCATATTGACGTTCTGGATGAGTACCAGTGACTCTGTGGGTGTAGGGAGACCTCGGAGGTTCCTCTACTGATTGGTAATCCTCCCTGATGGGTCCAGTGGTGGCGCATCCTTAGAAGGGAAGTCCCCATCAAGAATTCCTAGATCATTCTCCTCTCCTGTAAGATCGGTCATATTGACTACCACTCTTCTTGGGGGCAGTTCCTCATTATCACCTAGCGAGTCGGGTTGCCGGTGAATCACACTAAAAAGAAGGGTTGCATATTGCACCCAGCCACAGACTTGAACGTGGGGGGTAGCCTCCTCGATAAGTCTGTGGAGTACTTTAAAACTCTGAATGTACTGCTTTTGGAGGGCCATGTGGTGGGCACGCGACTCATGGTGCTGAAACACAAGGAGTGTGGCCAGTTCAACCAGACAGAATTTTTTGATGATGTCTTCGAGGTGCTCTTGGATCCAAGGTTAAGCCACCTGTCGGTGGTGAAGACGGAGGTGAGTCACCCAAGGGGTCTGTCAGAAACATTCAAACTTCTCCAGGGTGAGTGAATCTAGAGTATCAAAATTAAACCCTACGAGTGGCCAAAACATCTCGGGGAAGTGGCCCACTGTGAGGATGGTCTAGAAGATCCACATCTATGATCCATATTCTGGCCTTTTTTCCCCTCTCGTTAACTGAGGGTGGCTGAGGAACTAGCAGCGGCGCTGAGGCGGGCCGCTGGGGCGGCGGACTGGCCGACAGAGAATATGGGGAGCGGGCTGATTGGCCACCGAATCTTCGGCTGTCCTATGAAGGTCGCAGTGACATGACCACCATATCGCAATAGAATGATCCAGTAGCAAGGGATCCCGAAACAACATCGACATCTGCCAAGGGTGGGTTATGTCATGGAACTTCCACCATAAACCCCCAAAACATCCCCTCGTAGTCTCTAACCAAGGTAGAGGGTTCTTCCGGATATACTGGTGGTGACTGCGTGTTCGGTCCCTGGGGACATGCCATGGTCTCGTCCTCCTGGATATACCTTCATAGGGAAAAAGGGATCCGGGGGATCTCACATTCCGGGAGTGCAAGGTAATGCACCTCGTTCCTCCCACAACCCTTGACTTAGAGAGCAGAGGGGAGGGCTCCTGTGCTGAATTGTACTCCACCTCGGAGTCTAAGAAACGGACTTCTCTGATTCATGTCTGGCCTTCCCCAAGATTCCTCTTGTGGCGGTGTCGACCTGCTCTCCTACCCCTGGATTGTTCTTCAGGATAGGGCAGATTTCCAACATGGGGTCCTCCAGTTGCACTAGTGCTGGGGCGGATAAAGTTTCCACCCGATGAAGCCGGGGTGCGAGGAGCACCGAGACAAATGTCTAAAGGGACATGGGGAGGACCTCTGTACTGGGCGTTGGTGAAGTGGGAATGGCTTCCACCTCTCTGATTGTTGGGGGGAGGAGGACATTCACCAATCGGCATAGGGACATGCGGAGGACCTTTATATTTGTGAGTGATCGGACATGCGATGTCTCCATAATCACGGTCCGCTGTAGGGGAGGGACCCCATTTCCAGTGTAGTGAGCACAAGAGAGAACCCCACATAGAGTGTTTCTATCATGGGGGAGACCCTATCCTAGTTTGAAGGTGACATGGGGTAGACCTCCAAGCCGAGGTTGGAAGTAGGGAGGCCCCGCACCTTCCGTAGTGGTGGTGCGGAGTGAGCCTCCACACTGGGCAGCACTACTGCGAATTGGTCTGCAGTGGCCATCGCCTATGACGGTGACAGGGAGAGTCGACAACACCTGCCCGTGGGGATGTTGGGGCCTCGATCTAGGTCGGGCGTATAGCTTCCCCTACTCAACGCATGCAGGGATTCGGGGATATGAATCGGCGATGGCTCGGGCCACACTAGTTGCTGATGTTGACGCCCCACAACGAGAGTCTTCTTCTGCTTGTGCCTGACGCTAGCGTTGGGTCAGGTGGGCAGGAGCCGGTGGTGCAGGCACGTGGATTACCTACTCCTTGTCTTGGGGAACCGAACAGTGGCACTGACGTAGCCTACTGAGGGCCCTCGTCGGGAGCCCTTGAAGCGGGACTCTGATCGTGGTGGCCTGAATATCCCCTACTTCATCAGCGTAGGGGAGGGAGCTCTCAAGGAGCTATGGGGACAAGCTCCTGATGTGATTGAATGTTGGGGTGGGGATTAGCGGCTCCCTGCACGGCCCTCGTGGGCAGCATTAATGGTGTGGTGTAACTTCCTCGAGATCCAACCGGGCCATACCCCTGGTGGGGATGAACCCCTCCACCTCGTACCTGAGTACAAGGTCATTGATTACCCTTCTCTGGATAATATCTAAAGGGGAGAGGGGGAGTTGGCGCCCAGCGGTCATTGCAGTTGCAACCGTCAAGGAAGAGGTAGCATCACGCAGGGTAGCCGCATCAATATTGCCCCTCCCCCTATACCAGTGGGCAGGTGAATGAGCTATAGATGAAAAAACATGGTTCCTGATAGAAGGGAGATGAGATCATTAATACTACTAGGAAAAGGAATCTACAACCAGTTCCCTAGAACAATTCCGTCTTCAGTGGCCCGTAAGAGGGATCCACATTGATAACGTCACAGAACGGAATTCTCAACGTCCTGACTGTCCCAACTTCTGGTGAGTTTTCATATCAAGCCTGCTTGGTGGGACCTAGTACCGGATGACGAGGTCAGACGATAGGCTTATCCACTGATGTCCTGAATGCTACTAAACTATATTCTGAGGAGAGGAGATTCACATTGGGTTCACCATTTTATGTCTTTGATGTTTTCCTCGGGGCATGTGAATCTGTCACGCAGAGGACGTGCTGTTGTTACCCCACATTCCCACTTTCTAAAGGTGGGCGATATCCCATCCTTATTCAGGGACATATTCTCCTTGATCTAAATGGGATGATGGGATGTCGGTTCTTCCATCTGTGGATTCCTCCATGGAGCTCATCACCTAGTCCAGGTGTCCCTCATAGATTTAAGACGTTGTTCATGAAGCTCTTCCCGACACCATATCATCATGGACAAAAGTAAATTACGCCGCTTCTGTCAAGTCCTTCCAAGGGGTCCAGTCAGGGAAGCTGGCTTCAGTTGGGAGAGTAGTGACGCTGGGGCATCATGTGGGTGTCTTGACGCTGGGGATTGGCATGTTTGTATTTTGTCCCTTATTATAGGTCTTCTTGAGGGCGAGGAAGCCTGATACATCCCACATAGAACGCGGGGAATTGTATTCCATAGTCATGTATCTGTGGATTTTCCCATCTTACCATGTTTAACACAGGTTATGCAGCAATTTTAACATCCTGTGGAGATGGATTGGATTGATCAGAACACTAGCTAGAGAAGATCAGACTGAAGAACCCCTGGACAAAACGCCGATGTTGGGTCTAGCGCGTGGGCGACATCCCGAATACTCTGGCGGGGAATGGGAAATAGAGTGGCATGATCCCATCGGGTTATAGTGGCCCGAGTAAGAATCAGGTTGGATGATGGCATTGGGCTTGACGATCTAAGAGACTTTCTACATATCCCCGTGGCAGGGAATCAAATTTTGCGTTGTTTGATGATACGGTGGGACACCTGAGGAGGCGGCCGATGAGAATGGATGCATGGATGGGATGCAGAAGAAGTTGAACCTCCGGGTTAGGGAATGAGAATCCCAAGACAAATAGGCTCGAGTTAAAGTTTAGGATGATACATGAGTGATGGGATTGAACCTTGTGGAGGCTTCCTAGGTATCCTCGTGGCGGGGAATCAAATACCATGTAGTTCAGATGGTGAATACAGTTTAACTTCATGTGGGAGGGGCATGGGGCGTACACTCTGAGGCGGCCCAAGCTGATGGTGAACTGACGTGAATGGGGTTAGAAAGACCGAGTGGTGGGATTGAACCTCATGGAGGCTTCCTAGATACCATGCCTTAGCACAGATAAAAGTCTACGTAGTTTGGGATGGAATGCAGTTTAACGTTATGCGGGACGAGATGATTTGGGGCTTATGCTCTGAGATGGCCCAAGGATATAGTTTTGGTGAACCGACGTGAAGAGGGACCAGGGGTCCAGATGGATTTGGGATTACGCTTTGAGGTGGCCCACGGTGGAAATGGGGCTTGACACACTGACACGAAGACGATTAGGGCCAATGGTTTTTCGGGATAGTGCCTCATAGAGGCTTCCTATGTACCAAGCCTTAGCACAGATCAGTGACCCCGTAGTTTGGGTCGGTGGGGCTTATGCTTTAAAATTCCCTTTGGTGGTGGGGCTTGAACCTCGTGGAGGCTTCCTAGATACCATGCATTAGCAGGAATCAAAGTCCCCGTAGTTTGGGTTGGATGGGGCTTATGATCTGAGATGACCCATGGTGGTGGGGCTTAAACCTCTTGGAGGATTCCTATGTACCAGGCCTTAGTACGTATCAAAGTACCGATAGTTCGGGTTGGATGGGGGCTTACTCTCTATGACGGCCCATGGTGGTGGGGCTTGAACCTCATGGAGGCTTCCTACGTACCATGACTTAGCACGGATCAAAGTCCTCGTAGTTCGGGTGTACAGTTTAATGTCATGTGGGAAGAGCATAGGGCTTACGCTCTGAGGCAGCCCAAGGTGTGTCATGGACAGTTCCCACTCTAAGCTTACAAGAGTCATGCCCAGGGTGAGAAACAAGGGGCATAAGAGACCTGATGATCACGTCGCAAACGGTGCGTCTGTGGGAAGTGAACATGGGATTACACATTGAGCGGCCCATGGTGCTGGGACTTACTCCAGGATGGAGGCACGCGGGCGACAAAGTGCAACGGGAGAGGGACTTGGGACCAATGAAAGGAGGATCCTCATTCCATAGCATGCCCTCTGTTCGCCTTGGCACTGAGGAATTGAGGAGGAGCAGAGGTGCTGCCTCCTGCAAGAAAAGCTAGGGCTTACACCAAGGTGGCTGCCCTTCCCTGCGGACAAACACCACTCCGATAAAGAGGATATCATCCCCTATGAGGGGTGATCCCTTCCTCGGGGAGACGAGTGGGTGTGGAGAATGTCTGAGGTGGGTGGGGGGACCCTACGTGTAAGGCACGAGGCTGGGTAATAGTTTAACATCATGTGTTGAGGAAGTGGTGCTTGGTAATTTAACGTCCTGCATCTCAAACGAGGTGGGTTTTCTTCACACCCCTAGGAATTACATAACCGGTACCCGTTTCTCCTTGTGGAACGGAAGGCATCGATAAGGCTATACTGAGGGGCTGTCATGGAGTGAACCATCAATGGGTCCATGTTAGCGTGGCTATGCAAAGAATCCATAGTCGTTAGCGTGCCTATGTGAAAACCATGAGGCGAAGCAATGCAAGGGGAAGGTTTTTTTGAGGGACTTTGATGTTAATTCATGCGAGCCTAGAAGGTCATACAGGAGAACCATGTATGATGAGGATGCCGTGGGAGGACAAGACACCTGTGAATGGCACCCAGAAGGAGGTCGTCAAGCGTTCGGGCAAGGGGGTGCCCAGGGAGCACCGAGGTGAAGGGCCCCGAGGGATTGCGTGCAGCCCTTGGGGCTTGCGCGAAATAAAGGGGGTCGGCGCAAAAAGCCCCGGGTCGGCGCAAAATTAGTGTCGGTTGTGAGAAATAGGGGGGATGAGGTTTTGCGCGCGACTTGAATGGATTGCGCGCAATAGAAGGGATTGCGCGCAAAGGAAGTGATTCTGTGCAAAGGAAGAAATTTCACTCAAAGGAAGTGATTACATGCAAAGGAAGGGGTGTGCATGAAAAAGGGAGGATTGTGCGTAGCTTGGCTGGATTGCATGCAACAGAAGGGGTTGCGCGTAATGGGTAGACCCTGAAGAGGTTGGAGTATCACCTAAGCTATTAGGATCTTGTGAGAAGGCAGATCCCAGAGCGATATGGCACGAAAAAGAACCATACCTGAAGGCCATATTGCACGCGCATGGAATGGAAATTACGCACATGAGAGGTGGTTCGAATTCTTCATCCCCAAATAGGAAGGGAGATCCTTCTGTTTATAGGCATCCAACGGTGTGTAATTTAGGGCTGCGCGAAATATTTTTCATGACGGAGGCCGCGGCGCGAAAGGTCAAACATGTTGGACACGGTCCTGAAATTATTCCGCGCCAGCACCGGGACTCTTTTCGAATCCCAGTACTTTCTGTGGGAAACATATTTTTTCGTGACTTCACCCTTTTTTTCATGAAACACCTCCGGTCCCTCCAGACTGGGCCTCCCGACCCTAATTTTCTTTTCTTTTTCATTTCAGAACATTCTCCAGCACTTATGCAGAATTCGGAGTCTACAATATGTTTGGATTTTCAACATTGACTATTGTGAATTTCATCCTTATTATTAGAAATATTAGATGTTTCACTTTTCTTAAACATCCAGGATTTAGAATCATAGATAATAACTATTTTATTATTGGGAGAGAATTTATTTAAAATATTATTCATCTTTCTCCCCATGGGTTTTTCTTTCTTATCAAAATTTTATGTGATTATTTTCTAATCAATATTTGAAATATGTAGAGATGAGATTGAAACATTCTTTTTACGCATTCCATTTTATACATCATCGATATTTTTTAGGGTTTTCAACAAAAATTGTAGAATATAGAATATTATATACCTATGTATTAATCTCCTCCAACTCTACCTTATATTCACTTGAAATGGCTTCCATTTTTTCTTTTTCATTAAAGGGATTGTATGAAAAATCTATTTTACAATGAAATAATATTATATATGACTAAAATTGAACCACTAACAATGATCATTTTATTTATTCTGAATGGTGTTTTGGTCTTCTTGATGTATTCTTGTGGTCTTCTTGGGAAACAAGCTTCCACACACTTTTCCCTATATACCATAGTCAAGGTGGTAGTATTATCATCACCATTGTTCCTTTATAATTGTATAGATATTGTTTTCCAAACATCAATATTCATAATTATATATTTGTAAACATTATTAAAAGATTTTACAGTTGTTACATGTTTCTTTAATGATTCATGAGATAAATCATTAACCAAATTTATGATCATCATATCATATATTATAGGTCCTTCTAATTAATATTATTACAATAAACATTGACTTATAGCCCCAACTATCTCCCTCTTTTGTGAAATCTTAATATATATCTTCTCATGAATGTCCAACTGAAGTTCAAATTATAGAAAATTAATATCAATGAATATGTTATGATATTCCATAATAATATTATTCTCATACCTTTCTTTCTTTATTCCACTAGCTTCATCACTATCCATCTCATCTATATTTTGTAAAAATGAATCATGTTTTCTGAACTTCTTTAACATGTCGTCTAAAGAAACTCCTTGACATTGATGATATTTGTAATCTGTTATTCTTCTATATAGATCTTTAAATTCAACATTCTTCTTGAATCCTTATTTCTCTTCGACTTCATTAAGACACTTTAATTTAAAATCTGTTGATTTTATTTCAAGCTCTAATATTTCAAATATAAATTCTCATACATTCTTGGAGAGGATCGTACATTCTATATATTTTTCATTTAAGGCCTTATACATTACTTTTTACATATCCTCAAGCTGAGTGTCATCTTCATACATGATTTTAAATATCCGACATGTAATGGAGACTAATGCATTGGGATATATGTGCATAAAATCCATTAATGAATTATTTGATATATTATCACTCTGACTAGTTCAGGGGTAATTGATTGGATTTTTTTAATTGAAATAACACATACCACATAATAACATGTGGTAGAGAGACTTTCCTTTTATTCTAAAGAAATAGGATCTAACACTTCATTACTTTACACTCTAGATACTTATTGGTGGTTTGAAAGGCATGGATAATCTGAAATATCCTCTATAATAGATAACATGGATCTCTTCCTCTAGTTTATTTTATTTTTATTATCCTGTTTATCATGGTCTAGGGGGAAATAAAATTAATCCCATAGATAAATAAATCATCACCAATACAATAAATAAATTTTAATACCGGAAATTAAAAAAATATTCAAAAGAGAGTAACTAAAATAAGGAGTATCTAGTATAGGTGAACCCTAACTCTAATACAAATTAAGAGGACTGTATATGGATATTATCAACACTCATAGGGGGCTAAATCAGTGTTGGAAGTACTTTGACAACTTTTAATAATTTATCTATTAACCCTTATAATTTTTAGGATTATGATTCTCTCATTATCTTTTTCTTATAACATAGTGTATATGAAATCATGTAAAATAAAGAAAATTATATTTTTAAAAGTTTTACTACTCAATAAGAGGATCTAGTACTTGTTGTGTAAGGTTATGACTAGTACACATGTAACATAATATAATGATACACTAGAAAATAATGTTTTTTGTAAAATAATCTTTATCCAAGTGTGAGTCCCTACACATTAGTACGGGTGATGGAAAAAATTATTCCATGTATTAGTGAATTACTCATATATCTTGAAACTCCTCACTAATTATTTATACTACATATTAAAATAGTATTCAACTTCTAGTTAGAAACTTTATAACACCAATAAATTCAAAATTTTGATAAGATTTGTATTCAATTTCATAGTTTTAAATTGTTCTTTTATTCCCTATACTATTATTTTGACACCAACAAATACATAACTCTTCTTCTTCTCTAGTGTAGTAAATAAAAGTAATATTATCTTATTTTAGTTATTCATTATTGTATTCCTTCCCTGAAAAAAGAAATTCATTTCACACTCTTTTTCTCATCAAAAAATTATATTTTTTCAATTATCTAAATATCGAATTTTAATTAAATCATCAAAATAATTAGGTCATATTCATAGATATATTATAAATAATGAATATAATATCGATATCTACTTAATTTTTTTTGAATATTTTTAAACCTAATATTAAAATATAGAAAACTTCGGACATTATATTACACATTTATATGAATTATTAATGGAATTATCACCCAACAACCTTGTAACAGAAATATTTTCAGGGATCGTTTATGAGTTATTAGGTTATAATTATCATGATTTAACACTTCATTTGATAGTGTATTTGATATCATTGTTATTTTTATTTTCATAATATCTTCCCATAAATTCATATAATATGGGAAACTGACTTCTTATTACCATAGGTTTATGTATGAAAAACCATATCATCTTCATTATTTTTATCAATGAACTAATAATGTCTTATATGTTTTTAAAAAAGCCTCATGATGTAATTATCTTATATTATCTTAAAAAAATTGGTTCTTTGTTATATTTCACATGTTATTCTATATACATTATTTATTCTTAAAATAATCATTATTTTGAGAAACTATGTTGTTTTAAAACTCAAATAATAAGAAGAATGGGATTCTCAACATCATTTTTTAATGTCAGAGATTCAGAAAAAATATTTCTTTATAAAACAGTGATGCTCACCAAAATTGTTATATCTTTATCTGAAAAAAATTTGGAAGTGTATTAATAATGTACTAGCTTAAATAATGTTTTAATAATCATTCATTTGTGTTGATTGAGATATATAATGATATCATGTACCTATTATTCTTTATGAAAGCAGTGTGCAATTCTTCTTATTTTCAAAAATTAATTTTTGGAAATCCCCTTCATATCTCTCTTATATAGATCAGAAGAGGAATAAAAAAAATTCTTCCTTGGTCCATTGTTTTTTATAGAGATGTTTAAACACCTCAATGTCTTCAATCACGATCTTACATCCTGGAAAATATTCCAAGTAAATCAATATCATGAACTCCTGAGGATCGGGAATTTTGAATCCTCAAACAATAGTTGTATTGTTCCAAAAAATATTTCACATTTTCTTACTTGATAAAACCTTATTTTTTAATGGTTAATATTTCTCATGAATAAAAAAATATTTTCATTCTTCTTCTTTTAATCCATACTACTAAAATTCCTTCTACAACCTCATTTGCATCCATCCATTTCTTAGAAGAATATATGTCTTTATGGAAACACATGAATAATATTGCAAATGAATATGAGATTATGAAATTAATTATTAACTCAATATCTCAATCAGTTGATTATTATTGGAAAATTGAAGCCAAGATATGCATGAATTCTGGTGAATATAAATAATATAAAAAAGTTTTCGGTTGATGATGATCATCACACTGATCAGTCAACTAGGATCAAATGGGTCATATAATTGATGAAATTTATCTTTTTTTAATTATGGATAAATAATAATTTTGTTAACCTCACCCCACATTGAAATTCATCAGTATCCCCTTGTCCCTTATAAACCAACCTGTTCCACTTCACAATGATGAAAATAGTGGTAATTTTCACCCTCAACAGACCAAAAATACCCTATATGGGACATGCATCACCTCAGTTGTCCACCAGGGAACTCTTAATGTGTGAACATCATGTTCCATTCATACCCACCTATGCACTCCACGTGGGAACTATTCTAGGCCATTATCACACAGGTTCATGATGATATACTGGCTCACCTGAATGTCTCCCATTCATGGTTGATCCTTACTCGCACATGTTTGTGGTTTTAATGGCCTAGAATTTTTTCATGGATTGACAATTATTTTTCTATTAAACATAAGAAATATATACCGTAAAATTCCATCTTATACGAAATAAAAACCCAAAAAATCCATGACATATACTTCTCAAAAATTATTTAATGTTATTCATGAAAAAATAACAGATGAATACATAATATATTGTATGGAATTATTTTTATTTTTACTAAAAATAAATCTTCTGGAAAATTTCATGGTCTTATTTAAAATATTATTCATCTAAATAATGTTTTTATCAAAGAAATCATTTAAATGTTCTTTAAAACCATCAATGGTCCTTATTCAATACTAAAATATTGCATAAAATTTATCAATGTCTCTTCTTCATCATATAGTAAGTAGTGTATTCACTATAAATGTTCAATTGTATCCTTTATTTCTCATTAAGTTTTGATCTATAATTTTTTGAGTTATAAACTCAATGTATTTGAAAGAACATTCTTCAAATAATAATACATTAGTAATTTATTAATGAACTTTTTATCTACTAAACATTTACATTTTCATCAAACATAGATATCTTTGATACATAACCTCCAATAACACCTTTAACATATTTACATCAATGATAAATATCTAATTTATTTAACGATATTAAAAACAAATATTTACCATTGACCACTAATTCAAGTCTAACACAAAGTAGGATCTTTAATTTCATGAAAAGATAACTCATGTCACCCATTTATAGGATCTAAATAATCTCTTTATAGAGATAGAAGAAAGTTCTCAATCCCCAAGGGTTGGAACTACTTCCTAGTAATCAAGAAAACACTCTTTTGATTTTTTTCTCAATAAAACACTACCCTAAAGCTTCCTTAACAATGATCTGGATTTGAATGTATAATATATTGGATAGTGATTCATATAATAACTAATTATGAAAAGAAAATATGATCCAGAAATAGAATTAAATAATTAATATTTTGAGAAATCCCAAATATAAAAATAAAATAAACTAATACAAGATTTATACATAATAATATTGGTAATAAGGTTTATACATCAATCCAAAAATATAAATTCTAGAAGTAGAATGATGAGGTAAGCTAATGAGGCCAGTCAAATTATATGAGTATAATATAAACTGAATTAATCAAAATTACTTGTCACTCATTTACTTGTGACACGAGGCTTAACACACCATATTTTCACCTCATCTAAACCCAACCTAGGTTAGTATGAGTAACAACTACCTCATAATGGGTTTTTTCTCCTTACAAGTTTCATAAAAAATAATTTCTTAACACACCAAGGGTTTGAGAATAACTATCCTAGAAGGATTCATCCAATAAACCCTTCAAATTAAATTATAAGATAATATATTTCATGTTAATTTGAAAATACACATATAAAAGTTTCACATTAATATTTTTGGAAAACCAAAAAAATGTAAGAATCCTTAAAGTGTATGAAAGATGAATGGAACAACATGATAATGAATGTTTTTAGGAAGAATATATGAAATTATTAGTAAGAATCATAATGAAAATAATCATCAAAAGGAACTAAGGGATCATGGTTTTGGATTCCAAGGGACTCTATGCCATCATTATATAATATAAATATGTTCCCAAGGGAGCACAATCTCAATATAGGGGATAACGTTGGAGGATATTAATGGACCATATAGAAAAAAATATTATATAATCATTTCCCACAGATAGGAATATAAGGGAGCACCATTTTATAGTAATATTTTTGTAATTTTAAAACATCATCCCACCTTGGATCCCTCCAAGTAACCCCAAAAACTCACCCATTAGATATATAAAATAATTTGGGTTCTAATTAAATCCATATTAAGGAAAACAATAATAGCATTAATGTTAATTTTAATAATTAATTAAATACATATTAATTTAAAATAATTATATTTCATTATTCCAATTAATAAATACCATAAAAATTATTGAAAATTAAGATTATAAATTTCATCAGGCACCGTGTAGACATGAAATTAAACAATAATTTTAATAACCATTTGAACCAAAATATTTGATACAAATTATATAAAAAATAGGTACAAGGGTGTGATAAAAAAAATAAAATCAACATATCATAAGACTACATGAAATCCCATTAGTAAAAAATCATGTGTTATTGGTTCAAAATCTTATGAATTGTTTATGGGTTCAACAATGGAATATTGATTGAATCCATTATGAATTATTATATCTTATGAAATATATAAGGAATAGATCATATAATGAAAATAATAAGAATAAGAAATAATAATCCATTATTAAAACATAATATCATCATTGATGTATTCCACTGTGTTTGTTGGGTGAGAGTGTGGGGGGGAGATAAGGGAAGAAGATGAAGAATGGTGGAGAGAGGTGATAATTTGATTGAACTCAATGTTGAAAGAGAGATTCAAGATTGAATCTAAATATATCGGGATAGAATAATATGTTAATTATGGGGTGTATGAAGGATTCTTATAGGAGAAATTTTAAGTGTAATAAAAGACTCATATTTTAATTATATTTTACCAAAAAGTCAACAATATCAAAATTTTAGTGCGTTATAGGGTAGAACGGTATAGTCCATTCAAATTTTGCAAATGCTATATGGAAAAAACTATATCCTCTATATACCCACTAATAATATATGTATATTTATTGTGACACTTACCTAATTTTTAATGTTCTTTTATCTTCTTATCAACACATTGTATGGTCACCACACGGTCTTTATTACTCTTTGTCATGACCATATAACAAGGTAATTTCTTCATAATATTTAAAATCAGTCTAGAAACTCAAAAATATATGCTATAATAATAAATATTAATTTATATACCTAAAAATGGAATCTGGGATTATAAAAACCATGATTAATTGTTTATATAATCATCACACATTCTATTATAAATACTCTACTGTTAGATAATGAATTTTTATGAGTTTAGATTATTAAAGTTAGAATTATAAAACATTAATCAATGAAACTAGCACTAGAAGAAAATGGTCTTTAATGTCAGTTTTTAACCGATGTTGAAGTCGCCGACATAAAAAATAGGACTTTTTTTACTTTGGTTTCGGTATATTAACGCTAAAAATAATTTGAATTTGATTTTTAGCACCAGTTTTGTATAAAATTCATTTCCAAAAAACTCATACGTATCATTTTTTGTGTCAATTTCCTTAAAAACTGATGCAAAAATTTAAAAAAATCAACATATGTTCATCAAAAAATATAATGCGTGGAATGAAAAACATGACGTTTGTTTTTAGAAAAAAATACGCCAAAAAGTAATTATATTTTTGCTAGTCTTGGACTTAAAATGAAGTTACAGATCAAAAGTTATGGTCGAAAAATGTTGAACCTGTCAATGATTTAATTGATACAACTTTTTTCAAAGAAAACATGATGATAATGAATTAAATTCATATACTCCAAATTAAATAATTTAAACACAATATTTTAAACATATCTCATTGGTTTTAAGTACTACCATCAAAATTATATGTTTTTTTATCATTATATCTCTTATATTTTGAGAAAAAACTCATGTGATAATAAAAACAGTGATAAATAATTAAATTTACACCCTGGGTTGTAAATCTCATCCCAATAATTTTTATTTATAACTCGATAATAAAAATTACTCATCGTTATAAGAAATAAAATCAAGTTATTTTTAAAATTAGGATAATAATACTAAGGAAAACAAAATAATAGAATTGGAACCATGTCCAAATTAACGATTGAAGTCGCGTTGAATAATTGATTGAATCAAAGAGGATGAAAATGATGAATGGAGGAGAAAATTGATTTATAAATATTAAACAACAATATTTTAGACTGTGTTGTATTAAAAGGTATTAGTATTTTAAAAATATAATCATTTTTTGTGAAAAAAACTGAAATTTTGATCATGTGTTACTCTTTAGCATCGATTTTGTTTTAAACAAGTGCAAAAGAGGATTTAGATTCTCTTTTTGGAGTTGGGTTTTTAGAAAAATGATGATCAAAATGCCAATTGATATCATTTTTTGTGTTAGTTTTTTAATAAAACGATGATAAAAATGTATTTAAATATTTTTGGCATCGTTTTTTTAATAATCTGACAGTAAATATTTTAAAATAAAAACCATGTCACGTTGCTTTTTTTTAAAACCAACTCCCAAAACTAAAAAAATTATTTTGGAATCGGTTTTTAAATAAATCATCATAAAAAACTAAAAAATCATATTGTTGTAATTATTTATTATACCTGATGCCAAAAATTAAAAAACATAATATATTTTAGATAATTCCTTAAACATTGATTTCACTGTTCATGGATCAAAAACAATGTTACAGATTAAACATTATGGCCTTTGAAAGATGGAATTCATTGATAATTCTCTTAGATAATATCAACTTCTCACATCAATAACTTTTAATATGTAACTCTGTTTTTGCTCAACGATAAGTCAAATCAATGCATAGAGAATTCTCTAAAGGACTGTACTCTATTTTTAATTTTCTGTGTTGATATTCATAAAAATCAACGATAATTTGTTTTTAGTTTTTCATGTTGGTTAGTATTAAAACCCAAGGCCAAAAAAATTTTCATTTTTTTGGGCCTTCGTTTTTAATAAATTGACGCTAAGAAGTCTTTGCCAACATTATATACATTGGTTTATTAGAAACCGACATAAAATTACCAACATTAAAAATCATTTTTCTACTAGTACATGGGGGAAAGTATTTAAAGGGTTTATTAATAAATTCTACTAGTAATATATTTCAAATGATCCATAAAAATACTTACCACATTTTCCATTATAATAAATATAATAATAACAATTAGTAGTGTTTTCCCTTAAAGAAGTGGAATAATTAAATATATGACAACGGATGCAATATGATTCAATATAGTAAAATTACAGTATTTAAAAATATATGAAAATTATAATCTTCAACATTCACAAAGAATCGATAACTTTTTTTAGTTGTATACAACACTACTACCATTCGTAACACAATTATTTTTTATAAAAAGGGTGAGAAAACTATAATAATGACAAAAAACCAATTCAATATAATAATAAGATATAGAGAAAAAATAACAAGAATTTGTTCATCTAAACACATGATATATATTATTCAAATATTTAACTGAACATTGTGGTTAAATCCCCTTCCAAAATTATATTCAATATTTTAATCCAAGTATACCAACATCATGGAATGAAATGATAATTATCCATAATTAAAATTATCAAACTTTGTCTGTCTCCAATATCCTTGTATTTTCTATTGCATAGTCAAAAATATTTCCACATATTTCAAATTTAATGAAAACCCCATATGCATTTTGATTTTTTTAATTCAATTAAAAATCAACTAACTAAATTCTTCTACATGAATTTGATCCATCAAATCTATTTATGTGATCAATATACCATTGCAACAATTAAATAAATAAGTGGATCAATTCAAGTAGAACAATGTGGAAATCATGAATAAAATAATAAATACACTTAAAATAGGATTTCACTACCAAAATCAACTTGATGATTGGTTCAAAGAAATAAAAACAATATAGAAGAAACAGATTTAAGAACCTCCCAGATGAACGACTTTTTATCTCTAGTATAGTCCCAATAGAGTTAGAATGATATTCATGTTGTTACTTACCATTCTCATTGTCTATCAAAAAACTAGATACATGTCACTATAACGTAGGTATTAAAATAATATGTTTTTTGAAACTTGAATTATTATACAAAAATTTTATTCTAACATATTCCTATGCTACAAATTCGGTGGTCACTATTTCATCTAATAGCAATACATCCAATGTGAATTGGTAATGATGACAAAAGGAAATCAACATATCAACCATTCAGGAGGAATTATTTTATACTTAGAGTCACCATTATATATTTAATATATGTTTGTGTGTCCTTACAAAAATATCTGTGTTGTAATGGTTATAATTGTGGTAGTTATTAACTAAGACCATGTATCAATATCAACATCCATATATATCAATTTTTACCCTTATTTATTTTATCAATTTATAAGGTAATGTTTTAAATAAAAATATTTGGTCTCTCAAGATATCATCAACATCAAGGCTGGTGTTATATATTTTGATGTTGAGGTCAATCACATGAAATAGGCTTCTTATGTATCCCAATAATGGGTAAAAAAATGATGTTGTTTGATAAAACCTAATAAGACATGATAAACCTTTATATATTTTTTGAAATGGACCAGTCTAGTAAGATTTATAATCATAAATAAATAACTAAGTATTTTTTCATTGATTATCATGTGTCCAAGACCTTTCATAAGTTGTATAATGTTATAAAAATGGACTATTAGGTTATATACTCCCACTAATTGGTGGTCTAGATGTACGCACGATCTTCACATACTATTTTTATCATTTGTATTGGTAACTAAACAAAAGAGGACATAAACTCATATTGGGAATTTGGCCTAGAAAATATATCTTTATAAGGAATATAAACTAGTTAGGATATCAATCCAGATGTTGGATTGAATGATCAAAGAGATTTCTTATATATCTTAGTAAATATAAATCAAATCCTTGTTGTTTAATATTCACAATTTAAGTTCATGTGATTGGACCACAACATTCACTTTTCCATCATGTGGAATGGATGCATTGTGTGGTTTGAATTAATATTGTTAAGACTTTTAAGTGAAATATTCCTTGAAAAGGATTTTATGGGATTTATATATGAAAAACCCTAATGTTTCAATAATATTATTTGTATAAAACAATAAATGGTGTTATATGGATTGAAATGAATGTATCCTTTTGAAGAATGATGACTCATGAGGAGTATGTATGAAAACCCGTTATATTAATAAGCCTTAATTCATAAATTATTTCATCAATATATAGATGACACAATCCAATAATATCATGAGGCCTTGTGTATTTGGTAAATTATGTACATAGAACCATAATGTATTACATAGGAATAATGACATTATTTAAAAATCCTTAACAATGTTTTAAAATTCCAAAAAACATTTAAAACTACATGTGAAAGCCTGGGATATACATAACAAAGGGTGTTATATGATGAAAATTAAGAGAATAATCAATTAATAACATGATGAAATCAATACACATCATTCAAGATAAATTTTAAGGTGACATTAAAGGGGTCATAACCATAAACCTGAATATTAACATATGATATAATATGATAACAAAGGAAACCTAGAAATGTGGAAACAATATTAATCATTACATAATAAACATATGTGAAGACTATTCATCAATACATTATAAAATATTGTTCTTAGGTCATCCTCTTGCGAGCCATACATTGTATCTCATGAGATAAGATAATTACCCAATGCATTGGATTTCTATATAATTTTGAACCCACCAATAATTTTCGTATTATGAACATGAATTTTTCTGCCACATTAGACCTAAAACATAAGAATTCAATTCATTAAATTTAAAAACTTGACCTTGGAAGGTAGTATACATACATAGAAGTCCCAAAATAATGAAGTATAGGTGAATATATGTGAGGACGCTTAAGTTTAAATGGGGATGGGTATTCTACAAATAAATGTTTCTCATTGATAATCATACGATATTTTTGAAAATACAATGGGTTTATATAAAGATTCATGGAAGTGATTAATAAGAGTGAAATGGGGTGTCAAATAACTTGTACATCATAGGGATAGTAAAGGAGTGGTGTGAAAACAATTTCCAAAATAAAAAACTGGAAATCAAAATCCATAATATAATGAAAGTGTTTAAAGAAATATAATGAGAGGTTCCTTAACCTTGTATGGGCACAATGAAATTATTTGAGGAGGCTTTTTAAGAGAATTAGAATAACATTTTTTGGATTTAGAGTGGGTCGGGAGAGGAAATCAATGCTTAATTAATTTTGAGTGAATTTGAGTGGTAGGTAGGTTGGGTATTTATAGAAAAATAGTAGAGGAATATTTAATTATTTCTAACCATATGATTTGGACTCTCTATAATAAATTAATCAAAAAAATGTACCATCCCAATGTATTTTACCATATATTCTACTAGAGTAGAGTGAATTGTAATATTTTTATAGGTATTAGAACATAACTCAATAAATTAATTCCATTGGTGATTTGAAAGTGAGACATGATCATAATGAATTGACTTGGAAAACATAAAATATAGTATAGGGTTTGGGAGATTCAATAATGGTTTACAAAATTTGTCAAATAACATCAAAAACAATTTTTATTAAAGGGAAAATCAATATTTCGATATTTATTCCTTATATTGTTTTTAATAAATTATTTTTGTGCTTTTATGATTCTATAATACATATTGTATATTCCTACCATATGTTATTTTTTCCAAAGACAATCTACCATCATTGAAAATTATGATAGGAAAACATTAATATACCAATATGAGTCAACAAGAAAATGCACACAATCTATCCTTCTATGGTGGTGACATGAAAACGATAATTGAAAAAAAGTATAATATAATACAAAACTAGACAAAAAACTAAAGTTATAAAATGAATTGTTAGATACATAAGATATGTAAATAATCAAATCCAATATGTACAAACTATAAATTATAAAAATAATAGGCCAAAAAGTATTTATTTGACAGACAATCACCTAAAAAATATCCTACTCTGAAGGCAATGATGAAAACAGAACATCGTATTCAATACAATGTCATTCACATTTCTCAAATTTTGAAAATACATTTACTGACACCCCAAGATAAAATAATTGTGTGAGTAGAAATGATTGTAGGATTACACTATAAAATATTTATATTTTATAGTATCAAGAATTATAATATTCTACATTTAAAAACAAATACAGTTTTAAAAATAATTTCATAAGTAAAAACAATTCATAATTCGACTATTTTTTTTTCATAACAAACATTCATATTATCAAAAAATTAATATGAAAACAATAAAAAATCATGATATAATAGTCAATACAATTCCTAAATATACAAAAAAGATAAACATGTAGGAAAAAAATCATGACCAGTCAATCCTATGAAATCATGTGAACAAATAACCATGACTAATTTATCATGTTAATGAATGTGGTCAAATTACCATGACCAATCCAATATGTGATAATCCAATAAAAAATTTCCAAGAACAACATTTAGGGTATAACATATGGGAATAAATTCTAGAATGAAAAATGAAATAATATGTCTAGGTTTATGGTCGATCTAACAAATTACATCTAGTGGCATAATGTACACTAAAGTGAATGAAAACATCATGTTCCATATCAAACAATATGAGTTATGTGTATATTACTAACTCAAACAAGGATAAAATATGTTATATGTTTTCATAAACGTTTAAAACCATAATATAATTTTATAAAAGCAAATTCAATTACAAGGAACTATTTATTAGTTCTTGAAAACCAATTTTAAACCCTAAACACCATTAAATAATTTTATCGAACACATAGCTCACAAAACCATTTTTTAATCCAAAATAATTTACAAACATGATCCAATTAAAAATCATTATTCTAATAATAAAATAAATCCATTTAAAAAAATATCTGAAACTAAATTCCAAAAATAATTAGATATTAATAGAATTATCCCCAAAATAAAAACACCAATGTAAAAATTAAAGAGGAACTAATCACCTTCAGAAATGGATACTATAGAAGTTTAGATCATGACCTCACAATCATTGATCCATAATAAACATATATATCCCCTTTCAAAAACATTATAAAGAGAAAACACATCCTCTTTTAGTACCACATGATGAGAGGTGAAGATATCCAATGAGGTTCTAAGATGAAAAAGAAAAACATGATAAGAATAGAAAAATACATTGAGTTTATCCATCATGAACAAAGGAAACCTTCTTATAATCTAAAAAAATCTGCCTCTTAATCACTTGAGAGGATTAGATCATGATAATATGTGAAAATCATGTCATTAATGGTTCATCTAGCATTGTAGATATTTTTAATTAAAAAATTGGACCATTAAAAGCCTATGTGCACTGTTTACTAGGGAGGCCACACAGTTCGGAGTAATTGTGTTCCTTAACATTGCACCGTGTAGTGTTCCTCGTTTAGGTTTAATATCTTATAGACATGGTTACATTAACTAGCAACCATCAATTCATTACATCTAATCCTATGGGTGTACTGTTTTGAGGGGTGACAACATGTTTTAGAAAAACCATGTGCCCCTTCCAATAGATCATTCATGACCTAATGGTTTCCTAGGACAAACCTCATGGTTTTCCCCTAATCATGTGCCAAATATGCATTGCCACAGTGGCTACGAAAAGTTTCCCAAATATCTTAAAATGACCCATGATCAATATCCATCCAATGAAAAGTCATAACAATGGTTATTAATTACCTATAAAAAAGATAAAAATGATTCAATCTCCTCATCATAAAGGCTTTCTTCCATAATAAATTGTTCAAGATTCTATATTAACACAAATATAAGGCCACTACTACAACTTCAATGATTCATTCTCCCACGTCTCATGTATATCTCATCCATTCATCCCTAGTAAATAGACCAACATAATCATTTTTCATATCTTGAAGATCCATAATCTAAACTGGTAGAAAACCAATGGTGGTATAGGGATCAATATCTACATTCTCCCATTCCATAAAATGTGAATGATTTGATCGATACATCCTCATCTAGGAAACATGAAACCCTTTTGAGTCAATGTCAATCAAGATAATAAGTAAAATATACAATACACCATTATAAGTTTTAATATGATCACAAAGTGGCCAGAACATCTCAGTGAAAAATTATTATACGTACACAATAGATGATGTACCATGATATATGAAACTATTATAAAACTATATCACCTATCATACTACTATATTTTCATCCTTATTTCAGGTTAATTTATTGTTATAGGCTTTTCTCTTAGGAAATGGGTGTGACTGGTCTTAATTTTTGAGGTGATTTTCTATTTATTTTGTGTCTATCATTTTACCTCTAGTGTTTCATTGGGTTTTGGTTAAAGATGATTGTTTGGGGGTTAATAGTATGTGTTACACAATAGGTGTATGTTTTGGAAAACCCTTAACCCTTTCCCAAGTAATCATGCAACCAAGTGTCTTTTTTGGACAATGGATAACCGTATAGTTAGCACATGGGTTTTAAACTGTGTTGGAAAACAATGGAGTGTGTTACTCATAGAAAGTAATGGTAACACCATACCCACATGGTTTCAAAAACTCTTTGGGAATACCATGCGTGTTTTCCATGTCATTAGAAATTTTAAAATACCAGATGTTTCCTCTCTAGATATAGCCCCAAAACCCTCTAACTCGACCCATTCTTCCTCCCCTCTCATAGGTTCCTCCCTGTCCTCTTGTGTCCCTTGGAATCCCTTTGTTTGGTGTATTTTTCAGATTTTCTCTAAGATCCATCAAGTAATTTCCATTTCTTCTTGTTTCCCCACCTTTCTAAGGTTTCTCTCCTTCTTCGTTGGGATTTTTTATCTCCAGTGGGTTGGGTAGTCTAATTAGGGTACAATATTATTCTTTAGGGTTTAATATTAACTTTTATGGATAAATATTTCTCTTCTAGGTTATTTGGATGTTGCAGTTATGGTTTCACACGAATTTATGGATTCTTCGATGATCGAGGTTGGTGGTTATATGCTAAAACATTATTGGATGATTTTAATATTATTTCTTTGTTATATATATGTGTTCAATAGTTTAATTGTTGGTGAGAAGAATTTTTTGTTTCGAACATATGATGAAAATGTATTTTATGAAGGAATATGTTATTTTGTTTGTGGGTTACTTATTGTGGTGCTTTGTGGAAGTGTTTCAAGGTTTATTTGAATGGTAAAAAATTTGGTTTCAGTGGAACTTATGAAGTGAATGTATTTGAATTTGAGTTTATCAGAAGAAATGGGTTTTTATGGCATGATGAATTTTTTTTTTGAACTTTTAGTTTTACTTGTGAATTTTGTAATTTTGGGAAGCATGTTTTTAGGTGAAATTGGTTTATATGGGAATTTAAAAAGGGATTTGGCCCATGTAAATGGTTAAATAAGTTATCTTATTTTCTTATAATATTTTTATATGGGTCTTATGGATTTTTAATGTATTGTGAATAGTGTTTTACATGGGTTTGGTGTGTTTCAAATGTAATGTTGTTTCTTATAAAAAATGGGGATTTGTTAGTAAATTAATTATTCTTGGAATGTGTATGAGAAATGGATGTCTTGTGCTACATGTGGAATAAGGGATTTAACACAACGGAATCACGAGTATCTATGTGGGCTAACTAGATAAGTATGCTAGTGATATAGATATGGCTAGTCCCGGTATCACCTAGCTGGATTGATGATTAGAACACTAACTAAACATGTATTATGATTGGTGGCCACTAGGCCTGTGGGGTGTCCCCTCCAAGTGGCTAGTGGATGATAAAGATGATGGTTGAGTTTTAAAACACATGTTTCATTAAGGAAAAATGTTTCAACATTGGGTCTATGTAGATTTTTATTGTATAACCCCTGAAAATGAATCATCTTTCGTGGTGATGATGGCGGATCTCAGTTTCTAGAGTTCCCCTTTTTGAAGGTGTTGGTGGTTGTGGATTATGTGTGAATTACCACATGTTTTATGGACGTTATTGCAATGTTTTTTTGGTTTCATTTCTATTTTAGTACTTCTAAATTTAATTTATGTTGCAAATCCTTGAAACTGAAAATTATTATACCATTTTTGGTATTGGTTTCCACGTTATTTTTTCTATTATTTGCTGGGTTTTTATGTTTATAATCCTTTGTGAAATAATAACTAAATTATATTTTTATTACCCAGGAAATAGTATCACACCTATTGGGTTCAAGAATTCTTTTCGGGCCATGCCACAGATTGGGTCGGATGGAGCTCTGGCCTGGTTTGTGAAAACTGGTATTAGAGGAGGTTCTTCTCTTTGTGGGTTATGTTATTTAGGGAAGGGTTAGTATAGAATAGATGTAGGAACATCAGATCTTGAGGTACTAGATGCATAAAGGGTTCAAGTCCATTACAACACACGAAGAGACGTGAGTTTCCATGGGAAGTCATGTATCATGGGATTTAATTAGTTATTGTGGGTAGTTTTGTGTTAGGAAAATGAAAGGATGGTTGGGATAATAGTTTATGTGATTTTTTAGGTTCTAGAAATCCATATGGAACCCATGAACATGATTCTAGAAAACCCTTTATGGTGGTTCTTTGATTGGCCTATGGACACCAAATATATGACCATGTCTCCCATCGACATAAGTTCCCCCCTATGAGAATTGATTTCGTCTTTTCATGATTCTGGAATTTTTTTGGAGAACTTTTGATTTAGAAATTGTGAAAACAGGATTTTAAGGTGGTAATAGCGCAGTTTTTTGAAAATGGTATTTGTGTTTATATAATTCATTTTAAGGGAGCTTTGGATATTATATTTTTATGAACTGATCATTATATAAAATGGGAATGATTTAAATGAGATTGATTTATTCTAACCAAAATTTGGGGGTTATTAAAATGGTTTGAATGAAGAATGTAATTTATTTTCACAAGGGGTTTGGGAAACATGTTTTAAATAATATGTGATTATTTTTAACCTAATTATTATTTATGGGATTTGATTTTTAAACAACTGAAAATTGTTTCTAATGGAGTAAAATGTGTGGATTTGATTTGAAGTACTTTAATATGAGTTTGGGCTCGGTGGTGAGTGATTTTTTAAATATTTTTTTCATTTTTAAATGTGAAGTAAATTTATATGTTGGAAGAATAGGATGAATATTAATTTTTGTAATGAATAAAGGTTTCCATTTTAGAATTTTTATTTCCATGAGTGTCCACATGCATGGATATGTTGGAAATTGTGTATTTTTTACAACATGAGGTGATGGGAACCTAGTTTGGCATTAGGATATGCATGTCGTACACGCTATGGAATTCCATTGGGGAGTTTTCAACCCACCTAACTTGTTTTATTTTTAGAATTTATTTTTATGAGAATATTTATGTTTGAAAACAAGTAGTTAGATGGTGTGTCTCTATAAGATTTAATAATTTTATAGCCATACTGCTTTGAGTTTGATAACTCTTGGTAATTGAATGGTGTTTCAGGATTGAGTTCATATTGCTGGGTTGGGAATCCTTTGGGTAGGTTCCATTTTTTTAATTTTTAATTTTGGTTAATTATGTTATATGAATAAGAAAATATTTATTGATTTATTCCTTTGTTTCCTTGTGCACACACACAATGTATCGATAGACATCGTAGAACTTCCATTATTGTTTCACTATTGGAAGACCCTCTAGTTGGTCATCCCATATACATTATTCATGAATTTTGTAGATTGAATCCATCCCTCTTTTGTAAGTTAAGATAATAATCATGAAGAAGAATAGTTTATGTGGTAAATTTAATAAAAACATTGGTTTTATTTACTTGCCTGAGTTGTTAAATGTGTAGTTTTCCACCGTTTTTCTTAAAAGTGCTACCTGGATGTGGTGAAGGTAATTCTAGTGAGAAGTGTGGAAATCATCCATAGGATGTTTTTGATTGTCACGGTGTTTAATTTCTTTTGGATCTTGGTCGAATTCTTTTAAGAGAGGGATCATGTTGTGCCAACAATGTGGGAAGTCCAATCATAATAAGATTTCGTTTCTAATTGGATAAATGGTGTGATACTTGGGGATAGGTTTAAATTACATTTATTTTTAAATCTTCATTGTTGATAATGGTAATATCTAGTGGTTTAGTATTTTATTTTGAATGTAGATGTTGATGTTTTGGAATTTTGTTTCAGAATCCTATTTTAATGGAAGCATCATTCTCTTTTGTAAGCTTCCAACTCCTCAAATTTAAATATAATTATCTTCCATGAATTCCTTATCCATTTAATATCTTGTTCAAGGTGAAAGGGTATGATTCTAGTTCATTTTCAATGACCTAATCATGGGTGGAGTTCCATGTCCGAGAAGAGTGGGTATTGTGGGATATTTTGTTCCTTAATTTCTACCAATAATGTTGTGTTGCTTCTCGTCAAACCAAGGGAAGTATTTCAATTGGGGAATTTCATATTTTGATTTTAAGGTAGGATATTCTTCAATCATTAGTGATCTAGCCACATTCCCTGGACTGAAGCCTGTATATAGTCAGGAACCCCTGGGGGTCAGGGGACTTAGTCCAGTTTGGTCTCCGGTATTGGATGGGGATAGTTACTACTTCACTATTGTAATTCCTTCATATTTAAAAGGATTATATTTATGGTTAGTGGAGTGAAGGGATAATTCATTATTGTCATTGTGGTGGGTGGTAGAGTTTCTTATTGGTTATAAGGAGGCTTGGTTGTGCATTTTTTCTTGATTTCCAATGGTGGAGTCTCTTCGGATGAGAACTTTTGTTTAGTTAACCTTCTTTACTTATCTTTCAGGAATTACCCTTTATTTTATCATGTTTCATACTGTGGAGGTTTATCATCATGTTCTTTACCTTTATGTGTGGGGGGTGTTGTTAGTCTACGACATAAGTTTCCATGATGGAACAATTGGGGTTTTGTCGTTTGGGAAATCGGTTGAAATTTTTAAATGGTGGGGAGACCCACCACATGTTTCATTGGGCTTTCTTCAACTATTAGTAGGTTTTCCTAATGGGAATTCCATTCAACCATATTGTTTTGATAATTTTATTCAGTTATTGGGGTATCCTTCCATTGATATGTTTTGACCAAATATATTGGCTTTGAGATTACCTTCTGAGTAAACATGGGGCTTTTGAGTATGCATAACAGATATTTTTTAACTAGGAATTGTGAAAGGACTAGTTTGTGTTCATTTTTTCATTTCATGTATGCGGTATTCATTTTTCACAGTAATATCAAAAATGTTATTGAATTGATAGGTTGTATTATGTTGTGGTGAGAATTAATTGTCTTTTGATTGATCAACTGGTGGTGTCATGTCTTTCTAGAGGTAAATGGAATATAGTTGGGAGTTAATTCAAGCCTCCCATGATAAATCATATGGAATTTTACTTTTATTTCTGAGATTCTTTCATTATCTTCTGTTCATGTTTAGTTGGAATATCCCAAAGCTATTGAGAAGTAACAGTTTTGGTTTTGGGATTAGGTCTTGTTGTAGATTTTCTTGGATGGAATGTGTTTTGGTGGTGAGAATTGTCACTCCCAAGTTTTTTGTCATCCTTGGTTCTGATTCATTTATAGGTCATTGTTTTTATCTCGGTAACTGGTGATGAAATGTTTTAATTTTTGAGGAGATTTTATATAAATATTTAGTCTAAATGATTTCCATTGGTTTTATCTTGTTTTTTATTGAAAATGGGGTTTTTGGTAAACATAAGGGGGTGAATGATTGTCCCATCATTTGTAAAACCATGCACCATATCTCAAGAAATCGTGTGGCCAAGTTTCATTATTTGATATTGGATAAACTCATGGTTACCACATGTATTGTGAATCATATGGGATGACCATGAAACATGTTCCTCTTAGATAGTAAGTGGTGCACAGTTGCTACATGGTTTTTTGAACAGTGTGGGGAAAAAGTTCATGATAAACAAGTGATGAAAAAATTTAAAATATTTGATTCATTTTTTCTATATTTATCCCTCAAAATCCATTTCTATTCCCATTTCCCTCGACATTGCAGGAAACCTCACTCCCCCCCTCTTGATTCCATTGGACCCCATAAATTGGTCAATTTTCCATTGTTTCTATAATATCCCTCATGTATGTTCCCTATCTTCTTATTTTCCCATCTCTTCTAGGGTTTATCTCCTTCTTCGTTGCGGTTTATTATATCCTATGAATTGGGTTGTGTCCTTATCGATTAATTCTATTATTTAGTGTTCAGTATTTATGTTTTGGGTTAAATATTTGTTTTCTAGGGTATTTTGTTGTGTGGTTGTGCTTTCTCACTAATTTTCGGAAGCTTCTAAGCTTGAGGTAACTCGTTCTGTGCCCAAACATTATTGAATAATTTTAATATTGTTTCATGGTTATTAATATGTGTTATATGGTTCAATTATGTTCTTAGTAGCATTTTTTGGTATGAATCATTGATGAAAATTAGTTTCATAAAGAAAAATGGTTATTTTATTGTGCTTTCATAATTATGGTGCTTTGTGGAAGTGTTTTATGGTGTATTTAAAAAAGGGTAAAATTTGTTTTCAAGGGAAGATGAGAAGAAAATGAATATAAACGTTTTTTTATCAAATGAAATGTGTTTTATGGAATTATATCTTTTTTTTAAACTTATAATTTCACTTTGGAATTTTGTAATATTAGGAAGCACGTTTTAAATTGAAATTTTTTTATGCATAGATTTATAAAGGGTCTTGGAATATTGAAATGGTTAAATTGGTTATGTACATTTCATGTCATGTTTTTAATTTGGTTTTAAAGAATGTTAATCTAGTGAAATATTTGTTTTAAAATGGATTTGGTGCTTGTGAAATGGAAAGAGGTTTGCTTATAGAAAATTTTAATTTGAAGGTTTTTTTTAATGCTTCGCTTATTTATATGAAAATCATGTCTTCTGTAAATTTTCAAATAAGGGATTTAGAAAAAGGTAATATTAAATATATAGGGTGGGTGACTAGATCTAGTACACTCATGATAAATAAATAGATACTCATGTTTACTCTTATTTGGATTGATGATTACAACACTAACAAAACATTGTTTATTATTGGAGACTGCTAGGCCCATGGTTATCCCCTCATACTAGATCATACATGAGAAAGGTCATTAATGTCATTTATATATCATGTTTCACTAAGCCTTGAGGATTTACTATCTCACTACATCTAGAATATCCCTAGGGATTTCCCCATGGTTCACTTTAATGACATGAGACTTATGTTATGCAGTTTCATCTATCAGAATACAGTGGGAATTGAGTGTATTCAATTTTAAATCAAGAATATTTTTATAAATGTTTTTTTTAAAACGTTACCTTTAAAATTGTTTCTTTGAAAATGGTTTTCCTTTAAAATGGATCCTTGTAATTGTTCCAAATTTATTTAGATAAATGATCATATTAAATTGTCTTACAATGTTGTAGCATTTAATATTTTTATTTAGGTGTATACCTACAAAAATTTTAGGTTCCTCATGAAATACCACCATTTTAAAACTATCTAGAATAATTTAACATTTCCTTAAGTCTCTGTTTCTGAAAAATTGTCTCCAGAACTCAATTTATTAATATTCCTCTAAGAAAAATTCCAAGATTTGTATATGAGTACTCATTTTTTCTAACTTATATTCTTTTATATCTTACTTTTTAAATTCTAATTATAAAATTAAATAAAAATGACATAATTATTTTTTATTGAAAATATAATTATTTTATGGGAATAATTATTAAACAAAATATCTCTTTTTTATTAAAAATTGGAAAAAAAATTGGTGTTTTGTGGATTATCACCTCAATGAAATGATTGCGTCCATTTTTCACCACCTATTCTATTAAATGAAAATATTGGTTAAATTAATGAAAAAATATATAATATGTACTATAATAATTATTATTATGAGATAAATTTTAATCCACCTTGTTTCAATATCTTTTTTTTGACCACTGCAAATGTTAATTATGTGTTCTCTCGACTATGGAATCGACAATGTGACGTATATTTTTTTACTCTATTTTATCTTTTATTTATTAAAATATATATAATAATATTTAACACATTATAAAAATAATTAATATCATTACGAATATTTAATAGTGATATTTTGATAGATGAAATAACTTGCATTGTAATAATCCTCCAATAATTAGGGCACACTCATGTTTTGGATAGTCTAACCACCTACATGCACCATGAAATAAAATAATATAATTTATGACTATGAGAACATAATTGAAGATTGTATACTAGATAAATATGTATATATTTATTTTATACTTTTTTTTGAAAGGAAACATTAATATTTAACTCATTATATAAGATATTGATGTTTGTTAATTGAAAATCACGGAAATGTTCCTATTTATGATTTCATCATCATCGATCCTAAAAAACACCAACATAATGAAATTATTGATTTATAAGTAATGATAAATCATAAAATAAAATTCTTAATCAGTATATTAATGAATAACTTTATTCTAATAATGATGAACAACACATCTATAACAAAACTAGTTCAGAATGACTAATATTACTAACACCCGATGATGAAAATAAATAATAACTATTTATTAAACATGTTTATAATAATCATAAATTATGTTTATGAAAGTTTATTTATATGAATTAATTTTTAAAATATGTTATTATTATAGTAATTTTCTTATAAATGTGATTCAGGTGATTTAAAGGAAGTAAATAATTTAGGTACGGGTTTTGAGTGTCATTTTTAATATAATAATATATATATAACTTATTATAAAACATATTTTCATTAAAATGGTGTATCTAAATTCCTTTTAATATTTTTCTTATGATGATTCCCTCATTATTAATTATATTTAATGTTTCATTTGAAAGCTTATCCTTTAATGAGTTTAGATTCAATGGACTCTAATGTTTTGAGGGTTGTTTTTATAAATTTAAAATCCATCAAACATGTTTGATATGATGAAACATCATTTCAGTTATCTTTTGTGATTATTACGTAAATAATTTATATTTACATATTCATGAAATTTATTTTGTTTGATGATACAAATATTTTTCATTATTTATAAGTAATTATATTCAAACGATATCAAATTTGTAAAGGTGGTAGTTTACTCAACAACCATTGTTGAGTTATAATAAATAGTCATAAATTTCTATCTTACATGGTTTGTTTCATCCATATTACGATTATATTTCATAAAAATTTCTCTTTCTCTAATGGGAAATATCAATCTTTATTCAAATATTTTTATTCAAATAATATTTTATCCATAAATCATATATAATTATTTAGAATAATTTGGATTCCCTTAAATGGAAGTATACCATTATTTTACATATTACTTCCACAAACATTTACTTTTATATTTAAAATTATAATTATCTTTTAACTGGTGTGACCTCCATATTTCCAGTCTACTATTTTAGAAGAGTCTTATTGGTTACTCTTTTCTATTATGGGTTTTCCAAAAAGGTATTTCAAAATGTTCAAAAGGTTTTACATCATTCAAAAATAAAATGTTTTATATTCCCATAAAAATCCATATTTGATAAAAATTATTTCATTTAAAGTCATAGCTATTTATGATTCATTTTAAAATTTTATTTTTCATAATAGTGTATCATAACCATTTTTTTAATGTTTCATCTTCAAATCCCCAACATTGAATTTTTTTTTAAATGTAAATTATTCAATTGTATATTAACATCATATTTTTGAAATATTTATGATTTTTAAAGGATCATACATTTATATTTAATTTTTAAAAGTAAAAATTCTTTAAAAATTATGAAATTCACCATTTCAATAAATAATATTCAATGTGAAAATAAATTATTATTTTATTTCAATAAAATTAATGATTTTTTAAAAACACTTTTTTATTTCACCAGAATAATCCTATTTATCTAGAAAGGTATTATTTACTTGGAAGTTTATTTTGAAGATTCTCCCAATAAATTTTATTATGTGATAATATTCTTGTGTGATTGTTTTTTTTGTATCAATAGTTTGAAATATCATGATCATTTTTGTTGATAGATTTTTGAAATGTTGCAAAACTCTTTTTCATATGATGGGCCCATTATAATGTCATGGATGATTTTCTTCTGGTGTCAGACATATATATATATAGTTTATGGTTTCGGACTAATAATTTCTATAAATATTTTGGTTTTTATTAATTCCTTAAATGACTTTTTTTTCTTCTAAATCTCTAAGATGGTATGGATTTGATAAATCCCATTAGATTTATGGTCTATTAAATACGTCCATTGCATTAGTTATGGATTTATATCTGTGGATTTAGAATTTTGAGAATGGATATTTGTGTTTCTCACATCATGAATAATTCAAAAATATAAAATAATGAAGAATGTAAAATTTTTTGTGTCACAATATGTTGTATCAATATTTTGTTCATTCATATTTTCAAATTTTCAATTTTCTAATGTTTGTTCAATGTTCCTTATTTTATTATATTTCTAGTACTTATTACATATTCACACCAAATTCCTAGTATTATTCATTGTGGATAATGTTTATTATATTAGTATTATAAATACCACTTCCATAGTATATACGTTTTCATTTTACAACACATGTCCTTCTATCAAAACTTGTGATAAAAATCATGTTGTTCTAGGTTCATTTTATTTTTAAATTCCTCTATAATCATGTTTTCATATTTTATTATCATTTAAAATCTAATATAGTATTGATGATTTTTTATCTTACCATGAATACAAGGTAAAACCTTTATTTTTTCCCTTTTCCCTTGTAAATTGAAGAAATGTAAATATTTAGAATGAAATATTACGCTGATAATGTTTTTCTGAGATGTCTAAGACATAAAGAGTAATTGTATGTATTGTGTAGAAAAGATATTTTTTAATTGAAAATTCACTATATCTGATCCCCATATATAATAGAAAATTTATTCATAGAATTATGTGTTATTTGAGATATGTGATTCTCAAATTGTGGTAGTTCTTAATTATTATTTTATCTCACTATTAATCAAATCCAATGATTAATGATTTTTTCCCAGTTGTCTCAAGAGTGTAGGTATGATGAATTGCATACTTGTCGGAGAGGCCAATCATGCTTCTTCATGGATGGATAGTGATTCACATTAATAGTTGCATATTTTGGGAATATAATATTGGATTCTCAACTTGCTTGAAAAGCCTCATTTTTTAGTATTACTAGTGTACGACCCATAATAATTGATTCACATGTTCTCAACCACCTCCCTAGGGATAAATCTTAGTTCACCTATAACCCTGATAAAGCTAATGTCGGTATGTTTTCTGTTTTTTCAATGGATTAGTTTTCGTTACTTCATATATAATCACATTGTTGTATAGACCACTTATAGAAACGATTTCCATGGTCTTTATTTGAGACCCTTATATTCCATCCAATCTTTAGAACCCATTTTTATGTATATTGGTTGTGAACATGTATACATAATATGAACTATGTGGTGAGTACAACATGATATCTATATATCTACTATATATTATATTGACATATATAAGAATCAGTTTTCAAATAAACCTTATACTTTTCAAACCCCTCACCATTTATCCCTAGAGTATGCTCGATCATGGATCGATCATTTCAATGTAATGGTTATAATAGGAGTTACTCTATGAACATGAAACAACCATTCCTAGCTAAACTAAGGGAATGGTAAATATAAAATAAGGGTGATGAAATTATCTAGAAAAGTTCTATTACTAAAAATTGGAAGCCCTCTTTGGCCGTACATGATATCCTGGACCAAAAAATTACGAATAATGATTCTCATAGAGAATATTTTTAGATATTGGTGATCTCATTTGATTATGGAACCTCTATTTTTTAGGATTCCCTATAGAAAATTCTTCTTAACATGATAATATTAAACTTAACCCAATTATTTATTCATTAGTTACACATTAATTCTACATAAGTGTCCTTATTATATATTAATTCATGGTTTTAAAGGATGAAGAAACACCCAAACATTAGATTCCGACATGAACTTACTAACAAGTTAAATGGAATAGTATAATATTCCTACTATAATCGCTCAAACAAAACATATTATGTTATAGAGTAAATAATATATAGAATTGGATATATTAGAGAATATGGGATAATATAGTGAGGAGTTATAGATTCAATACATGGAAACCACTGTAACCACGAGGAATGGATAAAAAGGCTCAAAAATAAATAATGATATTACACTTTCTTAATGTAGAAATTACACTTGAGGATTCCTAATAGAGAGATTGAAAACTGGAAAAAATTGTCATTGAGGTGTGTCTACTGGTGGAATCTAAATTTATAATATAATAAAACATTTATAAGTTCATTAATTACTCACATCAGGTGATATATATTTTTTGCACTTCATTCAATGATAATTTTTTATTACTTCATATAAGGGTTGTTTTTTATAGGAATGAATTGCCTTGTTGGTGATCATTTATTCCTTTAATTAAAATTTTAATTGAGACTCTAACATGAGAAAATTCAGTGTCTTCTCTAAATAATTAAATGGAAAAATTATTTTTTAAATAATTTTATATCCCAAAATTTTAAATATTATTTAATCTTTCAGTGATTTATAATCATTGAATCTAGTGGAGGGTAATATCACAATAACTAAATAAACTAGAACATCAAATTGGTGTGAAGATTTTAAATTATGATCTCCAAATACATCATTTAATGATTAAATATGGATTTATACAAAATTTATACAGAATTTTCCCTCAAATATATATATGAATACCCAGTATATTTGTGTGTAATATCACTATAATAAGGCATGAGTCTGGGAGAATAAGGACCATATCTTTTTCTCTCTACCTATGTTTGTAATCATAGATCACCAGTGAAACCTTGAATATTGAGGAATATACACCATCTATATAAGATAGTGTAACATCTCATTGATATGAGACATTTTTTCTTCATATAAATGTTCCCATTAATGTTTATAGGAATGTTGATCATGGTAGAATATATACCATCATCATACCCAGAAGTTTTCCCATTTTTATATAAGAGATTTGTGACTCATGTGGATGAAAATAAAAATGGTGGAATATTAGAATGTGAATTAAAATATTAAAAAGGGTTTATATACCCTATAACTATATCTTTTTTCATTTATTTTATATTATATAAATGAATAAATCAGAATAAAATAAGTGTGCTCTGATTTTTTTACAAGGTCAAGGGAACCACTTAGCATTGTGTGAGTTTCTATAGGGTTATATAGAGGACCCAAAAATCCTTGTGTCTTTTAATTAGTCACTATAATCTTTAAAATTATAAAATTATAGAAGCTTGGATAAAAATATCTTCAACTTTTAATAGGACACCCTTTATATGTTTTCATCAAAATAAGTTTGTGTTCCTTTTCATTTATTGATAATAGTATATTTTTCCTAGGTCACATATGGAGCATAAAAATAATATTGAGACTTGAATTTTTCATAAGTTTTCCTATATGGGTTTTCAAATATTATATTTCTATTCATCATCCCATATGAAATTTCATATCTTATAATTTAGACTAAGGATTACTATAGTTTCATGAAGAAAAACTTTGACTGATATATTATGTAGTCTATATGACATCATGTGATGAGAAAAATCCACAATAATTGAGATCAAATTGTCATTAATATCAAAAATATCATGGAATTGTTCCTAAATTTTTTTTCCATGATGATAAAATGAAAAATATTTCTTAATAAATCTTACAATGATTTCATTAAAAGATGAGATAGTATATAAAAAAATTGTGACGTAGCTTAATGTTAATAGAGAGAACCATATTGGCCTAAATATTCTCAGGGATAGTTTTATATAGTTTAGTGCCATTATGTGTGGCCCACTATATCATGTAGTTTAGGGTTACATGAAGAGTACTAGTACTGTTTTAATAATAGGATTTCATATTTTTTCCTCAAAAACAATTTTGATGCATGGATGTGTATCTTTGAGAGGTTGGTGGAAGTTTTATTCATAACCAATAGATCTGATGGCTCCCCCAAGGGTTTGAATCTTAATACAAACAACTCTTGAATCTCTGGTGTAATGAGAGGATGAGGGATTTTCTATGACCTAGGGGGCTTAGTTATCTTGGCTTTCCCTACTAACTACGGCAACAGCTCTTACCACTAGGAAGAGGATAATGCCATCAACACTGGTCTCAACCATTGTTAATAGGGGCACATATCTATTTCTAAAGCTAAAATTGATTCTCTCATCCTCCTAAATGCCATGAAAGGGATCAGTTCTACTCCTTGTTCAATTGTATGTATCATATGAAAATTACAAGGTATTCCCTCCACCACCATCTGAATGGTTCACACTTTGTGTGAGGGGAATGAAGTGGCAGATCACCTTGGTTCTCTTTCTATCCATGACTCAGTTGTTTCATACTTTTATAATACGAACATCATTAGACTTGAGGGGGTAAACATTATCCGAGGGGATTCCCTAGGTTATAATTATTTTAGGCCACCATAGTGGTTTTCTTTTGATTGATTTTTCTTCCTTCTTCTATAGACTAAATAAATAAATAAATTTTAGTGTATAGAGAATTTTAAAAAAGTTAATATCGTGGAAATGGATTGCTAAAACAAAAAAAAAAGACATTTTAATTTGAAAATAATTCAAAATAATATCAATTCATGGTATAACAATTTAAAAAACATTAATAATAGGTTCTTCCATTATGTTATCCAGCCATTGGCAGATTAGAGAACCTTCTCATAATGAGAAAAATATTCCTCTAGTTAGAAATGATGAATATAATTGCAATAATTTCATTATATAGAAAATATTTCAATTGAATCTAAATTCCATTAATATTGATATCCATGAAATATTTTAGAAGATTAACGCAATTGAGGGATAATGTAGTCTTATAGTGAAAAAGATACTCAATAAGAGTTTATGAAACTTAATGGTTATATTGTAATTGGCACTCCTTTTATAGGAAAATGGTGATGAGGGAAGAATGTTAGGATCCCCAATGAGATATACCATTGTATAGACCAAGGCCCCCATAGGATTACTAAAATAGCTCCCCCGTATTTTCTTGTTGTCTGAAATGAATCCTCTCTCAAGGACCACCAATCACCCATGATATCTCACCTACATCACTTTAACGCATTTCCCCTCTCAACGAGGCTCAATTACCACTAGCCATAATTTTTTTCCATAGATACTCTACATAGACATTAATTAGAGTTTGATCGCCCCCACAATTGGAATAGAGGTATACCCCTCTATATCCACTACAAAAAGGTCATTAGAGCCTCCTTATATATCCAATGAACCCCAAATATCAAACGGAACACACCCAAGGGTATTGTAGAATAATCAATAGGGGAAACAATTTTGAATCACCACATCTCCCATAGTTTTTATACACAAAAAAAGACCTGCACCACTACATTCACCTAGGAAAACCATCACCCGTGGTGACTCAAATTCTGTGAGGGTGACCCTCCACTAGGGTGGTCATCTACTAGGGTGACCCTCCACTGGGGTGACCCTCTATGTGAGTGAACCTCTACTAGGATTATCATCCACTTGGGATATGCTCCAATATGGTTACCCTCAAATAGGTAAATCATCCACTAGGGTGACCCTCCACAAGGGTGGCCCCCTACCAGGGAGACCCTCTAATCTAGATATTCCTTTCCCTTTGTAACCACTAGGGAGACCCTCTATAAGGGAAATCCCCTACAAGGGTGTCTCTACTAGGTAGAACCCATCACTTAGGAGACCCACTAAAAACATTATCCTCGCCTAGGTAAACCCTCCACTTTGGAGACCCCTCACTATAGTGAATGTTCTCCCACGGCCCTTCACTAGGATTAAGTATACTCTATTCTATTTACATGGGTGATATGATCTTCTTAATCATTTTCTAGAAAAAAAGTATCTTCTATAACCCCTTCTAGGGTGAGTTTCATTTTTATTATCATATAGATATGTTGTGAATTTGATATTCTATATAACATGGAATCTCATTCATAAGGCATTTATAAGGATATCCCATCACTAAAACCTCCTTTAGAACCACTACATATGAACTTTCCCGACATGAACACCAAAATTATACAATTTAGATATATCATTTCTTTTATTATAAGAGTCTCCAAATATTCATCATGATAGATAGTGTCCCTAATAGTCATTTAATATTAAATTCAACTAATATTTGGGATCTATGTATGATGAAAATTAGTTATAATTTCCAATAACTGGGTAGAAAAATGTGGATGGTCCAAGTCTGAGCCATATCAGCTAGGCCACCTTTTAGATACATGAGTTCACCAAATAGGTGAGGTAACAACTATTATCATAGTCCATTAATTTACTCTTCATGTCTCATGAATAGGGAAAACCTCTATTATGATTCCTAAAATATATTACATCCATTCATTCTAATTTTTATTCACACGTGTTTAGTGAATGTGTGATACAATATAAATGTATCATCTTGGAAGAATACCCTATAACATTATATGATCCATGGGTTAGTTGAATTATTATGCTTTATATCTATAAACCTTTCAAATTTCTCTCAATTTTCACACTATTTATGATACTACCTATCAAATTATGTTAAAATAGATGAAACTGTATTTATCATATGACCATATACTACCAAAAACATACGTAGCAGATTATATTATACAACAGGGTGCAGTCTTTTCACATGATCTTAAATTGTTTCATTCAAAATATTTGGAATTTGATTTCAATTTCCATGTTATAGGTTGAACTCCTCACTATGGTTCAAAACCTATATCATCATTCTTCCAAATCCATTCTCTTGGGTCTATATTTCTCTTGTGGTCACCTATGTTCTTCACTCACAATGTTATATTCTCATGATTTAAGACATCCCATTATATTCCTTATAAGCAATACAATTTTCATTCCATGTCCCTAATATAATTGATACCTCACCTGGATGTATGTATTCCTCCAAAGAGCCTCATCATATCACCCACATTGATTTGTATTCATATTAGGTTCCACCCTTATAGGTAAATATCCCTTATGAGATAAACCCATCCTTATTGGAACATATTCCCTTTATGCTCAACTACAATTGTCCTGTCGTGTATAATTCACTCTCCAACAATCACTAGGAAAAAAATTCCATGTCTTACATAACCAAAAAAATTAAACTATATGGATAATTTTTCATCAAAAAACCATAATAGGTTTAAAATACCCCATTATATGGAACTAAACCACATTAGTTAAGATTTATTTCACAATAAAAAATTGGAAGCCCCTTAATGGAATAAATCATTACAAATTTAACATCAACCTCCTTCATAGATTTTGATAAACATTATAGTGAAATGCTATGGGGTTTTAAAACTAAGTGACCAAAACACCCATATCAATAATTAAAAAGTGGATAATCTAATATATATTTAGATGTTATCATTGGTTGATAAACTCTAATACATAATTATGATTTCATAAATTTTATACCTATGACATATGTTGAAATTAAAATTATTTCATTCTAATAAATTTTTTTCTATCATTAGGGAAACCAGTCCCCTTTTGGGATTTGGGAATGATTTCTGGAAATTACATAAATCTATGATAGAGTCACATAGTGAGAAATAATTCTCCATTAATATGTTGTGATTATCCTGATTTCCCAAACTCTTGACCAATGTTTTTTCATAATTACTATTGCTTAGAAACCCCAATCATTTTATTCCTTTATAATGATTACTCATTTCATATCATGGATATTGGAGTTGTTGTGTGTTCTGGGATCTACAGCTAAACCCCATTAGAATGGTGTGATATTCTAGTGGTTACATGATGTGAATATTGTGTGTCCAAAACCCCCTCTAAAACAAGTGATAGGACACCTCACCCTTGGTTGAATAAAAAAAGTTATTCCCCTCTGGAATCTATAATTAACCAATAAATATTTTTACATAATGAATCGTGATATTATTCATGTATTATATGGAAAAAATGGATAACATCATATGAATATTTAAAAAATAATTTATGAACACGTTCATTCATTTTCACTTTACATTCCTTACAAATGATAATAATAAAACTTAATAAAATGGGTAACCTAAATCCTCGCGACATTTCCTTCTGAATAATTTATATAAAATCAATTGGTGAAAAGAATTTTAATTGTTCAAAAATAATTTATTTTCCAACACATCAGTTCATTTTATTTTAGGTATTATACAAAAAAAATTGGTAACCTCTTATTAATCATCAATATATTGAATTTATTAGTTGAATATGATCCTACATTAGATGTTTCAATGTCAAGTATTTTCTCCCTTTGTATACATTAGGTTCCTAAATGAATATGTCTTTTTGATCAAAATATATGGAATATCAAGCAGAAAATAATTTTGTGCTTCAACTATTTCATGAGTCATGAACCCATATGAAGAAGTGAGTCATCTATTAATTAAAATATCTAGTACCAAGTGGATAATTTGATGAAAAAGTAATTCCATTAGAAAAGTACCATCCCATCCCTAGTGGTCATATGATAGGGTCTACAAGCACTAAATCCTACTAGTGCATCTCATTTAAGGAGAGGTGTAATGAATCTAGAAACAAGTATCACCACCAAAAATACTTATGTGACCTTATTGTTATGACATGATTACCGATAACATCATATATTATTAATAAGGTTTAAGAAGTCAACCAAAAAATTACATCATCTCAGGGGTTGTTCAAAATATATCCTAAATGTTTTCTAAACATATTTCTTGCAACAATCTCCTCTTGCCACTACTGACGTTACCACTCAGAAGATCGAATCCCCAGTCAGATAGATCAGGGAATGTTGTAGTTATTTCTATGTGTGAAGAGTTGTAATCCATTTGTATCATTAATAAATGACTACTCCCAATAAATAATACCACTACAATACATGGGAAGAATATCATAAACAAGATCATATCTATGTTCACGTGAAAAGTGTATGTGGTGTATTCCATAATTAATAAGGGATTAGTCATATATTCCTACCCCTTCAAACAAGTACTAAATAGTATCATAATGTAAAATATATAAATTTGTGGGTGTATTTTCCCAATTCAATTAGAGATTTGAATAATCCTATTCTAGAAATTGAAAATGAGTAAACTCATATCCCTACTCAAGCCCTTATAAACTACAATCATTTTCATACAATGATAGAGTAGATTCCCAAACATATTCTAGTAGTCATAAAGGAATAGAGAAATATCTCTATTTCAACCATCGATGTTAGGTATCAACATTCCTAACATTACTAAACTACAACATTAGATAAATTTTATATTCATTCCCCCGCTCAAGAGAATTATGATTATTTTTTATTAAAGGTTTAGTTGAGGTGTTAGGATCGTTTTCCTACTTGAACTAGGGTACAATAGTATATAACAAAAACCATCAATGGGAAATGGGATATTCCATCTTGATGCCTTGTTAGACCCAATCTTGTATATGTAGTGACAAAAATACATAACATACAACATTGGATTTCATACACATCTATGATTACAATAATGTTCCCACATTTATAATCTAATGGCCTTGTTATATTTTTTGATAAATTTGAAAATCACCAACTATTAAATTTTATTATTCCCTATTAAATGTATATTTCATCCACTATATAAGAAGTTAATAAATCTATAATTTGTTTTCAATGGAGCACATAAATTATCTAAACATGATACTCATCTAGAGATATCATACATAATATATTCTTTCATATCATAGGGAAGTGGAAGCATAATAATGGGTGAGATCAAAAGATCTATAGAAGTAAACATAATAACAAATAATAACCAGAGAGATGATAGGTATACCATGTATCATTGTGTGGATTATCCTGATAATGGAAGAATGGAATACGGAGATGATATCATATATAATTGGATTAAAAAATGATCCTAATATAAGATCATGGAATCATTGGAATGTGGTCACAAATTAAACAAGACATCATAAGCATAAGTTAAAACTATCTAAATATTTAATATAACATAAATGTTTAGGAAAATATCACAATAACTCTAGTTGGCTTAGATCAATAACTAATCACAAAAATTGGCAAGGCTCATTGCCTTTGCACCATTATTGGATATACATGCTACCCACACACCCTGATATATCATTAGAGAGAAACATTACTCTATGAATTAGAGGAATATATAAATGTCGTCCCACCATTAAAATAATGAAAATAATATATATGTTTGTGCCAAAACTATTCACTCAACATGATATAAAACTCCCAAAGAAGTAAAATTGTTTTTACTTTCATTTCACATGGATCCTTCAAGAATCATTAATGATTTCACTAATAAATAAGACTTGATAATCCCATGGAAAATAAATCAGTTTATATTGACATTATGTATAATTCTACGTATTTGACCCTCAAAATTGAATATTTCACATACGAAATTTAGTTAATATTTAAAATGGATATATATTTTTGAAAACAGTGTCTATAATCAATAGATATATTGTGAATCATTGTGAAAACCATAAAATCATGTAACGAATCATAATAACTTTATAGAGGAATGGAATTGGAAGAAATAATATTTATAAAAATGGATGATTTGGGAAGAAAAAATAAGTGATAAATCATAGTATAAATGTAATATATAAAATAATAAGCTATAAAAATAATGTGTTTGGATGGTATCATTAGTATAATTCCCTTTACCAGTCATAAAACATAGATTATGAACACACTTAGAATAATTAATAAATTTTAATTGATAATATGAATTCCCCATTTACAAAGAAAATATTTTTAAATATTATTCTGTTAATCCAAAAGAATAAGAATTTTCTTATTAAAACATGAAAGTGTAAAAAGGAAGTCTCTTGAAAATAATAAAGATAGTGGAAAGACACATTCATATAGAAGTTTATAGAATGGATTTGATTGTGTCCAAAACACTGCATAATAAGAACATTTAAATATATTCCAATTTTAAAAGACATTATATAAAATTCATTTTAATTGATAATTCTATTTAAAAATAATTCTGAGAGAATAGATTTTAGAACATTCTAAAACATCACTCTAGATGAAAACATTTTTCAAAACCAGTTTTATTAAAAAACATTAAATTAATTTAAAACATTTTAATGAAACCCACATCATAAAAATGATGATATAACATTTCATTCAAAAGAGGTGAACAGAAGTATAATGTTCACTTATTACTGAATTGAAATGTTTTATCCTTGCCAAGTCAAATATTCTAAGTGGTGAAATAGGTTATTAAATATAAAAACACTGTCCATTTGGATATTTTTTCATAATTAAAGAAACACTTGTCTATATCATTACCAAATAAATAAATAATTATATATTAAAACAACCATAGAAAAACAATAATTTTTACATGGTTCACCATCATTGGGCTACATCCAAAGTGTATGAAAAGTAAATTTTTCATTGTAACAAATACACTAATTCACATTGTTGTTACATGTTTAAGAGTAGTTTCATGTACCTCCTTGATTACCACCATTAATAATTTGAATGATCATTTCTATATATCTACTAAAGTCTACACAATTCTCATTCATAATTTTCATTCATTGATATATATAAACTCAAAATAATATAACATATATATGAGCATATCTTGATGATCATTTTTACCCATTACTTGAAATACATGTCACCGTGTCGTGATTTTAGAGTAGGGAGTCACTTCCAAAACTATATTTGTTCCCAAAAAAACATCCATAATCCTTTATTTAAAATATTTTCAAAACATTTTGAGAGTGATTCATTAAATTAGTCTTTTTTGAAGATAGATATTCCATGTGAACCACATTTCCAATTGATGATGAATTTCACTGAAAATAGATCATTATTATGAATTGAACACCCTTTACTTACAACCTTCTTTGCGTATTTCTCTCAGCCAAAAATTTCAATGGGAATTATTTGAATTATTAATGAAATGATTCTATCTAATCAATATAACTCATTTTAATGATTTTAATATAGGTCCTTATATAGGTAATAAAAATTTTAATACCCAATAACCACAATTAATATTTAATACCATTGAAAAATAGTATTCACCATGTACTGTAAATGTCGTTTTGTTTCAACAGGGCAGAACGCACCTTATGGTGGAATCTAAAACACCACCTTCAACCAAAAATGATGAACACTCTTTGAGGAGGCCATAAATTTACCACCTATGTCTACAAATAAAGTTCACCCTTTATAGTTTACATAGAATTATTTATGTGGATTTTAATTTTGGTAGAAGATTTTTCTTCATGGATTCACAAAAATTATATGTAGTTCACATGGTAATGCTCATATGGATTGAATATAGATTTTATGAAAACAACCACATAATTCTTCTGTTTCAATGAGGTCCCCTGATTTTCTTATGTAAAAACTCTTTTTTTTAATAAAACAACTCTCTATTTTCATTCACAAAAATATGGGAGACACTAGGAAATATTTCCACCTTCAAAACTCATTCGATAACAACAATATGAAAATTTGTTTGGATTGACATAAAAAAAACACATTCCCTCAAAAAACATTAACTCACCACCAAGGGTGATTATTTCTCAATAATATACATCTTGGTGTTTTTTTCAAAATTCATCAAAAATACAAAGATGCTTCTATAAATATGTAATTGCACACTATCTCCTGTAACCACCACTCAAACTATATAACCCTAAACATCAATCACATATTCACTCAAAAATTAATCTAATCCCACATGAGTCTATATCAGTATGATAATAAACTGTGACATGAAATTTTAATAAATGAACCATGTTATTCTATATACCACTTGAAAATGTTCTCTTCGTACTTATTGTTCATAGAACGTATCTTGAACATGGTGTGTGGCATGTGAAAAGAAAAATGCCTTCATCCACTGATTTAAAAACTTCTTGAATCATGAACACCACCCAAGATATATCTTTAATATAAAAACATCTTCAACATCATTAGATTTAAAACACCCCATTTATTATTTACCATGTTATCATCTTCTCCCCCTATCATAGTCAATAATTGTTTTTCCCTTTTTTAATGAATTAAAAGGACACATTTGGCTGATTCACACAATGATAAAAACAATATCAAAAAATATGAAAAAAAACTCCATACATCAAGGATATGGTGTCCCGCATCCTTGCATCTCAATGGATGAAATTCAATTAAACCTAAGAGATTTCCAATGTCATTCAAATTCTTATTTGGGAAATTCCTTCAATAGAATACTAGAAAATCATCTTTCTATAGGCCCATAATATAACATCAATATATCATGATCTACCTTCTCAAAGCTAAAATGATACTTTATTTATTGTTCTTTTTCCACATTTTATGGATAAGATTTGTTGGATGATTTATAGAACATGAATTATTTCAATGGATTATGATAATATACATCAATTAATTCCCTATATATTCAAATTTTGATTTAATACACAAAATATATATGTATTATTCAGTTATTTAAATATATTTATCTTATACATAGATAATATAAATTCAATCATTCCTCTTGCTTATCAATGCAATACATAGTCCTTTTAGATAGAAATCACTACAAGACGTTAATTTATATCATCCATTGAACTAGACCAATATGTGTATATATAACCAAATAACTCTTTCTAAGATTTTTAATTACACAGAAAACCAAAATCAATCATTCCCTTGATTTATGAAATTCTTCATTTCACTTCATTTAAGTGACCTTCCTATGGATTTTTCTCATACTATGTTGTATGCAATTGAAAAAATAGTAAATGTGATCTTATTGATGTTATTTATAGAATGATCCGAATAACCATCTTGTATTTAGTGACATTAATATCATTACCTTCATCTTCTCATAAGATATTCATCCTTGCATCCACCAACATTGTAATATTTATGGAATTATCCAATTAAAATCTTATCATTACCTCAATGTAATGTTTTTAATGATAAATTAATGTGTCATTCCTCTCACACAATACCTGTAATGTAAGTAGAAACGTTATCCCACAAATCTTTGATATTTTTAAAACACATATCATGAATTAGGTTTTATTTTCTCATTGTGCATCATCTGATCCTCCAAATATTGTTTCATAAACATCCACCAAAACCATTATTCTTTAATAACTCTTATTGTTAACATAAATATTTTTTGATTCACCACAATGTAAAATGGATTCTTAAAATATTGATCATGTTTTGAACACCACACTCTCAATGCCTTCTTCAATCCATAAATATACTTCTTTGGATTAAATTATTTTTTCTTATCATCATGAATATGAAAACTATTTTGATATTCAATATAAATTTATTCATCCAGAACCCTATTTAAGAATGTTTAATTTATGACTATCTTGGAAACATTGAACATACTTATCACATATTTAGTAAGAATAATAAAATTTTATCCATCAATGAAACTGGTAAAAATTTCTCATTTATATCCACACGATCAAATTTTGAGAATCCATTGGACACCAGTCGATATTTATTTAAATTTAATGTGTATCCATCACTCATGTTTATTCATAAAATCCAATTTCTCGTGGTGAAATTAATTTTTTCAAGACTCAAAACAATCTATCATTTTAATTTTCTTTATATGATCACGATATTCATTCCTGTAATAAACAAAATTTTCATCTCCATCTGTTTCTTTTAAATATTTATTCTCTACCTAAGATATAAATGAATACTTTTGTTGAGACATTATTATAATTTTTTTATGTATCACTTCCTAATCTATAAAAATATTCTATCAGTCAATGTTTTATTGACCTTTTTGATTTTAGGTAGATGCATTTATGAATTCGTTACACTCATAGTGAACATCTTCTTCTGAGCCATTGTTTAAACTTCTACTCCTCCATATATGGATTACTACCTCATCACTATCATTAACAATATTTTAACTATATTTTTGAAAATTATTTTTAATTTTAATTACTATGAAATCATTACATTCAATTTCCTTTTTTAGACTCCTGTTAAATAAATTATATTCTTTAGTATTTCTTGAGTATCTATGGAATATCCCCTCATCTCCAAGATATTATAATTTTCTATGATTGTCCTTAGTACGAATAAATAAAATTCTTATAATAATTTGGAAGTATATAAATGATGGATTCTGTCTATTACACATCACATGTAGATGTTTTTCTTCTTTCAGAATCAAAAATTATATTTTGGAATTATATATCGATGTTATTACTTCTTCCTTTAAAAATTTATCTAGATGTTCATTTTCAGTGAGAATTCATTATACTATTTTTTATTATTTGATTTATCCTCTTCACGAAACAATTTTTTGATGAGTTTTACCAATAAATCATCGTGCATTACCCTATATTTCTCAAGATAACTTTTTTTCTTTTCTACTTGATAATTTTGTACCATTGTCGATTCAAAAAATCAAAATCCAATAACCACTAATTCATTTGGATTCCCTTCAATATGGTTTTATGAAATTCAACATGTAAATGATTTGGTAAATGAAAAATATCCATAAAATAACTATGATATCATCAACATAAAGAAAATAATAACTCTTACCATCCATTTTTCATTGTGAGTTAACTTGAAACACATTAGTGAGCACCAATTCAAGCACTCGGGATGATGTTTTTCCATTTTTTGTTTCTATAACTTTCAGATAATCTTACCCTACTTTAAATAATCACACATGTGACTGCGATAAAATTAGATCATTTAGTGATCCTGAGCTACATTCTATTTTAACAGATCATCCAAGGATGGATGACCTAAATAGATATGATTTTAATGACACAACCTATTTTATTCTTACCTAGAGTGAAAGAACATGTATTCTTTTCCATGTACATTGTATATTTTCATATTTATTCAATTTAAGTAAAAAAACTACCTCATTTTTCTATTAAATATATTAAAACATTGTTAAAGATTACAAAATGTCCTAATTCACACAGTTTACTAATGCTTATAAATATGTGATTGATACCTTTACAAATACAGAAATCAGAACAACTCATATATTTTCACCTAAATTTCGATTCTCCTAAGCTAATATTATTTAAGACGTTACCATTTCAAAATTTCAAAACAAATCCAATGTCATTTTTGGTACCTATGACTATATCCTTACTTCCCATCATATGGGAATTGTATCCACAATCAAGGATCAATGTGAAACATGGTATAATTCTTTTATGGAAGTCATTATGGCCAGTACCTAATCAACTATTTTATTTTTGATCCATGTGTTCATCTTCAAAATAGTTTTGGACGGATATTATTGATCTTCCTCGAACTACAATAGAACAATAACATCATGAAACACAAAAATAAATTTTATATTTTATGCACATTATATTATTTATTGAAAATATTAAGTAAATTACATTGGGTTTTCTTTGGTATATTCCTTCACAATATTGATGAGAAATGGGCCGTGTACCCATATTAACCATAAAAAAATAGTGACCATCAAAATCATTCATGGAATGTATAACTTTGTTTGTAAACCTATTTTTATATTCCATTAATCAGTTCCTATAGTATATAGAAGACATATTATGAGAATTTCCTATCATTTCATAACAGAAACACCTAATATGAGGTTTATTCTTATGTGTCATTATTTAAACACTAGTATTTCCTTATATTATTTTAATTTTTTGATTTTTATTCATGCCCAAATCATTTTTCAACTTTAGTGTGGATTATTGTGTTCTGAAACCAATAATTATTACTCTCTATCTGTGATCATGCACCATAACAGTTTTGAAATTATGATATTCCATTTTCATTTTGTGATATTTCGTTGACTATTTTATTGGGCATATAAACTCTAATTTCTATTTTCTAATGCATGTATGACCTTATATCTTGATTTCATTTTGAGAAATAATATCATATCTTGTTATCATTTATCTTTCATCATCAGTCAACAACTTCCTCATTATGTTATTCAATATGATAAACTCGATCCTTTACTTTTTTAGTCAAACAGTTGATGAATATATTCTGTTTGTCATCTTTCATAAAGAAATAATTTAATTTATCTAATTTTTTTATGGATTTTATAATATGAAATTTTAAATTTGAAACTACAAGACATTATTTTCTTATTCCTACAACTACATATAGATTTTAACATCAAGAACCACTATATAAAATTTCATTGTTTTATATCTCCAAGATTCTATCTCCACTAGATCATCATCTAATTAAACTAGTAGATATAATCTTTATTACACTTATTGTTTTTTTATTTCTTTAAATTTATTGCAATTTTCCCCAACATCCATTAAATAATCAACCATATATTCCCTACTGTTTGTCATCTCTTCTTCCACAGATTCCTCAAAGAAATCCTTTTCATAATAATATAGATTCCTATTTCTGAATATGTTTCACTTATTAGTTTTCCTTCCATTAATAAAAGATGAAATATTATTCTTTTTAGTTTCATCACCATCCTCATCACCATCTTGATACAATATAGAAATTTTATTGAAATCATTCTAACCATTCCTTATAAAAATAATTCAATAAGATGTTTCAAATTACACCCTTATTTCCCCCTTGGAATATTTTATGAGATTAATGACATAACACCATCCACAATGTCTTCTTCATGTCCATCTTCTATAATGATCATATTTATAGACATAAAAGAATCCTCTTTACACTTACCATTTTCTAAAACCTCTTTATAAAAAGTTTCATCTCATATTTGTCTAGAATATTGTGAAAGATATCTAATTTCATCTCCTTTGGATAATTATCCTCTAGTAAATAAACATTGTCAATGAGATGATGTTGAAGTTATCTAATGATTCCATTAAAAATATTTCCATCATTGAGAATATTTTGAAGACCTAAATGAACTTCAAAAATGACAATTACCATATCAATGAAAATATCAATGAATTGTTGGTATTTATTCTTTGATCACTTTTTTTATTCCAAAATACTTTTAGTTAAGATTATCATACATTTTAATTTTCATTATTAATATTTAGTATCATTTCCTATATTTCCTATGATGAATTGTACGATATCAACATCATGTAAATTGTGTCAAATCATGCTCCGCCTATGGAATTGATTCCACTAAAATTGACATCCAATTATATTTGGTCTAACTCCAATAATTCAACAATAACTATTTTTGTAAAAATACCATGTATTACAACTATAAATACATCCCTAAATAATGTTTTAATGAAATTTTCTATTTGATTCTTCTATAGAAGAAAATTATTTCCATTGATGCTGAGAATATCATTCAGATTAACAACATCCACTGATTATATTTAGTGGGAAACACTAACATTAACTCATATGCTCTGGTACCAATTGTTAGACCATCTAGGTTAAGTGCCCTGATAGGGGGGATAAATTAGGGTATTACAAATTAAAACAATGTCTTCTTTGGATCCTGTTTCAAACTTAATCTAAACATTCTTCTATCTTCATCCTATAGAAAAGAATAAATGGATGTTGAAACCTAAAAAAGACTCTATAATGATTAATCGGACCACCAACATTAGGCAATAAATAAGTATCAAAAAAGGATAATTTTTTATCTACCAAATCCACTAAATTACATATTTTTTAAAATGTCCAGAGTTGACTAACTACCACTCCAGGTTTACAACCATTCACAATTTGAAATATCAAAACTCTCTATCAGTTGAAATGTTCACACTACTGCTTTAGATGATTGATTAATTGATCCAAGTCACCTCATTATATATTAAAACATATAAGAGTTCTCCTAGAACCTCTATTTTCACATAGTATATGATGTCAAATTCACTAAATAAAAATTTCATTGATTTGATTCCTTTATAAAACAAATTTTTATTCCCTAAAAATCATCCACAAAACATTAATGAAAATATTTGAACCACATATTGCGACTGACTCATGAACTACCTCTATATTTCACATTAACAATTCCATAAGAAACACATTTCCTTTACAATCTACAGTGGGCCACATACTGAACTCATCCACAAAAGTAGTATCCCTCGTGAACCAATTCCATTGCGTAATCTAATCCTATAAGAACCATATTTTTGGCTAAAAATTATTCTATATATGATTATATCTATTGAGTTTCTATCTTCCTAATATAGTTTTTAGGGGTCTTTTAAATAGGCAATCAAACCTGGAAACCCCACTATTCACAATTACAATTTATCCTCTTTATTATTTAGCAATCACTACATATTTCACCTATTATGTTGTATTCATAGAAATTGAATCCCCTTGTGTTTGCCTATAAAACAAAACCTATTTCTGAAAAAATTAACACCCTTTGTTGTGGTCTCAAACTCACATCCCTTGACCATAAATGATTATCACCCATTTTATTTCGCCTAACATTTTTCCAATACAGTTGAATTTCCATGGCAGATTTTTCTTTACCAATTTTTATAAATGTTATGTGTTTCACATGGAAAATATAATATATATTCAATATTATTTTAAATAAAATAAACCAAAAAATATTTTAGGTGTTATTTTTTCTACCAATCTTTTATGTGGGAATCCTTCATTTTCATATAAAAAATCTTGATTTTCAATATAAAAAATAAAGAAAATGATTGGGAATAGTGCCACCTTCAAAACGATTTCTTCAATAAAAACAATGGAGGATTGTTTTCATATGAATTTAGAAAAAATAAAAAACTACGACTCACCACCAAGAGGTAATTTTTCACAAAAAATACTTTTTTAGGTAAAAAATTTAAATGGAATAAAAATTGTTGTGCACTTGGGTTGTGGATATTTCCTTTTAGATACACATTTGGAAAGACCAAATGGTCCCCCAATATGAAATATTTTAATAAAAGGTTTTAATTACTTCAAGTAGAATAGAATACAATCTTATTTAAAATAAAACGTTTTGATAATTGAGATATTTATGTTCAAATTCAAGAAGTTAATTCACGAAACAAGTAAAAAGAACTTTACTCGAAAAAACATGGGTGACATGAGAAACATCATAATCAAAATATGTTAATAGTAAATATCAAGAAAGTAAATATAAAATACCAAGAATATATTATATTTTATGATAACATAATTGTTGGGCCTCATATATCCTCTGTTAAATTAAATTGTTGTTGAATGTATAATATTTTTAAATAAAGGGACTGTGAGAAAAAAATACCTTACCTTATTTACCTAATATTTTGATTACACAAGAACTTCCCCAAAAAACTATATCAATCTTAATAATATATTTCAAAACATTGTTATTTTATATTTCTATTTTGAATAATATATTTTTAAATATTTACAGTTAATATAGTTTATCTTTATAACATATAACTAATATCCCATACTAACACTTTTAATTGTCTTTCACAATATATTTAATGATAATTATGATCCTTGATCGTTGATGTTAGTTTCATCATTATTATATTATCTATGTTTTTTATTATATATCCCAATATTATTTTTAATGTTCCACGTATATCTCATGAGTGTTTAAACCATGACTAATAAATATTTTTCCAAAGAAAAAAGTGTTTCATCATTTTTTAATGAAGAAAGGTGATATATTATTAACATGTATATATTCTAATATTATTAATCCATAACCTCTAAAACATATTTAATACCTTATTATTAATTTTAATTAATATTATATATTAATTATTAATCATTCACTATATAAAAATTACAATATCATTAATGTACGAGGTAAACCAACCAAAACAAAATTGTGTCGAAATGATTGAAGGAATATGAAATTATTGTCAAATAGTGATAAAATACTATTTAAATACAATTATTCATTTTATATATCCTATAAATCCAAAAAATATGTTTTTATTAACATTAATTATGTGTGGTGATGAAAATTTAAATTCCTCACTCATGGAGGCAATTGTCTGCATGTATGCTTGATTAAGAAACCACTTTCCCAATGAATAGACAAAGTGACCGTATTTTAAATTTTATCTTTTATGAATTATAATATTGTTATAAAAATAATATTACAAAATTAAAAACTTATTAAGGTCTACCCATGTTAGGTGGATAATATAAATAATATGGTTCACTCATAGAGTCGTTAGCCTACACATACACATGATCAAAGATCCCATTCCTTAATAAATGAATGGAATAAAGGTAAATATAAAATTATATAATTTGAGAAATGTATATGTTTTATACATAATATAGTCATTCATAAATACCATCTATAATAGCAACAATAAATTTTTGTGATGAAAAAAAACCACAAGAGGTCGAGAAGGTGGTTGTCCACACATATGCAAGATCAATGCAATTAGTTTCCTTATAAGATGCTATAAAAATAATATAAAATTGATGTGAAATTAATATAATGGAATTTTAGTATATAAAAGTCATGGAATTCATTGTATTAACAATGATATGTAATATTATTAAGAGAAATTAAAAAACAATACTAAGAGGATAGTAATACAAAAATCTGAAATATTGAATTTCCATGGAATTATACTTAGAAATGAAGGGATTCAGATAACTAAAGAAATAAAAATTATTCTGTTAATTGTATAATTTTATATGGTTAGTAAACTATTTTAATTTATTCTATTAATCTGAAAAAAATAGTTCTCCTTGAAGCGGTGGGAGCGCACAGTTTTATAAATGAATGAAATTTTATTTTTTGAAACACAATCACTTATTAAATTTTTTTATTTACATTACTAAAGGTAAAAGAAAACGATAATTTAAAACTATGTACTGCAAAACACGATATGGATTATCCCCCTCAAAAAAATTCATGTAACAGAATTCATTTGGTTATTTAGAGGTTTTTACAAATAATTGTTTATTTACCCATGTGTTCTTGTTCCCATTATAACTTTTACTTTCATGAGTGTCAATTAATTATAATGATCTAAATTAATAATGGCACAAAAAAAAATTTCATTTTTATAATAATAAATATGATATTGATTTTATCTAATAATATTACTATGAATATGAAAAGATAACTTAAAAATAAATTATCTTAACACTTAATTTTTTTTTGAAAATCATACATTTAAGGATTAAATTTATGTATCAGTTAAAATTATTAATATAAAAAATATTAAATAAATTACTATATAATAAAAAATATAGTTATGTGGACAAAAATAAATACAAGATATCAAATTAAAAAAAATTAATTAAAAGAAATGACATATAACTGTTTTTTGTTAAAGTATCATTTTTTTGCTTCTCAGAATGTTGTTCGTGGGTTTTATAAGTTCAAATAATATTTTAAAAGGAATAGTTTATTTACATAATTTTGTATTTGATCACTTAATAGGTTTTCTGACATTATAGTTCATTCTTAGATATATATTATGTCAATAAGATTAAATTTTTTGTAAAATCACATTTCTTAGTAAAAATTCACCATTATTATTATATTATTTTGAATTCATACTATGTAAATTTTATCATTATAAACTAAAAGATATTGTTAATTTATCTATTTATATTTTTTTTAATTATATATTTTTCTTTTAATAGAAAATAGAATATATAAATATAAAGTAAATTTATTAATAACAACATTTTTAATTATTAAGTGTTACAAATATTATTTCATACTGATTTTATAATTTAAATATTTTTAATTTTCTGTGTCATATGTAGATATATTGTATTTAATCAAAATAATAGTTTAAAAAATATTCAAAAAAATTACAAATGTATCACAATATTTGTTTTAGTGTGTGTGAAGAAATATATATACCTAATTATTATTTAAAGGGAAAATATATATTTGAAAATTATGGGAGGTTATATTATCCCCCGTTAAATAAATGAAATCCTTATAATTGGATTACATATAAATTAATTAAGTATTTCAAAAATATATACATGATATAAAATAAAAATTGAAATCATATTTCTATATTAATATATTATGTAAAAGAGGAAAAGAAATATTCTTCCTCTATTGAGTTAAATAGATACATCATTTTTAGTTGATAGTTATATAATTTATCTCCTCCTTCCACACATAAATCATTTAATAGTTACATTGATACAATTCTTACAGTTTTTCATTCCTTGTTTTTTACATGAACGAAACTGTATAATTGTTCCTTCATCCTCTTCGACACCACAAATTTCAGGAGGAATCATCCTTCTCTTCTTTGGGAAGATAGGTAATTAAACTAAATTCATATTGTTAATCAAAATTTATGATAATTTATTATATATATTAACATGATTTATACCTCTTTTTATTGTACAAAAAGACTGTAGGTTGGTATAAAAACCCCATTTCCTATTGAATCAGTCGAAGGATCATTTTCATGTTATTATATCCATTACCATAAAATAATGTTTTTCATGAGAAGAATTAAATTAGTAAATATTTAAAGAGATACTAATATATTTGAATAAATTATTCAATAATGTTGGGCATACCCAACGTCATGAGTCTTTATCTTCAATCTAGGTTGTGCTAGGTAATTTAAAATTTTGGTTATTTAATTGATCAAACTCAAATAAATTAATATTTTAACATCCATCACACCCATCTGTAAAGAAATTGTGAATAAACACAAGATTTTCATATTGGAGTTTTTGGTCAGGTGCACAATTTTTTCCCATTCACCGACCACCAAAATGTTAATCGAGATATACCAAAAAAACAATTTTTTGGTTTATTACACCTAGATTCATCTATTCCAAAATTTCTTCACTTTCCTATATCCACATATGGTTAAAAATTATATGAAAAAAATTAATCTATAGAATACAAATTTTTTCTAAGATTCGCTTGTCCTTAGACTCATACCATGGTCTTCCTCTAATGCTCTATTATCTCAATCCCCAAAGAACATAAAATATTCAATACTATAAATATATATATTTTTGTATATCCTTTAACCAAATATCATCCATGACATAAAAACTCTTGATGTCATTTTTTAGATCTTAAATAAGCCTTAACTGATATCATAATTACCTAAAAAGAAATATTCACACTGATCTGATACTAACTTTGGTTCCACTGGACCCATGTTCCTATATTCATTTCAAAAAACACATCACTAACAATAATGGTTTTGATAAACATTTTTTATTACAATATCTTTCACAGATTTATAATTAAATGAAATTTTATTTTAGATGTTTAGGTAATTATGATAACCACGGAATAAAAAATACCAAGTATCAACTTCAATTGGATGAATTATTTACACTATATAACAATATAATAAATCTATAATGACTTCCAATTTCAATTAAAAATTCTCCACACATGATACTCAACTATTCTATGAATTCTCAATACATTATTTCATAGATTGGGTAAAGGGAAACAAAAGGAAGGGTGAGATCAATCACTGGGTAAGGATAAAAAAATAATAAATCATGACATGAAAGACGTGATGCATGAAATAATACCATAATTAGGATGATCATGAACATGGAAGGGTTAATTAAATAGATGATAACATACACATAGATGAAACCATGATTATATCATAAGAGCACGGAATACGAAAAATCAATTGACAACAAAAACATGACATCATAATCATTACTATAAGATACATTCCACATTAACATAACGTAGATGTCTATTCTATCATCCTTATAACCATATATTTATATTCCTAGTTCCCACACATAATAGTTTTATATCATCAGTTCCCACACCATAGATGGTTAGGCTCACTACATGCATACTATGATATCTAATGAGATGGAAGCTTTTCCCAATGCATTTTAGGGATATATAATTATGTCCTCACCTATAACATAATCAATATAATACATGTGTGTCCCATATAGTTTCAAAAAAAATATCAAAAATTGTAGTGAAATAAAATGTTTTTTATATTATTTTCACGTGGCTACCTATGTAAGATATCATTAGTTCATCAATAAACATTACATGATAAACCCATTGAAAATAAATTGTCCTTTAGTGAATTTATGAATAAATCTACAAATATACCCCAAAATAAATATGACTATGAATATTGTATTTACACAATATAAAAAATTGATATATGGATTGATTAAAATTTCATCAATCAATTGATGTATTGGGAATCATTTTGTATGGCTTTAAATAATATAATTAAATATAGTTCATTAACAGAACAATTTAATTTGATGTAAATCGTGCCTATAATAGTGTATAATTAATAATGATAGAAGAAGTGATGAACAATAGAATAAATCATAAATAGAAACTCATCGTATATATAGATAAAGAAGATGGATGGTATCATTTAAATAATACCCTTTATCAAACAACCGACAAAGATGAAGAACACTCTTTAAAGCATTATGATTTTTTTTTTGAAAAATAAGAATCTCCCAAATAAATTTAAATTTGTTAAAATAGAATAACTTATTAAACCATGAAAATAAGAATTTCTTTTTTGAATACTTTGATTCATAGAGATAAATTATATTATAAGACAACAAAGGTGGGAAATATATATGTTCCCACAGAAACTTTTAAAATATATATTATTTTTTTTAGAAATTTCATATTTGAAAAGAAAATTAAAATTTATTCCTATAATAAAAATTATGTGAAATTAAAGGTACTATAATATTACCTTTTAAAAATGGGAATATGTAATTACATAACATTCTATAACATTAATTTTTAAGAAATCATTTTCAAAAAATAATGATGCAAAAAATTATTAAAGTCCATTAAACCATTTTAGAAAAACCATATAAAAACAAGATGATAAAACTCTCACTTATATGACGTAAAGATAAGAATAACGGTATGATTTAAAATTAAATAAAAATATTCTTTTAGGTAAAACATATATATGGAAGAAAAATAATCAAGATTTTTTTTGAAGATCATTCCATTTAGTGTCCCATTTTGAAAGAAAATGTGATCCCCCAAAGCGAATCATTTTGATGAAATAGATTACATTCATCAAATTTATAAGAAATAAAACATATTTAAATGTAAATTACGGTACAAATGAGACTTTTAATATCCAATTCATGAATTTAATCGAAAAATTATGTAAGAAAAATTTGAGTCAATAAATATTTTATGACTTCAGTAACAACATAATCAAAATTCTTATAGGAAAAAGATATTGAATATAAACTAAAAATAACAGGAATATAAAATATTTTTTTATAACATAACAATTAGGAAACATAAATGATAGTATTGATTCATAAATACATTTTATATTCAATTCCTTCCAATTTATACAAATTTACAATTTTTTACTATTATAGTTTATTGATTATTGCCAAAAATTGTATCCAATTATTCAAAGGAGGTGTTGATATAAAGGTTATAAAATTTTAGAAAATTCATATAAGGAAACATTAATTCATAAAATGATTACTCAATGATAGAAATATTGAGATATGATAGAAAACCTTTGAATATAGAACATGCCATGAATTCTTACAATAATGAAAATTTAAGAAGTGAATTTCTCTATATTTATGTCAAACAAATCTTCTTGATGATCAAATAAATTTAATTTGATCCAAGAACAATGGAAGATACCAAATCCTAAAATTCCTTAGATCCCCATTCATTATGTAAAAGATATATTCATGATGTGAAACTATTGAGAAGTAAGAATTCTATAAAACTCAGGATGTAAAATCCGTTCACATCTTGTGTTTATCAGACATATTTATTTTCATGGAACAAATTCCCATAATGAAATTAAATTTTATTAAATTTTTTCCCCTTTATTCACCATTTTCCCTCAATGTTTATCATCTTCATTTTATGCCCTGATACCATACATTCTTCCATCATCTCATTTTATTTTATATCAATTTTTTCATTTAGTTAAAACTACTAAAACACGTTTTCCCTCCTATTTAAACTAATTATAGTGTTATAAACTACCTATATTTGAAGATATATTTATTAAAATGATTGTTTCAATCATGTTTTTTATTTAAAATATTTATTATTCCATCACCACGCATGAATAATCCAATTAGTTACAAGGATTGATGGTAGGGTTAGGAATGCTTCAATGAATCATTTATTCAGAATGGGTGATATATTTGCTAGAAATCTTGTTAAGAAAAAATTTCTATCACATTCAATTAAATGGTCTTGATCTAGATAATTTTAATGGAAGTACATTGACATAATTCGGATGAATCATGTTAGGACCAATATTTTTTTTTATTTTCTACATTTAATGATTCATTAAATGTACCTAAGATGATAACAAATTCATGACTAAATATTTGTTACCAATATTGGTATATCCAAATTTCTTCACTAAATCAAATTAGTGACCTTGAATAGCTTCATATCCTATGACATAATAAATTCCATTTTTATACTTATTGATATTCTCTAAATAGGCTCAGAAAAATTAATCACGAACCATTAATGAAATTATAATTAAAATGAATTTTAGTTTAAAATCAAAATTTACAAAAATAAATTTTGAAATACCTTATAGGGTTTAATATCTTGGTCACATTAATTTTTGACGACTATATATGGGTTATACCATGAAATTACACTATAATGAGTACCTTCTAAATAGAGCTGGTTAGGATAAAATAAAAAAATCAATATGATCATCCCATATAGTATTACCAATGACATTTTGGTACAATAAATCTTATCATTGTCTATAGGGAAACTCTTTCATAATGGTGACATTTGATACATTCACAATATTTTCTCACATCCATTCCCTTTACCATTTCATTTTATAAAATTTTAAAAAATATTAGCTTTTATACCATGTTCATCTGTTAGTTCCTGATTTATTCCCCCAATACTTATTCATTGAGTCTACAGACTGTTTAACCTCTTGATTTCAAACCTGACATTAAAATATGTATTTCTACTAGAATTATTTTAGTTATGTCAGAGCATCACAAACTCACCCCATAGTTACTCATAATAATTAATTTGATTAACAAAAATAGGTTGGAGAGTGACTATAATAGTAGTAACACAACATTATGTATTATGGATTTGTATATATAGGTAGTGTTGTTTAGAACACTTTTGACCATCTAATCTGAGAAAACATATTAAATAAAAGTTATTTGAATACACCTGATACAAATTATTAGTAAATTTGATGGAATTCAGATTGAAGATCCACATCATCATCTATGAAATTTTATAGACATATTTCATTTCATTATAAACCAAGGTGTATCATTAAACACAATCATGCTTAGGGTTTTCATACACTTTTTACAGTTTTAAGATAAATATTAAATCAAATGAATCTATTATGGCTTAGGTAAACCAAGTTGAGACATTCCAATAAATATATTTTACACTCCTAATGTTCATGATGGTGTTGAAAGAAATTCAGAAATTCAATCAATCAAATGGTTAGTTATCAAAGGAGGTATGGTATTTGTTTATGAAATTTAGACCAAAGTTCACATATCATCTTCTTGATGCCTGGATACATTTTCTAAATTTTTATCATGGATGAAAACCAAATACTCAAAACATAGTTGATGTTTCCACTAAACATAGACATGTTCTAAAAAATAATATGTCAGTAGATCGATTTAGATGAAATTTCACATAACACTATACATTAGCACTGAGAATGGGGAACTTTAATTCATGGGTTTCACCTAGTTGATGTGACTACCCATCTAGACACCCATGATTCATATATTACAAATATCTAGAGAAAATTCATATTCCCCAACCACAAAACCTACCACCTACTCGTATTATAGAGATAAAATTATATTAAATGAGTGGTGGCCTACTACCATTTTAGGATTATTGAGAAAAGATTATGGAAAATAAAATTAAATATTAAAATTAAATGATTAAAATTAATAAAAACAACATTATTAGTAACCTTAATACTAAAAATGAATAGATTAATATTAAAAATACACTGATCAAGGGCATTACCAAAAAAAGATTCTTAAATATCCTCTATGAAATTAGCGATCACTTAGTTACCCACTTGAAAAAACTTTCTCGTCGACCACAATGATATTTCCCCAATAACCATATCCACTTACTGGGTCTCAGTACATTCCACCACAACTAAAATATGAAAAAAAAAATTGTTCCTTGATAGCCACACAAATCCAAACCTCAAAAGTAAAGTATATAAAATATTTTCAATGATATTTTTTAGAAAATAGATTAATAAACGACCACATAAGAGATATAAATGAAAATTCAAATGGTGGACCCCTTTAATTTTCAACATAAAGTGGGGAAAATTTCTCAAACTCTCTCTGATCCGTTACTACGAACTCTATCACAAAATGCATAGACACATCCATGAGAGGTTGAAATTGTATTGGTCTTAATAAGTGGAATGAGGCATATTTTTTAATATCCTTATATATTGTTTGACAGGAGGAAAGAAGACCACACACAAAATGAGGAAATAGATAAAAAATAAAATAATATTTAATTTGGAGAGAAAAAAATTCGATATAAAACAAAGATGAAAATTTCAAGAACATGATAACCCATTTTAGTAATATAATTAAGTTTAAAAAACACCATAATGACAACATATTCCATTTTTATAGTGAATGCACCATGATAATATGGAGGATTAGTATAGCCATATTTTTACTTGTTCAAATATCAACACAACAATATTCCTTTCAATGAATCTATTCCCCAGATAATAGTTTATTCCAAATTATTTTTGGAGTAATATTATAATAAAATAGAAATGGATGATTTTGGAGTTATATACATAAATGATGAATTATAAATTGTTTTTTAACAAAAACACCCCCAATGAAGAGGGCTCAGGTATTTTTTTAATTCTCTAAACCTTCGGGACATGAAATTTTCAAAGAGATTTATGTGATCTGGGTAAAAGAATCCGTATCATGATGATAACCATCATCCATACACTATGACATCAAGAATTATAATTTAATCCTTTATCAATAAATCATGTTAACAAATCCTTCAAATAGACTTGGTGACTTCTTGTAGATAATTATGTTAATGTTAGAAATTTTATCCATACTGGTGATATCTCATTAATGACCTGGAGAAAGAGATAAATGTCCCCATAATTTTATAAAATCCTATTCTCCCACCCAGTAAATAATTGATCAATGTTTAGAAAGGTAAACTTATCTTCTATATTGGATAAAAGATAGTATTATTTTTCTGGTGACAACATCATCTAGAGAAATGATTCAATCGAGTGTATATCATTTTTATGGTTGTTTTGGAAGAACATATATTTTCTCTAGACTATGAGTGAGAGACCTAAGCAACTCAGTAAGATAATGGTTTAGTGATGGATTCTTTGATGAATATGGAAGGTAGTGGCTCTACCTCAGTTCCCTCGAATGTGTAGTCCTTCAAAGAGGAACTCCTTTGTCTGCTAGCGCCGTCTATTACAGTTAGTCTATCTCATATCCTATTAGTTCATCTCTCTCCCTAATTAATGGATATGATGGATTGATGGTCTGTGATGAACTTATCTGTGTATGATCTAGCTAAATCTTTGTTCATTCATTGTTTGACATTGGAGTTGATATTTGGGAAGCATAAATACTCTCTTCATTTCTTCAGGAATTTCATAAAAACATGGGATCATCTCCATATTCTGTAGGTATCAATTTTTTCCATACCCTAATTTAGTATTCATCTATCATCAAGGTATGATTTTAAAAATATGTGGTCTTGAGAGGATCATCAGTCCATGTCTTGTTATTTCATGATTTTTCATTTATCTTAGGTTTCACACTTTTGGAAATAATCAAGCCTGGATGATCTGTGGATCCAATTACTTGGTCTCCTGATTCCTCTCTAGAATCTTTATATCATGCTATCAATTGGATATGTACTTGGAAATATTCTTTTCTAAGATGAAGATACTGGAAGTCCTCAATATATGTTATTTCCTCATATTTGTGTGGAATTAGATATAGCCTCTAAATGTCCATAAAAGTTATATTAAGGGTTCAATATGGTTTCTCTTGGTAGATGTGATTATTTTTATAGCATTTCCTAGTTTTTAATTGATTTTGTCACCATGATAATTTTTGAACTATTTCAGAAATTTCTTGTTGGGAGTTAAGGCGGTAAATCAAGTGGGTGGGTCAATTGGCAGTTAGTCTTCCTCTTCTGACTTATTATTTTGGGAGGTCCATACATCAAGTGTTCCATAAGAATTTATTCCAACTCTCATGGATCCCAATCCTCTATTGGTAAATAAGTTTGTTTCTAAAATAAGGACATGACGTTAAAAATTGAAGTAGGCAACTCATGAGTCAGACACTTCTAGCCTCCAAAATGTTTCACCTCCTACATCACTCATCACCTCTATGCCTCATAATTTTGATTCCACATTTAATGGGGATTTTAGTCCTACTGTTCCAAAATTTTGGTTGAAAAAAAGCTTATTGTATGTCATTGGAAGGATTTATTGGCCTCAATGAGCTAGAGTCTCACTTCCTCGTCATCCTAGAGGATTTCAGGAAAAATAATACACTACAAAAGGTTGTTCGTGTAGATATCTACTCCTCCCCTAGATCACAAGAAAGGATGCTAATCTTCATGGTTTTTCTAGATGTAGTTACAATTGTTCCACATTATCAAAAATTTATTTCTTCTTATAGTTTTATTCTTCTTGAGAATGTTAAACATGCAACAAAATAGAATGGTTCCTCCGGTTTCAGTGACTAAACGTTTTTGAGAACTTTTCGTTGTATATTTAATGGATGGTGTATTATAATATCCTGATTGAGAGAGGCATCAACCATTAGTTCATCCTCAAAGATGGTTTATTTATGTCTAAAGACCACTTCATTCCATTAATAAATGACTCTAAAACATATCTAAAATTCCCATGGACTATGTGTATTCACAAGGATAGACTTTATTGTATTTGAAACTCAAAGGCTTCTTACGTCCATTTTTTGTTCTTGAACTAATTAAATATAATAATAATATTTATTACTTCACCAGAAGAATGGAATTAAAAAATCTTCTTTCATGTAGATCCATGAAATTAGAATATTGAGGTTTTTAAAAACATGACATTTATATTGAATGTATAGAATCATAAGGATAGTATATTACCACCAAAATTATCAAAAGGGGAAATGAGTTATTATTCTACTTATTATGAAAAGTTTGAGGCTTCTAAAATAACTGATTTGTGGAATCATCATTCAAGCATTCAACCAGGGTCTCTCCCATGGTTTATAGGGGTGAAATAATAACCATTGAAGAGCCTTCATTGAACCAATGAGGGACTCCCTTATCGGTTAAAGTAATGCAACAACTATATAAAATCAGGGTTGAAAAGGGTCTCATGTATATGGGCATCTCATGGAAGAAATTTATGAGGTGAATAAATCATAATGGGTGAATGAGAATATGATGTAGACTCGACTTTTGTTTGTCACACTTCCAAGGGATGTATTCATTCTCTAAGGCCCTGATTCCACACCTCTCCAGATCACTTTTTGATAACTTCATACTTTTCGTGACACCGAATAAGTTTAATATTAGGTATAATATATTCCTCAATTAAATAAAATGGAATTTTGGAATATTTTTTTATAATTTCATTTGAGAACATGGGAGAATCCAAATAGGGGTTCCACATTGGTGGGGATGGTGCAACGGTCGAACCATCTTTGGAAAGACATGTAAGAGTGGGCTTCAAATTTTAAAGGAGGATGGTTTTGGTGTGTATGGATTATAGGGGTATACAAAAATAATTTCGGAGTGTCTAAAAAATTATTAAATGATGACTATTTAGTTTTTTGTTTTGATAAACAAAATCTATTAGATGAAATTACCCTTGAGTTTGAGATGAAGTACAATGAATGATTAGAAAACCTATGATTCTACGAGGGGGATAGTAATACAAAATATTTTCATCAACTGTTGAATGATATATATGTGAATAAAATAATTAATCTTCAACTCAATGAGTGTTCATAAATAGCGAATGGGGAAATTATATAGAAGATGAAATTTTAGTATATTGAGAACCTAATGGATAGTCTAATCTAATGAAATAGAGATAGTAAAATAAATATTTCAGATGAATCATTCATCATGAGTTGTATCCTGAGAGTGGTGGGGGATGGGATAATGATGTGCTAACAGCTACTATGAAATATGAATATATAAAAGGGGCAATGTTTAGGTTGAAATAGGTTATCAAACCAATACCGAATGACTTTTTAGGATACTTGTATATTTTGGAAAGGTATATTATCAAATCTATGGTGGGGGCGAAGGAATTCTTCAGAGTTGGTGATCCACTTAGAATGGGGCATGCTTCTATGGTGACCAAATATAAAAAGTTAATTCCCCCACTTCACTGAACCATTATAGGTTGATAATCTTATATAATTTCTGTTAAAATTTCCAAGATAATCTGATCTATAAGAAGTTTGTTCTTATTTATCCCCATACATATATCGAAAGAGACATATTGATTTGTGTTTGGTACATATATAATGGGAGAATATGTAATTTCAAGATAAATGGTGGAGGTTTTTAATAAAAAATCACATCGATCTAATGTCAAGATAAAGGTGTATATTTAAAAAACCTATGATTGTTTAGAATGGAGATTCATAATAAGGTTCATGGGGAATTACAGATTTTGTGAAAAGTTCTTTTATTTGAGCTTTATATTCTATTCATCCAAATTGATTAAAATAACAGTCATAAGAAGGGGATTATTATTCTTCAAATTAGTTTTAGGAGTTAGGGAAGTTGACCAATTATCCCCCAACGTTTTTATTATGTCATAAGAGGTACTCTCTAGAATCATAGATCGATGTATACAAAAAGTAAGAATTATTTTTAGAAAGTATTCTGCTAATGGATTAGTGTCTCACCTAATGTTTTATTATGACATTATATTATTTGATAATGGAAGGAAAATATCAATTTAATAACAAATTAAAATAATGGCCACTTATGGAAACAAATGGAAAATTCTATTTATGATAGTGGCATAGTTCTATGTATTGTTTTCGAAACCAGTCACATATTGGTAGCCAGAATAGAGTGGGATATCATTGATGGGGACTCCTTATGGGAGAGTTTCATAAGGGACACATATGTTGAAAACTGGGAGATATGGAAAATAAGAATATGTAGATTTTTAGAAATTGATTAATGAATGATGGCCCATTAGGATAATATTAAGGATAAAACTTTGTGGGACATTGGGTGTGGGGATTTAACCATTCTGAAGATAAACCCAATGGGGAAAACCTCGTTCTTACTGGGATTTCCAAGTCAACAATTCACTTTCAGAGTGGAAAATAAATTTCTATAGTTTATTAAGGTAATTCTAAACAATGATTATAAGACTATATATGATATATTTTTTATAGTTAAAGAACAACACGTGTGTTTTTTATCATGTGAAAATGCAAGGGGCTTTAGCATTTAGGATTTTATAAATATATAGCATCATAATAATGGTACATACACAAGGGGATCCATGAATTAATGAAATAAAATCCCATAAAATATGAATGTTTTGTTATATAGAATGAGGAATCTTTTTCTCTCTAAAAATGTAAATATCAAGAAGAAGGGAGTCATCTTGGCTTCTAGATAACAATTTTCTGTCTCACCAATACCAAAAATAATGTTGAAATCATTTTTTAAAGGATAAAGGTAAAATAGGTTATGGAGCTTCATGAATCATGTCTTGAGTATTCTTGTATGTAGGGAAACTATGAAATATATCCTAGAGTACATGGATTAGGGGTGGCCCATTATGGTATTTAGGGGAATAAAAGAGAATCTTTTTCATGGTGGTATATTGATCGCTTTGGGATGCTTGGAATAAGGAAATGTACAAAAAAAGTTCTTCGGTATTTTACATCAGGTCATGAGGAATGTTTTTAACCTCTAAATGGGTGTACTTGTCAATTACAGCCTTTCATCATCAACGATCACCATTTTTCTTACAAGGTATTATGTTAGTTTTCAAAGAACCCATGGAAATATGGATATAATAGTCATGTCGACGTCACTAAGAATGGGTATTAAAATTACTGTTAATCGATAACATAATTTGGGAGATTTGAAAGGGTTTGTACTAGTTATATGTAGTTGGGAATCAATTATTCATGCAATTAGTGCTTTCTACGGAAGGATGAATTCTATAATAGCATAGGAAAGATCTATGGTCAATGGTCTCATGCTATACTGGTTGAATAATTCTCATATTTTTGATGTCATGTTAGACTCCATGCAGCTGGTTGGGTTCCAGTAGTGGAATATCATACCTCTATGGGAGTTGATAGATTTTATCAGGAGGTGCATATTTTTTGAATTAGTGGATTCATGTTACCCACAACTTGAGAGAATGTAATTTTATTGATGATGAACTCACCCACAAAATAAATCGAAGTAATACTCAATTTTTCTATAATGATTTATGGTGTTTATATGATGAATGTAATAATTATTTTAAAATTTATTCCCTTGGAAATCATCATATCCACCCCCATGAGTGGGAGAGACATGGTGTGTTTTTATTTTTTTATCCCCATCAATATAATAAAAAGTCAATTTTTAGTCAAACTCTAATGTTAATATTATAGTAATTATATGATCTGAATTGGATAATAATTTAGGGGAAATTTTTTGTATGTTCTTAAGAAGCATAAGAACACAATATCTTAATGTCTTGTTGATATAAAGGGGATCTGATATACGATTTTCACTCCTAATAGTTTACTTGAAGACGGATCAAATATAAAATTCCTTTCCAAAATTTAACTCACACATATAATAAAAAGGATATTAAGATGAAATTTATGAGCCTTATGGATACTGGAATGATTTTTTGAATATTAGATAGTGACTGTTTGAGCCTGATACTAGAAGTTATAATGTACAGAGACCTTATAGTAAAAAATAATCATGAGGGTGAATTTTTTCCAACTCAAATTATTATGAGATTGTGGGTCTGTGCTAATTATAATGATCTTTATAATACCACTAAAAATAAAAATTTCCCACTATTTTTCATGTATCCTATGTAGAATAAATTATCATGAAACAAATTATATATATTCATAGATTCATAGTCAGGGTACAATCACATCCATATAGGCCAAACTGATCATTGAATGAAAATATTAACATATCCATTCGAAAAAATTTCAAATCTAATAATTTCATTAAAATGTGTAATTCACCAAGGAAATTTCAACTGTGCATGAAAAAATATATTTTCATGATATGATGGAGAATTTGTTGGAGATATTTATGGATTATATTTATATAAATGGAATGTCATTTGAGGTGTGTTTATGTAACATGGAACTTGTTCTGTAATATTGTGAATATAAATGTATTGTGATAAATTTAGAGAATTGTAATTTTATAGTTAATAGAGGAATAGTCCTTAGGAATTATATTTCGAATCAAGGAATAAAAGACAATCCTACATAGATCAATGAAATAAAATAATTTCCTAAAAATATTAATGTTTAGAGAATCAATAGTTCTATGGTCCACATAAGGTATTATAATCAATTCATAAAATATTATTCACAAATATCTAGATCACTAAGACGCCTAATAGATAATTATATCCCTGTAAAATTCTGTAATGAATTTTTGAAATCCATTGGCATATAAAAAACTACATGAAACCTTAGTTATTTTCTATCCTTCTTCGAATAAATAATTCAATCTGATATGTTGACCAATTTATTTTTTTCTCTGATTTATTTTAGAACAATTGGTTTGTCATATTTTTCATCCCAAAAACTGTTATTTTCACCCATCAATAATTCTCGAACAAATATCACCACTATAGTGAAAGACAATTTTTCAGTTATGTTTTCTTTCTATAAATTTAAATTGTACGTCATTCTACCTAAGGATATTGTTTTTACTAACAATACAACATTGAAATAACTTTTGAATGAAAATTATTTAAATCCATGGATAATATACCAGATCATTTTACTACAAGTTTTTTACATTTTCATTAATGATTCAAAATAGTAGGAACATGTTATTGTGGATTATATTTATAGTACCTATTTAACCAATATTGAAGATAATGAAGTGATATAGATTTTTATGCCTTTAGTAATGATACACTTTTCTATGTGGAAGTGAATGGTTGAAATTAATTTAATTATATAGAAAACTATTTGGATAATGCAACCCCTTATCCCCAAATTTATTACCAACAAAGGACAAATTTTTTGTTCATGTGTGTTGCACTATTATTATAATGATACACAATTATTATGAAATTGGATGATTAATTAATGTGAGGATTCATTCAAGAAGATAATGACAATACCATGTTTGAATTGTGTCGTTCATCACCAATTGGAGGACACCAGGAGTCCAATCATTCCATTATTAATGTAAATCAATGCGGATCATTCTGGACTACACTCCGTCAAGACAAAATGATGATGGTGCATATCTATGATCAACACCAGTGGATATAAAATTTTATAAAATGACATTAAATTCATTAAAAACCCTTCCATGAAAATTAAATATACAATTTCTAGGAAATATATTAATAAAACACCTTCCCTTTCCTTATGTAAATCAATATATCATGTTCTTTATGGATTATTCCATGACGTGGGTAGAAGTTAAAGCAACTACTTTATATACATCCAATTTCATAAATTAATTCCATAAGAAAAACAATTTTTTATCCACATTGAATTACTTGAATACTCAACAGATATTGGGGAACATAGTTCAACAAAAAATCAAATAAAGGGATTCCTGAGAAGCACCGAGTTTGATATAACACAAGAACCCCTTACCACACACTAACAACCAAGTAATTGGAACTTTCTATTAGATAAATCAATAAATGTTTTTAGAATAAGTTGAATGTGAGTCAAAAGGATTGGATTACAAAATTGTATAATGGACTATTATCATATCGCAATACAATGAAATCATATATCATGACATCACCCTATCAACTTTTCCATTGAAAAATATTTCACATTTCAGTTGAATTAGTTTGTTTTGGGTGATCAAAATTATAAAAATTGGTTTTCAATTAACTAAAAATTAGAGGTTATAGAAATTTGTTGTGTTCGAATAAATAAGACATGACTCCTATAAAAATGAAAAAATTTGTAAAGATAAAATAATGTAATGATCTACAAATCCCTTGATGGATATTCACACCAGGGTAAAAAGTAACTTTATTCAATTCATGACTAAAATTATTCCCCGTAAAATTGAAATCCATATGGTCAAAACTATTTGATATAATTAATGTCTTCCCTTATGAAATGGTGTAAATTCAATGAGGTGATGGATCTATCATTAATTATGGGTAAAACTTTACCAAGAACCATTTCTATAACATTGTTTCATATCATTGAAATTCAATTGATAACCATGAACATGTCTAGAACCCGATTTAAATAAATAATTCACTGGTAAACAACATGTTTTTGTTTCATTTGGAAAGATAATCATTTTAGAATTTATACTAGTTCACTTACTCTTGTTGTTACCCAAATAAAGTTTTATTAATAAGACTATCTCACATAACTAATTACACCAATTCATTATTCATGTCATGATTTTCATGATACATCGATAAAAAATCCTTCAAGGATTATTCACACCATGATTTATCCATCGATGATAAGCATTTATTCGATCAAATGTGTATCCCAAAAACATAGGTGTCACAAAGTCTATCTAAATTCCCTCTACCTATGCACAAGTATCTCCTTCCCAGATCCCCAGATCCCCAATCTTATACTCCTCCATAGACAATCAATATGATTTCCTCAGCTACGCCTCCCCCCTAAAAACCCTATATGTCTTGTTCACTCTTCTATTCCACCCACTCCCTCACTATTTGTATAAACATATAATGCATGATGAGAGCTATAGATAAGACACCTCATAGGAACTCAAACATTGTATATTCAAATATAAAGAACCTCCCACATCCATGTGTATATCTTGAGGCCCTTCTCCAATAAGACCTACGGATCCATCTAAAAATACATCCTAATTTGGTTCCACATCCTTGTATTCCTCCCACCATTACCAAGTTCATACCCATCTAATAAAAGTTTATCCTTTCCTATATTTCTCTGACCCCACAACTTTAGGTTTACATGGATCATCTGCAGGAAAATAATAATTAGACCAACAAGTCATTGAACCTAGAAATTCAAAAGAATATATTTAAGACTGAAGAAGTTATGATGAACCTATGTTAGATGAATAAAACCAATATCATTGAGGTACATAAGGATATGTACCATGATTTCATCCTAGATTCTTTGACCACCTTTGAGTTTTCTATTGTCCCTATATCCATCATATTGGGTGGATGGAAGCTGGGTTTTACTAATGTTCTGTTATCCATTCCTTAAAATTTTCAACCTCCCCTACTTATATAAAACTATAGATAAAAAAGAACTGGGTTAAAATTATAAATATATGGGTAGTGATAGACCATAACACCTCCATATTACCTGATCCATGTACGCTAAACAACACCCACTGGAGTGGTGCCTCTCTACAGATCATACATTGTTCCCTTGAACATGCTTCTCTGTAATGGGTTGACTTTCTTGGGTCCATAAATTAGAAAATGTTGCTAATAAATTTCATAAATTTGTGATACACCACAGTCAAAATAGAATTGTAGTTCACCTTATAATGTATTTTCTTGGCTAGGTGGACACATTTCACTATTATTGGATAATCATTCATTACAAACTCAGCTGGACACTAGAGAATATTTGAATCATCGTAGCCCCTAACGTACAATGGCCTGATGCAGTCTATTGACCTAGTATTACACCACATGATGGGATAATCTATAAGTTTTGAAATAATTATGATTGAGAGGATATCTATATAGAGACCACTAATGAAGAACCCATTTTTGATATATTAGTATTTCATTTATCCCCTAATGGTCGTTCAACCCCTGAAAATAATTATTCCCTTACAAGGAAAAAAGGAACACCTTACTCCCTATTCAGAACTATCCTTTTATAACCCTATTGAGTGGTTGAGATACATCCAGGGGATGGTAGGGGGATATCCAGTGCATTTTGTTGAAGATTCATGCAATATTACAATGCTCGAAGATCTTATATATTGCACCCCACAAGATCTCCCGTTATATTACCCATCCCTATCAAATTATCTACAAACTATTACTACACCCTCCCATTATCACCATTATAACCCCATGCTATCATCAAACTCCATTCCTTCCCCATCCACCTTTGTGACTGTATGAACACAGATCAATTTTCCTACAGAAAATATTTACTCTACTTCATATAGGGACTTTCTGGTGGATCACTCTTAACAGGGTAATAGAATGACTAAGGGGACCCCACCCATTATGTCATTCACTGAACTAGCTTCCGAATAGATGGATTCAGTATGGATCTACACGTCACTTATATTATCTTTCAACATAATCACTCCAGTGGTGACTGATTCAACTTCCATCTCAACAACCTACATTCTGGTAGTCAATCCACATGCCCCTGACTCTATTAATTATATAGAAATGGTGGGAGAGCTACATCCACCCATCAATAGGAATGGGAAAACATATAATAGTTGGGGATATTATTCCCACTTTTCATAGATATTCCCCAGTATATCCTTATGGGTGTTTTGTTTTCACAATATTCACCAACCCTGATTAGTAATGTTTATTTTACATAATATAAGGGCTAAATTGTATTATGTTTATGATATTATTCCACTTTTCTCATTTCATGTGTATCTAGTGGTTCTATTAATAGATCTAATTCTTCAATTATTACTATTGAATCACCTGTTATGATACCATTTGGCCTCCCTCATGAGTTCATTCTTTATGAAGCTATGATTCACAGACCAACCAAGGCATCTATCCATGAACTATGTAAATGATATTTCTTCTTGATATGTGGTTTTATCTAGACATTTATAAGTTATTCAATCCCCCTAAGTGACCATTGTAGATGAGAGATAATATATATAGTTGGAGAAATAGGTCAAGGTCTATTGAGATATGTGCCTATTCTGAGCGATCCATTTCCATCTGTTTGGATGATGACATAATACGTATCTCTTTATGGGAGGAAACCCATCGTCTAATATTTTGAGTCTTATTTGAGTCTATTTATGTCTTTTCTTTTCTTTTTTCTAGGACTTTCTGATTGGGAGGTCTATTTGGGAACATGTTCTGTACCCTGGATGATGCACATATGAAATGAAAATCATTTTGAATATTGTGTGACCCTTACATTTACTAAATTTATATTTGATATATCTTATGAAATAATTCTTTCCCCAATACACATGTTCTATCTATATAGAATTTTGTAGGTGTTCCATGTTCACAACATCCTCTAATAATTTTCCAATGGAATTTCATTAATTTAAAGGATCTATCAATTCCATGATACTTTTTCATTATTTACATTAAAAATTTATTCCTGCAATCACTCTCATCCCTCCCACATCATATCAATAACTATATGGGAAATATTTCATATAATATTTGGGTGACAAAATTAGTAAAATTTACTGAATTTATAATTGGATTTTTCCTCCTATCATTAGTGTTAGAGATAATCATCTTTTGAAACATAATATAATATGAAATTTCTTTTCAATCTCATAAAAATAATTAAATATAATTAATATATTATTAAATCAATTATTTTTTATAGTTTATATTTTTAGCCTAATTAATGTGTTAAGAATTTGAATTTGAATTTTTAATTCCTGAATATTTTTATTTATTGAATTATTACCTATATATATTCCATAATTGATATACCTTATATGTTTTTTACAACTCCCAATATGATTCTGGACCAACTTTTTCAAATTATATTTTACCATATTTATTTGGAGACACATAGGAAATGTAATTAAATCATAAATTCCATTGATAACATATTTATTATATCAATAAAAAATCATTTTGTATAATTATTGTTGTTTTTTTTGTTAATTGGGCCCCTTTTCATGAGACCCACCTATAAATTATCTCCACAAAGCTCATAGTTTCCTTAGATTACCTTGTTTGTAATGATCCCTAATTCAATCCCATTTTATCCCTTCCTACACTACTCTTTATAAGATTTCAGTATCTATACATGAATATATGAAGCAGTGGTTATTTCTACATGAAACATAAAGCTGTGTTTTGAGGGGATTAATGGTTGTATATTTATCGGATCTATGGGAAATGGTTTAAGATTACTTTTGATATCCCTATATGATTAGCCGATATTCATTAGAAACATTTTTGTGTATTACAATTGTTCAAAATCACCCATACCATACATTTGAATCTCATGATAGAACATAAATGTTTAGGTGGAAGACATGAGATATTTCTTAATTATTACATTATAAAAAATGAAATAAAAAAAAGAACATGGAATCATCCTTTTTTATTCATATCATATACATGGACATTCATTTAGAATTTGGGAGTGAAGAGTCATTAAATTGTTGCGGATATTATTCATTAAACATTTCAGGATCATCATGAAGAATTATTTATAGTTTTAACTTCATTTGAGCAAGATTTTGTATCATCTATCCACCTACCATCAGCAACAGATCCATTTCAACCATAATGTTGTGTCATCATGGTTACTTTTTCTATTTTTATTTGTGATGTGGAGTTTTAGATCAAATGAAATATTTTTTTAGTAAAATGTATTTAGAATATGGGTATTAATATATCTCTACTTTACCATGGGTGCTGAAAGGAAACTCTTGATGAGGTAAATTGAAATATGAGCATGGATATCTAAGGAATAGTTGATAAATGGATGTTAAAGAATGAAGTTATAAATATAATAAATTTTACCATGGGGAATTACTAGTTTTATCTAATGTAATGATTTTCAAGGGCTATCTCCAGTCTTCTATCACATTCTATTATTTTTTTGGTTTTAATAATAGTTTCCTATCAAAAATTGTTTCCTTTAAGAATCCTCTTGTGATCATTTTTTGATGAGGATATGAAATAATTAATGTTTAGGGTAATTTCTTGTGATTAGTTTCACTATATTGATTTTATTTAATTAATTAATAATTATACATGTGATAAAATTTTATGTTTTCATATCAGATTGATATTTTTCGGAAATTGGATCTTTTTATGAAATAAGGGTTCTTCTGTAATGTTACTATTATCCTAAACAATGGAAGTTCTAACATCCTAATTCATGATGTGCATAACATAAATATATAACATTAGTGAACAAATGGGTGATTCTTTAATCTATTACATTCCATGAATTATATGAATAATAAAAATGTAAGAAAAAATATAATTAATGAATTGAATGTCTTAGTCTCGGTCTTTGATCGACCTTATATAATATCAAATGAATTTTATTTTATATGTGTATTGTGGAAGATAAAAAATAACCATAGTATTGAAATTACAATTAATGAAATAAAATATATATACTATATGTTAATGTATCAATAAGAAATATGTACATGATAATAGTGTAAAATACTTTAACATCAAGAGTGGATCAAGACTATTTATAATCCAATAACCTCTAAAATTACCAATATTTAGTCTTGTGATCTTTTTACACTCATTGTTTTTGGTATTTATATAGATTTTTATATATTTTATGGTGTTCATAAAACACCTAGAATTTTTTGATCATCTACTTCCATTTTTAATCCATTTTTTCTTTCTAAAAATATTAATGTAATGTTGTGTTTCCTCTTATTTCAAGTAAGTTTAATTATATCAATATCTTATTTTAAAGATTGATTGATTTAAATTATTTAATTTTTTATTAACATGTTTAATTTAGTAATCACCATGTGTGGATACTACACCTAGGGTTAGGGATCAACATTGTTGTTATGAACACCTCAAAGAATCCTTAAATTTAATGGAGTAATATTTTCAGAAATTTTTTTTATGAAAACACATTCATTACAATCCTCTACATGATACTAATTAAGGGAATTATATGTAAAGGATATTAATATAAATTGAATAAATAATGGTTAGACCCAATGTTTTTTACCTCAATTTTAATATTGAATATAATGAACCCAGGCTGAAAACCACTTATAGACTAAAGATTGGTATCCAATCTACTTAGATCCTATTTTCATTACCAAAAGAAAATGGTGACCCTGAATATCTTCATTTACTAATCCATATTACCATACCCTGATATACTTATGGATATACTCTACAAAATATACCAAAATGGATAATTAACCATTCCATAATGAATTTTCAATTCATACAATTTCTTAGTTTATAATAAATCATCACAAAATTCACACGAGTAATCACTTTTAGGTTCTAATACCTAGGTAATACTTCATGTCATCACCTCTCTATGGGTTTTCCCCTATACTTCCACAATATTTTATACCTTTTCAATAGTTATTGTTGGTATAAAATGTTAATTTTTACTCAAATTGATGCATTTTTAGTAAACAACATTGTACGAGAAAATCAATATACACCATATAAAAGTAAATTTGAGAATAATTTTAAATGTGTCCCAATGATCGGAGATTCAGACAAGTATCCCTTAATGTATTTCACCCCTTATTGGATAACACTGTAAATTCCAATAATACAATCGTAAATATATATCATCTATTTCGGAATCTTATCAAACACTATAACCATTTTATATACTTAGTATATAATTTTTTAAATTTGAATATAGTGGTTATCCAAATCATATATTAAACCTTAGTTGTAAACACTTTTAATCATCTCATATAAGAATTTTAATGTTAATTTTGGTCATTGATAAATGAATTCAACTTCAAATAATACTATATTACCAATGGTCCAATAATATATAACCTTATATTGATTATAAAGCTCTACTTTCATGCCATAAGAGTTTAATTATGAGTCATTTAGATGAAGCCAGATACAAACTTGTTTGGGATGTTTTTAATGAATAGAGATGTTATATTATTAAAATAAATAGATATTAATTTTAAAATTACAAAAAACTAATATATTTAGAATATTTTTATTAAATTCATTAAAAAATATAAATTTCTATAATCATTCAATATATAAACATTACAACATCAATCATGTAGGTGGTAAAATGACCAAATCAAAAGCATGTCTTAATGGTTGAATGAGTAAGAAATACCTACCACTATATTTTGATATAATATTAAAAGAAACACATAATAGTATTATATATAATTGAAATCCATAAAATCAATTAATACAACCATAAATGATAGTTGGTTTTGGAAAATGAAATTCGTCAGAGACGGAGAAGGTAGTATGCAAGTACGCATGTTTAATGAACCCATTTCCCCTTGAATGGAAGGAGTGTTGGATTATGGAAAATTTTCCTTTCAAAATTTTAATAATGATATAAAAGTCATATTATTTTATTAATTAAAATTTTTGGTCTATTCATGTTTGGGGGTTAAGATAAATAAGACACATTATTCATAGAGGTGGTAGTCCACACAGAGGCATGACTAATTTATTAGTTTTTCATATAAGATGCTACTGCATGAATCGATTATTGATATTATATTAATATAATAACATTTTAAGTATATTTAAAACACTAAATTCATTATATTAACAATATTACAAAATATTATGATATGTAAATTTAAAAATATTGACTAAGTTGATATTAATTCACACATCAGGAGCATCTATTTTATTCTGAATTTTATTTAGAAACAATGGCGTTAAGGCAGTAAAAGAAGTCCAAAGTCACATTTCCATGGAAGAGTGTTGTATTATTAGTAAATTGAACGTAATTATGATAGGAATATTAAGGAATGTGTGTACACTAATGGGTGATAGTGCTCCCATTTATAAGTGGTGGAAGTGGTATTTGTTGTCTCACATTCACTTATTAAATTGTTTATTTATATAATTCCTGGCCAAATACCTCCATACGTATAAAATATGTATTATGGGAAATTATATAGCCAATAATCCTCAACTAATCTTGATTTAGGATGATATTTGATTGATTTAGGACTTTGTATATTCACTTTTCATTTTACCCAATTGTACTTTTTTATAATGTAACTTTTACTTTTACCCTTGTTAATTAATTAACAATTACTCAAAAATATTGATATAAACATCTAAATTAGGAATTATAATAATATATATGATAATTATTTTATTTAATAAATTTATCATAATTTACAAATGTTAATTTTAAAATAAAGTTTGATAATATTTAAAACAATTTTTACGATAATCAGGTTTTTGCTGATAAAATGTATGTGTGAGTTAAAATTAATATTTTTCAAAACAATTATAAGCTAAATTTATTTAATAAAAAGAAAATAAATGTTATTTGAAATTAAAATAATTTAATTTTTTAATTTTACAAAAAAAAATTGTATTTAAAAAAAATGTATAAAACAATTTTTTTTAACAAAAGAGCATGTTACATTCGTTCTAAAAATACTGGTTGTTTTTTTAAGATAAATATTATTTATAATGAATGATTTTTTTTTATTAATTTCATAATTGATCAATTATATTTATCTTTATCCTTTTATTTTAATCTTATATTTTTATAAATTCATAAAAAATACAATTTTCAAAAAACCTCATTTTCAAATAAAAAATCAATATTTTACTAAAATTCTCCAAAAATCATACTATGAAAATTTTGATATTCTAAGTCAACAAAAGATATATTATTTAATAGAATTTTATTTCTAAAAATTATATATTTAACTTTCTATATGAAAAATATAAATATAAATTTTATCAATTTTTATTAATAAAACCTTTTTTAATGATTTAGTTTTTCTAATATTATTTCCTACCAATTTTCCAACATAATGACTTTTAATATTTTATGTAATATGTATCTATATTATATTCAACAATAATGTTATTTTAAATATTTTTAATTTTATTTACTCATGTAACATGACCTTATATTTAGTGTGTGTGATGAAATTTGTTGGACTCGATATAATTTATATGAAATATATATATACACTAAAATCATTAGATGTTACTTCACTAAAGAACAAAAACATATCTAAGGGATATAAAAAAATAACACTTCCACCAATGTATTATAGTGACCCTAACACTTTACACATAACATAATATGATTTTAATCATAATTATATATCAAAGTACAAGCCAAGGATCATGATTTTTGGTGTCTTAGAAGACAAGGTACATTAAACTGGAAAACAGAACTAAAAAAAACAATTCATTATTTAATCATAAAAAGAGAACCTATCATATATTGTGCTCATAAATATTCAAAGGAAATATTTGGGATTATAAGAACAAATGGTTGAGAAAAAAATACCATCAACTGAATAAACATAAGCATAATTCTTTAGCACACAAGTGAGAAGGCATAACGTGATGTCATAAAAAAAGAATGTAACAAATAAAATCATAACATATAAACATGGAGTCATATAAACATGGATTCATCTTAATAAGGATTAAACATAAAACATCTCTTTATCGTGATTCATGGCTACCCACTAAGATCGTTTCACATGGGAGCACCAGCTAAGGCTAACAGCCAAGATAGTCGCACCTAGTTCAATAAGCCATAGCTAACCGCCAAGACCTTCGCTCATAAAGTCTCATGTGAATAAAATTTACTCAATTCATTAGAGTGCTATCAAGGTGCTACCATATTAACTTTTCATGAATATTTTTCCACATAAATAATCATATATAATCAATCGTACATAAACATAATGGTTACCCATGGAATAAATTGGGTACCACAATCATGTCATAGGGAAAAAAGAATGGGTGAATCATAAATGTGTCCATGAAAGAAATTAATTAGAACATACATGGACATTCATAAGTTAAAATAGGAATAAATAATGGTTTGTTTTTTCAAATAGAATTTACAACATGTAAGAATGGTATATAATAATGTTTTGTATCAAAACATTTTAGTTGTGTTTTAATGGAAAATTCAAAAGAGCATTTAAAATAGAAAAGGGAATAATCTTTTAAATAAAACCATAAGTGAACAGAGAATATTTTCATAATAAAAGGAATGATTTTATAAAATAAATAGAGTATTAAAAATTAATAAACTTTACATTATGATGTGTTGGAATTTTGAAAGTTCCCTTAAAACAGGTTTGCTTTTCGAGAAGCATTGAGGAGGGAATTACTTAAAACCTTTTATGTCCCTGAAAGAGGATGATGAAAGGGTATTAGTAAATAAAGTGGGTACATGTAAACAAAATTTACAATATTCACATAAAAAGATAAGATAACATCATTTTAGTCAAATGAAAATAAGGAAACCTGAAGGAATAAAGGAGGTATGGGTAGTGTAACACCCCAAGATTTTATGAAAAATATTCTTTTTAATTTCATTAATGTCTTCTGTTGTACGCTACACTAAATGGAGCTTGCACAACAGGCATCCTTGACTTCCTTTGCATTACACGCAATCGCGACCATCCTCGATAGCATGTGTAGTACGCAATACAGAGTTTCACTAAACAACGATATGCTATTAAAATATTATTAAAACTAGCCATTATGAATAGTAATAACCACCTTTTAAAATTTTAGAAATTTTATCTCTCAAAATGGACTTCATTTTTGGATTCAAATTATCGAATTTAGCCTAAGGTGAAATTTTGGTACTTTTCGGATAACTTTCATATTCCGATGAATAGTGAAAATTACTAAATTTTAATTAAAAACAACTTTTTTAATCGAAATAATTAATAGAGATAAATTATTAATTTTAGTGTTTTTAAAGTATATTTAGAATATATTTTTACAATTTAATACAATGTTGGTAATTGGATGTAATTTCACATTTAAACCAGACATAATTGATGTTATAAATGTCAAAATAAGTGTAAATTGAGACTTTTTATGACTTACACTAATTTTCTAGGTTACTATGACATGTTATTGTTGATGTAAGTAACTTTGTTAGAACTTATCATTCTGTTATTAATTTCATAAAAATCATGTACAAAATAGTGTCAAAATTGACATATAATAGTTTTTAAAACAAATATTATATTATTAATTGGTATGTTATTCCTAAAAAATCTAAGGTTCGGACAAATAACTTGGATAAGGTTATATATATTTATAATAAACAACTTGGGGTTCTTTTGGCTTGTTATAGTAAGTTGATTAACCATATAGTGTAAGAGCACAAGAAGACACAGTAAAAGTAAAATTATTTAACTTAATGTTAAATCTGCATGTTAAGGTTAAAATAGGAACCTAAACTTGTCTAGATTCTATTGGATGAGAGGGTTTCGACCCATAACCACCATAGCTTCAAAATGAATCAATCTGGAGCTATTTAAAACCTAATTTGGCTTTATAATAAAATAATATTTTTAGTTATTCCAAAGGTGCCCCTCTCCTCCCTTATAAAAGGGAACCTCCTCCCTCTCCTCCTCACACCAATTTGAGCATTCAAGCTCGGCCAACACCTTCCAAAATCTCTTCTCCACTTCCCTAGTATCATCCTAGAGGTCCTGGACTTCTCCAAAGACCATCCATAGTTCCATAAGTGGAGGTTAAGTGAAGGCACGTCAAAAAGAGGTAATATCCAATACCGATCTTTTTCAATTTCTTTCTTCTTCAACTTCTTCTTATTTAGTTGTTTCATGATAAAGTAATAACATCAGTATTTCTTATATACTGATATGTTATTATAAATATGAAACAACTCTAATTAACCTTCTATCCATCCTACAGAAAAAGGAAATCACCGTGCGTGCGTACGTACGGAATACCGTCTCCACGCCGTGGGGTAATCTATTTTCCGCCACCACCTTAATTGGATGGGTAAAATGGTGTAATGAGTAACTATATATGATTATTATAAAGTTATATTGATACTAAAATAGTATACATACACTTCAACACAATTCCACGACCATGGGAACGATATCATCGCTCGTGTGTACTTACGGACTACCGTCTCCACCACGCGATGAGATTCATTATCCATGTTAACCATTCCAGAATGATTATAAAGTATATATAATGAATAATAATGAAATATATGACATGGTAAATCTACTGGATTTATTTATATATATATATTTCATCTACTTACTTCCATTCAAGACAATAAGGAAAGGAAAACAGCGTTCATGCGTACGTACGAACTACCGTCTCCATGAACAGTGTGTTTCATTTCATTTATCTATCTATTATATATATATATATATAAACTTAATATATATGATATATAAATCATATTTTATATTCTGGAAGTAATTAAATCAAGATATAAGTAATAATAATGTCAATAACAACAAGTCCAAACACCTACGATAAATGAAACGATTTTACCCAAAACGCTTCTTTAACATGGAATTTACAAAAGAACGGGTAATATATAGTCATAAGTGAACCATATATGATATCATAACAATTAATATGATTCTGTAATAAGTTAATGACATTATTTAAATCATTATATAGGAGGTTCGGATACGTACAAAGCATATCGGACATAAGGTAAGGGAAATATCACAATCTCATTTTTATCCAAGATTGTTTATACGTCTGTATTTACTGGGGTGTATTTTATCATCCACATCCATTTTTCCTCAATATGTAATATTATTTCCATCCACCTACAATTTTTTAAATCCAATTTTACCCTTCGGTGAATTTTTAGTAAAGGATACGAAAGGAATATTTTCTCGCTTTTCGTACGAGGTACTTTTGACTTTTATGACAAAAGTACGGGAACAATGTTTTTTTAACTTATAGGGCATGAATGGATTTTTAAAACATTATTTACAAAAAGCATACTTTACAAGTTTTAAAGATTATTTTTAATCTACTTCTTTTAGTTTAAAATTGTATGACATTTAAAGAAAGGAAAGTGTTTTTGATGTAGAAAGGATATTTTCCTCAAGAATGGAGTTCAAGTGTTTTATCAAAATTATTTTCCATCTAAGATAATATAGGGTCCTATTTCTATACCTATTAGTACATTGAATTGATTATGTTGTGATGGAATTATTTTTATGAATTCCTTTATCTTATATGAATTTTTTTATGATGTCATGTTGTTTAAGAATCCCATATTTATTACATGAGTTATGCAATGATGTATGATTTATGATTTTGTGGCACACATAAGAATGGTATCATTATGAGATGGGTGGGACCTATATCTCCCTACAATGCATTGGGTAAAGATTTTATATCTCATGAGATAGACATGGCTGGAATGGTAGGTTATACCGGTTCAGTGAAACATGACTGAAATGATGGTGACTCGGTTCAGAAATGGACTTTGTCCACTAAGACAATCTTGGTAATGAGTCTTGACTAATGAGATATGATTCTCTATGATTATCTGTGTATGCCACAAAGTTTCATGTTTTAAGTTATGATTATTGGGATTTCAATTCACTACTATGATGTATCCCATGTTATGAAATTACGCTCTCTCTCCTTTGCAGGTCAAGATTTCCAAAATGTTATGTTCTTAAGAATATGATGTGATTGATTTTTCTTTTTTTACCCTTACTGAGCATTTGAGCTCACTCTTTTTGGTTTTCTTTTCCCCGGGATATAAAAAAAGGTTATAGGTAAAAAAAAGGGGAATATCTTTGTGGGAGATGTTGAAAATCTTTCACCATGATTAGAAGATTATATTCCGAGTTTCCAAAGACACTAAACTATTACGGTCCTTGTGTTTGTGTTTTTGTTATGTACTATGTATTCCACAAAAGTAATGTAATGTCCATGTACGTCAGGCATCGGGTCTCTACAGTTGGTATCAGAGGAAAAGTTTAGTCAAACTTTGGAAACTAGGATGCGAAAACATTAGTGAGATCCCTAGAGATATTTCAAAGGTATGTCTAGGGATGTCCCTAAAGATAAGTATACGTATAGGATATAGTCCTAGAACTACACTAACGATATTATAATTACACCTAAGATGTTATATGTCTAAGGTACTCCCCCTTGATTATGTTATCTTCCTTGTATGATTTTTTCCTCTCACAAAATTCTTTTTGTGTTTTAGTCAATGGAGGGAAACAGAAGAAATTCGGTTAACATTGAATCCAATGGACAAATTGGTGACTATGAGAAAAAAATTGCGTAATTCCTAGAGAGAAAGATATTGTGATTATGCTGAATCAGTCATCACGATGTATGATTTACAATGTGAAATTTAGTGGTATGCCTAATTCATCAAATAAGAGGAAGATAGACTTTTATGCATGTTCGCATGTTGAGGAGCATAAAGAAAGGAAGATTGATATTTCTAAAGAAGGGAAGAAAAACCTTGAGGAATACCTCAAATGGAGGGACAAATGTTATCAGTGTGGAGAAAAGGGTCATAAAGTGACAGACTGTTATGGAGTTCAATGTCTTATTTGTGGAGAACATGGGCATTACCCAACTCAATGCACTGACCTAAAAAGTTACTTCTAAATCAAGGAAGGTCTTATTCCAGGACAATCATTGAAGATGATGTATTAAAGTGTTTATGTATTGGTATTCAAGAATAATGTTGTTGAGGTACTTTTATGGTGTATTAGAATATTTTTGTATTAGTCTATTGTGGTTTTCAATAATTTTATGGTACCGGTAACCATGAAAAGTGATTCAATTATTTTTGAAAGCAGATGATATGCACATAATTAAGGGATAAGGAGAAAATGAAATGTTTGACAGTATTCATGAGCTCATGATTTATATAAGGACTATGTATATAGAATTTTGAGGATTTTGGTATGTGGAAAGCGTTAACTTTTGACGGAACTCATGTTTTCACTAAGATTCAATGGGTATTCATTTTTCAAGAGATTACATGATTATGGTATTCACATTACTGGAATGTGACCAACAAGATATATGAGGGATAAATTATGGTATTCACGTGCTTGTTATTTGACCTTTTTAGTAATCATTCTCTTTATACAATGAGTTTAGAAAGAATTATTTTCGATAAGCCTAAATATTGGAATGGATTATGTTGGACATAAGTTAGTATTGTTTAAGGATATAACTATTTTCGATATTATTGATGGGATGTATAGTAATTTATTTTTAGAAAAAAAACAACCTACAGGACTGGCGATAGCCCATCTCGTCAGACAAGGCTGTGGGAATCAAACCCACAACCGAAGTGCGACTGGCCTTTATCACCTACCACTGGCCTACAGGAAGTCCCTGTTTAGTTGAAACTAGTTTTATTATATTAAGTAGTATGATATATGAAGTATAATTCCATTTTAGGAACCATATATGATTAATCTCACTATAGATTGACTTATGTATATTTAATAACTTTCGCTAACCTTTTGTTTGAGACAGATGGAATGACCCGTCATTCAATCACATGATCTGCTAACACTTCATGAATAACAAATTCAACTTCATTTCTTTAAGAGATGAAGTGGAAATTGTGCAAGGCATGAACAACAATGATATTGTACCAAAATAAAGTAAGTATTTATTCTAATTCAAATTCTTCAACTTTAGGGAAATGATATTGAAAAACAAAAATGTTGTCCTAGTGCCCTTATATCCTATGAATCAGATGGTACCCTAGATCATCAAAAATCTACGGCTTTGTGATTGTTGGATTTTTCATAGCCATGTTCTCTACCACTCTCTATCAGAACATTATGGTTATATTTCTCTTCCATATCCATATTTTCACTTATGTTCTCCTATGTGGAAACCCAGTGATTAGTTTATCTGGGTAACCGTTACGTTTCATACTTTTGTTTTTAAAGATTGGTTTTGGTATTCCTTTTTATGATGTGGGTTTCTATTAATGAATCTTTCGAATAGTAAACCATTTATAACCCCGACGAATTTCGAGGGCGAAATTCATTTTAAGGGGGGTAGAATGTAACACCCCGAGATTTTATGAAAAATGTTCTTTTTAATTTAATTAATGTCTTGTGATGTACGCTACACCAAAATGAGCTTGCACAACATGCATCCTTGACTTGCCATGCATTACATGAAATCGCGACCTTCCTCAATAACGTGTGTAGTACGTAATACAGAGTTTCACTAAACAATGATATGCTATTAAAATATTATTAAAACTATCCATTATGAATAGTAATAACAACCTTTTAAAATTTTAGAAATTTTATCTCTCAAAATGGACTTCATTTTTGGATTCGGAGTATCGAATTTAGCCTAAGGTGAAATTTTTATACTTTTCGGATAACTTTCATATTCTGATGAATAGTGAAAATTACTAAATTTTAATTAAAAACAACTTTTTTAATCGAAATAATTAATAGAGATAAATTATTAATTTTAGTGGTTTTAAAGAATATTTAGAATATATTTTTACAATTTAATACAATGTTGGTCATTGGATGTAATTTCACATTTAAACCAGACATAAACAAGTGTCAATCTTTTGATACTTATTATCTCTTAAGAACACGCTATTTGTGTTGATGACGGGAATTAATTTTTAAATTAATTAATGAAACTTATATGTTTTGAATTTGGTAAAATAGACATCATTTTTTATTTCATAATATCAAATATATCTTAGGTCTAATTTTTAGTATTTTTCTGAAAACTTTCAATTTTTGATGAATAGTGAAACCACTAAGTGGTAGTAAAAAAACTGAATTTTTAATAAAACATAATTTTACCACTTCAATGAATGGAATTTCAAAAATCTGAGAGACACGGTTGATGCCAGTAAGTAAAATGTGGTTCAATGAGATGAAAATAATTTTTGGTGAATAGTAACTTTTTACTTTTTTTCCCCACGGTTAAAAGTAAATAGGGTAATTATGGGTAAAAATGATATTATTATTACCCTAAAAGATGTCCTAATTCTACTGGATAAGTGTAATTCGACCAAAAACAACCTTAGGAATAAAATATGACCATATATGCCCACTTGGATTAAATTAGGACATTTATTATTAAAGAAGGGTTAAAATAGTTAAAATCAAAGTTTAATTAGTAAATCATTTTTAATATGGGGTTATACAAAAGATAAATTCTACTATAAATATTCATTCGAAATATAAAAAGCTTTCCTACATGATAGTATTTTTTAGAATTTTTAGACATGTAATAAATTAAATTATTTATGACACAACGATGATGCAGTAATTACCTTTTTAAGAAAATATTAACATAATTGATGTTATAAATGCCCAAATAAATGTAAATTGAGACTTTTTATGACTTACACTACTTTTATAGGTTAATATGACATGTTATTGTTGATCTAAGTAACTTGGTTCGAACTTATCATTCTGTTATGAATTTCATAAAAATCATGTACCAAATAGTGTCAAAATTGACATAAAATAGTTTTTAAAACAAATATTATATTATTAATTGTTATTTTATTCCAAAAAAAAATCTAAGGTTAGTCCAAATGACTTATATAAGGTTATATATATTAATAATAAACAACTTGGGGTTATTTTGGCTTGTTATAGTATGTTTATTAACCATATAGTGTAAGAACACAAAAAGACACAGTAAAAGTAAAATTATTTAACTTAATGTTAAATCAACATGTTAAGGTTAAAATAGGAACCTAAACTTGTCTAAATTATATTTGATGAGAGTAGTTAGACCCATCCCCACCTTAACTTCGAAATAAATCAATTTGGAGCTATTTAAAACCGAATTTGGCTTTATAATAAAATAACATTTTTAGTTATTCCAAAGGTGCCCCTCTCCTCCCTTATAAAAGGGAACCTCCTCCCTCTCCTCCTCACACCAATTTGAGCATTCAAGCTCGGCCAACCCCGGCCAAAATCTCTTCTAAACTTCCCTAGTATCATCCCAGAGGTCTTGTCCTTCTTCAAAGACCATCCTTAGTTCTTTAAGTGGAGGTTAAGTGAAGGCGCGTCAAAAAGAGGTAATATCCATTACCGGTCTTTTTCGATTTCTTTCTTCTTCAACTTCTTCTTATTTAGTTGTTTCATGATAAAGTAATAACATAAGTATTTCTTATATACTGATATGTTATTATAAATATGAAACAACTCTAATTAACCTTCTATCCATCCTACGGAAACCGGAAATCACCGCGCGTGCGTACGTACAGAATATCGTCTCCACGCCGTGGTGTAATCTATTTTCCGCCACGACCTTAATTGGATGGGTAAAATGGTGTAATGATTAACTATATATGATTATTATAAATTTATATTGATACTGATATAGTATACATACACTTCAACCCAATTCCACGACCATGGGAACGATATCATCGCTCGTGCGTACGTACGGACTACCGTCTCCACGACGCGATGAGATTCATTATCCATGTTAACCATCACAGAATGATTATAAAGTATATATAATGAATAATAATGAAATATATGACATGTTAAATCTACTGGATTTATGTATATATATATTTCATCTACTTACTTCCATTCAAGACAATAAGGAAAGGAAAACAGCGTTCATGCGTACGTACGAACTACCGTCTCCATGAACGGTGTGTTTCATTTCATTTATCTATCTATTATATATATATATATATACTGAATATATATGATATATAAATCATATTTTATATTTTGGAAGTAAATAAATCATGATATAAGTAATAATAATGTCAAGAACAACAAGTCCAAACACCTACGATAAATGAAACGATTTTACCCAAAACGCTTCTTTAACATGGAATTTACAAAAGAACGGGTAATATAAAGCCATAAGTGAACCATATATGATATCATAACAATGAATATGATTCTGTAATAAGTTAATGACATTATTTAAATCATTATACAGGAGGTTCAGATACGTACAAAGCATATCAGACATAAGGTAAGTGAAATATCACAATCTCATTTTTATCCAAGATTGTTTATACATTGATATTTACTGGGGTGTATTTTATCATCCACATCCATTTTTCCTCAATATGTAATATTATTTCCATCCACCTAAAATTTTTTACATCCAATTTTACCCTTCGGGGAATTTTTAGTAAAGGATACGAAAGGAATCTTTTCTCGCTTTTCGTACGAGGTACTTTTGACTTTTCTGAGAAAAGTACGAGAAGAATGTTTTTTTAGCTTATACGGCATGAATGGATTTTTAAAACATTATTTCCAAAAAGCATCCTTTACAATTTTTAAAGTTTATTTTTAATCAACTTCTTTTAGTTTAAAATTGTATGACATTTAAATAAAGGAAAGTGTTTTTGAAGTAGAAAGGATATTTTCCTCAAAATGGAGTTCAAGTGTTCTATCAAAATTATTTTCCATCTAAGATAATATAGGGTCCTGTTTCTATCCCTATTAGTATATTGATTTGATTATGATGTGATGGAATTATTTTTATGAATTCCTTTATCTTATATGAATTTTTTTATGATGTCATGTCGTTTAAGAATCCCATTTTTATTACCTGAGTTATGCAATGATGTATGATTTATGATTTTATGGCACACATAATAATGGTATCATTATGAGATGGGTGGGACCTATATATCCCTCCAATTCATTGGGTAAAGATTTTATATCTCATGAGATAGACATGGCTAGAATGGTAGGTTATACCGGTTCAGTGAAATAGGACTGAAACGATGGTGACTCAGTTCAAAAATGGACTTTGTCCACTAAGATAGTCTTGGCAATGAGTCTTGACTAATAAGATATGATTCTCTATGATTATGTGTGTATGAAGAAAAGTTTCATGTTTTATGTTATGATTATTGGGATTTCAATTCACTACTATGATTTATCCCTTGTTATGAAATTTTTCTCTCTCCTTTGCAGGTCAAGATTTCCAAAATGTTATGTTCTTATGAATATGATGTGATTTATTTTTCTTTTTTTACCCTTACTGAGCATTTGAGCTCACCCTTTTATGTTTTCTTTTCCCCAGGCTATAAAGAAAGGTTTTAGGTAAAAAAAAAGGGAAGATCTTTATGGGAGATGTTGAAAATCTTTCACCACGATTAGAAGATTATATTCCGAGTTTCTAAAGACACTAAACTATTACGGTCCTTGTGTGTGTGTTTTTGTTATGTACTAAGTATTCCGCAAAAGTAATGTAATGTCCATGTATGTCAGGCTTCGAGTCTCTATAGTTGGTATCAGAGGAAAAGTTTAGTCAACCTTTGGAAACTAGGATGCGAAAACGTTAGTGAGATCCCTAGAGATATTTCAAAGGTATGTCTAGGGATGTCGCTAAAGATAAGTATACGTATAGGATATAGTCCTAGAACTACACTAACGATCTTAGAATTAAACCTAAGATGTTAGATGTCGAAGGTACTCCCCCTTGATTATGTTATTTTCGTTGTATGATTTTTTTCCTCTCACGGAATTCTTTTTGTGTTTTAGTCAATGGAGGGAAACAGAATAAATTCGGTTAACATTGAATCCAATGGACAAATTGGTGACTATGAGAAAAAAATTGTGTAATGTTTAGAGATAAAGATATTGTGATTATGCCGAATCAGTCATCACGATATATGATTAACAATGTGAAATTTAGTGGTATGCCTAATTCATAAAATAAGAGGAAGATAGACTTTTATGCATGTTCGCATGTTGAGGAGCATAGAGAAAGGAAGATTGAGATTTCTAAAGAAGGGAAGAAAGACCTTGAGGAATACCTCAAATGGAGGGACAAATGTTATCTATGTGGAGAAAAGGGTCACAGAGTGACAGACTGTTATGGAGTTCAATGTCTTATTTGTGGAGAACATGGGCATTACCCAACTCAATGCCCTGACTTAAAAGATACTTCTAAATCAAGGAAGGTCTTATTCCAGGACAATCATTGAAGAGGATGTATTAAAGTGTTTATGTATTGGTATTCAAGAATAATGTTGTTGAGGTACTTTTATGGTGTATTAGAATATTTTTGTATTAGTCTATTGTGGTTTTCAATAATTTTATGGTACCGGTAACCATGAAAAGTGATTCAAATATTTTTGAAAGAAAATGATATGAACATAATGAAGGGATAAGTAGAAAATGAAATGTTTGACAGTATTCATGAGCTCTTGATTTATATAAGGACTAAGTATATAGAATTTTGAGGATTTTGGTATGTGGAAAGAGTTAACTTTTCACAGAACTCATGTTTTCACTAAGATCCAATGGGTATTAATTTTTCAAGAGATTACATTATTATGGTATTCACATGACTAGAATGTGACCAACAAGATATATGAGGGATAAATGATGGTATTCATGTGCTTGTTATATGAACTTTTTAGTAATCATTCTCTTTATACAGTGAGTATAGAAAGAATTAGTTTGGATAAGCCTAAATATTGGAATGGATTATGTTGGACACAAGTTAGTATTTCTTAAGGATATAACTTTTTTCGATATTATTGATGGGATGTATATTAATTTAGTTTTAGAAAAAAACAACCTACAGGACTGGCGACAGCCCATCTCGTCGGACAAGGCTGTGGGAATCAAACCCACAACCGAAGTGCGACTGGCCTTTATCACCTACCACTGGCCTACAGGAAGTCCATGTTTAGTAGAAACTAGTTTTATTATATTAAGTAGTATGATATATGAAGTAGAAGTCCATTTTAGGAACCATATATGATTAATCTCACTATAGATTGACTTATGTATATTTAATAACTTTTTCTAACCTTTTGTTTGAGACAGATGGAATGACCCGTCATTCTATCACATGATCTTCTAAAACTTCATGAATAATAAATTCAACTTCATTTCTTTAAGATATGAAGTGGAAAATGTGCAAGGCACGAACAACAATGAGATTGTACCAAAATAAAGTAAGTATTTATTCTAATTCAAATTCTTCAACTTTAGGGAAATGATCTTGAAAACCAAAAATGTTGTCCTAGTGCCCTTATATGATATGAATCAGATGGTACCCTAGATCATCACAAATCTATGGCTCTGTGATTGTTGGCTCTTTCATAGCCATGTTCTCTACCACTCTCTATCAGAACATGATGGTTATATTTTTCTTCCATATCAATATTTTTACCTATGTTCTTTTATGTAGAAACCCAGTGATTAGTTTATCTAGGTAACCGTTACGTTTCATACTTTTGTTTTTAAAGATTGGTTTTGGTATTCCTTTTTACGATGTGGGTTTCTATCAATGAAACTTTCGAATAGTAAACCATTTATAACCCTGACGAATTTTGAGGACGAAATTCATTTTAAGGGGGGTAGAATGTAACACCCCGAGATTTTATGAAAAATATTCCTTTTAATTTCATTAATGTCTTGTGTTGTACGCTACACCAAAAGGAGGTTGCACAATACGCATCCTTGACTTGCCTTTCATTACACGAAATCGCGACCTTCCTCGATAGCGTGTGTAGTACGCAATACAGAGTTTCACTAAACAACGATATGCTATTAAAATATTATTAAAACTAGCCGTTATGAATATTAATAACCACCTTTTAAAATTTTAGAAATTTTATCTCTCAAAATGGACTTCATTTTTGGATTCGGAATATCGAATTTAGCCTAAGGTGAAATTTTTGTACTTTTCGGATAACTTTCATATTCTGATGAATACTGAAAATTACTAAATTTTAATTAAAAACAACTTTTTTTATCGAAATAATTAATAGAGATAAATTATTAATTTTAGTGGCTTTAAATAATATTTAGAATATATTTTTACAATTTAATACAATGTTGGTCATTGGATGTAATTTCACATTTAAACCAGACATAAACAAGTGTCAATATTTTGATAGTTATTATCTCTTAAGAACACGCTATTTGTGTTGATGACGGGAATTAATTTTTAAATTAATTAATGAAACTTATATGTTTTGAATTTGGTAAAATAGACATCATTTTCGATTTCATAATATCAAATATAGCTTAGGCCTAATTTTTGGTATTTTTCTGAAAACTTTTAATTTTTGATGAATAGTGAAACCACTAAGTGGTAGTTAAAAAAACTGAATTTTTCATAAAACATAATTTTACCGCTTCCGTGAATGGAATTTCAAAAATCCAAGAGACACGGTTCATGTCAGTAAGTAAAATGTGTTTCAATGAGACGAAATTTTTTTTTGGTGAATAGTAACTTTTTACTTTTTTTTACCACGGTTAAAAGTAAATAGGGTAATTAAGGGTAAAAATGATATTATTATTACCCTAACACATGTCCTAATTCTATTTGATAACTGTAATTCGACCAAAATCAACCTTAGGAATAAAATATGACCATTTAGGCCCACTTGGATTAGATTAGGACATTTATTATTATAGAAGGGTTAAAATAGTTAAAATCAAAGTTTAATAAGTAAATCATTTTTAATATGAGGTTATAAAAAAGATAAATTCGACTATAAATATTCATTAGAAAGATAAAAGGATTTCCTACATGATAGTAGTTTTTTTATAATTCTTAGAAATTTAATAAATTAAATTATTTATGGCACAACTATGATACAATAATTACCTTTTTAATAAAATATTAACATAATTGATGTTATAAATTCCCAAATAAATGTAATTTGAGACTTTTTATGACATAAACTAATTTTCTAGGATAATATGACATGTTATTGTTGATTTATGTAACTTTGTTCAAACTTATCGTTCCGTTATGAATTTCATAAAAATCATGTACCAAATAGTGTCAAAATTGACATAAAATAGTTTTTAAAACAAATATTATATTATTAATTGTTATTTTATTCCTACAAAATCTAAGATTCAGAAAAATGACTTATATAAGGATATAAATATTAATAATAAAAAACTTGGGGTTCTTTTGGCTTGTTATAGTATGTTTATAAACCATATAGTGTAAGAACACAAGAAGACACAGTAAAAGTAAAATTATTTAACTTAATGTTAAATCTAAATGATAAGGTTAAAATAGAACCCTAAACGTGTCTAAATTCAATTGGAGGAGAGGCTTTCGACCCATCCCCACCTTATCTTTGAAATAAATCAATTTGGAGATATTTAAAACTGAATTTGGCTTTATAATAAAGTAATATTTTTAGTTATTCCAAAGGTGCCCCTCTCCTCCCTTATAAAAGGGAACCTCCTCCCTCTCCTCCTCACACCAATTTGAGCATTCAAGCTCATCCAACCCCTGCCAAAATCTCTTATACACTTCCCTAGTATCATCCTATAGGTCCTGGTACTCTTCAAAGACCATCCTTAGTTCTTTAAGTGGAGGTTAAGTGAAGGCGCATCAAAAAGAGGTAATATCCATTACCGATCTTTTTCAATTTCTTTCTTCTTCGACTTCTTCTTATTTATTTGTTTCATGATAAAGTAATAACATCCGTATTTCTTATATACTGATATGTTATTATAAATATTAAACAACTCTAATTAACCTTCTATCCATCCTACGGAAAAAGGAAATCACCGCGTGTGTGTACGTATGGAATACCGTCTCCACGCCGTGGTGTAATCTATTTTCCGCCACCACCTTAATTGGATGGGTATAATGTTGTAATGAGTAACTATATATGATTATTATAAAGTGATATTGATACTGAAATAGTATACATACACTCCAAAACAATTCCACAACCATGGGAATGATATCATCGCTCGTGCGTACGTACGGACTACCGTATCCACGACGAAATGAGATTCATTATCCATGTTAACCATTCCAGAATGATTATAAAGTAAATATAATGAATAATAATGAAATATATGACATGTTAAATCTACTGGATTTATGTATATATATATTTTATCTACTTACTTCCATTCAAGACAATAAGGAAAGGAAAATACCGTTCATGCGTACGTACGGACTGTCGTCTCCATGAACGGTGTGTTTCATTTCATTTATCTATCTATTATATATATATATATATATGTATATATATACTGAATGTATATGATATATAAATCATATTTTATATTCTGTAAGTAAGTAAATAATGATATAAGTACTAATAATGTCAAGAACAACAAGTCCAAACACCTACGATAAATGAAACGATTTTACCCAAAACGCTTCTTTAACATGGAATTTACAAAAGAATGGGTAATATAAAGTCATAAGTGAACCATATATGATATTATAACAATGAATATGATTCTATAATAAGTTAATAAAATTATTTTAATCATTATACAGGAGTTTCGGATACGTACAAAGTATATCGGAAATAAGGTAAGGGAAATATCACAATCTCATTTTTATCCAAGATTGTTTAAACATTGGTATTTACTGGGGTGTATTTTCTCATCCACATCCATGTTTCCTAAATATCTAATATTATTTCCATCCACCTACAATTGTTTAAATCCAATTTTACCCTTTGGTGAGTTTTTAGTAAAGGATACGAATGGAATCTTTTGTCGCCTTTCGTATGAGGCACTTTTTGACTATTCTGACAAAAGTACGGGAAGAATGTTTTTGTAACATATACGGCATGAATGGATTTTTGAAAAATTATTTCCAAGAAGATTCCTTTATAAGTTTTCAAGTTTATTTTTAATCAACTTCTTTTAGTTTAAAATTGTGTGACATTTAAAGAAAGGAAAGTGTTTTTGATGTAGAAAGGATATTTTCCTCAAGAATGGAGTTCAAGTATTTTATCAAAATTATTTTACATCTAAGATAATATAGGGTTCTGTTTCTATCCCTATTAGTATATAGATTTGATTATGTTGTGATGGAATTATTTTTATGAATTCCTTTATCTTATATGAATTGTTTTATGATGTCATGTTGTTTAAGAATCCCATTTTTATTACATGAGTTATGCAATGATGTATGATTTATGATTTTGTGTCACAAATAAGAATGGTATCATTATGAGATGGGTGGGACCTATATCTCCCTCCAATACATTGGGTAATGATTTTATATCTCATGAGATAGACATTGCTGGAATGGTAGGTTATACCGGTTCAGTGAAACAGGACTGAAATGAGGGTGACTCGGTTCAGAAATGGACTTTGTCCACTAAGATAGTCTTGGAAATGAGTCTTGACTAATAAGATATTATTATCTATGATTATGTGTGTATGACACAAAGTTTCATGTTTTAAGTTATGATTATTGGGATTTCAATTCACTACTATGATTTATCCCATGTTATGAAATTATGCTCTCTCTCTTTTGCAGGTCAAGATTTCCAAAATGTTATGTTCTTATGAATATGATGTGATTGATTTTTCTTTTGTTTACCCTTAATGAGCATTTGAGCTCACCCTTTTATGTTTTATTTTCCCCAGGATATAAAGAAAGGATTTAGGTAAAAAAGGGGAAGTTCTTTATGGGAGATGTTGAAAATCTTCCACCACGATTAGAAGATTATATTCTGAGTTTCCAAAGACACTAAACTATTATGGTCCTTGTGTGTGTGTTTTTGTTATGTACTAAGTATTCCGCAAAAGTAATGTAATGTCCATGTACGTCAGGATTCGGGTCTCTACAGTTGGTATCAGAGGAAAAGTTTAGTCAACCTTTGGAAACTAGGATGCGAAAACGTTAGTGAGATCCCTAGAGATATTTCAAAGGTATGTCTAGGGATGTCCCTAATGATAAGTATACGTATAGGATATAGTCCTAGAACTATACTAACGATCATAGAATTAAACCTAAGATGTTAGATGTCGAAGTTACTCCCCCTTGATTATGTTATTTTCCATGTATGATTTTTCCTCTCACAGAATTCTTTTTGTGTTTTAGTCAATGGAGGGAAACAGAAGAAATTTGGTTAACATTGAATCCAATGGACAAATTGGTGACTATGAGCAAACAAATTGCGTAATTCCTAGAGAGAAAGATATTGTGATTATGCCGAATCAGTCATCGCGATATATGATTAACAAGGTGAAATTTAGTGGTATGCCTAATTCATCAAATAAGAGGAAGATAGACTTTAATGCATGTCCGCATGTTGAGGAGCATAAAGAAAGGAAGATCGAGATTTCTAATGAAGGGAAGAAAAACCTTGAGGAATACCTCAATTGGAGGGACAAATGTTATCTGTGTGGAGAAAAGGGTCATAGAGTGACAGAATGTTATGGAGTTCAATGTCTTATATGTAGAGAACATGGGAATTACCCAACTCAATTCCCTGACCTAAAAATTTACTTCTAAATCAAGGAAGGACTTATTCCAAGACAATCATTGAAGAGGATGTATTATAGTGTTTATGTATTGGTATTCAAGAATAATGTTGTTGAGGTACTTTTATGGTGTATTAGAATATTTTTGTATTAGTCTATTGTGGTTTTCAATAATTTTATGGTACCAGTAACCATGAAAAGTGATTCAAATATTTTTTAAAGCAGGTGATATGCACATAATTAAGGGATAAAGAGAAATTGAAATGTTTGACAGTATTCATGAGCTCATGATTTATATAAGGAGTAAGTATATAGAATTTTAAGGATTTTGGTATGTGGAAAGAGTTAATTTTTGACAGAACTCATGTTTTCACTAAGATTCAATGGGTATTCATTTTTCAAGAGATTACATGATTATGGTATTCACATGACTAGAATGTGACCAACAAGATATATGAGGGATAAATGATGGTATTCACGTTCTTGTTATATGACCTTTTTAGTAATCATTCTCTTTATACAATGAGTTTAGAAAGAATTATTTAGCATAAGCCTAAATATTGGAATTGATTATGTTTGACAGAAGTTAGTATTGTTTAAGGATATAACTTTTTTCGATATTATTGATGGGATGTATAGTAATGTACTTTTAGAAAAAAACTACCTACAGGACTGGCGATAGCCCATCTCGTCGGACAAGGGTGTGGGAATCAAACCCACAACCGAAGTGCGACTGGCCTTTATCACCTACCACTGGCCTACAGGAAGTCCATGTTTAGTAGAAACTAGTTTTATTATATTAAGTAGTATGATATATGATGTATAAGTCCATTTTAGGAACCATATATGATTAATCTCACTATATATGGACATATGTATATTTAATAACTTTTTCTAACCTTTTGTTTGAGACAGATGGAATGACATGTCATTCTATCACATGATCTTCTAACACTTCATGAATAACAAATTCAACTTCATTTCTTTAAGATATGAAGTGGAAATTGTTCAAGGCACGAACAACAATGAGATTGTACCAAAATAAAGTAAGTATTTATTCTAATTCAAATTCTTCAACTTTAGGGAAATGATCTTGAAAACCAAAAATGTTGTCCAAGTTCCCTTATATCTTATGAATTAGATGGTACCCTAGATCATCACAAATCTACGGCTTTGTGATTGTTGGCTCTTTCATATCCATGTTCTCTACCACTCTCTATATGAACATGATGGTTATATTTCTCTTCCATATCCATATTTTCACCTATGTTCTCCTATGTGGAAACCCAGTGATTATTTTATTTGGGTAACCATTACATTTCATACTTTTGTTTTTAAAGATTGGTTTTTGTATTCCTTTTTACGATGTGGATTTCAATCAAAGAAACTTTCGAATAGTAAACCATTTATAACCTCGACGAATTTCGAGGGCGAAATTCATTTTAAGGGGGGTAGAATGTAACACCCCGAGATTTTATGAAAAATATTATTTTTAATTTCATTAATGTCTTGTGTTGTACGCTACACCAAAAGGATCTTGCACAACACGCATCCTTGACTTGCCTTGCATTACACGCAATCGCGACCTTCCTCGATAGCGTGTGTAGTACGCAATACATAGTTTCACTAAACAACGATATGTTATTAAAACATTATTAAAACTAGCCGTTATGAATAGTAATAACAACCTTTTAAAATTTTAGAAATTTTAACTCTCAAAATGGACTTCATTTTTGGATTCCGAGTATCGAATTTAGCCTAAGGTGAAATTTTGGTACTTTTCGGATACCTTTCATATTCTGATGAATAGTGAAAATTACTAAATTTTAATTAAAAACAACTTTTTTAATCGAAATAATTAATAGAGATAGATAATTAATTTTAGTGGTTTTAAATAATATTTAGATAATATTTTTACAATTTAATACAATGTTGGTCATTGGATGTAATTTCACATTTAAACCAGACATAAACAAGTGTCAATCTTTTGATAGTTATTATCTTTTAAGAACACGCTATTTGTGTTGACGATGGGAATTAATTTTTAAATTAATTTATGCAACTGATATGTTTTCAATTTGGTAAAATAGACATCATTTTTGAGTTCATAATATCAAATATATCTTAGGCCTAATTTTTGCTATTTTTCTGAAAACTTTCAATTTTTAATGAATAGTGAAACCACTAAGCGGTAGTTAAAAAAACTGAATTTTTTATAAAACTTAATTTTACCGCTTCTGTGAATGGAATTTCAAAAATCCGAGAGACATAGTTGATGTCAGTAAGTAAAATGTAGTTCAACGAGATGAAAATAATTTTTGATGAATTGTAACTTTTTACTTTTTTTTACCACAGTTAAAAGTAAATAGGGTAATTAAGGGTAAAAATGATTTTATTATTACCCTAACACATGTCCTAATTCTATTGGATAAGTGTAATTCGACCAAAAACAACCTTAGGAATAAAATATTACCATTTAGGCCCACTTGGATTAGATTAGGACATTTATTATTAAAGAAGGGTTAAAATAGTTAAAATCAAAGATTAATAAGTAAATAATTTTTAATATGGGGTTATACAAAAGATACATTCGACTATAAAAAATCATCAAAAAGATAAAAATATTTCCTACATGATAGTATTTTTTTATAATTTTTAGACATCTAATAAATTAAAGTATTTATGACACAACTATGATGCAGTAATTACCTTTTTAAGAAAATATTAACATAATTGATGTTATAAATGCCCAAATAAATGTAATTTGAGATTTTTTATGACATACTCTAATTTTATAGGTTACTAAGACATGTTATTGTTGATTTAAGTAACTTGGTTTGAACTTATAATTCTGTTATGAATTTCATAAAAATCATGTACCAAATAGTGTTAAAATTTACATAAAATACTTTTTAAAACAAATATTATATTATTAATTGTTATTTTATTCCTAAAAAATCTAAGGTTAGGCCAAATGACTTAGATAAGGGTATATATATTAATAATAAACAACTTGGGGTTCGTTTGGCTTGTTATAGTAAGTTTATTAACCATATAGTGTAAGAACACAAGAAGACACAGTAAAAGTAAAATTAGTCAACTTAATGTTAAATCTAAATGATAAGGTTAACATAGGAACCTAAACTTGTCTAAATTCTATTGGATGAGAGGATTTTGACCCATCCCCACTTTAGATACTAAATAAATCAATTTTTAGATATTTAAAACCGAATTTGTCTTTATAATAAAATAATATTTTTAGTTATTCCAAAGGTGCCCCTCTCCTCCCTTATAAAAGGGCACCTCCTCCCTCTCCTCCTCACACCAATTTGCGCATTCAAGCTCGGCCAAACCCTGCCAAAATCTCTTCTCCACATCCCTAGTATCATCCTAGAGGTCATGGGCTTCTTTAAAGATCATCCTTAGTTCATTAAGTGGAGGTTATGTGAAGGCGCGTCAAAAAGAGGTAATATCCATTACCGATCTTTTTCAATTTCTTTTTTCTTCAACTTCTTCTTATTTAGTTTTTTCATGATAAAGTAATAACATCAGTATTTCTTATATACTGATATGTTATTATAAATATGAAACAACTCTAATTAACCTTCTATCCATCCTACGGAAAAAGATAATCACCGCGCGTGCGTACGTACAGAATACCGTCTCCACGTCGGGGTGTAATCTATTTTCTGCCACCACCTTAATTGGATGGGTATAATGGTGTAATGAGTAACTATATATGATTATTATAAAGTGATATTGATACCGAAATAGTATACATACAATTAAACATAATTCCACAACCAGGGGAACGATATCATCGCTCGTGCGTACGTACGGACTACCATCTCCACGACGCGATGAGATTCATTATCCATGTTAACCATTCCAGAATGATTATAAAGTATATATAATTAATAATAATAAAATATATGACATGGTAAATCTACTGGATTTATTTATATATATATTTCATCTACTTACTTCCATTCAGGACAATAAGGAAAGGAAAAAAGCGTTCATGCGTACGTACGAACTACCGTCTCCATTAACGGTGTGTTTCATTTCATTTATCTATATATTATATATATATATATACTGAATATATATGATATATAAATCATATTTTATATTCTGGAAGTAAGTAAATCATGGCATAAGTAATAATAATTTCAAGAACAACAAGTCCAAACACCTACGATAAATGAATCGATTTTACCCAAAACGCTTCTTTAACATGGAATTTACAAAAGAACGGGTAATATAAAGTCATAAGTGAACCATATATGATATAATAAAAATGAATATGATTCTGTAATAAGTTAATGACATTATTTAAATCATTATACAGGAGGTTCGGATACGTACAAAGCATATCAGACATAAGGTAAGGGAAATATCACAATCTCATTTTTATACAAGATTGGTTATACTTTGTATTTACTGGGGTGTATTTTATCATCCACATCCATGTTTACTCAATATTTAAAATTATTTCCATCCACCTAAAATTTTTTAAATCCAATTTTACCCTTCGTGGAGTTTTTAGTAAAGGATACGAAAGGAATCTTTTGTCGCTTTTCGTACGAGGTACTTTTTGACTTCTCTGACAAAAGTAAGGGGAAAATGTTTTTTTAACTTATACGGCATGAATGGATTTTTAAAACATCATTTCCAAGAAGCTTCCATTACAATTTTTCATGTTTATTTTTAATCAACTTATTTTAGTTTAAAATTGTATGACATTTAAAGAAAGGAAAGTGTTTTTGAAGTAGAAAGAATATTTTCCTCAAGAATGGAGTTCAAGTGTTTTATCAAAATTATTTTCCATCTAAGATAATATAGGGTTCTGTTTCTATCCCTATTAGTATATTTATTTGATTATGTTGTGATGGAATTATTTTTATGAATTCCTTTATCTTATATAAATTGTTTTATGATGTCATGTTGTTTAAGAATCCCATTTTTATTACATGAGTTATGCAATGATGTATGATTTATGATTTTGGGGCACACATATGAATGGTATCATTATGAGATGGGTGGGACCTATATCTCCCTCCAATGCATTGGGTAAAGATTTTATATCTCATGAGATAGACATGGCTGGAATGGTAGGTTATACCGGTTCAGTGAAACAGGACTGAAATGAGGGTGACTCGGTTTAGAAATGGACTTTTTCCAATAAGATAGTCTTGGCAATGAGTCTTGACTAATAAGATATGATTCTCTATGAGTATATGTGTATTCCAAAAAGTTTCATGTTTTATGTTATGATTATTGGGATTTCAATTCACTACTATGATTTATCCCATGTTATGAAATTATGCTCTCTCTCTTTTGCAAGTCAAGATTTCCAAAATGTTATGTTCTTATGAATATGATGTGATTGATTTTTCTTTTGTTTACCCTTACTGAGCATTTGAGCTCACCCTTTTATTGTTTATTTTTCAGGATATAAAGAAAGGTTTTAGGTAAAAAAAGGGGGAAGATCTTTATGGGAGATGTTGAAAATATTTCAACACGATTAGAAGATTATATTCCGAGTTTCCAAAGACACTAAACTATTACGGTCCTTGTGTGTGTGTTTTTGTTATGTACTAAGTATTCCGCAAAAGTAATGTAATGTCCATGTACGTCAGGCTTCAGGTCTCTACAGGTAGAATCCCTTAAGGATTATCCACAAGGTTTCTAGAGTACATATGACAACTTAATGAGAGGTAAAAGGGGTTATTATCACATATAAATCATTAAAGAAGAATTGGGGGGGTTTAAAATCATACCCCATCATTAGTGATTATACATAAAAGGGCATAATATAGAGGAATTCTTGAATAAGAGTGTAATAGATAGGATCAATTACCTAAGTATGATGGTGTTATCAGCATGATATTAATGACCTGAATTGTCAAATTAGGATCATTATTTAATAATTTAAGAACCTCGTATACATGTAAAAGATTTATTCTAACCTTTTAATGTTCATTCATGACATTTTTGATCAGTTGTGAGGTACATTTTTGTTTTTCGGGTCCGTTTTCTTTCTTGGTTTTAATGGACAGTTCACTTATACATGTTCGGACACACATGTATGATGACTATGGTTTTAAAGAATTTCTATTATATTTTAATAATTAACATAAATAATGTTAAATTTTTGTAAATTTAATTTTGTTACTTGGAGTGAAGTTGAATCATTATAGAAAACAATTGTGACAACATTTTTGGTTAACTAGTGGTTTTTTACCACAGTGAACATGTTTTCCTTTATATATTAAAACATCGTGTACAAAAATATTCCAAAACCATATATGAGACATAATGCATATTTTATGTTCTGGTTAAACCATGTATATTGTTTCATGACTAGTATTGCATATTGTAATAGAAATTGAAAACCCGTCATCCTTAAATGTGGTAAATTAACAATATCTCAGACGATGTCTTTACTACTAGTAGAAAAGAATAGTAAAGGGGAGATAATAATAAATTATTCCATGATCATAAAAACATTATAGTACATGTAAATTAAAATAGTTTTCAAAAAAAATGTGGAGAGGTAAGGATCTAAATTAAAACAAATTAACTTGAAAATATAGTAAAAGAATTGAAAAGGGGAATTCTCCTCTTCAATAAATCTTACTTGAGAGAATATAAAAGGGAGAGGATTTCATCTTTTTAGGAGACCATGGGATGTAGGATGTCTAGGAGGAGATTGGGGAGATAGTTTTTCAGAATTTCTGGAATTAATAAGGCTTGATAAGAGTGAATAAGAGAGGGGAGTGTGGGTGGTTTTTATAGTGGAGGGAGGAGGGATTTCATAATATTTAATTCCTTATTTAATTAATTTCCATCAAGACCATAAGTAGTTATTATTACATGAACAAAAATAGTAATAAGTTTATGATAATTCTTACTAAAGATTCTTATATCATCCATGATTCTAGGAATAGTTCTTCTAGCTTATAATATATATATACTATAAATTACGATATTTCACTATTCATCATGAATTCATGTATTTTAGAAAAATCTCAAAAATTTAGCTTAACCATTAATAGATGTGTAGAATCAAAAAATGAACTTCGTTTTTTAAAAATAAATTTGTAAATATTATTAATTTAATTTTGTATTAATATCATTATTTTCTTGAAAAATAGATATTTAAAAACTCCAACTGATTTTATATTGCATTCAAAAATAACCTAGGGTCTTATAAAATTATATTAAAAAAATTCATAAAGTTTTTAATTTATGAACACATTTTAAGAAAATAATTTTTCTAAAAAAAATTAATTTATTAATAATAACTAATTATTTATGACTTACAAAAATACCAATACTTTTACTATGAAAAATTATCACTTATAAAATGAATACATTTTATTTATACATTAATGGGTGAGGTTAATATTATTATATATTATTTATTATTCATAAGCTTCATATTACTATTCATATGGGTAGGAAACAATTCATAAGGGTAGGTTTCTATTAACGGATATATCAGTTTGTTCTCTCAAACACCAAACATCTTACTAATTGCAACTTATCATTTCAGGTTTTCAAAATTCAAAACACAGAAGTATCAAAATTATGTTTAAATGTCACATAAACCTTAAGATATCATTTTGTTTTGATTTCATGTGATTATATAACATAATTATGAGAAGAAAATTTCCATCAATAAAAAATTGTTTCGTTACATTATTCGCCCCTTATGAAATTTCTCTCTAAAAATTTCATTTTACATTCTATGCAGTAAACAAGTTCAGGTACTTTTACCTAATTGCCTCTTCTAATTACCATGTTCCCTCTTCTTATTTATAGTTTTAACATAGTACTTTATCCAGGTGAGTAGTGTTTTTTACATTGAACTTTATCTCTATGATCCAAGATTATAACTGGATGCTCCTTTTATGAAAGTTCATTCTACAACTATACCACGACTACAGAGTGTACATGTAAAGAATATAGTATGAACTTTATTTAGTGGGATACCTGAAATATGTCATATACTTTGGACATGGTAGGTGGAAGTACTAGTCGATAGGCTGCAGCCCCGACATGATATAAAATCTCTAAGTGGCAGATTTACCAGGGACCTAACATTCCTTTTATCCTAAAACTCATGTCCTTCTTCCATAGTGAAATGCATAGAAATACCATGTCTCTAACATTGAATTTAATTTCTCATCGATGATTGTCAGCATAAATCTTCTGTCGAATTTTCTCTCCCATGAGGTGCTGCTAAATATTTTCACCTTCTCCACCTTTTCATTGACCATTTCAGGTCCTAACAGCTTATGCTAACTTACATCCTTACAACACACCAGTTTTCTGCACCTTTTCCCACAGAGGGTATTATATGGTTCCATTAGGATTCTTGCATGGAAGTTATTATTGTGGGATAATTTAGAAAGTGGAGGATGTTGGGACCATCCACTTTTTATTTCCTTAGAATAACTTCTCAACGTATTTTCTGGTTTCTGAATAGTTCTCATAGATTGGCCATCAGTTTTAGGATGATAGGTGGTACTGAAGATCAGTTTAGTACTTAGTGAAAGTTGAAAACTTTTCCCAAACATATAATTGAATATTAGATTTCAATAAGATACAATAGGTATTGGTACTCCATGAATTCTTACAACATATTTGATATATATCTATGGAATTTGAGGGAATGATAAGTCATATCAAATTGTGATAAAGTGAGATGTCTTTGTAAGATGATTCACAATGACCCATATAGCATTATTTTGTCATGATGTACTTAGAAGTCTAGTGAAAAAGTATATAGTGATGTTCTACCACTTACATGCTGGAATGGGTAGCGGTTTCATCATCCTCATAGACTTCTATCTTTCATCCTTCACATGTTGACATAACAGAAATTTTATATATACTCAACAATCTTCTTTTTAATATTTTCCCACCAAAATTTATCTTGTATATATCGATACATCTTTGTGCTCCTTAGGGGAATAGAGAAGTCTGATCTACATGCACTGTTCATGAGCTCGTTTTTTTCTCTGGATAGAATGGTACACATAATAAAGACCCAAATATTGCAACTCATTACTCATCATTCATGAACTCAATGGATTTCCCATTTTTAAGGGATTCCACCCTTTTCAGAATTTCTACATCTTTTCTTTGATCATCCTTTATCTTCTCCAAGAGGGATGGTTGAACAATTGTTTGAGAAATTATTGAATATTTTCCTCATTTAATGATTCTCATGTCCATCCTCTTCAAATATAAGATGTTCAGAACTATTTATTCTCTCATAATTTATAAAGATATATGATCCATTTTACTTAGGGCATCTGCCACCTTGTTTTCCATGTCGATTTGGTAGTGGATTGAGCATTCCTAATCCATGACGAGTTCTATCCACCATCGTTGTCACATATTAATCTCATTTTGAGTGAATATATATAATTCATGCTCTTTTTATTGGTATATATCTCACACTTCTCCCCATAGATATAATTCTGATGGATTTTTAATTTAAAGATCGCATCTTCCAACTCCAGATCATGTGTATGATAGTTTTCTTTGGGGATTTTGAGTTTCCTTGAAGTGTAGGCTATCACTTTATCATTTTGAATCAACACACAACCAAATCCCTTATTTGAATCGTCATTGTAGACTAGAAATAGTTCTCCACTTTCTAGGAGTTTGAGTACTGGCACAGTGATTAGTGTCTTTTTAAACTTTTTAAAACAATCTTTAAATTTTTTAGAAAAGAAAAACTTTACTCCCTTCTATATAATCTTGTTCATAAAGTTTTACAATCATGAAAAGTTATTCAAAAATCGTCAATAATACCCTGATTGACCCAGAAATTTGTGGATCTCCTTTACAAATGTTGTCTCGGGTCACTCTTCAATTTCCTTTGTCTTAGAAGGGTCCACAAATATCCCTTTTATAGTGATAACATCCCCCATGAAGTATATATCCTCCATCTAGAACTCACTTTTACTATACTTTTCCTACAACTTCTCAATTTTAAAAGTCTTCATTAGAGTATTATACTTCTCCTCATGTTCTTAAATTATCTTGGAGTATATTCTAATATCATCAATTAATACAACCACACATTTGTCGAGGTAATATATAAAGAATCTATTGACTAAATCCACGAAAATTTCTTGAGATTTATTGAGACCGAATGGCATCACTAAGAACACATATTTTCCATACCTCCTTATAATGATAGTCATGTGAATATCTTCCTTTCTCACCATTAATTGGTGATATCTCGATCGAACATCTGCCTTAGAGATATAAATTGAATCATGAAGCTAGTAGAACAATTCATCTATCCATAATAGGGAATACATGTTCTTTATCATGATTTTATTAATATCATGATAATAAATGTAGCGGCCCATTGAACAATCCTTATTCTTGTCAAAGAGGACTAGTGCTCCATATGGCGAAGCACGTGGCTGTAAAAAACCATTCTCAATATTATCCTGTAACTACTTCTTCAGATCTTCCATATCTAAGGTTTCCATTCTATAAGGTCTCTTTGATATAGTAAGCGATCTAGGATTAAATTCAATTGAGAACTCAACATCTCAATCTAGAGGAAGACCAAGAAACTCCTCAAAGAATACATCAGTGTAATCCCTTGTGATGGGCTTGTCTTCATGGATGATTCTCCCCTTTGTCTTAGTCATTTGAGCTCAATATGATTACTCATAAGGCCGAAATATCCCACTTGAGACGATGATTCTAATGGATATTCAACTTCATCCTTAACCTTGAAATGAATTAGAGGATGCTTCTGGATATGAAGGGTGATATCCCTTTCCCAAAAAATTATGTTGGATTTGTATAAAGTTATCCAATCCTTTCCCAAGATAACATCAAAGTCCACTAAATTAAGTATAACCAGATTATATGGGAGGATCCGTCCACAAACGTTAAGTGGGGTGGAGTTATAAACCATAGATTCAATAATTTCCCCATTCACTATTCTCATAAAAAACTAATCATTCATGTTTTGAGGTGGGACTTGAATAGTTCTACTAATCATTCAAGATTTAAAAGAATGTGTATAACTAGAATAAATTAGTATTTTTTCTATTCTTGAAGTAATTACTAGTGTACCTATCACCACATCATTTCCTGACTCAACCTCAGTAGTAGTGATAGCATAAGCCATTCCATGTTTCCAAGGTGGTTGTTGTTGATTTCCTTTAACAACCCTCGTCTTAGAGAAATTTCATTGATAACTCATATGCTCTTTACAGTTGTAACACTTCACTACAAGATGAGGGTTGAATGATTCCTTCCTTTATACATCAACATTAGTGGTATGCTTAAAATCCTATTGGCAGTTTTTAGCAAAATGTCCCAACTTTGCACATTTAATGTAATTCTGTGTTCCCTTATGATAGTTCCCAATATGCTTCTACCCACAATTTTTACATGTGGGATGGTCGGGCTTCATTCCATCATTGAATTTATTTTCAGAAACACCCACATTAGATTATATTTTCCTCTTTTTTCAATGGTACCATGATACCCTGGAGAGTCTTCGATCTCCATTTCAAACTTAATGGAACAATAAAAAATATCCTCACAGCTGTCAAGGTCATTAATCACCAATTCTTTTTGTAGACTCATATTTAGTCCCCTAAAGAACTGATCCACGTTACATTCTGTTTTCATGAAAAATCCAGAGGCATACCATGAAACCCTTATAATGTTTTCTTCATATTCTCTAATTGAATCATCTTTCTTCTACCAGATTATGAGGAACTATCTTTCCATCTTGTGATAGAGGTTTTTGGGGAAATAATTATTGAAAAAAAAATTCTCATGAATTCCTCCCAATCGATGGAATCAATTTCATCCAGGGGATTTTTATTCTGGAGAAGTTTCTACCAATGATCAACTTCCCCATCGAAATGATAGACCACCAGAATAACATTCACTTCTTCTGAGCACTAGAGGACATATAATCTCTTTTCAATGGATATAATCCATTGTTCAATGAGGATGGGACCATATGATCTACTTTAACTGGGATTCCTTTTTCATAAGAAGGATTCTGTGGAAACATTATCTTTCATTATTGGAGGACAGTGATCCACATTATTCAAGTTATTATTCATAACATGACCCAGCTAAGAAGGTACTATCATGAAGTTTTGATCACCTATTCCCATCATATTAGTCATATCATTAGAGAAATCATCAAATTCATTATCAAATTTTTATTTGGAACATGTTATTATATTTATGGACATTATTTATGAATCATATTGTACAATTAGAGTGCTTGAATACTTATCTATTGAGCATAAAAAGTAAACCTTGAATTTAAAAGGACAAACTTGTAATGGAGAAGTATATCCTAACATATGATTCCCTATGTTTCAATATAGGTTATCCTTGATCTATTAGATAACATATATTCTAAGGGTATTTTTATATTCCCTTAATATTTCTTTCTACTATGCTCATGAATTTACCAAATCATATCTGCAAGGAGTGTCAAACCAAGAGTGGAGCAAGGCATGTTCTCATGCACCAATCCCCGTTTGAGTCTATCTCAAAGTGGTGTTTTTGGGTATTACCCCACGATACATCTTTTTCAGAGCCAACACTACCTATTTTTATCCAAATAGGTATTTATTTTCTTGATAAACCACTTACTCTATACTTACCAATATTTAGGGGTGTTTTCATATACTTTGTATCATCGTTAAGGTTATTACTAAAGTTCTCTATTCCTAATCTCCAAAAATAACTGGACCATCTTCTGATACCAACTCTAGAAACACAATCCCTTTATACATCACATTACATGATTTTAACCATAGTTATACATCATATTGAAATCCAAGGATAAAAAATTCTAGTGCCTTGGAAGGCTAGGTTCATAAAACTAATAACATTGAACTAAAAAAACACTACTTTATTTACTCTTCATGAAGAGAACCTAACTTCCATTGTGTTCAAACAACTTCAAAGGATAATTGGTGGATAACATGAACAAAAGTTTGTGATAAAAATCTCATCAAGGGAATAAACATAAGAACAATTCTTTAGCACATGGGTTAGAAGGCGTAACATGATGACATAAAAATGAATATAACATAAGGAATCATAACATATAAACCTAGAATCATATAAACATGGAGTCATAGTAATGTGGAAGCAACATAAAAGATGAAATCATCACGATTCAAGGATAATCGACATGACTGTTGCACATGGTAGCACAATCCAATGATAACCACCAAGACCGTTGCACATGGTAGCGTAAGACAAGGCTAACCGCCAGTACTGTCACACATAACGTCTCATGAGACTAAACTTTACAGAATGCATTGTAGTGAAATCTGGTCACACCCAACCTTAATTTTCATGTATATTTTTTCCACATAAATAATCATACATAATCAATCGTACATAAACATATTGGTTACCCATAGATTGAATTTGGTACTGCAATCAGGTCATAAGCATAACGAATGTGTGTATCATTAAAGTTTCCATGAAGGAAAGAAATTAGAACATACATCGACGTTCATAAGGAAAAATATGCAAAAATATTGGTAAGTGATGTGAATCAGAATTTTTAACTTTTAAGAACAATATTTATGAACTTTTAGTATTAAAACATTTTAGTAGTGTATTATAGAAAATACTAAAGAGCTGTTAAAATAGAAAATGGAATAATCTTTCACATACAACCAAAATTGAACCAAGATGGTTTTCATAATAAAATTAATAATTTTATAAAATCAATGGCGTATTTAAAATAAATAATATAGTGTTCATGGTGATGGGTAAGAATTCAATAAGTTTCTTTAAAAATAGGTTTTCTTATCAGGAAGTAGTGAGGAGGTAATCACTTATAAACATGTATATCCCTAAAATAGAATGATCAAAGGGTCTTGAAAAATGAATTGGTTACATGTTCAACAAATTTAGAATATGAACATAAAATTATAAGACATTTCATTTTGGTAAAAGGAAGATAAGGGAACTGGAAGGAATAAACGAGGTTCGGGTAGAATCACTCACGGATTATCGACATCATATCAGGTGTACTTAAGATTTCTTAATGAGAGATAAAAGGGTTTATCATAACTTATAAATCATGATGGAAGTATGGGGGAGGTGAAGAGTCATGATCCTTCATAATGTATTATATATAAAATGGAATAAAATAATGGATATTCTTGAATAACAGGGAAATAGAGAGGGTCATTTACATTAAGATTGATGGTGTTCTCCACCTGATATTATTAACCTGAATAGTAAAATTAGGTTCATTAATTAGTAATTACAGAAACTATTCTACATGTATAAAATTTATTATAACCTTTTTACGTTTATTCATGAACTTATTCATTGGTTATGAGGTTCATTTTCATTGTTTGGGTCTGTTTGCATCCTTGGTTTTAATAGCCGGTTATGTTATTCTTGTTCGGACACACATGTTTGATGAGAGTGGTTATCCAGAATAGGAGTTATATTTTATTATTTTAAATCCATAAGGTTACATGATTGAAAATTTATTTTGGTTACTTGGAGTGAAGATGAATCATTATATAAAACTTTAGTGACAATCTTTTGGGTTCATTGGCACTTTTTGACCGCAATGAACACATTTTGTTTTATAAATCAAAACCAGGTGTACCAAGAGATTATAGAACAATATATGATACATAATACATATATTATGGTCTGTTTCAATCATGTAAATGGTTTCATGACCATAATTTAATATTCTAACGGAAATTGAAAACCCATCATTCTTGAATGAGGTAAATTAACACATCTCAGAGGGTGTCTTTACTACTAGTATAAAATAAGAGTAAATGAGAGATGATAATAACTTATTCCTGTATCATTATAACTTTATAATACATATAAATTACTAGAGTTGTCAAAAAAAATTATGTAGATAGGTAAGGATAGAAATGAAAACAACATAACTTGAAAAGATAGTAATAAAATTGAAAAGAGGAATTTTCCTCTTAAATAAATCTTCCTTGAGAGCCTCTAAAGGGGTGAGGATTTCATATTTTGAGGAGACCAATGGATGTTTAAAATGGGTGATGGTATTGGAGATGGATTTGGGTATAATTACAGAATGCAAAAGGCTTGATAAGATTGAGGAAAAGAGGGGAGTGTTTGTGGTATTTATAGTGGAGGGGAGGAGGGTTTTCATAATATTTAATTCCTTGGTTTATTAATTTCCTTCAAGGACAGAAATAGCGAGCATTCCATGATCAAAAATAGTAATAAGTGCATTTGAATTAGAACTTAGGTTTCTTATATCATCCATGATTCAATAAATATCCCATTTACGTTGTAATGTATATATACTATAAATTACTGTATTTCACTATTCATTTGAAATTCAAGTATTATAGAGTAATCCCAAAAAATTATCCGAAACATTTTTTGATGGGTAGAATCCAAAAATGAACTCCATTTTTAAAAGATCATTTTATAAATATGGATAATTTAATTTAAAACTAGAACCAAAAGAAAAAAGTAGCACAAAAATACCAATACCAACACCATAGAAGAAAATACATTTTCTTTTAAATTAATTAATTAATTGTAACTAATTATTTATGACTTACAAAAAATACCAATACTTTTACTATGGTTATATTATCACTTATAAAATGCATACATTTTATATATACATTCATGGGTGAGGTTTTTATTTTTTGGATGATTTATTATTCATAGGGGTAATATTACTATTCATAAGGTTATGTTACTATTCATAATGGTAGGTTACTGTTCAAAAAATTAAGTACATTCTATCAGAATCCAAAAACCATACTGATCACAACTGCGTATGTCATATTTTTGAAATTCAAAACATAGAAGTGTCAAAATAATTTTTTAAGGTCACATAGCACTTAATAGTTCATTGTGTTGTGATTTCCTGTGATTATACGAAAAAATTATAAGATAAAAATTTCCATCGATAAAACATTGGGTCGTAACATGAATCCTAGTAGTATATAGGATCAAGGAGAATATTCATACTCTTTTAAATTATCAAAAATATCAATATTCCTCAATGTCCATATAGAAGAAATCAGATATCCCATCTGTAATACACGAGGGCTGTTAGTATATACTGATGGGAAATAAACATCAGAATCAGGTGCATACCCCTCTTATGAAAAAGGATGGCTGGAATATTCTAGTAGTATCACAATGATCAGCTAATATTACTTACAAAAGTTTTTAATATTGATGAAATACCCCCATTAATTTCTCACTTTCAGGTATAAAACCCCACAACAAACAAATAGATTCATTAGCACACATCAGTAAAAGCCAAACAAAATTATCATATCCCTAATCCACCACAATTAAAAATATGGTATATTCCAATGACAACACAAGATGAGTTTCATTCTCCCACAATGATAAATTAAAGTGTCCTTGAGTCCAAAATATATATATCTACTATAACCCAAGGACTCACCAACTCTTCATATGATGTATATGAGCATACATAACATGAAATTCTTCACAACTATAGAATATAGATTTATTATGGTGACCATAAACATGAAATCCAACCATGTCCTCCACAGTAATATTTTACCTAGGAAAATACATTATACCCTTATCAGAGAACCTTCATATAGAATGTTTCATGAAAACGAGGTTCGATGTCACATTCCTCCCCATCGATTTCCAACAAAATATCTCTTTGATTAGTACAAAACATGGAGGAAACCATCCCTATCAAATATAGTTCATGAGTCATTGACATTAAAAAAATCGATGTGATTATACCATGTTGAGGAATATTATAACTCCATGAGATCACAAATTATTTTTTCCTTTAAAATAATAATGTGTTCAATATCATACATTACATGCAGCATCAAAACAAAATAAACTATTAAACATAATAAAATAGAACAAAATTAGCCACAGAAATTGAAGGTAAACATTGATATTAGAAAATTATGATATATATGTAAAAATAAAAATTAATGACATTATTAGCACCAATAAAATGATGAAAATTCAATTCAAGTGGCAATATAATCAATAATAATGATTTTTTAATTCAAAATTTCACCACTCTAACATTGGATTTTATGGGTTATATTTAAAAAATAATATATATAAAATATATTATAGACTTGAATAACTTATTAATAGTAATTTTATTGGAAATTGATAGGATATAATAATTAATATATAATAAATTTTAAATGTTTTTTTTACATTGAAAATAATTATTATTGTGTTTCAATTATTTTACTTAAAAGATAAATAAAAAAATTGAGACTCTGAATTTTATAAGGAACATATGGTTTTTAACCATCATTTTAATATTTTTATAAGAATAGTTTTCTTGATTTTTCCAAAATAATTCATCTTTTTGTAGATACAGAAAATTTGGATTTTCCTAAAAAATGGCACATATATGAAAACATAAGAATGACTAAATTCTTTTTTTTTTGAAAAAATTAGAATGTAATATATATATATATATGTAAAATAAATTATTTAAAATTAATATTTCATATTTATAAAACCCATGAATATCATTTTCAAAACATAAATAATATTTCAGTCTAAAAACTGATTTATTCACCTATATTAATGAATTTTTATTCATCAGTTATAGTGATTGAAAAAAATAAAGGGAATGTTATATCTTATATCAACATGATAATAATCTATAATAAAATAAGCTTAATTTTGGATCATTAATGTATTCAACCTAATAATAATGTAATTGAATTTGATAATTTTTCAACTGTTATTTTCATAGAATTGTTTTATTAATATTATGTATTATTTTTCTAAACATGTAAATTAACAACTTATCAAATGTGAAGAAAATATAATTTTTAAACCAATATTTAAATTAATTATAAATAATAAAATTGGAAATAAAAATTTAATAAGATTGAGAACAATTATTTGTGGAAAAAATATTATTCTCCAAAAATAATTTTCAATATATAAAATCATTAAATTTAAAAGTTAATTTTCAGTTCACTATAAATTGAAAGAATATATAGAGAAAACTTTATGTATATAAAATCCTAATTGTTTTAGAATTTTTACCTTAGATATTAATAAATGATATGCTACAAGGGTAAAAACATCAAACCATTGTACAAACCAAAATGGAAAATTTTAAAAATATATTGTAAAAAAGATTAAACTATTTACAAAAACATGTTTTAATATGATTGGTGGAGGATATAATGGCCTTATATCCCCTCAAAATATATTATTTAAAATATTTGGAGTCAATAAACATTTAATTGCCCAATTTTTTCATTGAAATATAATGGGTATTCATGATGAATTTCTTTTCATCGCTATAATAAGGGTTTTTCCACACCCTCGTGACAGCCTAATTAAATTAAATTAATTTCTGAAAACATAATATTTTTCCAATAAAAAGATATTGTATCATTTTCACAAGAATATGGTCTTAATTACTTATATTAATCCCTTCATTACCAAGGAGAATTTAAAGAGAATGTTCAATGTACCAAGTGAGTATTACATAATCCTTATCTTTTTCTTCAAATTCATTACCATAAATCCATATCCTATCCGTATTTATATAATTACATTAGAATAATTATTATATTTAATTCGCATTATATTAATGTAATAACCATTTTTTATTCCTTTCTATCTACATAGAAAAAAATATCTTTAATCGTGCATTGAGTGGATTACAACCTCCATGATGTAATGATTTTTTTCATATAGATTTTACTTCATCATAAAAAAAACTAATAAAAATATAAATTATGTTATTATTACACTATTATAAGGATATTATGAATATCTTTAACCATACTCTCCCATTGAGATATAACATTTTGTCATTGGGTTTTTTTTAACCACCTACTTTACATTGTTATAAAACTCTATCAATGATGTCAGTGGGGACTTAAAAGAATAATATTATATTAAATATTATGTGATTATAAATGGAAATTAATTAATTAAATATAGATGTTTACTGTACTAAACATGGTATATATTATGTTTAATTTAATTACAGTTTATTCTAATAAAATGTGTTGAATGAATCAGGAACAAGGTAAGGGTTCTTTATCTCAAATTTAACTTCCTCGACCAATGTTTATATCACACCCCTGATGTAAATTTAATATTTTACAAATTACCATTTGATAATTTATATCATTATTCTATAATAATTTATTCTATTTTATATTCTATTTTAAATTATATACTTTTATGGTTCTTGATTTTAAAATACATAAATTCTCAAGGGTTTTCTTATTTTCAATTTTGATATATTCTGACCTCTTACATTTTGAGCATATTATATTCCCAGTATGGTGTATTTACTACCCATTGATGGATTTTTACTATTTATATTTTTTATTTTTCATTGAATATTCTTAGTGAAATTATATCCTCTTTTTGTAACTCAATATTCATTTATTGACTCATGATCCTTCTATTTCAATTGTTTAAAATTATTTGGGTATACTCATTCCTTGATTGTATTATGTGATTTTATCTAATTTTTAGTGGATTTATATTTATAATACATAAATCATAGTCAATTTAATGAACCGAACAAGGCATCCAGCCTATCATTCACCAAACTCGATTCACTACCAGGCCTGAAGGGCATTCTAAATCCCCATGGAATGGAAACATGGGCTTGGAAATCACAGGGATCCAATTAGGAAGGATTTCATTTGAAACCAAAGATGAAGTATATTGGAATAAATGAGTAAAATATAAAAAATATAAAATAACAATCCAATCATCTCCTTATAAATGTAATGATCTAACACATTTTTATATACATAAAAACATTTATAAATATGTGGATATAACATAATAAAAAATAACTATATATACATGACTATTAAAAATAAAAATAGCATAAACCAAAATAAAAAACCCATAAAATCTCCACGCAACATCTATTTTATCACCACCACCCAACTCATCAATCATTTTCCATCACAAGTGGAGTTTGGAACTCAACATAGAACCTACAACTTTAATTATATACACCTTTTCTTCTGTGACTAGTAATTTAGAAAAACCCACAGAAAGTTAGAAATATGATGTATATGTAATTTCATTAATTAAATTTGAAAATAAATCAATAAATTAATATTTTTAAATATTCAAGTAGGTAAATTAAAAAAGGCCTATAATCCATTTCCCAAAACATAAATCTTTTTTTTCTAAAAATAAATGCCCATATTTTGAAAAGAAATGAATAAGCCAAATCCATTTTCAAAAGTCTACACAAATCCATTTTTTATTTATCAAACAACACAATTAACTTATTCAAATGAAAATTATTATCTAAAAACATTCACCATCAGAATCCACCATCATAACTAAACCACCAATTTGGAATCCAAACTAAGGAACCTCTATAATAGTCTTCAAATTCCAAACATTTTTTCCAAAAATCTTTGAAAACTTATTTTCCAAAGGAAACAACCAAACATAAAAATGTTCCATTCATAATAAGAAGGAAATATATGTCAAATTGAATACACCAATATAAACATAGAAGGTAACATTATAATTAAATTTAAGGAAATGATATAAGTAAGAACCAGATAAAACTCCCCACAATCTCTATCCAAATGTCAAAATTTCAAATTTTCCCTGGGATCTACCAAGTGAATCCTAATATATGGATTTCCAAGACTAAATCTAATAGAACAAATTCATGGAATATGTTACATCTTAATAATAACCCTTCCTATTAGTGTATATCATCCATATTAGAATGCAACAACCAATGTAGACTATTTTTACACTACAGGGACCATTGTACTGTGTTTCTCCCTATTATAGTAAAAATCCAGGCTCCCACATCATATATAGGTTCCCAAGACCAATACAATTGATGTGACGCATATTTAAAACATGAGAATTATAACACACAATGCACAATTGTAACTGAACTCACCCCTAAAACCTAATGATAAATAGCCTAATATATATATACATTATGTCATAAACAAGAACATTACCACACAAGTGTAAAAACCAAGAATTTCTTATGATCATAACCCACAAAACATGTTTACCAAAAGGGGAAATAATGTAGTGTCCCGTATCCACCATTTTAAAAACGGATGTTCCCATGGGGCCTTTAATACCAAGACAATTCTTGAAATGTGAAGGCCTTCCCTATTTCATAAAAAAACATTCCAAACACCATTTTGTAAGATGACAGAAAACAACCACACATTAAAGATTTCTAAAAGAAAGCCTTAAAATTAGGTACTTTTTCATTGAAAACCATAATAATTACAAGGGTCGTCCATTTCATTTAAACCATTTTAACTAGTAGATCATGGAATTTTCACAAGGGGAAGCCACCTATAATTCTCATATCATCTTTTAAAATACACCAAAGTACCCTTTTATGAACCATTTTGAGGGAAACACCTCTATGAAAAACTACATTCTCATCAAAATATTTTATTAACCCATTGAAAACAATAAATCAGTTCAAAAACCATTGTATAACATGAAACCAATTTCATAAATCCATTTCGGAACTTCATCATGCATTATAATGTTATAAAATATATTCACACCAGAAAATCAAGGAATTTCTAAGAGGAACCATTTGTGAAATGCATAAAATACAATTAAATTGGTTATAATCATTGTAAAGATATCAAATATGTTCATGAATTAAATAAAATGTAATTTATAATGTACCAGAACATAATGAATTCCAAAATATAACAATATCATAGTAAAACATAAATCAATGAGAAGGAAACCAAGCTGCAACATATTGAAACATTTCACCTTTAATAGACACCAGAACCATGTAAATATAGATGGGGTCTATAACCCATAGACTAAAACAATAACATTTGATCCACTTGAAACCCTAAAATTTTGAACATGGGATCTATGCTTGATGGGGAAATTCAAACCAATGAGTGAAAAGAGGGAGGAAGAATAAATATGGAGAGAGAAGAAAAAATCACCTCAAATATCATGGAAAACACAAAATGAGGTCTAGGAATCAAAAGGAATATAGTAGGGGAGCTCCTCCAAGTATCCCAAGGGAAATATAATGTATATGGGAAGAAGTGGGGATGAAACCCCTTAATTTCAAGAGAGAATTTTTGTGAAATTCCAAAAAGTTTATACAACTGGATAAGTCGCTTGTTTTCTCCACACAGTTTTCCAAACTATGTGCCCAATATGTGTAGGACAATGGAAAACTAAAGAACTACTTGAATTATTTCCCATAAGAGTATACAGGGATAGAAAAAAAATTTCCTCATTCTTTACACACCGTAGATCCCACTAAGCCTCATGGGGTTCCCCACATGGTTTGACATGCCGTGAGGTACTCATGAAAATAGATTTGTCACCAAAATCATTGACATTGATTAGTTAGAACAAAATTTGTACTCCAACAAAGATCCTTCCCAAAAAAAATCCAAAAATTCAGAATATGGTATTAAACAAACTGATAATCAACACCACTCCTAAATAATGAAAAATCACACTTAAAACATTAGTAGCTCATGGGGTATCACCAAATCACCATTATGTCACCTTGTTCCCCTAGAAAGGTTAGTCAATATGAGAAAAAAAATGGATGGTCCAAATATAAAATAAACCATAAAAAGTTTATCACAACCAAACACACAAATATCCAATAACTAGGATCTAGAAAATTTTCAACTGATAAACCCAAAAAAATAAAATGTCTCAAAACTCAATTGAAATAGAATCCTCAAGAACGAAGTTATAAAAGGTATAGGAGACCTAACATAGTCTCCCTAAAATTTATAATTCTACTAAAATGGTCTCCCAACCATTTAGAGTTCTATAAAAATTATTTCACTAAGTAAAATACAAGGATACAAACCCTTGAAAATTGAGAAACCATAAGAGAAACACTCTCTCCACCATAAGCATTTCTGAACCAAATAAAATGAATAACTACCATAAGAATCCTCTAAATAATCATGTGATCTATAAATTTTGGTCATGTAATGAGAATATAACCTAGGTTAAAAATGTATAACTCACACGTGGTGCATCACAAATTTCTACAACCAAACAATAACTATTATACGAAAATCAACTAGTGAATAATTCACACTGGTTGCAAAATATTTCATTTATGGGGACTTTAATTCACATGATATGAGAATTTAAATGTATTTACAATAAAATTTGTGAAACAAAAACACTCAAAGGTTTTCTACCAAAAAAATTATCTTAGAAAACCTACCTCACTACAAACTACAATGGATAATGATACCATTAAAAACATCAAAATGAACCCAAAAAGCAAAAAAATTACATAATAAAAAAATGGAATTCCATAAACCAATATTCAAACCGTACATAAAAACATCCCTAATAGGGTACCATCCCTAAAATACCAAAAACATAGTAAAATATCTAAATAAAAATATGAAACCCACCAAATTAAAGGAAAGGTCCCAAAATAGAAATCATACCACAAAAGACCTAACTCGTGATATCTTAGGAAAACACTATTTAAAAATCTTATAGAGATAAAAAATTGGCTAAATAGAGGAAAAATATAGGAGAAATCATAAAGGATGGCTAATCGTACTAGATATATCTTATTCCTTTTAAAAAACCCACTTCTATATGATCTGTCCTTTCCTATTTTTTCGCTTTTCTCATCGAGTGTCCCTAACTCCATCCATACATCGACGATGCACTCAAAGAATATATGGAATCAACCATTATAAACTACCTACACATGTCATATTCCAATTTCATGGCCTCATTTTAAACCTCTTAAAATATGTTAGCTATAATCCATGTATATCTGAAATAAAATCCATGGAGACTATCTCAATAGAACGATCTTCCTCAGAGTCATTGACTACTATCTTCAAAGAATAGATGATCAATCATCAAAAAGTGATCAATGTACTATTTTACTAATTATTCACCATGAAAAATAATCACAAGAACACTATTCCTCCCAATATTCATTTCATTAGTGATGAGCCACTAAAAAATTCATCATAATGAAATCCCAAGATTGACTATCAAATAATAGAGTAGGAACAATGAATCCCACTAAAATTGGACAAATATTTTATTAATTACTCAGTTACTCTTACCCATAAAGCCTAGGTGTCCCAAATTAAATATGGATCACCCCAATATATTCCTACCACCTCTTCACTTCCATTCGTGATGGAGGTTCCATATCCACCGCTACACATGTTGTTTGGGGAGGCACTAGAACTTGAGAATTTATTTCATCAGTTCAAGAGTAAAAGAACAATAAGGACTTGAAATACCACCAGTAATTACAAAAAATAGATACCAATTGATTCCACCATAATATTAGAATCAATTCCACATAAATAATCCCCCCAAATTAGGCACACCAAAAACACATCTAAATAAAAGTTTATCTTCAAAACCAATTTTAAATAAAGAAACTTTATAAAAACTTTATACCGAGGAATGAAACATGAAAAACAATCCAACATAGGTATTAAAAAATACGTTGTATGAACAAAAATATACTACCTGTGTGACGTAATCCTCAATACTCCATTCAATCCAATTTCCATTCGAAAACCATGATCTCAGAGAACACTCATCAAAACACATTTTCCTTTTGGAACACTTCAATAAATAGAAAACCTTTTTAAAGAACACTCCCTTACAACATTGTCTTGAAAATAAATCATTTCCCAAAATCCCTAAATTTTTCCTAAATATGTTTTTAAACCCTAGAACTTAGAAGGTACCACATATGCACTTAAACAATACACAAAGTATCCACATCCTGGAAGGAAATAAAACACTTTTCACTCCACCTCCAACAAGTGAAAAATATCATTACAGAATATAGATTTGAGAGGTGTTTAAAAAGGGATATTCGGGAGATAAATAATGTTGTGAATGAATTTCCAACACAATTCTGGAAACTGTGTAATACTCATCCAAAACACTCTATGAATGAGGTATACAAAACTGCATGGACACCATATAGTTTCATATGTTTTAAATGAAATCCATGTAGCTCATGTTATATTCTATTCTACATTGAGAAAATTTAGTGATTCACAATACCACATACATACCGAAAGGGTATAAAAACACCATTCACGTCACATCAAAACCATTGGAAACAAAAAAAACTATATGATTCCATGATTTACATGTGAACTTCCACAGGAAGATATAGGATCCAAATGAGATAGAGTTAGAAAGACTATACCAATCCTTATTGATAAATCATTGAAAACCTTGTCCTCCTTTCAACTAGATAAAACTAAAAAAAATTATAAAATAGGTTTAGGGTTATACAGAAGGAAAATACAGAACTCTACAAACATTTTATAACAGACTATCCTAGGATTCCATCTTCCCTGATATCTAACCTGATTTTCTACAAGGCATGAATGTTGGACCTAATAGAAACAGGGTGGAAGAAAGTCCATTAGAATCAAAATAAATCATATAGTAACGATTTCCCCCAAACTAGAGAAAAATGAGAGTGCAATAAATGAATACATGATTCAAAATATATAAGAATAATAAAAAAAGGTCATAACCAATGTAGTGACCCTACCAATTTTTATATGGATAAATATAATCTATAAAAAAGAAGTTATAAAAAAGATAATATCACCAAAAAATAATAATAAATAAATAAAACTACAAAAAACCAACTGAAGTGAATCATGAACAATGACCATCCAACTTCCAGTTTCTCACCAAAACCCAACTCAATCCACGTCAATCATGACAAGTAGAGGTCCAAACTCAACAGTGAACATGGACCGTTAGAAATATTGGCATGAGATAAAAATACATGTAGGTCCCCATAATCTTCTGAAACTATGTAATATGTTATATATCGATATTTATTATTTTTAGTTTAAAACATAAAGCTATAAAGTATACACACACATATACACACATTTATATATATATATATATATATATTACATTATCCAATTCCCAAGAAATTCATATTTTTCTTCCAAAAAAAAATAAAAAAATTTATAATCAAATCCTCAAGCTTAATTTATTTCTAAAATTCAAAAAAAGAACATTTTTCATTTCAAAAAACAACCCACATGATTTTATTTAATGAAACGGTTTACCATAAATCTTTCACTAGCCAAATCCACCTTCCAAACTAATCACCAATTTAGATGTAAATTATAAGGGTCCCACATAAGTGTATTTAAATTCAAAATAGTTACTCCCATTTATTATATAAGGCTAATTTTCGAAATAAAACAACTAAACATCCATAACGGTGAATCACAACACAAAGGCACCATATATCCTAATGTACGCAACAATATAAATATAGAGGGTACCATGCCAAAAAAAGAATGAGAAATGATATAGGAACTCAATATATCAAACTCTACTCAATTAGTATCCTAGTATCAAGTAATAAAATGTTTCATGGGATTTACCCTAATATACCTAATGTATAGATGTCATAAACTCTCTCAAATGGAAAAACATTCCATTATAGGTTTAGCCCTAATAACATCCCTTCTGAGTATATTACACTAGCCAAATTGGAATAGAATAATGGGTCCATCCCTTTTTAAATCTATAGGGACCACCAGTATTATGTGGATCCTTATTGCAGTATAGATCTTGGGCCCCACCTAGTACCCAGGTTCCCAAGACAAATACAATGTAAATGTGGTGTAGGGAAAACAAGACAAGTATAAAACATAATGAAAAACCATAACAACCCACACCCCTAATATTCACTGATAAATAGTACCATATATAAGCATAAAACATAGTATAAAAAATAAAATTAACAATAAATGGTAGAAACCAAGATTATCATGGTGATCGCAACCCACACAAGGAATATACAAACAATTTTTAATCAAGGGGTGTCTCCCATTAACAATATTAAAAAAATCACAATCTGGACTTTAAAATGAAAAGAACCTCAAGATACCAATCACTTACTTATATAATGAAATAACATTTCAATAACCTTTTAATAAAATGATAAAGTACACCCACACATTCAAAACCTCTAAAATTAACCAATTTTAAAAGGTTATTTCACTTTGAAAACCTAATGATCTCCGATGGCCAACCATTTCATCAATCCATTTTAAACCAAACAATCATGGTATTTTCATAAGGGGAAACCACTCATAGACATTATAACACCATCAATGAATTTTTAGTCATAAAGTGTGTGTATTGGTGCCAACGAATACAATGTTGGTTCTTTTTTATGGAGGAGATTTATTTGATGATGGGTCCCTTGATAGTGAAAAGTGGTGAGTATTGTTCATTGGCAGTGATGATGGGGGAGGGGTTTGTAAGACCTCTAATGATGATGGTAGATGTCCCTTTTTGAAGGATTTTTGTAATCAATGATATCTATGGGCTCTCTAATCGATGACTATCATATGGGAAGAATGAAACTCTAGTAGTACAACTCCGTATGTGGGCAGGATTAACTCAATGACATATTGTGGGGGGAATTTTATGAATAAAGGTTATGACGATGGTTGGTTTGGTTGGATAGGTATTATTGTGTCATGGAGCAGAATAAGTTTTGACATAAGAAAAAATATAAAACTGAGACTCAATATCCTTTAGTGTAAATATAGATGGGGATTCAGAGACTCACCACATAGTTTTGCTAGGGTACCATATTGGATGAATGAGAGGGTTTGGATTCTACCATTAGTACCTATCACTATGCTTATTTATATGTAGAAAATTTATTTATACAGCCATGAAATTTGAGGATATGGTTATTTTTAACAAAATATGATATGGAGGTTCAGTTCAAGTGGTATCTACCCTTATGGGTCTTCAAAATCATGTATTTGGTCATTTTCCTCTGGCCTAATGGCCTTGTAAGATTTTCGCTCAACCGAATTAATATTTTGATTATAGATATATAAATAAAAATTTATATCCTTCAGTATTTCAAGAATTATAAACCATATTGAGGTAAACACATCACTTCGAATGAATATCCCTTTTAAAACATTTTTTCACCCATTGAAAATTAAAACAATGTCAAAACCCACTGCATAATACTAAATCCATTTCAAAAAAATTTTACATTCCTTTCCCAAAATCATGGTAACATTAAACATTCCATTAAAAACATGAAAACATGGAATTTTCAAGAGAATATATTTATTTCATGATTAAAACACAATGAAATTGATTCAAAATAGAACCAAGACATTAAATATATTCATAATTTCTATAAAAATGTATTGAGAAAAGAAAATCAGACATTTAATTCCACAATGAAAAATTTCATAGAAACACATCCCTCAAATGGAATAGAAAAAAACTAAATCATGTTGAATCATGTCATCTTTAGTGTAAACCACATCCATATTAATAGAAACGATATCTTCAACCCCCTAGAAACTAAAAAATAACATTAGATCCAACTAAACCCCTAAAATTGATCATAAAGAATCCATGGATCATGGATAATGATTAACCTAAGAGGGGAGAGAGGGATAAGGAGAAAAGAGGTTAATTATGGAATAAATCACCACAAAAATCATTGAAAACACCAAATGAGGGCCATAAACCAAGACGATGAAGGTGGTGGAGCTCCTACATGTATCCTAATGGTAGTCCAAAACATAGGGAATGATGTTCGGGGGGAAGACCCATACATTAGTGAGGGGAAAATCAGAAATTCTTAAGAAAAAAATTCAACACCAAGAATGATTTCATAGTTTGGCCTCACAGTTTTCCAAAAAATTCATCAAATGTATGCAAGGAATTGCCTTTTCTAGATTCAACTCACCTGATATCCCCTAAGAGGCCATACGGTTATTAAAAACCATATACCTCACACCCGACACACCCCAAAACCTTTATTGCATCTTGGGGGGTTCTACTCATGGTTTTGAAAAACATTGAGAGAGCCATAAAAACATTTGAGTCACCACCCTTACATGCACTGCACGAGGAATGACACGATTACTACTATCTTTAGGGACCAAACATTTTGCTTCCCAATAATCATCCAAAAATTAAAATTTCGGCCTGTAGCTAACCAAAAATCATCTCAACTTTAGGAAATCCAAAATCACACTAAGACAACATCACTATGACCCATGGGGTTTTATAGTCGAATATTTGTTAATTTATGGAATTTTTTCTATTATGATATAATAATTGATCTAAAATCATTTATTTGAGTTATAATGTATTATATTAAACATTTTTCGTCCATTATTTGGATATCCCATGATAAAATTTTCTTATATGGTATTTTAAAAACCTATTTTGTTAAATCGTGTTTTAATTCAATGTTGTTTTTATTAAACATTTTCAATGTGTAATCTCAACAGAGATAATTTAAAAGTATCAAAAAAGGATCATTTCTAAAATATTTTTTTTCATTGGCTCAAAAAAACCTATTAAAAACTATTATATCATATTCAAGGCTCTATTATTTTTGATTTTTAATAAATTTTAATGTATTCAAAATCATTCACATTACTTTTTCAAAATTTTCATTTAACATTGAAATGTATGTTTGTATCTTATGTTAATATTGAATTTTTTTCTAAAATATCCTATAAAATTCAACATGTTTTTCTTTTTCGTATTCAATGGTATTTACATCCATTGGATTCAAATTTCATTATTTATCCCCTATGAAGTATATATATATGTGTGTGTGTGTGTGTGTGTGTTTGTATATATGTATGTATGTATGTATGTATGTATGTATTCGTAATTTTTTGTGTTAAACTCCTAGTATCAAACAAATTAATTCTTGATCCCTTATTTTGAGATACTATTTAAATCATTATTTTGTGAGGATGTACTTATTATATGATAACATCCTTATGATTTTCCCTTAATATACTACATATATGTTCTTTCATAACCATCCACCTTATTTCCTAGGATAGATTATGTAACATTCATCTCTATCAATGATATTATTTATCACTATATTTGTAGTGAATCATCCCTAGAAATCCTAGTGCGATGGTCTTATACCATTACATTGGAATGATTATAAGAAATAAAATTATGAAGAATGAGAGTTTATTAGCTTGTTAATCAAGATACATACTTGAGACTTGTGTTAGAAATTAATACATTATTTACTACATAATATTTTTATAAATAACATTGAAGATATATTTATTCCGCCTAGTATATCCTTTAATATCACTCATAGTATCATTCTCGAATTCTAAAGGAAATGATGCATAATAAGGATGATCTCAAATTATCAATAAGGGAATAGTATACAATAAAAAATTATGAATCAATGATAATAATCAATATGTAAAGGCAAATAACTAAGAACACAAGTATGTAATCAATAACTAAGAATAAAGTGAGTAAATGATATAAAGAGGTAAATAACTAAAAATTCATTACCTTCCAATAACTATGTATAGAAAAATAAATATGGGAAGGTAAAATTTTGAAACTCATTTCACCTAATCAATTATATAAAAATTAATTGTATCCATAGATATTCCTATGCAAAATTCCAAGGATGAATAAAAAATAAAACTAAATTTGGTAAATTCATAGTTATTAGACTCCATGTTTCCATGGTACATGGAACCATTACTATCAAGAACATTCATGAGATATATTAAAATATTGGGTAGAAAACCAACTAATCTACATAACTAATTCATACCATGAGACTATAGATTCATAGAGGGTATTTTATTTTCTATTCCCCAACCTGTTGGGCTTACCATAAACTATCCCCAACTCTTGTCTTACCTATTCAATGAATTCCTCATATCGAGTTAAAAATATGACTAATAAAATATCCTTATCAATTAAAGGTTATGATTTTATCAATAATTCCCAAAATAATAAATTATTTTTCAATGTAAACACATTCGGAAAAATGGTATATGGAGTAGGCTGTAAACATATCCCTGAAAAATTAAAAGGATATTTCCGAAAAATTTAATGTTAAATGGTCAATGGAAATTTAATAATTCAAGGAGACTCAATCGAAAAAAGGAATCCAATTACAATAATATACATGTAAAAATAAATCATAAATCATCCATAGGAATATTAACGATGGTATCAATACAACATACCACAAGAGGATTTAAGACAAAGGGTTTTTGTAATTGCTGAATGTAAATACTATTATTATAAATTTTAAAACGTTCCTAAAAAATATCCTTTGGTTTTGAGAAATTGATTCACTGAAACTCACTTTGGAAGGAATTTACTTTGAAATGTAACCATTTAAACATGAAAATGAAGCTTGAAATAAATTATTATGGGTAAATCTGTACATGTAGTATGACAAAAAATAACATTCCTTTCTCATCGTAAAAGGTCTGAAAAATTCCTTGTTTGGAAAGAAATTAAAATATTAATAAAAAATTGTTGTTAAAAGGTAAAAACATAAGACAATTAATATAACAAATAATTTTTAAAAGGATAAATATTTTTTGAATACTTTTTAACAAAAATTGTTTCTCTAAAGAAAATATGTTCTCTGGCTAGGGATAGAAATGATGCCAGATTTGTTTAAATACCATTTCTAAACATTTTGAATACCAAAGGGTGTAAATGGTACTAATACTTGAAATAGGTAATTAATATATTGATTACAGGAAAATTAAAGGTTTTATTGAACAATTTTAATATAATTTTCTCAAATAGAAATACGATAGAAATAGCATTAAAATTACACTTTTGGAAAATGGTCCTTAAACATTCCAGTTTCCCATACTGCCTTGAAACATTTTAATCATAAGACTAATGAAGTAATAATGTTAAATTAATGTTTTAATTATCATTAAGTTAAATTTAATAATGATGTAATATATGAATGGGGTTGTAGTTAAACCACAAAAAAATTATTAAGCAGTGAATATGACATTTATCATACATATTTAATAAGGGAGATGAAAATCTATAACAATGCGTCTAACTTATCGTGCATGTCATTATATTCCAAAATAAAAACTTATATTAATAATATAATTTATTTATAACCTTTTAATTTTTATCATATCTTTTATTTCACTTATTACTGTGTTTTATATGACTACAAATTAAATTATGTTTACATTGGGTGTTTTGAACAAATTTGGTTATTGTGTCAAAAAAAATTTAAATATGTCAACTATAGTCAAAGGGGTTAGTATATAAAAAGTATAAAATAATATTGATGAAATAATTATCATATTTATACATAAATTAAGATTTTAAAACCAATCATTAAATATGTTTTTGAAAATGATCTATTATAACAATCATGGAGACGGTAGATTGCACATACACATGAGTAACGTTTCGATTTTTCAATGATCATTATGGAAAGAATGTAAGACACAATATATCATTATAGAATAATAATTACATCATAATAAAAAACTAATTATTGATATATAATTATATAGGAAATTATTGTGATGTAAAATTAATAACATTTTGTTGAGGAGGCGGTAGTCAACATGTCCAAAAGTGATGTTATCGCTATTTAAGGGTGTGAAAGGGTAATAAAAGTCGATATATTGTATTTAAAGGAAGATAATTATTTAATTATTATCATATAGAAGTTTTTTATGTTATATATTTTTAATTTAAATTATCCTTTATGCATTCCATGTATCGTGTGAATGAATCAAATCGTTTTGAGGGGGTTGTAGTACCTACATCCTCAAATGATGTTATCATTTTACACAAAATGAAAATTATAAAGATATGTGTTGTAAAAGAATAAATGAATTTTAATGAAATAATAAATATAATAAATATCATATATAATCTGATTTTACATCATAATTCACAACCATCATAGGTGGTAAAGAAAAATGAACAGTCCTAATTTCATGAGGTAGTAGTTTTTCATACACATAGAAAGTAAGTCTGATGACCATTAGATGGATGTGTGTATGAGTATAGGTAGAAATATTATCATAAAAACATCATAATATATTATTTATAATATTTTTTATATAATCATTGAATATGAAGATTTTAGGTGGAGGATAATGGAAATAAAACTAAATAGCTTGAGGGAAAATATTTTCTCTTAGTCAGGTAACTCCTTTTGGTTTGAACCATATAGAATCCTTTGATGGTTTTCTTCCAAATGGCAGGATTATAGAATTAGGGGACATATGTTTTTAAGGTATTTGTCTAGATCTTATTCAATAGAAAGTGTCTTGAGGGATGTGAGGATGTGGGAGAAGATGAGGCCTTTTATTATGGAGGAGTGGCGCTCTTGTAGATTTTGGGAATGGGAATTACACCCGCATTTTTCCATCGAAATAGTAAAGAATAATTGACATAACTCTGGAAAGGGTATGATAGATTCTAACTATGGTAAACCAATGAACCTTGTACCATTATCTAGGTCATTTGGGACCTTAAGATTATGGTTTAATCAATTATTATACTTAATTTTACCTTAATCACAGTAATTAAATTTTAATTATTTTCACTAATATGATTGGTCAAAAAATAAGTTCGACTTATTGGAAATTAGAAATTATTCTTATTCCAAAAAAAATAATCCATTTTTTAAAATTTCTGTCACATAAGTGGAAGAAATTAATTTAAAATTAGTCTCTTATACGAGACAATGATTTGGGTGTTCAATGTAAAAGCATCCAAACATTTTCTATGTTATCATGTTAAATTTTAAAGTTAAATTGATTAAAAATAAATTTATTGGATGAATTGATAAAAAATAGACTAAAGATTTAAAAAAATTAAAATTCAATTTAGCATTTTAAATTAATTTGATGAAAAATCATTTTTGAACTAAAATAAAACATTTTTTTATTATTCATTAAGAAAATGAAAAATCATAGGAAAATGCCAAAAAATAATTCTAACATAATATTCATTATCCAATTTCAAATATGAAGTTAATTTTGAAATATAATATTTATAAAATTACCAAAATTTTGATTTAAAATATGTTCTCTATTAAAAGGAAGTAAAATATCTTTAATAAAAATATTGTAATTTTTTTTAATATTGGGTCTGTTATTATATTGTGTCTATAAAATATATTGTTTGAATATAAAAATATTTGATTGAATATAGTGTATATATATTACATTAAATTAACTCACAAATTTTAATTAATTTAATTTATTAGTATAAAATAGAATTTTGTGGCTAAAAATAGTTTTCTATAAATATATTTATTTATATTCAATTAAATCATATATTCATTTTTACCTAATTTGAAACAAATAAATACATGTTATATTTTTCTTAAACATTATTTTTATAATTTATTTAATAATATTCATAACAATATATTTAATGTCTATGTTATATCTTATTATATCAAATAATAATAATTTCAAAATATGTTATTGTTCAATAAAACTCGGTCTTGCGTGTAACACAAGCCATTGAAGAAACTTGTTGGTGCATGATACACGTGCTTACATAATTTCATGATCATTGAATGATTTAAAATTATTTGAATTTATTTAAAATATTAATTATATTACATATTCTTATGATATTATATTCTCTTATGTAATTAGTGTTTTGTTTCATACAAGCTATCAAATATAATGTTCCAAATTCATTATTTCGAGGCATTGCATTCTCTTAACCTTAATTAAATTAAAGTCTCTCAATTAAAACTCAATATTGGTGTCTGATTGATTGATATTTCCTATGTTTCAAATCTCTCATCATGATAAGGGTTAATATGATTTCCTCTAGAAAAGATATAATTGGAAAAATAAAGGTAACATGGAATAACATGTTACTAGGTCTCTAATAGTAAAACATTAATGGAATGTACAGATATGTAATTTAATGAAAATCCAAAATATTTATAGGGAGTGATTGAGGTCATTATTTACAAATAAGTGAATGATCAATAGAATGTTGAGTTCCTCAAAGCCATAAATCTTTGATCATTTATAAGAACATATATTCAAAAAAATTAAGGTATTAGGAAACAATTTTTTATCATTTTCTTAGTGTTGAGAACTTATATTACTGCCAAATTGTATAAGAAATTAAACATAAATATTGTAACACCCTGGGAATCCATGATACGCCTCTCTATCAATAATGCAATAGCTTTCATTGTACGCAAGTTCGAGTTCTAACACACCGCGACTAATCAAAGTAGCTGTTATGAATAAGAATACCCACTTTTTAAAATTATAGAAATTTTATATTTCAAAATGTACTTCATTTTTGTATTCGTAATATCGAAATTATCCTAAGTTGAATTTTTTGTAATTTTTTGAGAACTTCCAATTTTTTATGAATAGTGAAAAATACTTAAATCAACTTTTTTAATCAAAATAATTTATAGAGATAAATTATACTATTTAGTGGTTTTAAAGTATAATTAGAATATATTTTTACCATTTTATCCAATGGTGGTCATTATAATTAATTTCACTTTGAAATTGGACATAAACAATTGTCGATCTTTTGATATATATTGTTTCTTAAAAACACGCTATTTGTTGTGACAGTGGGAATTAATTATAAAATTAATTAATTCAAATTATATGTTTGAAATTATTTAAAATATACAACATTTTTGAATTTGGAATATCAATTATAGCTTAGGGTGAAATTTTGGCATTGTTCTGAAAAACTTCAATTTTTGATGAATAGTGAAACCACTAAGTGGTAGTTAAAAATTGATTTTTCGATTAAATGAAACATTACCACTTCTGTGATTTGATTTTCAAAAATCCTACATACATGGTTGTCATTAGGAAGTAAAATGTGGTTCAATGGGATTAAATTTTTTTTTGGTGAATAGTAACTTTTATGTTTAATTAATCACGATTAAAGATAATTAGTAAAATTTAAGGTAAAAATGATATTATAAAAATATGAAAATATCTTTACACTTGTCCTACCTCTATTGGATGAGTCATGGCCAACCAAGATATTCCATGGGTAAACTAGGGGACCCCATGGAGCAACTTTGGTAGTAAAATTACATTAAAAACTTTTTATTTAATGTTAAAATAAAAATATCACAAACATGAGTTGTTTTACTAAAACAATTTTTGAATGGGTTTATACAAGTCATATTTTTTACTATAAATATTAATTAGAAAGATAAAACGATTTCCTACATCATTATAGTTTTTTTTTAATTTTTAGACATTAAATAAATTAAATTATTTATGACACCATGATGATGTAGTGATTACCTCATTAATTAACGATTTAAATAAAATGAAAAGATAGTGTAAAATATATGACTTAAACATGTCAAAAACCTTTTGGATGAGTATTTTTCGAACCCTTATATCCTTATCCGAGAATTATATAATTGGGGGACCTTTAAAATCCGAAACTCATTATATAATAAAGTGACATTTCATTACTTTCCAAGAGTGCCTCTCCTCTCCTCTTATAAAAGGCCCCCACCACTACTATCTTATTCACACATTCAAGCCATTTGGCTCGGCCAACCTCTGCCGAAATACTCTCCCAACTTCCCTATCTTACTCTTAGAAGCCACAATTTGGGCAGAAGTCTTCCCAAGGAAGCCTTTGGCTCAAATCAAAAAGAGTTACCTGATTTTAATGTAATGTCTTCTCTTATGTTATTTTGTTTTATTTTTCTTCTCAAAACCCCTAAACTCTTTTTATTAATTTATTTTGTAACAACACCAGTATACTAAATATACTAGTATGGTGTTATAAGATGGATTCGAGATACACATACACACACCTACATCTAATGGTTAAAGAACATATTGTTTCTGTGGATGGAGAATTTCTGCCTCACGAAACGATGATTGTTCAACACTCATATAACACCTTCAAAGGTGGCCATTAAGATGTCACTATATTTATTTATGATATATAATATGTTTATGTTTTACATAAGAATCTTTATTTTTAATTTATGGCATACCTTTATGATTTCCATTATGGGTAAACGCGATGATTTCATTTTAGGAAGTGCGGACTACGACCCCCTCAAAGTGATTTGAATCGTTAATCCCATATGTGGGATGTATAAAGGATGGAGTAAATGGTATTATACATTATATTATACTGGAATTATATTATACCTTTATATAATTATAATTTCATTCCATTAAAGAAGAAATAGAAATGAAAGTAGCGTTCATGCGTACGTACGACTTACCGTCTCCATGAACGGTGCATTTCATTTCTTACCTCTAAATGTTATGTAATGTTATAAATGCATGTATATACTGGATATATATGATATATATGATATATACATAATGAATATAATTCTGAATATGATGTATATTTCACCACATTAACAACTTGTAATTATAAGAAATTTATTTTTGACTCAAGTACCAAACATCGACAAAATGACCGTTATTAACTTAAATAATTACATAATGTTCATAACATGGTAATAAGTGATATAAAAAGAATAATGAACATGAAAAGGATATTATGAAAATAGAAATTAACTCTAGTTTATTATTCAGGAGATTAAAGAATGATCGAGTCAAGTCGTACATGAGGTAATGGAATTTCATAACCCAATTTCCATTCTTTGGGTTAATCTCTTACTTTCAAATTATGTTATGGTATTATTATGTCCTATATTGTATTTTTACTTTCATTATGTGTACTTATATTGAATACACATAATAGATCAATTTTATTTAAAAAAATGATCTTGGTAAGGACTTCGTCTCAATCTCCTTTCATTGAGGCATATTTTGTTTTATACACAACTTTCTTTTATACGGTGTATAAACCCCTTTGAATTTTATGTTTATTCAAAAGAAATATTTTTTATACGAAGCGTTTTACTAAATGACAAAATGTAATGTTTTTCTTGTCGTACGTATGTGGCGACAACGACTTCTCCGCCTCCGTGAGAACAATTTGAGTTTCGGCTTTCTCTACAAGCCATAACTTTTTTTAAAAGAAAAATAAATACCATATTTTACTTTTCTTTAATTTTGGTATTGAAAATAGTTTTGATAATGTTCTTATTATATCAATGTGTTATATTTATATCTTGTGATTGAAGTGTGGAAATATTATCTTTCCTTTATGCATGTTTTATGTGATACAATTATGTTATGGTTTATGATATGTTTAAACCTGTTCATATGAGGAATGCATTGGACATAATAAGTGACTGGTGGAGCCCTCTATAGATCCTCGATGCATCGGTAGGTCTAATGAGACAGACTAGTGTTTTGGCACGAGGCCTTGACAAAATATTATTTGTGGTCTTGGCACGAGGCCTTGGATACGTGGTTATGATAGTCTGGCATTATGCATTCCATCATTAAGAATGTGGTTATTGATATTCCATTTGATTATTAGACCAGTAGAATATCCATGTGAATAAGTAAATGGCATTATCTCATTTTAATTTTGCCATATTATGTTGAAGCTCATGTTTAAAAGGATTTTGTTTTAGTTATACATTGCCTTAAATGTTTATGTTTATTTATAAAAGCTTCCGCTGTATTGTTATCTTTACTGAGCATCTAAGATCACCCCTTCCAATGTTTTAATATTTCCAGGATGTGAAGAAGTATATTATGAATGACCTGCAGGGATAGTATGAGGGGATATGAAGACAAGATGTTTTTGTAGTTTTGTTTTACTTTATGATGTAATGTATGACTTATGAATGTATATAGTGTTTCCACGGCTACTAAACTAATCAGTCATTCAAGACTTGATCTTTTGTGATCATGCCAATGTTACGCAATAACGCACCGACTATGGGTAGCTAGGGTCGGGGCGTTACAATTGGTATCAGAGGAAGTTTAGTACTATCCTTGGAATATATATTTAGATAAACTCTTATTAGAGCACATATCCCGAAGATAGACTTTGAGGATTAGTATAGAAGAACTTCCTAGAATTTTGGTATTATAGAGATTTTGTGGGTTTTCCGGGCAATAAATCCCTGTCTGGATACGAGCAGGTTGAGGCGGCTCTGGCACAAATGTACCTAGGGGTAAAAACCTAAAACACCTCTTTGAGCTGGACTTGATCGGGAACTGGTGCACGACAACGGGCCTTGCTGCACTCTTGGTTACGACACTCCCGGGGGATATGCTTAGGATAATTATTATTTTCTTTACAAACCATTATGAAGGGATTATGAGTACATACTTCCTCAATGAAAACATTTTTATGATTATGGATTATATCCATAAATAGTTCAATTTATGTTAAGTGTTTTACAAGTATGGAATTATGTATTATAATTCATAAACTAATCTATTTTATGCCATTGTTTAGAAATGGCGCCTAGTGGGAGGAATGGAAACAGTATCAATACACACACTCCGTGTAGGGATTTCCCTCTTACTCAAGATAATTATTGTGGAGATGGAGATACAACTAGTGCTGATAAACTTATTAACATACTGGGACAACTCACTCAGGTTATGAGTAATAACCTTACTCGTATGGAGCACCCTGATCCATAATGTGGAGGATCAATGTTAGACCGCTTCATGAGGCAACAACCACCAACATTTAATGGGGGTATCAATCCATTAGTAGCTGAGCAATGGATAAACTCCTTAGAGAAAATATTCCATGCATTGGGGAGTAGCGAAAGGGAGAAGGTTGTCAGGGCAGTTTACCACCTCACTGGAGATGCCAATCAGTGGTGGTCGCTGATTCAAAACACAAAGGAAGATGATGAAGTATCAAATATGGAATGGAGGGAGTTCAAAGGGATTTTCATAGGAAAAAAATTTTCCTCGTGACCATCGAGCAGATATGGAAGGGAAATTTCTGAGTCTGAGACAAAAGGAGGATGAGAATGTCGCAAAGTATGAGGCCAACTTTACAAGGATAGCAAGACATGTTGCAGATTATATACGTAACCCAAGAAGTAAGATTGATCATTTCATTGATGGGTTAAAACGTTTTCTCTATCGAGCCTTAGTCTCACAATCTTTCTCATCGTATGAAGATATTTTCTCATGTGCTATCAAGATAGAAAAGGAATTCTCTAAATCATATGAAAATAATGTAAAGCTAGAAAATAAGAGAACGGTGGAACAAGAGATAGATAAACAGAATATGGGAAAGAATGATTTTCTATTATGCGATAATTGTGGGAAGAATCACCCTGGTACTTGCCCGAAAGGAATGTGAGTTTGTTACAAATGTGGAGAAAAAGGTCACCAGGCTCATGATTGCATGGGAAAGAAAGAGGCTTTCAATGTTGAATGCTACAATTGTAGGGAAATCAGGCATTATTCAAATGAATGTCTGAAGCGTCAGGGAAACTTAACTCAGAAAAGGCCAAGGGATCAAGGAAAATCTTATGTTGTTACTACAGTTGAAGCGGAATAATTAATGTATTAGTGCTTCCAGACTCAAGGATTATATTCTGGTTATAAAAATAATGTGATATATATAAGGATTTTACTGCAGTACTTGTTGTTTTCATTAAGTTTTTAATATGATGAAGGTAATCATATTTTTAGTATGTGACAATAAGAGAAACATTACCTTGTTTGGGGAATCTGATGTTACAATTGATATTGGAATTTAGTGACCTTTTAGAGAATGTCTGGATAAAGGTATTTTGGATAACTATAAAGGTTGGAATGGATTAAGTTTAACCTTTGATAGTATTGTTTAACGTTAAAACATTTCTGAAGATTATTTTTGGATTATTATAATACAATAGTTTTAGAAAAAGAACAACCTGCATGTCAGGGGATAATCCGTCGTGTCGGACAAAGCTGCAGGAATCGAACCCACAACCATAGTGTGACAGGCCTTTATTACCTACCACTAGCCTACAGGAAGTCCCTGGTTATTATAAATAGTTTTCCTAATCTAAATGGTATGTGGTAATATTTGGAACCTTTTACAATTAGGATAAATAGAATATTTTTGAGTCCTGTTACCATTTGGAGTGAAAGATGGGTTTGTGGTAACAATTTATTAAAGAATGAATGTCTACATGACAAGTAAGTATATTTCTTTACATTCTATGTAAATATCTTAAATAAATTCCTCAACTTTATGAAAGGTAACTTAAAACAAAAACATTGTCAGTTAACTTTTCCAAGTGGGGATTCAATGACCGTTTAACCAATCACAAGTTTGCGATTTTCTTGTGGTTAACTTTCTCCTAATCCTTTTTTATACAACTCTCCATCCGACATTGATGGTTTTTTTCCTCTATATCCATATTTTCGTAGAATCCTAGTATGGTCCATCTCGGGTGACCTTTGTACTTCTCTTTATTTCTTTTAAAGTTATATTTTTATTTACCCTATTTCCGATGTCGGTTTTACACAAAGGTGATTTCTATTTTCAACCTTTAATTTTCAAAAAAAAATTCAAATTGCGAGGACGAATTTTATTGAAGGAGGGGAGAATGTAACACCCTGAGCGTCCATGATACACCTCTCTTTCAATAATGCAATAGCTTGCATTGTACGCAAGTTCAAGTTCTAACACACCGCGACTAATCAAAGTAGCCATTATGAATAGTAATACGCACTTTTTAAAATTATAGAAATTTTATATTTCAAAATGGACTTCATTTTTGTATTTGTAATATCGAAATTATCCTAAGTTGAATTTTTTGTAATTTTCTGAGAACTTCCAATTTTTTATGAATAGTGAAAAATACTTAAAACAACTTTTTTAATCAAAATATTTTATAGTGATAAATTATACTATTTAGTGGTTTTAAAGTATAATTAGAATATATTTTTACCATTTTATCCAATGGTGGTCATTATAATTAATTTCACTTTGAAATTGGACATAAACAATTTTAAATCTTTTGATGTATATTGTTTCTTCAAAACACGCTATTTATTGTGACAATGGGAATTAATTATAAAATTAATTAATGAAACTTATATGTTTGTAATTTTGTAAACTAGACATCATTTTTGAATTCGGAATATCAATTATAGCTTACGGTTAAATTTTGGCACTGTTCTGAAAAACATCAATTTTTGATGAATAGTGAAACCACTAAGTGGTAGTTAAAAACTGATTATTCGTTTAAATGAAACATTACCACTTCTGTGATTTGATTTTAAAAAATCCAACATAAATGGTTGTCATTAGGAAGTAAAATGTGGTTCAATGTGATTAAAATAATTTTTGGTTAATAGTAACTTTTAAGTTTAATTAATCGGGATTAAATATAATTAGTGAAATTTAATGTAAAAATGATATTATAAAAATTTAAAAATACCATTACAATTTTCCTACCTCTATTGGATGAGTCATGTACGACCAAGAAAATTCATGGGTCAACTTGGGGACCCCATGGATCCACTTTGGTAGGAAAATGACATTAAAAACGTTTTATATAATGTTAAAATAAAAATGTCACAAACATGAGTTGTTTTACTAAAACAATTTTTTAATGGTGTTATACAAGTAATATTTTTTACTATAAATATTAATTATAAAGATAAAAATATGTCCTACATTATGATATTTTTTTATATTTTTTAGATAGTAAATAAATTAAATTATTTATGACACCATGATGATGTAGAGATTACCTCATTAATTAACGATTTAAATAAAATGAAAAGATAGTGTAAAATCTAAGACATAAACTTGTAAAAAACATATTGGATGAGTATATTTCAAGCCCTTATCACCTTATCCTCGAAATATATAAGTGTGGTACCTTTAAAATACGAAACTCATTATATAATAAAGTAACATTTCATTACTTTCCAAGAGTGCCCCTCTTCTCCTCTTATAAAAGGCCCCCACCACTACCACCTTATTCACACTTTAAAGCCATTTGGCTTGGCCAACATCTGCCCAAATACTCTCCCAACTTCTCTCTATTACTCCTATAAGCCTCAATTTGGGCAGAAGTCTTCCCAAAGAATCCTTTGGCTAAAATCAAAAGGAGTTACCCAATTTAAAGGTAATGTCTTCTTATATGTTATTTTGTTTTATTTTACTTCTCCAACCCCCTACCATCTTTTTATTCATTTCTTTTGTAACAACAACATTATCCAATATATAATAGGATGTTTTTATAAGAATTATTAGAGCTACACTTACACACACCTACATCTAATTGTTAAAGAACATACTATTTCTATGGAAGGAGAATTTCTGCCTCATGAAACGATGATTGTTCAACAATCATATAACACCTTCAAAGGTGGCCATTAAGATGTCACTATATTTATTTATGATATATAATATGATTATGTTTTACATAAGATTCTTTATTTTTAATTTATGGCATACCTTTATGATTTCCATTATGGGTAAACGCGATGATTTCATTTTAGGATGTGTGGACTACCGCCCCCTCAAAGTGATTTGAATCGTTAATGACATATGTGGGATGTATAAAGGATGGAGTAAATTTTATTATACATTATATTATACTGTAATTATATTATACCTTTATATAATTATAATTTTATTCCATTAAAGATGAAATATATATGAAAATAGCGTTCATGCGTACGTACGGCTTACCGTCTCCATGAACGGTGCATTTCATTTCTTACCTCTAAATGTTATGTAATGTTATAAATGCATGTAAATACTGGATATATGATATATATGATATCTACATCATGAATATAATTCGAAATATGATGGATATTTCACCACATGAACAACTTGTAATTATAAGAAGTTTTTTTTTGACTCAAGTACCAAAGATCGACAAAATGACCGTTATTAACTTAAATAATTACATAATGTTCATAACATGGTAATAAGTGATATAAAAGGAATAATGAACATGAAAAAGGATCTTACACAAATATAAATTAACTCTATTTTATTATTCAGGATATTAAAGAACGATCGAGTCATGTCGGACACGAGGTAAGAGAATTTCTTAACCTAATTTCCATTCTTTGGGTTAATCTCCTACTTTCAAATTATGTTATGATATTATTATGTACTATCTTGTATTTGTACTTTCTTTATGTGTACTTATATTGAATACACATAATAGATCTATTTTATTTAAAAAATGATCTTGGTAAAGACTTCCGCTCAATCTCCTTTCATTGAGGCATATTTTGTTTTAAACACAACATTCTTTTATATGGTGTATAAACCCCTTTGACTTTTATGTTTATTCAAAAGGAATATTTTTATAGGAATCATTTTACTAAATGACAAAAAGGAATGTTTTTCTTGTCGTACGTATGTGACGACAACGAATTTTCTGCCTCCGTGAGTACTATTTGAGTTTTGGCTTCCTCTACAAGCCATAACTTTTTTTAAAAGAAAAATAAATACCATGATTTACTTTTCTTTTATTTTGGTATTGAAAATGGTTTTGATGAGGTTTTTATTATATCAGTGTATTGTATTGATAATCTGTGATTGAAGTGTGGAAATATTATGTTTCCTTTATGCATGTTTTACATGATAGAATTATTTTATGGTTTATGATATGTTTAAACCTGTTCATATGAGAAATGAATTGGACTTAATAAGTGATGGGTGGAGCCCGCTATAGCTCCTCGATGCATCGGTAGGTCTCATGAGAAAAACTAGTGTCTTGGCACGAGGCCTTGACAAAATCATATTTGTCTTCTTGGCACGAGGCCTTGGCTACGTGGTTATGATATCTGGCATTATATATTCCATCATTATGAAAGTGGTTATTGATATTGCATGTGATTATTCGACCAGTAGAATATCGATGTGAATAAGTAAATGGCATTATCTCATTTTATGTTTTCCATATTATGTTGAAGTTCATGTTTAAATGTATTTTTTCAGTTATACATTGCCTTAAATGTTTATGTTTATTTACAAAAGCTTCGGCTATATTGTTATCCTTACTGAGCATCTGAGGTCACCCCTTCCAATGTTTTAATTTTTCCAGGATGTGAAGATGTATATTATAAATGACCTGTAGGGATGGTATGAGGGGATATGAAGACAAGATTTTGTTGTAGTTTTCTTTTACTCTATGATGTAATTTACGAATTATGAATGTATCTAGTGTTTCCAAGGCTACTAAAATAATCGGTCTTTCGAGACTTGATCATTTGTGATCATGCCAATGTTACGCAATAACACACCGACTCTGGGTAGCTGGGGTCGGGGCGTTACAAATAACATGATTCTATAAACTTATTTATCATTTGTTGGTTGTATTTTGATCATATTATATTTCAATTCATCATGAAATGGTTATCCAAAATTTAACATTGACTCAAGAATCACTAGAATATAAATTTCGTAGATCATAAGGCTGATAAAAGAGTGAAAAGTCTAAATATTTGTCTCTAAATATTCTAAAAATTCACTATGGTCACACCATTAATCTAAAAACCTAAAAATTTACAATAGTATTTTGTATTTAATATCTAATCAAAAAAATTTAACTAAAAACAATGATATTTTAAATAGTACATTTCATATGTCAGGGGTTGGTGTGAAACCCTTACAATCCTTCAGTCATGGGTTCGAGACCTATGTCCATTCTAAACAAGATTGGTTATCACCTGGCATGTAGGATGTCTTTTAATAAAACTAAATTTATATAATATAAAAAAATAAATTTTATGTACATTCTTTAAATAGGGTTAATAAGTATATATCCTTTTTACTTTGGTTTTCAATAAAACCATAATAAATAAATACTCCATTCATTTATGTGAAAATAGGCCCTTTGTTCTACGGTTTATCCATAACAACATTTATAGGATTTCTAAACTGTGACACCATATCTTCAACCTAAAACTATTTATGTTAATCCTATATCATTCGTTATCATTATCTATTCAAATATTATATAATGATTTCTAAAGAAAATATGAATTAACTTAATCGTATCCCCTAGGAGTGTCAAACCACTCATGTAGTAAAGCCCATTTTCATTTACTATGGTACACTGAGTAGGGTGGATGCACCTTGTCATAGTTGTTACCCAATGGTAAATCTATGTTTGAACCACATCCACTTGATATGTACATGTAGGGACATATAACAAGGAACACCCACATAATATCCACCTTACAAAAATTCTAGGATGTTCTTTTATACTTATCTTAATATTCTATATTAGGTTTATGTTATATAACCCATGTTTTACTAAATGTCCTGGGGTTTCTAGAAAACCTCCTTTTGATACCAACTATATGAGCTTACCGTAGAAATCCTAGAGCCGATGTCTATTACCATTAAATTGACATGATTACAAGGAATCAAATCCCAGAGGACAGAGAGTTTACTACTCTTGGGGAACTAGATACATACATGAGTCTTATTAAAAATTAATACACTAAATAAAAAATAATGTTTTTTCTAAATAAATCTATGATAACATCATTCAATATAGTATATCCCAACATATCTCTCATAGTACACTTCTTGGATTTTAGGAGAAATTAAATATAATAAGGGAGAGATTAAATTCTCAGAAAGGGTAACGTATGGCAGAATCAATAATTAATAAATAAGGATAATAAATATGGTATGTTAAATAACTGACAACACATTCCATGTATGCAATAACTGATAATCATGTGAGTAAATCATATTTAATGTTAATTAAAAAAACACATTCCATTAAAATTACTAGATGAGGAAAAATCAATATGGCATGGTAATAATCAGAAACACATTCCACCTAAAAAATTTACTAAAAAGTAAATGTATCCACAAATATTTCAACAAAAAAAATATAATGGATGAATAATAGCTGAATCTAAATTTGATAAATGATTAATTATTGGACTCCATGTTTCCCATGTACATGGAACTATTACAGTCAAGACCATTTATATGTATGTTTTTCATATCAGGCAGAAACCTATCAAATTTGAATAAATAATTCATCCCTTAGGACAACCAATGGATCAATTTTAATTCATTAACCATCCCCCAACATATATTTAATCCCATAAATGGTCCCCCTACACGATTTATACTTATAAAAATAATTCCTCAAATCGAATAAACAATAATCCTTTTTAAATTTATGTACTAATAAAAGGATATGAGGATATCAAGATTTCCTTAAATAAAAAAATATAATTTAATGTAAACAGCCTATAAATTACGCTCTATGTTTTAGGAAATAATCATATACATGAAAAATTATATTCATATTTAGGTGAAATTCAGTGTCAGATGATCATAGGAAATTGAATATTTCAACTTGACTAAAAAGTTCAATGAAGCGAATGTTAATAATATCCTTATCCAAATCAATAAAAAACCATCCATTTAAATATTAATTATGGTATCAATAAAAAATTCCCCAAATGGATTATAAATAGTGGGGGTTTTTTCATTGATGAATTGAATTAATATAATAATTTATTTTCAAAACAAATCGTGAAGAAAATAACATTTTTATTGAATAAACTTTGAAAAAAAATTATTTGAAAATCAGTTTTGAAAATAAAATAATTAAAAATAATCCTTTTAAACATGAAAATAAATAATTATCAAATTGATATAGGGTAAATATGTACATGTCATATGAGCTAAAAGAACATTCACTTTGCACCATAAAAGGATAGAAAAATGCCTTGTTTAGAATGCGACAAGAACATTTATTTAAAAATATAGTTAAAATAAAAAAATTATAAAACTATATTTTCTAAATAATTTTGAAAAGGATAAAAAAATTTTGAAATTTATTTTGATACAAATTTTTTTTTGGAGAAAAAGATTTTCTCTAACTAAAGAGATAATGGAGTCAGGTTTTCTTTTAAACACGTTCTAAAACATTTTGAGTACCAAAGAGTGTAAAAATGTTACTAATACATTAAATAGGTCATTAATAACAATATGATAATAAAAATATTATTAAAAATTGGTTATATAATTTCCTCAAATTGAAATTCCATTGGAAGATCATTAAAATTACTCTTTTGGAAGATAATCCTTTAGCATTCCAAAGCGTCCCAAACGACATTTAAAAACTTGAATACTAAGTCCCATAAAGGAATAATAAAAAATTTATTTTTAAATAGAATTATGTTAAAATAATTGATTATATAATTTATCAAAAGGTGAAGTAGTTACACCACATAAATTAAGTTAGTGGTGAATATTACATTTATCTCATAGATTTAAAAAGTGATATAAAAATCCCTTACCTGGCATCTGACTTGTCGTGTATGTTATTATATTCCTAAATAAAGAACTTTTTTTAATTATTTAATTACATGAGATAATTTAAATAATTATCATAAATTTTATTTCATATATTACCATGCTTTATAATACTACTTAATCAGTTAATTTTACATCGGGTGTCTTGACTAAATTCAGTTTATGTACAAAAATAAATTTTGTAGGTCAACTATGGTCAATGTGGATATTATGTAATATCACCAGAAAAATAATAAAGATATATTTATCTTATTAATAAATCAATTATTCTTTTATATGAAATAATTAAATATGGTTCTAAGAAATGAACCAATGTTACAAACATTAAGAGGGTAGGTCATACGTACGCGTGCGTAACGTTCCCATTTTCCCAGGATTTTTATGTAAAGAAAGAAAGTAACACTATATCATGCTATAATGATAATTATATGATAAAAAATATATTATTTAATAATATATATAAATATATATATTGATGTAAAATTAACCACATCGTGTCGAGGAGGTAGTTGTCCACATATCCACGAACGACGTTATAAATTTTTATGTGTGTTTATGAGAAATAAATAAAATTATATATTTTATTTCCATAAAGGTATTTATTTTATTAATATCATATATATGTATTCTATATAGGATATTTGTAATTACAATCAACCTTTTTTACATTCTTTGTATCAAGTGAACAAATCACATCACTTTGAGGGGGTGGTAGTCGCACTTCCACAAAATATGTAATCACTTTTACGAAGGATAGAAAGTATAAATATATGTGTTATAAAATTTTTAAATAAGATTAAACAAATAAGAAATATTATATATAACTTATATAATAATTTTCTCAATCATAATTCCCAACTATGAGAGGTGGTAAAAAAAACAAATAATCATCATTTCAGGCGGTGGTAGTTCGTTGTACAAATAAATAGTATAATTATTACCCATTAAATGGATTTTTTCAGGTGTTTAGGAATAAAAAATTTCATAAAAACATACTAGAATATTTATTATACTCTTTTTTATATAATAATAGAATAATATGAGTTTAGGTTTTGGGGAATGGAAATAAAATTAAAGAGCTTAAGGAAAGATATTACCTCTTAATTGTGAAACTCCTTTTGGTTTGCATCAAATAGCATCATTGGATAGAATTATTCCCTAGGTGAGTCTTCCAGTGTGAGGGTAGTTATTTTGAGGATATATTTGGGTAGATCTTTGTTAATCCAAAGTTTCTTGAGAGGTTTGAGTATGTGGGATGAGAAGATGCCTTTTATCATGGAGGATGAGTGACACTCTTAAAAATTTTGGGAAAGGGAATTACAACAACGTTTTCCACATTCAACATGGATACAATAATGGTACTAATTCAATAACAAAGAGGATAGGGTCAATATAGGTCTACAAAATGTCTCTTGTACATGTTTTTAGGAAATTTTTTCCCTTAGGATTATGGTTTAGTCACTTATAGTGCTAGATTTTATCTTAATCATTGTAGTTAGTTTTAATTGTGTAAACTATAAATTTTGGTAAAAAACTAATTTAAAATTATTATAAATTATAAATTATTATGATTCCAAAAATTGAATCAATTATTTTAAATTACAATCATATTTGTGGAAGAAATTAATTTAAATTTAATCCCAAAGACGAGAAAACAATATAGATTTTTAATGTAAAAATGTCCAAATGTTTGCTAGTTTTTTCACTTCAATTTTAATGTGAAATTCATTTCAATGAAAATAAAAGTTTATTTATATAAATAATTTCAAAAAAAATATTAAAAAAATTTAAAATGTAATTTTTCCTTCTAATTAAATTATATGAAAATATAGTTTTGAACTAAAATTCAATATTTTTTGTAGTTCATTAAAAAACAAAACATCACAAAACAATTCCAAAAATCCACCCTAAAATAATTTTTATGATCCATTATCAAATATTATGATTATTTTGAAATATAATATTGATAAAATTTTAAAAAACATTATTTAAAATTGGTTCTCAAATAAATAAAAGTAAACTATCTTTAACAAAAATATAGTATTTTATTGGTAATATGGGGTTTGTTAATATCGTTTGTCTATAAATTCTATTGGATAAAAATAAAAAATATTTTATGTAATATATTTTATAAATATTACATTAAAATCAATACAAAATTTCATTAATTTAATTTATTAAGATAAAAAATATTTATAAACAGAAAAGTATTATTCTAAAAAATGCACTTTTTTATATTCAATTGGTTAATATATTAATTTATAAACAATTTGAAACCAATAAATTCATTTTATATTTTATTAATCCATATTTTTTATAAGATATTTAATACTATTTATAACCACTAATTTTACTGCTATTTTATATTTTATTATATTAAAAATTATTATTTTAAAAATATATTGTTGTGTTTAAAAACTCAGTCTGCCAGGCATTGAGGAAACTCGTTGTTCTGTGAGATGTACTCAAACACAGTTTTTCATTCATTTAAAGATATAAAATATATTTAATTTATTTTGAATTGTAAATTTATTATAAATTCTTAGTATGTTATATTCTCTTACACGCTTTGTGTTGTGTGTCACCCAAGCTATTGAATACAATGTTCCTACGTTTATTTTTAGTGTGTTACAATATTTTTATTTCTAAACCATCCACTGTGAATAGACATAACCTTTCCTCTAGTAAATTTACTGTTATAATAAACTATTTTCTGTTTCATTGATATATGGTTTCTCGTATATATTCCATATGTCAATTTATCTTGGAAATTATTGACTATTTGTAACAACCCAAGATTTTATAAGATACATTCTTTTTAATTTCATTCATATCTTCTATTTTATGACACACCAAGATTATCTTGCGCTATACGCAACACTGTATTATCTTGCAGTATACACAACACTTTTCTTGGCTCTTGTTACACACAATTTCAAGTTCATTTGATAGAAGTTATTCTACGCAACATTGAGTGTATATATATATATATTCAATGTATAAATAAAATATGGTTGGATTCTATTATACGCAACAACAAAGGAGTTGTGCACTACACGCAACACTGACTTGGCTTGCATTACACGCAATCGCGACCTTCCTCGATAGCGTGTGTTGTACGCAATACCGGGTTTCACTAAACAATGATATATTTTTATAATATTGTTATGAACTAGCCGTTATAAATAATGTTAACTAAAGTTTAAATTTTATAACATTATTATTCATCTTACACATTTCTAGAACATGGTATAAGAACAAAATAAATATTTCGGGTAAAATAAGTATATTTCAAAAAATGCAGTTTTGCCACCTTTTGATGGCACACCCACTTTAAATCTAGTTTTTGACATGTTTATAAGTTCAATTTGACAAAATAAAATTCTTCTTTTGAATCAGGATATAAAAATTTACATTATATAAAGTTTTGATATTTTTCTGATAACTTTCATATTTTAATGAACAGTAAAACACGCTATATTTTAATTAAAAACAACTTTTTTCATCGTAATATCTTATGTGGTTAAATTATAATATTTAATAGTTTTAAAGTATAAATAGAATATATTTTTACCATTTAATATAATTTATGTCATTATCATTGATTTTACCTTGAATTCGTAGGTTAAATCAATTCAATCTTTTGCAATGTTTTAAAGAAAAAATCATTTTCTTTCGACAAGGGGATTAATTTTAATTTAATTTTTGCATCTTTTGTGTATTGAATTTGGAAAAATGGATTCCATATTTAGAATCAGTGGGTCCAAATTATGTTAATAAGCTACTTTTTATTTTTGGGAACTGTGAATAGTAACTACGGTAAATTTTATTTACTAAAGTTAAAGATAATCGGGTAATTAAGGGTAAATATAAGATTATAAAATTACCCTAACACTTGGAAAAATCCTATTGGATGGCTAAAATTAGACTCATATAACCTAAGGGTCGGATTATATTCATTTTATGGACTTTTTTCCACGAAAATAATTTAATTATTATTAAAACCAAAGAATGTGGCAACATGTCACTTTCTTAAATCTTATAACTATAATAATTTTAATTTACTGATAAACTTCATGAATCTTAGAACATGAATACTCTCCAGAAATATAATAAAATTATCTAAATCATAGGAATTTATTTTGAATTTTTAGGGATTAAATAATTATCATTTATTATGACACAATGATGATGGAGTAATTGTCTTATTAATGAAATATTGACATAATTGATGCTATAAATACCCAAATAAATGTAATTTGAGACTTTTTATTACTTATATTAATTTTATAAGTTAATATGACATGTTATTGTTGATATAAGTAACTTGGTTCTAACTTATCATTCAGTTATAAATTTCATAAAAATCATGTACCAAATAGTGTCAAAATTGACATAAATTAGTTTTTAAAACAAATATTATATTATTAATTGTTATTTTATTCCTAAAAATCTAAGGATCGGACAAATGACTTAGCTAAGGTTATATATATTAATAATAAAAAACTTGGGGTTCTTTTGGCATGATATAGTAAGTTTATTAACCATATAGTGTAAGAAAACAAAAAGACACGGTAAAAGTTAAATTATTTAACTTAGAGTTAAATCTAATTGATAAGGTTAAAATAATAAACTAAACTAGTCAAAATCCTATTGGATGAGAGGATTTAGACCCATACCCATTTTAGCTTATAAATAAGACCCTTTAGAACCATTATAAACCGAATTTGACCTTAATATAAAATAATATTTTGAGATTTTCCTAAGGTGCACCTCTCCTCCCTTATAAAAGGGCTCATCCTCCCTCTCCTCATCACACCAATTTGAGCATTCAAGCTCGGCCAACCCCTGAAAAAATATATTCTCCAATTCCCTAGTATAATCCTAGAGGTCCGGGTCTTCTTCAATGACCATCCTTAGTTCTTTATGTGGAGGTTAAGAAAAGGCGCGTCAAAAAGAGGTAATATCCATTACTGATCTTTTTCAATTTATTTCTTATTAAACTTCTTCTTATTTAGTTGTTTCATGATAAAGTAATAACATCAGTATTTCATATATATTTATAGGTTATTATAAATATGAAACAACTCTAATTAACCTTCTATCTATCCTACGGAAAAAGGAAATCACCGCGCGTGCGTACGTACGGAATACCATCTCCACGCCGTGGTGTAATCTATTTTCCGCCACCACCTTAATTGGATGGGTATATTTGTGTAAATAATAACTATATATGACTATTGTAAAGTGATACTGATTCTGAAATAGTATACATACACTCCAATACAATTCAACTATCATAGGGATGATATCATCACTCGTGCGTACGTACGGAATACCGTCTCCACGATGTGATGCGACTCGTTCTACATGATCTTCATTTCATAATGATTATATAAATGAATTGAATGAATTAATATGATATATATTACACTAATAACATTCTGGAAATTAGATATCTATAACCTAAAGAGAATAATAAGAATTTATTCGACAAAACACGCATAAGAACAAAAAGTTATAAACACCCGAATAACGAGTAGCAATGAAATATTACTACTAAGAAGCTAAGAATATGACCAAATCTGAAATCATAAATATATGTATGATTCTGGAATAATTCAATAACATTATTTAAATCATTATACAAGAGGTTCGTACACGTACAAAGCATATCAGACCTAAGGTAAGGGAAATATCACAATCTCATTTTTATCCGAGATTGTTTATAATTTAATATTTACTGGGGTGTATTTTATCATCCACATCCATGTTTCCTCAATATGTAATATTATTTCCATCCAACTACAATTGTTTAAATCCAATTTTACCCTTCGGTGAGTTTTTAGTAAAGGATATGAAAGGAATCTTTTGAAATTTTTCATACAAGGTACTTTTTTGACTTTTCCGACAAAAGTACAAGAAGAATGTTTTTTTAACTTATACGACATGAATGGATTTTTAAAACATTATTTCCAAGAATCTTCCTTTACATGTTTTCAAGTATATTTTTAATCAACTTCTTTTAGTTTAAAATTATATGAAGTTTATAGAAAGGAAAGTGTTTTTGAAGTAGAAAGGATATTTTCCTCAAGAATGGAGTTCAAGTGTTTTATCAAAATTATTTTCCATCTAAGATAATATAGGGTTCTATTTCTATCCCTATTAGTATATTGATTTGATTATGTTGTGATGGAATTATTTTTATGAATTCCTTTATCTTATATGAATTGTTTTATGATGTCATGTTGTTTAAGATTCCCATTTTTATTACATGGGTTATGCTATGATGTATGGCTTATGATTTTGTGGCACACATAAGAATGGTATCATTATGAGATGGGTGGGACCTATATCTACCTCCAATGCATTGGGTAAAGATTTTATATCTCATGATATAGACATGGCTGAAATGGTAGGTTATACCGGTTCAGTGAAACATGACTGAAACGAGGGTGACTCGGTTCAGAAATGGACTTTGTCCACTAAGATAGTCTTGGCAATGAGTCTTGACTAACAAGAAAAGATTCTCTATGATTATGTGTATATGAAACATAGTTTCATGTTTTAAGTTATGATTATTGGGATTTCATTTCACTACTATGATTTATACCATGTTATGAAATTATGCTCTCTTTTTCAGGTTAAGATTTCCAAAATGTTATGTTTTTATGAATATGATGTGATTGATACTTCTTTTGTTTACCCTTACTGAGCATTTGAGCTCACCCTTATATGTTTTCTTTTCCCCAGGATATAAAAAAAGGTTTTAGGTAAAAAAAATGAAGATCTTTATGGGAGATGTTGAAGATCTTTCACCACGATTAGAAGATTGTATTCAGAGTTTCCAAAGACACTAAACTATTACGATCCTTGTGTGTGTGTTTTTGTTATGTAATAAGTATTCCGCAAAAGTAATGTAATGTTCATGTACGTCAGGCTTCAGGTCTCTACAGTTGGTATCAGAGGGAATGTTTAGTCAACCTTTGGAAACTAGGATGCGAAAACGTTAGTGAGTTCCCTATAGATATTTCTAAGGTATGTCTAGGGATGCCCCTAATGATAAGTATACGTATAGGATATAGTCCTAGAACTATGGTAACGATCTTAGAATTTAACCTAAGATTTTAGATATCGAATTTACTCCCCCTTTATTATGTTGTTTTCCCTAGCATGATTTTTACCTCTCACACTATTCTTTTTGGGTTTTAGATGATAGTTGGAACCCGAAGGAACCGTGTTGATCAATGCAATGGACGATGCAATGATTGTCCTCCTGAACAAACAAATGTTATGGGAGATGGAGTGAAAAATATTATTTCTATACTTACACAAGCTATGAATCATTCTGGACTTCCAAATGAGCAGAGAAGGGAACAACATTCTATTGAGTCCTTCATGAGGCAACGTCCACCTTCTTTTAGTAGGTCTTCTGATCCACTTGTTGCTGAACTATGGATCAGTGCCACTGAAAAAATATTTTCAGTTCTTCAATGTTCTGAACATGATAAAGTCATCTTAGCAGTATATCATTCGGAAGGTGAAGCTGATCAATAATGGAATCTTATCAAGAATACGAGGCAAAGAGATGAAATTGAGTCCATGAAATGGGACGAGTTCAAGAACATATTTTTCAATAAGTGCTTCCCTCGTATTCTTCGAACAAAGATGGAGAAGAAGTTTCTTGAACTAAAGCAAAAGGATGATGAATCTGTTGGTATATACGAAGAGAATTTTACAAGTCTTGCAAGGTATGCATCTGGATTTATCATCCAACCTGAAAGTAAAGTTGGTCGATTTTTCAGTGGCTTAAAACCAAATCTTCGAAGGGAATTAGCTATAATAGACTTCAGTAGAAATGAAGAAATTGTGCGTTGTGCTATCAAGGTAGAAATGGAAGTGGGTGTTACTTATCCATCTCATAGTTTTGACAAGAAACGAAAGATGGAGTTCAAGGAGAAATCTCAGAATAATGGTGAAAAGAAGATGAATGTTTCCTTATGCTCAAAGTGTGGAAAGAAGCATGGTGGAGATTGTCTTAAAGGGACATGTAAATGTTTCAAATGTGGAAATGAAGGTCATCGGGCATTTGAATGTCACAATGATGGGAAGAAGATGTCTAATGATGCAAAAAAAGGAAGGGATACACAGAATGAACCTACTACACTTCAATGCTTCAAGTGCAAGGAAATGGGGAATTATGCTAATAAATGCCCTAATCCAAGGGTTAGTGATGATCGACATGAGCAACCACTTAAGGAAAAGGAAAAAGGGAAGTCGCATGCGATCACCATTGGCGATGTTGAATATGACAACGATGTGGTGGAATGATTAAGTGTTTATGTAATGGGATTCCAGAATAATGTTGTATATAGTATCGTGGAATATTGGAATATTTATGTATTGGTCTATTGTGGTTTTCAATAATTTTATGGCATCGGTAACCATGAAAAGTGATTGAAATATTTTTGGAAAGCAGATGATATGCACATAATGAAGGGATAAAGAGAATCTAATATGTTTGATAGTATTCATGAGCTCATGATTGATATAAGGACTAAGTGATATCATGGTTTGAGTATATATAATTTTGAGGATTTTGGTATGTGAAAAGTGTTAACTTTTAACTGCATTAATGTTTTCACTAAAGTTCAATGGGTATTCAGGAGAATACATGATTAAGGCCTTTGAATGTTTGGAATGTGACAAACAAGACATATCTTATGATATATGGGGATCAACGATGGTATTAAATCTCTGGTAATCATTTTCACTATATTATGAGAATGGATTGCAGTATTATGGATAATACTAAAGATTGGAATGGATTATGTTGGACATAAGTTAGTATTGTTTAATGATAGAAGTTTTTTTTCGATATTATTGATGGGATGTTATAGTAATATAGTTTTATAAAAAGGACAACCTGCAGGACGGGCGACATCCCATCGCGTCAGACAAGGTCATAGGAATCGAACCCACAACCGAAGTGCAACTGGGCTTTATCGCCTACAACTGGCCTACAGGAAGTCCCTGGTTAGTAGAAACTAGTTTTATTTTATTAAGCGGTATGATATATGAAGTATAAGTTCATTTTAGGAACCATATATGATTAATCTCACTATAGATGGACTTATGTATTTTTTGATAAATTTTCTAACCTTTTGTTTGAGACAGATGGAATGACCCATCATTCTATCACATGATCTGCTAACACATCATGAATGACAAATTCAACTTCATTTCCTTAAGAGATGAATTGGAAATTGTCCAAAGAACGAAAAACGGTGAGACTATACCAAAATCACGAAAGTATTTCTTCTAATTCCAATTTCATCAAATTTAGGGAAATGATATTGAAAAACCAAAAATGTTGTCCTACTGTCCTTATATCTGATGAATCAGATGGTACCTTAGATAACCACAAATCAATAGCTTTGTGATTGTTGGATTTTTCATAGCCATGTTCTCTACCACTCTCCATCAGAACATGACAGTTAGATTTCTCTTCCATGTCCATTTTTCTCCTATATGGAAACCCAGTGATGAGTTCATTTGGGTAACCGTTATATTTCATACTTTAGTTTTTAAAGTTCAGTTTTGGTATTTCTTTTTACGATGTGGTTTTTTATGAATAGTAAACGATATATAACCCTGACAAATTTTGAGGGCGAAATTCATTTTAAGGGGGGTAGAATGTAAAAACCCGATATTTTATAAGATACATTATTTTAATTTCATTCATATATTCTATTTTACGACACACCAAGATTATCTTGTGCTATACGCAACACTTTATTTGCTTGCAGTATACGCAACACTTTTCTTGGCTCTTGTTACACACAATTTCAAGTTCGTTTGATAGAAGTTATTCTATGAAACATTGAGTGTATAAATATATATATTCAATGTATAAATAAAATATGTTTGGATTCTATTATACGCAACAACAAAGGAGTTTTTCACTACACGCAACCCTGACTTGGCTTGTATTACAGGAAATCGCGACCTTCCATGATAGCGTGTGTTGTACGCAATACCGGGTTTTACTAAACAACGATATATTATTATAATATTGTTATGAACTAGCCATTATGAATAATGTTAACTAAATTTTGAATTTTATAACATTATTATTCATCTTACACATTTCTAGAACATGGTATAAGAACAAAATAAATTTTTCGGGTAAAATAAGTATTTTTTAAAAAATGCAATTTTTCCGCCTTTTGATGGCACACCCACATTAAATCTAGTTTTTGACATGTTTATAAGTTCAATTTGACAAAATAAAATTCTTCTTTTGAATCAAGATATAATAATTTACATTAGATAAAGTTTTGATATTTTTCTGATAACTTTCATATTTTAATGAATAGTAACAACGCGCTATATTTTAATTAGAAACAACTTTTTTCATCGTAATATCTTTTGTGGTTAAATTATAATATTGAATGGTTTTAAAGTATAAATAGAATATATTTTTACCATTTAATATAATTTATGTCATTAGCATTGATTTTACCTTGATTCGTAGGTTAAATCAATTCAATCTTTTGCAATGTTTTAAAGAAAAACTCGTTTTCTTTTGACAACGGTATTAATTTTAATTTAATTTCTTCATATTTTGTGTATTGAATTTGGTAAAATGGAATCCATACTTGGAATCAGTGTTTCCAAATTATGTTAATAAGCTACTTTTTATTTTTGGGCATTGTGAATAGTAACTACGGTAAATTTTATTTACTATAGTTAAAGGTAAATCGGGTAATTAAGGGTAAATATAAGATTATAAAATTACCCTAACACTTGGAAAAATCATATTGGATGGATAACAGTAGACCCATATAACCTAAGGGTCGGATTAGATTCATTTTATGGACTTTTGTCCATGAAAATAATTTAATTATTATTAAAACCAAAGAATGTGACAACATGTCACTTTCTTAAATCTTATAATTATAATAATTTTAAGTTAGTGATAAACTTCATGAAACTTAGAAAATGAATAGTCTCCAGAAATATAATACAATTATCTACATCATAGGAATTTATTTATAATTTTTAGGGATTAAATAATTATCATTTTTATGACACAAAGATGATGCAGTAATTGTCTTATTAATGAAATATTGACATAATTGATGTTATAAATTCCCAAATAAATGTAATTTTAGACTTTTTAAGACTTATATTAATTTTATAGGTTAATATGAAATGTTATTTTAGATATAAGTAACTTGGTTTGAACTTATCATTCTATTTTGAATTTCATAAAAATCATGTACCAAATAGTGTCAAAATTGACATAAATTAGTTTTTAAAACAAATATTATATTATTAATTGTTATTTTATTCTTAAAAATCTAAGGTTCGGCAAAATGACTTAGATAAGGTTATATATATTAATAATAAACAACTTGGGGTTCTTTTGTCTTGATATAGTATGTTTATTAACCATATAGTGTAAGAAAACAAAACGACACGGTAAAAGTTAAATTATTTAATGTAGAGTTAAATCTAATTGATAAGGTTAAAGTAATAACCTAAACTTGTCTAAATCATATTTTATGAGAGGATTTCGACCCATACCCACTTTAGCTTCTAAATAAGACCCTTTTTAACCATTATAAACCGAATTTGACCTTAATATAAAATAATATTTTGAGATTTTCCTAAGGTGCCCCTCTCCTCTCTTATAAAAGGGAACCTCCTCCCTCTCCTCCTCAAACCAATTTGAGCATTAAAGATCGACCAAACCCTGCCAAAATCTATTCTCTACTTCCCTAGTATCATCCTAGAGGTCTTGGTCTTCTTCAAATACCATCCTTAGTTCTTTAAGTGGAGGTTAAGAAAAGGCGCGCCAAAAAGAGGTAATATCCATTACCGATCTTTTTCAATTTCTTTCTTCTTCAACTTCTTCTTATTTAGTTTTTTCATGATAAAGTAATAACATAAGTATTTCTTATATACTGATATGTTATTATAAATATGAAAAAATTCTAATTAACCTTCTATCCATCTTACGGAAAAAGGAAATCACCGCGCGTGCGTACGTACGGAATACCGTCTCCACGCCGTGGTGTAATCAATTTTACGCCACCACCATAATAGGATGGGTCTAATGGTGTAAATAATGAATATATATGACTATTATAAACTGATACTGATTCTGAAATAGTATACATACACTCCAATACAATTCCATGATCATAGGGACGATATCATCACTCGTGCAACGTACGGAATACCGTCTCCACGATGTGATGCGACTCGTTCTACATGATCTTCATTTCATAATCATTATATAAATGAATTGTATGAATTAATATGATATATATTACACTAATACCATTCTGAAAATTAGGTATCTATAACCTAAAGAGAAGAATAAGAATTTATTCGACAAAACACGCATAAGAACAAAAAGTTATAAACACCCGAATAACAAGTAGCAATGAAATATTACTACTAAGAAGCTAAGAATATGACCAAATATGATATCATAAAAATAATTATGATTCTGGAATAAGTCAATAACATTATTTAAATAATTATACAGGAGGTTTGGACACGTACAAAGCATATCGGACCTAAGGTAAGGGAAATATCACAATCTCATTTTTATCCGAGATTGTTTTTACTTTAGTATTTACTGGGGTGTATTTTATCATCCACATCCATGTTTCCTCAATATGTAATATTATTTCCATCCACCTACAATTTTTTAAATCCAATTTTACCCTTCGGTGAGTTTTTATTAATAGATATGAAAGGAATCTTTTGACGTTTTTTATATGAGGTACTTTTTTGACTTTTCCGAGAAAAGTACAAGAAGAATGTTTTTTTAACTTATATGGCATGAATGGATTTTTAAAAAATTATTTCCAAGAAGCTCCCTTTACAATTTTTCATGTTTATTTTTAATCAACTTCTTTTAGTTTAAAATTTTATGACATTTAAAGAAAGGAATGTGTTTTTGAAGTAGAAAGGATATTTTCCTCAAGAATGGAGTTCAAGTGTTTTATCAAAATTATTTTCCATATAAGATAATATAGGGTTCTGTTTCTATCCCTATTAGTATATTGATTTGATTATGTTGTTATGGAATTTTGTTTATGAAATCCTTTATCTTATATGAATTGTTTTATGATGTCATGTTGTTTAAGATTCCCATTTTTATTAAATGGGTTATGCTATAATGTATGGTTTATGATTTTGTGGCACACATAAGAATGGTATCATTATGAGATGGGTGGGACCTATATCTCCCTCCAATGCATTGGGTAATGATTTTATATCTCATGAGATAGACATGGCTGGAATGGTAGGTTATACCGGTTCAGTGAAACAGGACTGAAACGAGGGTGACTCAGTTCAGAAATGGACTTTGTCCACTAAGGTAGTCTTGGCAATGAGTCTAGACTAACAAGAAATGATTCCTTATGATTATGTGTGTATGCCACAAAGTTTCATGTTTTATGTTATGATTATTGGGATTTCATTTCACTGCTATGATTTATCCCATGTTATGAAATTATGCTCTATTTTTCAGGTTAAGATTTCCAAAATGTTATGTTCTTATGAATATGATGTGATTGATACTTCTTTTGATTACCCTTATTAGGCATTTGAGATCACCCTTTTATGTTTTCTTTTCCCCAGGATATAAATAAAGGTTTTGGTAAAAAAAGGAAGATCTTTATGGGAGATGTTGAAGATCTTTCACCACGATTAGAAGATTATATTCCGAGTTTCCAAAGACACTAAACAATTACGATACTTGTGTGTGTGTTTTTGTTGTGTACTAAGTATTCTGAAAAAGTAATGTAATGTCCACGTACGTCAGGCTTCGGGTCTCTACACATATTGTTTCCCTAAACCATATACAATGTTTATTTATCAGATGCATTCATATAAATCAACTCCATTTATTTATTGGTGAACTATGGAAAATAAATATATATGATATTTTGATATGGATGATTATTGATTATATAAGAATGTTAAGTATGTATTGTATAATCATCCACCTTATTTATCTTGATGGGATATTATCATGTTACACCTTTATTAACAAGTGTAAAATCATTTTTTTGTATGTTCTTATTCCAATATGAATGACTATTTGAAATTTTCATGATTTATTATCTAGACATTGTCTCATGTTGTCAATACATTAGACTTAATCAAGTAACTGATGGTGCCTGATATTATATATTCAATCAAAGTATTAGTAGGTATTAGTGAAAAATATTTTTGGATAGTTAGTTTATGTAATACAATTCCATCGTAAACCACTAGGTCTAATCCATGTGCTATGTGACCTCATGTGCACATACCCAAATGTAAGATGATATTAACTAGTAATGAGGGATAATTCCAATAATGGGGATATTATACCCATCATATTGAGTAATAATATTATAATAATAAACAATAATAAAATTAAAAAATTAGAGTAATCAAGTGGAATAATCAAGATGACATATATGTCAATTAATAAATAGGATCCCAGGTGGTAAGTATGTCTAATGTATAACTATAATATTAATAAATAATAAATAAATAAATTTTTTGTGGTCCTCCATTATCAATCTCAGTATTCCACCTTCTCTATGCTCTTCTACGTAAACATACATCATGGGTAATTTTCCCTTCAACTAATTCTTCATGAAATCGACATGAGCACTGATATCCCCACATAGGGTTGTTAAAAAATTCAGTATGACACCACCAATGTTTCCTTAATCATTCTACTCAAGTATAATTTTTAAAAAAAAAATACCAATAATATGTGAAATTGTGTAAAACTTGAATTGTAATCGAGTAGTTTTTTTAACATCCAAGCTACCCTATGCCAATGATAGTATCTTCTCCAACTTCCTCAAACAAAATATAAAACCATTTGTGGATACGTCACAAGTTTTGGAGCCAAAAAATATACTTTATAGATTTATAGTCCCCATGCCTCTAAGTATTACCACTCTAGGAGATCATACCCTTTTTTAATCTCTCAGGTTGTGTCACACATACCATCATGCCCCGCTATCATATCATTCGTCTAATCACTCAATACCCTCATCACCCTGGTTTAGGCTATACTAGGACACCATGTCCCACTTCATCAAAATGGTTTTAATCACATCTAATGACCATGAACCAATGTCATGACACATGAGTACATCATTCCTAATAATCTATCATGTTCTTTTACTCAAGTCATATGTGGTATATGAACATGCTCCCCCTCTGGGGATGTTGATCCATAATGAGTCCACATTTTACTTTGGTAACATGCATAAACTACAAAATATCACATGCAAAAGAACAAATATAAAAAGAAAATAGTGTTAACCTGTCAAGGAATCAAAAATAAATAGTTGTATCATGTTAAATAATCCTAGAGAAACTGTGGTATTATATCAATGTGAGGAATAATAAAATACATAAAGACATGTTAGCATAATCAAAAATGGAAACAAGATTACATATTACTTCTTGTTTATTTAAATTTAATAGCTTGAATAATGATTACACAGTCACCCACCTAACAAAAAATATTCATGGTCATAATTTAGGCTAACACGAAAAATATATCAAGGTAACACATTTAAATGAGATCCTTAAAAGGTAATAAACTTCCTACCTCAAATTCAACAATGTCACTGATAAGAAAAGACCACCATTTTGGGTTTTAGTGACATATTTCAAATCTCAATAAACAATAACATGTGTTCATAGGATTTATTATCAATGTCATTGAAACTCAATGATAGATATTTACCAAAGGTTCCTATAACAAAAACCATTTAAATTTTAAATAATGAAATAAAATATCCCATGAAATGATACGTTATGTATTATCCTCTTAAATAATTATAATATCACATTCAATAATATAAATATATAAATTAATTACAGAAATCATGTAATATTTAATAACATTATTATTTTGAAAAACCATCTAATTAATCATGGAAACATAAATAATTGTCCTAAATTTATTTAATATCTTTGAGACATAAAAATGTCCATGTGTTATTTTATTCATATTTAAATAAACAAAATATGGGTTTTTTTCAAGGATCTTTTAATGAAACATGAGCATTGACGTGTTGATGAATATGATAATAAGGCCTATGAGTGCATATTCTTGAATATTTTAATTTATAATATATATTTCTATCACACACGATGAGTTTTATTATTTTATTTTACATTGAAGACATTGTGTTACAAATTTCTCTATCTTATTGAGAAATCATTTACACATGTTTCCTTGATATATCATTGTGTTGAAATAATTGATTACTATGAATGAATGTGTTATCTTGTGGGGGAGTGTGTATTTTGTGCGACATCCTATAATATTTTATTCTATGATTTATACTATATAATATTCTTTCAATATTGTATTATCATCACATGACATTATTTATTATTGTTTATTCATTATATTGATAAGATAAACCTGTTTCCATGTGATTCCTTGATTTGATACCACAAATGTTTTTATTCCATTATATGTGACCAATGTTTACCTATGTTAGTTTTCCATTTTTATATGTTATGTTGGTGTTTTTTTAATCATACTAATGTAACAGGTGAACCTTTTATGGCTTAGTAGCCCTGTAGGGGGATCCTGTTCAGACACTACATGTGACTTGATGATTAGACTGAGATAAAAAATGGGACATGTTGGCCATGTGTGTCTTGACCTAGCAGCATGATGAACGTGTGTCATCAGACTCATGTGGCATCAATGGGGCCAGATGGACTAGTGTGCCTAACATGGGGGCGTGATAGTCCCATGTTCTCAGTCCCATTAGATGAAATTAGGGGAAATTTCTTATCTGACATGACCTGATATATAGTTATTGGATAAAATTTCCATGTTTGGTTTGACCTGGAGGACAAGGGATAGTATAATTATTGAGCTGCTAGTGGTTGGATCTTATATTTTTGAATTATCCCTAATTGTATCAATATTTTTGGGTAATGATAAAAAAATTAGGGTTATTTTGTCTTATTTTGTACATGATAGCTTAGTTTTGATTATATTTCTATATATTTACATGTTTTATTATTATTACGGAATAAAATATTTACACTTTTAAAAAATTGGTATGAAATCATTAGTTTTTTCCAATGAGTTGTTTACTCACACCACACACAAAAAATTTCCATGCAGTTGTAAATTTCTTATTGAAATCAGGTATGGTAAACGCAACTATGGTGGATAGATAATCATTGGATCATTGACTTAGTGGTATGCCACGACATAATGATGAGGACCCCATTTGAGGTTTACTTCTTTTTTATATTTTTAAATGTTTTTACTCTAGAGTAGCCTACCACTTTTTATATTATTGTGATATGTATCCCATTTAATTAATTTTATCATTGTTACTTAGAATAATTATTTCATTATTTATTGCTTATTATTGATCATAAGACATGGTACTATGTTTATAGTATTCCCACTAATGGAATCATAGCCTCACTCTGAGTACAAATCCTCTTGAATATAGGGATGCATGAATAAGGTCATGTGACCCTCTAGATCAAACATGGTGGTTTGGGATAGGGTGTTAGAAAATGTTATCAGATCATTGAGATTGACTAACTATTTCTCCAATTTTCATTATGATGGTATATTATAGATAAGATTTTAGATATTTTGGAAAATTATGGAATAATTATGATAATGTTTTACTATTAATGCATAGTTGACCTTTAAGGGAACATAATGTAGTCAAAATGAACAATGTTATTACCATTTATAAAACCCCCTTTGGTATGAACATTGTATTGATTTTTGATTTTTGTTTTTAGTGAATTCATGCATATTGACAAGGATAATATATTGAAATTCCATATATATACCTTCTTTTTGTTTCATAATAGTTATTTAATTAAATTCCTTGATGTTGGATATTTATTCAGGATTGTTTCTCTTTGAATGATATATATTGTTTCAATAGTATTATGATATATCTTTTTGAAATTAATTTGATGAAATAATTTTTTTAATTATATATGATGATTTTGTCTAAAATATAGTGATGGAGACAAATGTTAATTCTATGTGGGTTATATCTTGGGTTGACGGTAGAATCTAAGGGGAAACCTTGTTAGATCCCATAGACTGATTAGAGATTATCCTATCAACTCTTTTTTTATAAATTATTTCACTAAAGATACAAAAAATGTCATATTAATTTAGTTATAAATGACTACTTGGAAGGATGGATGGAATACTTCGAAAATGGAGGATGTTTCTGCATTACCACATGATGTGAAAGAGAATGCGATTGATCGTTCTCACACAATTGCTCTATGGTTTTAGAAGCAGTGTCACATCTATTAGATATATTTATCTCTTTTCCTATCCAAGGAATTTGAGTTTAGAGATTTTGTTAAATATTCCATGACATAACCTTTAGTATTCTTCATCCTTCCAAGTACTTAGAGTCTCTAATGATCCAAAAGAATGGCTTCCCATCTTAGGGATATCTTTGACCAATTAGAGAATCTAAAGGATTTGAATGTTAGGATGATATTGATATTTTTTCACATCACAAACCCATTTTTATACCCCTATATCATATAGAACCAATGGAGTTGAAGAACCCCAAGGTGAAACATAAACATTTAAATTGGATTGGCTTTATTAGGCCTATTAGTTATATATAGGATGAACCTATGTTTTTATTGAGAAGGAAAATGATAGTATCTAACTCTCAACTAATTAATAGATGTTAAACTAGGTGATGCAGATGAAATGATATTCCAATCAACAGATTTCTGATGTTTTGATTCCATTATGGGTAGTTTGGTGGTTCTAAAAATGTATTTTATCATGCTATCACAAGTTGAAAATTAGAGGGTAATATATTCTAAAGATGGTGTCTTGAAGTTGGTATGGGTAGTACAAGTACTTGGTTACTTCATTATTATAGAAGAACATGTTAGTAGTGTCTTTCGACCTCATGTATAAGATCTTTCACCCATATCTATACTTGTTCAACATAGTGTTTTTAGAAAACATCCACATATACTCACCAAAACTAAGGTATCATGCTAAGAACCTCAAGATAGTCATATGTTCACCTCAAGCACATCAAAATTATTCCATGTTATCGATGTGTGACATCTGTATATCAGAGGTGAGATTCATATCAAATGTGGTGTCTAATGTTTGTATATCCATAGACCCAAATAATGATGTGAAATGTTTTTCTTTAAAACATCCCAAGAACACATTTGAGATCAGGATATTTCTTAGATTGGAAAGTTATTATTGATAGCATCCTCATGTTTTCTCCCAAAGATCATCACCCATGATAGTGCAGAAGAAAAATAGGGTGAAATTTTAGTGGTTATACTTGTGTGAAGCATCATTACATGAGTTGAATATGAGGTTGATTGTAGCTCTAGTACTAACAATCTCTAAGCCTTGGATTGGTTACGTAGTGTATTGTGATGCATCTGAAATTATCAAATGAATGATACTAATGAAAAGAGAGAAGGTAGTATAATATGGGTCTCATTAACTAAAAATTTACATGTGGAACTACCCGACACATGAAATAGAGATTGTATCTTTTTTTCCATGATTTTAAGTGTTGAAAACACTATCTCTATTTTGATTGATGTTTTTACACAAACCTCATTATCCTTCATTATATCTTCCCAAATGGACCTGAACCAGTGACAAATGCACTAGGATGAGTATTTTTAGATGTTCTACATTAAGGTGGAATACACATTAGGTAAAGTCAATTTCATAAAATATGATCATAGATATAAGACATATGTAGACTATACTTTTGGTGAGAGTCCTTCAAAGTATCATGGATGTGTTATCATATTGTTGGATGACTAGAGGATAAATTCTTTTAAGTATCGGGGATCAATGACTAGTACCCCATTGTGATCACATCACCACTTTTAGATTTTGTGAATGATGGTTAAGAGTTATACTCAGGGTGTGGAGTGATGTGGGAAAATCTAACTGGTGGTAACATGATAATTGGATATAATATTGTAGATGGGGATGTGATCATTGTCCATGGGGTTAAGGTAGTCTATTATACCATTTGAGAGTAGTTTATGAGATATTTTCCATACCATAATATTGGAGGTACATATAGGTGTGATGTAGATGTAAAAATACTTCAAGAAATTGTTATGATGGGAAAATGAAGAGGTACATAAGGAGATAGTGTCTTGATGCCTTACCTACTAGAGGGTAAAGGAAAAGCAACAACGTCCTGGTGGGTTTCCATACCCACATCTACTATCCATATCGATGTGGTAGGATTTCATAATAGATAATGTTATAGGGATACCAAGGACCTCTTGGATTCATGACATTTTCTGGGTGATTTTATATTATATAATAGAAGTTTATTAATTTTTTACTGATATAAGAGACTGACTTACTAGATTAGCTAAAAATGATATATATTCATGAAATAAGATGATTACTTGGAGTTCCTTTTAGAATTGTTCTATATGGATATCCACTCATTTAATCAATATTATAGAATGGATTATAAAAGTCCCTAGGGAATAAATTTTTGTTGAACATAGTGTACCATCCTCAGATAGAGATGAAACCTTTGTGTATGATGCGTATATTGGAGGATATTCTTAGACGTTTCATTATAAACTATGTTAGATCCTGGGATGATCATCTTGACCTGGTTGATTTTACATACAAAAAAAGGTTATCATAATTCAATTAAGATGGTAAATTTTGTGGTTTGTTATGCGATACTATCTTGATCAACACTTTCATGGATTGGGGCATTTGAGGTTGTGGTTATTGGACATGTTTTGTTTCAGGATAGTCCACAGAGAGTTCATTTGATTTAGAATAGATTGATCACCAGTCAGAGAAGGAAGAGATCATATGTTCACCAAAGAAGGAGACCTTTTACGTTCTCCTTAGTTGATAAGGTTTTATTTAATTTGATGACTTAGTTAGTCTACCACATACGAGAAAGAAAGGTATGCCAACACCATGGGTTTTTAGACCATTCAGGATCATTGACTAGATTGTGATAATAGATTATCATATGGTCCATCCTCCACATTAGAAAGGTATGCAAGACATGTTTCTTGTGTCTCAAATCCATATACACAACCCAATCCATTTAATTTCATAGTCTACATGGATATTGAGCTAGATCCTCATGCATATTTTAAAAACCATTTATTGTAGATTATAGATAGGAGAAAGATGGGAATAATTGGTAAATGGTACCACTTGTTAGGATTTAGTGGCAGTATGGATGGATCTAGGGGGAGATGTTGAAGCATGAGTCTCATGTTCGAGATCATAAGCCATTGTTTCTTGAGAAATACCTCTAGAGTTACTTCTTTGGGATGATAAATCCAAATAGAGAGAGAATTTTAATATCCTCAATTTTTAATGATAATAGAATGTAATATTTTTACAATTTATGAGTAATTTTATGTGAACGGGTAATTTTCCATTTAAATTCATGTAATAAATGTTTTAATTAATTTAATTAAGGGTTAAATACGTATTGAAATTTTGTAAAATTATATATAATTTTTTTAGATTTAGGAACTAATTCGTTGACATAATGGAAGGCATATAGATCCTCTATATTGAAATAATAAATATAATAAATATAATATATCATTAATGTAAATTTTTCCTAAATAATGTAATATAATTATAATGGAGTCTCATATTGGAAGTCTATAACTTTCATTAAATCAAAAACAAGGGTTTCTCCCTAGGAATAATTTAACCATTATGTGTTTTGGGTGTCTGGTCCAATCACATGTGAGGTTTAATATGTTTACATTGTGTGAATTATTATTTGAAATCATGGGATATCTCTTTAATGGTTCCACATATAAGAAATTGTATAGAACTATTAGGTTTATATTATAGGTTTTAACCTATTCATAACAATAACTTTGGGCATGTTTTTTATTTGGTTAAATCACCCATAAGGGTAATTTTTAATACCATTTATTCGTTAATTATTATTATTTTATTAATATTTATCTTAATTTCCAAATATATTTATCCACTCCATATGGATCTTCATATATTATCCCATTTTAGGATCCCTAAGTCAGGGTAAAATCCTCATTTTCCTTGTTCAAAATTTGTAATGTCTTAATAGGTTAGAATTAAAAACTCCACCATCATTTTTTGGTTGAAAAACAAATCAAATGGGTGTCTTAAATATTGGTTTTTTAATATTTTTATTCTGGTTGTAAAATTTTTCAATGATGCAATTTTTAACATTGGTAAATCCTGTTGAGTCTAATAAATCCTAAAAATCATTTCACAAAGATATTAAAGGATCTGTCGAACCAATTTTTCTTCATCTCAAATTGCACAAACCCATTTCATTCCTCCCTTTTTTTATTCAACATCCTTGTGTGCAATGGGTTTTGAATATTTTTTTACTTTTATTATTTTTATTAATTTTCTTGGTGATTTATAATAAAATTGTATAATTATTTTTGAATATAAATAATAAGATAAAACATAAATTATCAAGTATAATTCATAAATTATCAAAGGAATATTATAAAATAGGTCACCTAACGTTATTTATCTGAAATTAAAAAAAATCTAATTTATATATGAATTACCAAAAGATTGTCATTTTGAATTGTCGAATAATAATTAATAGAGGAATAATCACATAGATTTACCAAATAATAATTTATATAATCATCAATTAGTAATGACATTATATTATCAAGTAGTAAAAATGAGAAGAATTAAAAAAATATAATTAGATGAAATTGTAAAATATAGTTATAATAATTTATCATTTGATAATTATAATTAATTATCAGTGGAAAATTTCAAGAGTTTTTTTAATATAATAATTTATAATATTCAAATAATAATTTATCATAATCTATAACGTGAAAATTATAAAAGGTTAATTTATAATAAACTGTCATTATATAATTATAAAATTTTAATTCATAATAAATTAATAGAAAATTATTATAAAAAGTTAATTTATAATAAATTAACATGATATATTAATAAAAGTATAATTTATATATAATTATCAAGAGATATTTATAAAATGATATTTTAAAGTTTATTATCAAGAGATAATTATAAAAAGATAATCTATAATAATGTATCCTGATATAATTATAAAAATGTAATTTATAATAAATCATTAGAATATATTTATTTTTGGTGGAATATTTTTAGCACATGTGTTGATGAAAATGATAATTTAAAAATTATACATGGGAGATAATGTATCATCGAATGTGATAGTTTATTTCCATTAGAAGTAAAATCACTGGTTTTGGTTCTAGTAACCCATGATGAACATAAAGTGTCGTTGTGTCAATGACTACAACAATAAGTGATATGAATACATGTTCTTGAATATTGAGATTTCCACAACAGGTTGTCAACCACACTTGGAGGTTTATGTTTTATATTTTTATTGTTGACATTTTGGTAGGAAGTTTCATACCTTCTTGGGAATTAATTTACTCATGTTTCCATATTATATTTGTTGTCTTGGAATATAAAATGGCTATGCTTGATTTTGTTTACATGTCGATGGGTGTGTATTCTATGAGACCAACTATGATCATTTATTATATGAGTTTTACTAGATTATATTATAACCGTGTTGGATTATGATCACATACCTTTATGTATAGTATATTATTCCTCACGTTGATATGATATAAGGATTTTTTATGTTGCATTAACATGATACCAATGATTCCTTATGATACCTGTATTTGATACGACTATATCCTTATTATATTAATTTTTGGTATAAGAAATTTATTTATTCTACACATAGTGTCAAAGTAATAGGTGGAACCATTATGGATCTGTATCCATAGAGTGGGAGCATGTTAGATGTTTAATGTGACTTAATGAAAAGACTGAGATAAATGACTATGCAAGATAGCTTAGTGTGGCTAGACTAAAGGGAATAATAATTATATGTGATCAGACATGTGTGGTTGCAGTGGGGCATGTTGGCCTAGTCTGGTCTAGCCTGTGGACATGAAAGTGTTGCATGATTGGACTAATGAGATAGTAGTGGGGTATTATGGTCTATGTGACCAATCTTTAGAGATAGAGAGAGGGAATTATTTCTTAGTGTAGTCTGACCTAGAGGCATGTGGCATGTATGGATATTGAGAAGATTATTCATGGATCCTACATTTTTTATGTACCCAATTCCTTTTTGATATTTTCCAGTAAAGAGACAAATAAGGAACATCCTGGGGGTCATTTCTGCTCTCTTACCATATAAAAAATATATTTTTATTGTATGTTTTCATAGTTGCATGTTTTATTATTATTATGGTGTACACTTATTATATGCGGGCACGATAAGTTAGGACACATTGGTGGTTCCTACTAAGATTATAAATTACACCATACATAGAAATTTCTGTGTGATTATATATTTCATGAGGAATCTGGATAATGGAAAAGTCCATTTGGTGAACAACGATGTATGGTATCATGGAGTAATTAGAAGGTCAGGATGTACAGATGAAGAACCTAAAATTTGTATTCTATTTTTTTATTCATTTATTTTTTCGGTTATACTCAGGACTTGATAGCCACATTAGGATCTCATATGACATATACTACATTTATTTAGTTTCTTCTTGTTTAATATGATTACTTATTATGTTGTTTATTTTTTATTTTAGATCCCATGACATGGAACTGAGGGTATAGTCTCCCCACTAATGGACTCAGAGCCTCACTACTAGTCGGTATCCTATTTCTTATAGAGAGATGTGCATGAGGTCATATTTCTCTCTGGTTCAGAGCGGGTGGTTTATGTTGGGTGTTACATATACCTATCCAATTGAGAAATATGTCCTGTCTATATCCATGATAGCAAGAATTATGACATGGTTAAAGCCTTGACAATATGATCAATATATCTATATTTATTCATTACATCATTAGTATTTAAGTTATTTTCATCCACGCGGTCTAGTTCTTTTTATTATTATACATTTATTTATTAGTCTCTATATTTTAGTAGATTATTTCATTTTTTTATTAGTTATTCCTTCAATAATATGTGTGGAATTTTTATTCTTTGTCTTCCATCGTTGTATGATTTCACTTACTGTGTTTTTGATTTCAACCCTTTTTTTATGTTTCCCAAGGTTACGAATTAAAATATTACACATGAAATGAATACAAGAATATAATGATTTGGGTTTTTAGGATCTTTTGAATACTTATTTTATTCTTAATTGATTTCTTATCAAGTTGAAAAATGTATATTAGATGAAAAATATGAAGTTTTTATTATTCTATAATTTATCCTAATATTATAGAGCTCTAAACAATAAAGGTAATGGGAATGTATTTAACAGAATATTTCCATCGGGTCATGTAATTATTGTATAGTTATGATTTGGAATCTATAGTTGGTATAGAACCTGATATGTAATGTATATGTATCTGGAATCAGATCTCAGAGTTTGGGTCCATGGAATCACAATTAGTATTAGATAAAGGTTTACATAACATTGGGGATTATGATAGTTTTTAGGATAATTTATGTTTTGATAAGTTATGATTGATCATAGTTTCAAAGGTATAGATTAACCTTTAACTTTTTTGAGGTAATATGAAATGATTTATGTATTAGTATAAGATAAAATTAGTAAAAAACCTTTGTATGAGTCTAAGAGATAAGTCTATATATTTCATAACATCCTAAAAGATTGGTAACATTGAAACTAGTGGTTTTCCTACAAATAACATTTTTATTTGGACACTAAAAGTGAATTCAGCCTTTCAAAAAATATACCTTTGAAAAATAACCCAAATAAAATGTGTTTTTTATTAAATCAATCATTATCTGTTATATAATAAAGAGTCTAAACAGAACACCTCATTTGACAATATCGAGGTATATAATTTATTCAATCATAATCTATCAACATTACAGTGTAAATAACTTCTTATGTCATAGAAATAGTTTAAATATTATGAGAGAACACAACCAAACTAAAATCTTATTGAACTAAGAGTGATTTTGGTCAAATTGAATATTAGTTTTTAAGAGATAAAAATTTTGCGACCAACTATTTTAATAAATTATTTTCAAATAAATATTGTATAATGTTAATTATTCACCACTCATGCTTATCTCCTTTTGGTTTTTATATTGTAGGAATCATTAATAAACCAATTTAATAATGTATCTAATGGAAAATGAGGATATTATCTTAATAATAAATACAACATTATAGGATTTAGAGATAGAAACCTTATGATTTTGAAAAACTTGTTATCATAAATTATGATTAATAATGTGAAAATATTTGAAATTCCCAACAAAGCACTTAAGATAAGGATGATTTCTCTTGGAAATTTAGGAATAAAATTAAATTAAGGAATGAACATTCAATTTACTATTTGTTAATAATGTGGAGAAAATACCTCGTGGATTGATTAAAGCGAATGGGAATTCACTATAAGTATGAATGTGAATGTTGTCATGTGCATAGGTTCATGGGAAGTGAAAAAAGGTGAAAAATTATTCATCTACCCAAAAATTAGAAAATATTCAAAACAAAACACTAAATCAACGACAAACTGTGAAAATAGCAAACAATAACTGCCCAAACCATGCACATAAAGAAAAACCTACACAACAAATAAAATTTAAGTTGATAGAAATTATTCAATAAATATTTGAAAAATTTTTATAACATGTCTGTTTCACCAACTATTGTATATTGAGTAATAGAAAAATAGTTTATGGTATTATTATTAATAAATCATGATCAATGATTGTGAGAAGTTATTTATTATGGATCTCATTTTCCCCTTAATTTAATGTGATGTTAGAAACCAATTATCTTTCTTTTTAAATGTCATACATCAATTTTTTTATTTATAAATCCTAATAAATGTTCTACATCAATACATGATCATTTATTAATTTTGACAATGAACATTATCTAAAAATTATTCTTATCAAATAGGTGTTGATACCAATCATATATTTCTTATAACTAGTACATAAATTTTTATATCACCATTGATATTATTCCTTTTATTTTATTTATATTATGGGTTCAATCTACTATTTTCTATAGAGAAAATTAATAAAAAAATATAGATGATTCAATTTATTTATGGTGGAGGAATTTAACAACATGATATAAAAAATTATATTTTTTCCTTTAAAAAAATATACATAACACCTTTCTTCTCAAAAAACATCGATCCAAAATGAACTATAATAAATTATATATCTGTTAAAGTGTATTTATAGAAATTGTATGTAAAAAATATATATAATTAACATGTGAAATAATTATAGAAATAAAGATTAAATTTCATTATTTAAACAAATACATTTATTAAAATTTCATTTTTAGCTAAATAATAATCAAGTTGGATTGATTCTTCAAAATGTACATTTCTAAATATTGGATTTTTATGGGTTACGATACAAATATAATATGTATACATATATTTTAAATATTAATAATATATTATTACATATTTTATCACTAATTGGTAGGAACTAATAAAGAGTAGTTAATATAAAAAAATTTTATTTCCATATTAGAATAGTTTTCATTATATTTTCAGGTTTTATTTATAATTTAAATTCACAAATTTATGAATTTTAATATGAAAATAAATTAATATAATTTTCGGAATCATAATTTTCATATTTTACAAATATGATTTAATTTTTTTTATTTGTTTTATTTTTAGGTGAATATAAAAAATTCTAGTTTTGAAAAAATGTTTCCCTTTTATCTTAACAAGATAATGGATAAAATTTTCCTAAGGAACATTTATATATAAAAAATATATATTTATAAGTAAACTAAATTGTGAAATATTATTATTTTTTAAAACCAATGTTTATTATTTTGGAAACATGTGTATTATTTCACATAAAAATTAATTATTCACTTATATTAAAAAAATAGTTTTCATCACTTATAGAGAAGACATCCAAAAAATATATTTCTTATTTTCGATCAACATGATAATATTATATAATATTTTTAAATTTTATTCCATTAACATAATAGAATAATTACTAATATTAATGTTACTGAACATGGTAATGTTAATACACTTACTTTCAATGAATTATTTTGTTAATATTGTGTATTTGTTATCTATTTAAATAAATTAATATTTTCTTAAAAGTTACATTAATATGTTTTTTTAAAACAATATTTAAATAAATTATTATTCATTTAATTTCAAATCAATACCAAAATTATTAATAATACTTATGTTGACTACAACATTTTTATGGAAAATTGTTTTCTAAATATAATATATTTTAGTACAAAGGATAACTATATCATATTACTAAATTTAATTAGACTAAATTGAACCTATAGAATGGTATATACTATAAAAATATATAAATAATGATTACCTTAAATTATAATAAAATATACACTACATGGGTTAAAACTACATACTAATTGAAAATTGGTAAAATTAAAAAAGAAACATTAAAAATTGATGAAACACATTTATAACATGTGGAAATTTGATCTGTAGAGGGATATTTAAATTAACTCCCCCATACTCCAATATTGTTAACATTTTTTTCAACCATTGAATAATGTAATGAAGTCCTTTATAAAGTAAAAGGTATTAAAAAAGTGATATTTTATACACATAAAAGGAGAAATTCCATCCCATCATGTATCTTACAATTCTTCGAATTCCTCCTCTATACTCTATAATTTTTATCCTACCAGTATAAACTGTGATATTCATAATCCTCTCGTATCAATTATTCATCATAATCCATTCATTTATATAGAGACATTGAACACAAATGTTTAGGTACCAAAGTAAGTATTACAGAATCCTTTTCTTTTTCTTCTTTTCTTTTTCATACCAAATCAATCCTAAAAATAGAATTATAAGGACTATAATATCTTTATTATAAAGAATTGTTTCAATATTAATGTAACAAACATTATATATTCCATTATACCTATATATAAAATAAAACAATGTTCGTAATTAATCGAATGTACTATCACCTCTACAAATTAGAATTTTTTGTTTTGTCATCTTGATTTTATTATATATCAAAACTAAAAAAAATATAATTCATTAAAATTAAAAAATATATTTATAATTTATTTATTATTTTATTATAATGATCTTTTATAATTCCAAAACCATACTCACTAATCTAGTTTTAGCGAGTTCATGTTTGGGTTGGTATTACCACTTACGTGAATACTGATGTAAAACTCTATCAAATATGACTACCAGAACACAAATGATTATTTTATTATAAAATAATAAAAAATAATTTTTTTTGGAATTTAATGTTTATATTAATTATTTAACATAGTATTAAAATTACAACTTTTATCGATAAAATTTCTGAAATAGGCCAACACCAGTTAAATTTTATAAGAATCTTAAGAAAAATTGATAAAATAAATAAAAAGAATATGATAATAATTTTTCAATATAAGATTACATATAGATTAAAAAGGTTCTTACTAAGTTATCTACTAAAAATAATTTGATAATTTAGTAAGTCAATCACATTGAAATAATGAATTAGAAACAAGGTATGTGTTCTTTTACTTAAAATTCAATTACTTAAGACATGTTTATGTTAAACGTCATTTTTTATATAGTAAATGGTACTTAATTCCACCTTGAAATTTTATAGTATTAATCTCTCATTATTGATGTTATTTAAATTATTATTTAAATTATATCCTCAAAGGATTATAGAGTTGAAAATTTCTAATGTTGTAAGGATTTTTTATGTCTCTATTTTGATTCATTGATACCTAATATATCTCACACATTTTGTTTTCCTTGTATGGTGTATTGAAAACCAATGAATAATTTTATCATATATGTTATTGGTGTTTCTTGGGATAAAAATATTGAAATAATATTCCCTTATGAAAAGGGATATTTATTAAATGGTCACCCCAGTACAAATGTTTCCTCATAACACAACATTCATTGATTGAGTTATGATCATTCTCTAAAAATTATTTTATATCAATTGTGTTCATTCTATCCTTGATTATATTTTGTTTTATTCTATTATTGGTTTATTTTTTATTTATATTCCATCCATATAAATATTATTCAAATAATTCTTAACTTATTGAATATGTAATATATAAGGTCTATTGATAGCTCAAAAGACATTTTTTAGGGTTCTAAACTTTTATCTTGAAACTTTTTTCTTAATATTTTAGAATTATATTAAAATAATATTTTTTATATGGTATGATATAATCCCCTATGGTAAAATTATTTTTTAATAAAATTATTCTACTATTTATCTTTTTATAGAGTGAGTTTTCAAAAAAGTAAATTTTAATTTATTAAAAAGGTTCCTTTCATAATAAAATGTTTTATCATTGGCTTTAAATTTCTTGTAGAAAAAGTGTGTCATTTTCGGGGAACCATTATTAAAGATTATTTAAAGAAGTAAAAAATTTATAATTATTTCATTTATCAATTTAAAAGGTTTATTTTGATGATTACATGAATACTTTTATATAAGATATTTGTTAAAAATGATTTATAAATTATCCTTTATGTGTGCACCTTACATTTCCATTTCATATTGGAAAAGATTTACAATAATGGGATTCATGATTAGTGACTTATCCCCAAAGATATTTATGTATAATTTGGGAGATTGATCTAATGATATCAAAAAATCATTCATCATATTTTCCTTTGTGATACCATTTAAAGCATTCTTTTTTGATAATATTCTTCATCGAGGTAATAGATCCTTCTTTGTTACATTTTTTACATTGGGGATATGTTATTTTGCAACCATCAACCATTATTATTTGGATGGAATATGTAATTATCTTCTCTTTCAAATATATAATCCTCTATTTACTTTTTCTTTCATAACCATCCACTATCAATTGGAATAAAATTTATTCTTATGCATTTACATTAAGAATAAAATTTATTTTATTTCATTAGTTTAATGGTGTTCACATGGATTCTAGGCATCAATTTTTTTCAGAACGTATGGAATTACTTTTATACCCCTTACTCTATAAAGTGTTAATTTTTGGGATGTGTACATAAAATTTTATTAAAATTATTTATTTGTGAGGTATTTATAATCCATATATTTTTTTTATTTATATGGATGTTGATTGATTACATAGAAAATTTTATTGTGAATTGTTTAACCATCAACTTTCTTTCTATAGATAGATTATAATCATGTAATCCATTTTATTAATATGTGGAAAAGTATTAGTGTTCTATATTTTCTTTGTATGAAGTAGTTTATTATTGGTAAATATGATTGTCTAATGTTTACTCATTATCTCATTGAAAAATAAATTATAAATAAACAAGTTATGGGTACAACTTAGTATTATATATCATCTTGGTGTATTAATAGGTCTCACAGGAAAATCATTTTTTAGTGTATTAATTCCCAATTCATATATTTTTCTTAGATATGACCATTATGGAAAAAATGATTTCCTAGATAATTCCTTGATGATAATATCTAGATTTCCATATTTATGTATTCCATCGCCATAAATTTCGTTATTTTTTGTCCATGTGATTTATTTATTTTATTTTTTATCCAAGTATATTTAATGTTATTTTCTAAAATAATTGTTTAATTATGATGATTCATTATTCCTACTATAATAATTATTCTAAATTTATTCCATGTTATCCTCATATGTTTTATTTTTCTCAAAATATATTTGATATAACCCCTTAATATATTTTTCAATTTTACGAGGTTACGAAGAAAAGTATCACACATTATATGAATAAAACAATTGAATGTGTGGGTATCTATATGAATTTTTGAAAAATTAATTTTGATAAAACATTTTTTTATATAGTGGGGAAAAATTCCATTAGTTTAGAAGGTTCTGGGATTTATTAGTTCATTATTTTTTCTAATTATATAAAAAAATGAAGATAAAATGTCTTGGGGATATATTTAATGAAATATTATCTTTATAGCACATAATTATGGGGTAGTTATGCCCAATAATATATATTTAATATCAAATATATTATTTAATGTATATGTTTATGGAACTGAATTTGGTAGTGTGGGTTTGGGACATCATAGTTTCTGTTAAAGTTGATTTTATAATTTTTTATGAATTTTTATTATTTTATAATTATTTATGTGTTTATAAGTTATTTATTATTATAATTTCATATATATATACATATATATATTCTCATTTTCTTTATTTGAGGGCATATTGAATATTTTATAGAATAGTATAAGAGAACATTGGTGAAAACACAAGTAAAGAGCCTCACGGATAATACAATATAAATGATAATGTCCTAAAAGTTTGATAATATAGATATTAATTTGGATTTGTAACAAATAAAATACCTATTTTGATACTAAAATTGGATACAAGCTCTTTTACATAGGTACCTAGATGTAAAATTCATGAAAACGTTGTGTTGGTTATTAAATCAATCGTCTCATGGTGCATGACAATGACGCCAAAATACACAACTGTTTTTATAGTCATAAGGGATATTATTTGGTTAATAAAATTCAATTTATATTCATTTTTTAAGGAATTATTATTTTTATTAATTAAGTTAATATGTATTAGATAGAACAACCTATAAAATCCTATATTGAACCAATAGCGATTCAGGATTAAATAAAATATAATTTCAAAGAGTTAAATATTTTGAAGTTGATTTTTACAAGTAATTTTCTTAAAATAATTCCTTAAGGTGTTAATTATTCATTTCTAAAAAATAACTCTATTTTTTTACTAATGTTTAAATCTATAATGAACCATGTTAATAATGGATTCTACAGTTAATGTGGAGATTGTGAAAATGAGGAACATAATGGTATATAAGTATAAGCTATAAAACATCTTATTATGAAAAAATGTCTTCCAAAAATTATTATTAACCATTTGAAATTAGATGAAATCCGAAATAATTGAAAATATCATGGGATGGATTCTTATGTAAGTTCCGAGGACAAATATGACAAAGGAAAGACAATTCAATTTCAACAAGACAAAAATGTGTGTAAAAACACCTTAGGGGTTTTTTTAAAGGGAATGGGAAATCATTATAAGTGTAAAAATTAAGGTTATTAGGATCCTACATTATAGTAAAATAGAAAGTATATAATAAAATAAAATAATAAATAAATTCGGCACAATATATATCAGTTCAATAAACCAATGTCTAATGAGGAAAATTTCACCAAGAAATTCTAAAACCATAAGAAAAAAAAAGAAATTCATAGAAATAATTTTTATTTTAAGATGATAGTGATTATTCAATCAATATTTGATATTTTCTTATGAATTGTTTCCATTAACTATTGTTTATTTAGTTTTAAATAAAAACATCATGTTGTATGACTATTAATAAAATGTATTCAAGGTTTGTGGGACATCCATTCTAATGGATCCTATTTTTTCGCTTCATTGATTCAGTAATTGGAATTGATATAAAATATTTACAAAGGACATATATAATTTATTTTTATTGGTAAATCTCAATTAATTTACTAAATCAGCCATTAATTATCTATCATTGTTGAATATCAACTTCATATGAAAAATATTTTTATCAAATAGGTCTTGATACCCTAACATGATATTTATTGTATAAAAATAGTAAGTGTAATATCTCATTAGAAATTAAAACATGGAAATTTTCGATATTTTTTTAATACCCCTAAATTTTATGAAATTATTTTTTGAATAAATTTAATTTCATTGATTTATTGTGTTACACACAACAATGATTTTTAACAAACTACGCAAATAACTGATATTATTATTTAATCATGAAAGATATTACAAGGCCAATAAACATATATTTATGAATAGGAATAATTATTTTTAAAATTTCATGTTTAATTTATATATATTAATAAAACATATAAAAAAATATTTATTATTTCATAATGTTTTTAAATGTTTCAAAAAATCTATTTTCTTAAAAAATAATTGTTATTGATTTTTCTGTAAAAATAATATAATAAATTTTCAAAAACATTCGAAAAATTATTTTAATTTAATAATGTTAATTTTTTAAATTTAAATTTCTAAAATAGATTAGGTTGAATTTTTTAGAATTTTTGGAAAAGAAACAATTTTAGTTAAATAGTGAAAAATAATTATTTTTATTAAAAATCTACCTTTTCATTCAATGAATTTACAAAAACATTTTATATTAATATTTTATAAAAGTACAATTCTTCCAATTTAAAATATATTAATCCAATTTAGGTAATTTTTATCAATTTCATGTTGAATTTTGATATAAATACTTCCTAATAATATGATTATTTTCCCTCTGCAAAACCACATTTTCACTACGTCTGCATATTAAATTTTAAAATAAAATTTTCCACTTATATTATTGGAATTCGGTAAAATGGATATAATATTTTTGAATCCTAACTATTTTATTATTTAATAATTTAAACATAATTTTTGGTCAAAATTAATATCAAAAATAATAAAATTTATTTACCATGGTTTAGGTTAAAACAAATTTTCTAAGGGGTTTAACTAAAACTCTGTGTGATATAATGACCTAAAAACATGTCCAAAACCAATATTATTGAAATATTTGGACCTAATAACCTATAAATACTGATAATGGGATTTTCTAGTGTTTTGTATGTAAAAAACATGGGTAACCATTATTATTTTCTAAACATTCATGTGTATCTTCTCCCCCTCCTATAAAAGGACACCCCCTTTACACTCTAATTCACACATACAAAACTCTATGATTGGAAAAATAGGTTAACAAATATTTTTTTCCCATAAATACCAAAAATCTATAGTTCTTTTAGGGATTATCAATCCAATCTATGAAAGATATAATTTAATCCAAAAGAGGTTGTCTGAATAAGAGGTAGTGTTTTAATCCATTTTTTTGTACTTCTTAGAAAAACATCAAATATTATTAAATTTTACTTATATAATAAAAAATGTATCTCTGAGATACTGGTATTTTATTAATTTAATGGAATTAATTATATCAAAATCCAATTCCATCTAATGGGAAATGAAACTATCGATCAGGTTAATAGTGGACTACCACGTCGTGAGCCAATGTTGTTTATTTTCAATCACCACCCCTCACATATGGTTATAATTATGGATTTAATTTTAATATATATATATATCATATTTATTTTATAAATTCACTATTAGAATTAAATTAGCCAATATACCATCTTACCTCCCTTCGTATTGGGCAATAATAATGTCACTCTTATATAAGGGGGATTACTGCCTTGTGAACCGATTTGATGTTTGCTTGTTTCTATTCTACATATAAGGTAATAAGGAAATATTAATTAAATATTCATGATATTTTTAAAATAATTTTACTCTTTTAATTATCATATAACAATTATCATCTGAAATTCCATTCAATAGGGGATACAATAACATTGTTCATCTGCACAACAGATTAAAACCTCCCAAAGCAATTTGAATCATTTTTCACTAACATATCATAAAGAATGTAATTAGGGTAAATTTAAGGAAAAATTATGACATGTTTTAAATTAAATGATTTTATAAAGTGAATATATTATTTACCTATTTCATTTTACCTATTAAGAAATAGAAAATAGTGATCATGTATATGTATGGCCTACCGTGTCTATGAATAATGTTTTCATTTTTTTGTCATTAGTTTTAAAGGATTAATATAAATAAATATATACTGATTATATATAATATTTATCTCATTTTTAACATTTTTGATATGTTGTAACCATGATCAAATTTAGAATCTGAAAAAAGAATCAAAACATACATAAAAAATAAATTATGACTTGAAATGTGATTTCAACAAGGAATTATTAGTAAACCTATAATAAAATGAAATAATTAAATAGTATATAGTATTATATATATATAATTTCTTATATAATATGTGTATAATAAACCATTATTTATTATATAGGAGGAAAAATCTTGTTTGAAGGAAGTTGAGACTCATGGTAAAGGATTTATGTCTTAATTTTATTTCATGTGAGACAATTCCCATATTCACCACATATTTTGTTTATGGGGTTTATATAATTAAATTTAATGTATATCATTATTAATAGACTAAATATAATGTGGATTTACCTATAATTTTTTGGATATCTCTTTCATAGGATTTATGGTTTCGAAAATACTAATGTAGTAATGGATTTTTAATCTCTAACTGCCTTCTTTGGGATATAACTTATGTTATACACCAATCATTTTTATGAGGTGTATATAATTTCCCTTTAACATGTTAAATTATTAATTCCACTCTTTTCATGATATTAATATTTTAATTTGATGTTATTCTTAAATGGGGCCTATGATTCGAAATATACGAAAGTGTAGATGGTTTGATTTTAAAATCTCATTGTTTATCAAGATTGATTATGATTTTTCCTTATAGGAAGAAATATAACAATATATTTCTCAAGAACATAATAATTTTTTAACATCTAGATGTTTTCAAAAAAAAATCTTTTTCCTCACATAGTACACTCGGGAGACCAATATATAATTTTCATGTAAAACTGGATTTATTTCTCTTTTCAAATGAATACCCTTTTCTTCCATAAAATTTTTTTTAAAAAAAATTATTAAAAATCTTTTAATGTTCCTATAGTATTAATTTAAGTCAGTTTTACATTTTTTTTGAATTTCTTCAATTTTTTTTAAAAACATCATTTAATTTTCGAAACAAGTCTCTTTTGGATTTTATAAAAAATGTGAAGGAAACATTTGTTTTCAAATATGTTTAATGAGTTTTTAGTTTTAAATTTTTATATCAAATGAAATAATATCATCCTCAAGAATTTTTTTAATTCATCTTTGTTGATTTGTTTATAAATTTTCAGGGTTTTTTTAAATGTAATTTTTTTTGAGAATGTTTTAAATTTTAAAATGTTTTTTGAAGTGGAAATGACATTTAATCCCCCCAAAAGATAATCTATATTTAATTATTATGTTTAATGTTTTAAAGGTTATTTTAAATTAAATGGATTTTAACAATACATTATGAATTTAAAATTTTAATAAATTTTATCTTTAAAAGAAATGCTATTTTCCTCCACGATTGTTCAAGGTGATTTTACATTGAAAATCACATCGTATATAGGATGAAATAATTTTATTTTATATTCATTTTACTTGGTATGTTATCTAATGATAACATCATTAATCATTCATTTGATGTATTATGTATACGATAAAAACATTTTTATGAAACCTACTCCTCCTCTATAGGTTATATCATGGTTATAGATTATAAAACCCACTTATTTTCCATGAATTAAGATGAAATGTTGAAACTATTATGAAATGTATTTCCTTTTCACAGGTCATGCAATGATAAATGTTTTTGAAACCAATTTATTTTCATGGGTTTTGATGTGATGAATGTTTTATGAAATTATTGAATACATATGTATGACTTTAACGTGATGGGTGTGACATATATCTCCCTATAATGTATTGTTTAGTGATTAATTTTATATAATCTCAAAGGGTAAATGGGAGGTTATCCCAATTTCAAAAGTAGACACATAGGAGGTTCTCCCAAGCCCAAAAAGGGTACACTAGAGGTTATCCCAACCCTGAATGTAGTTTATGAGTTTTTATAATTGTAATAACATGTAATGAATATCATGGTATATATCCTTGAAATAATAGTTTCTATTCTTATGTTTTTTACATGAATATATTTATTTTTCCTAAAATGGAATATGTTCTTTTATCCTTTATGATTCATGTCTTTTGAACTGTCAATATTTTTTATGTCTCGTTTCTACAACCTATGATTTACAGAGTATGGTCTTCAAATTTTATTCTCAATTTCACAGACACTTATTCTCATGTTATAGTGATATCTCTATTGTTTACCCTTTTTGGTCATCTGAACTCTCCACTTCTTATGTTTTATTTCACCAAGTTATGAAGAAATGTTCTAAGTTGGGTATGCCTATGAAGAGTAAAAAATAAGAGGATCATTATGGGAGACATTGAATATTATTCACGAAATATGTTTATAGTGTATCTATTATCCAAATAAACTAAACATATATGGTCTATATGTGTGTATTTTTGAAATATATTGAATATTAATAAAAAAAATATGAAATATTTAAATATGACATGTTTTTTTCAAAACAGTTGGTATAATCCTCCTCAATCTGTTGTGGTATTTTTTTTAGAAATAAAATTTCGTTATATGGGGACCTTACATAATCATTCACAACTCCATATTAAATTATGTAAACCCAAAAATATATTCAAATTTAAAATAATAAAAATTCAAATTTATTCATCATCACTACCTCGGGAAATGTACTGTGATATGTCATGCACCATTACATAATGTGTACCTATATTCCACACCACACTACTTCTCTAGAGATAACAATATTTCCGATGCAATCATGACATCCATAAAACACCATAGAAGAACACTAAAGACCATCCAAATAGTGAATCTCAAGATGTTCCACAACCACCATTAAGAATAATCCCAATGATAACCCAAATACATAAATGAATACACCATGAGATAGTCTTACTAAAACACCATCAACCACTTGAACATCACATCCAAAAATTCCTAGAACCCCACCCCCCCCCCCCATAAAATTATGATTGGGATAAGTACGGTGGAATCCAAAAAATAGAGTATAGTATAGAGTGGACTTAGGAATAATTATTGAGATAGAACCATCTAAATAACCACAAACCCCTAAATTCAAATCCATCACGAGGTGAAGTATTCCAAAAAAACCATTATATGCATCCTGGAAGAAAAAACAAGCAATCCATCAAACCTATTAATTTGAATCATGAACTGAAATAACCAAATAAACCACTGAAATTTCTTTAATAAAAATGTCAGTAATGGGATCAGGGATAGAAGAACAAAATATAGGGTGAATAAAGATAAAATTACTAAATAAAAATAGTCGAATCAAAATATTAAAAACATCCCAAGGGGAGAAACCACCTAATGATGAAGTAGTAATTTCCACTAATACCATTTACATAATCCCAAGCCAACCTAGAAAACCAACACACCGAACCAATATGGGGTTTTGTGTATCGAACCTATCCTGAAATGTATTGGTGAAAGGGGAAGATCTTGGGAAACTATATAAATCCTTAGTAACACATACCGAAATAGAAGAAGGTGGCCCTAAGGGGCTTGTTGTTTCACCATTGTGGGCTACGACCAAAACATCATAAGTGGTACTGCTCATCGTCATCCACATCCATAAATGGGGTCAATCATTGTGGAATAGAAAAAATGAGTAGAACTAGTTGACCCATGATAGTGAGAACAATACAAAATAATAACCGACAACAACCAAAATGATGAATCCAAAAAATTAGGAGAACATGGGGAGACGCATCATCAAGGCTAGGTCCTCATAAACCATAGATGGTAAGAAGGTGTTGTTGAGAGTGGAAATGAGAGTCAACTGAATTCGATTATGTTTTAATCTCAATGGTTTATATCATAAGAATTTTTTACATAAAATTTGGAAACTAGGATGCGAAAATGTTTGTGAGAACCCATAGGAAAATCCTATGTACTGGAGAACATATTATGTTATGGTAATGAAAGGAGTGTGGTTTTCATATGAATACATCATTATATACATAATATAAGTTGATTTTAATCTAGAATATTTGTTCCTGTGTTTAATAACACTGAAAAAATATTGGCCATTACGTGAGAATTACGTGGTACATGAAAACAGGCTTTATTGTGCAGTTGGATTGACACTCCTGGGGGATATACAATGGAAATTCAGAAAATCATTATGAACCAACGTGATGTATTTGAATAGATGATGAATCTGAATGTCTTAGGATAAACCTAAGTAATCAAAGGATGAAAATAATTTAACTTGAATTTGACCTTCAATAAGTTCTTTTTCATGATTATGTGGTTTCCCACTATGATTATTCTTAGTCACGTTATGATTTTTGGTTTTAGTAAATGGCTGGAACTTGATAGAACTTGGATAACATTGAATATGATAGACAATGTTTTGATTATAATCTAATTGGGTTGACGATAAGATTAAAGTATATTATTATCATTCCAAATCATTTATCACGATATATTAATAACAACCTATACTTCAACTAGAACTCAAAATCACAAGAGATGATAAGGGTATAGTTCACCGAGAACTTAGGTGGTGGAGAACCAAGACAAAAGATAACTTAGTTTCATATATGTTATGAATTTGGGAACAATCTCCCATGGTAATGTCTCTAAGGGATCATAAAAAGTTTTGAGTGCAGAAAATAATGAAAAAAGAAAGTAATTTGTGATGAGAAATCCAATTTTGGGTTAACACAATGGATGAAAATAACAGTTTCCCTAAGAAATAAAAAATGGTTGAATCTGGAAAGTATAATAATTATACAAATGAATTTCCTAAGTGAAATTATTTTAAATATAATCATCATTTTTGTATGATTAATGGTTATAAAACTTATTTTTATGGGTTAGTGATTGAAATATGAAAGGTATGGACTCCTTTAATAATATTATTTAAGATATGTGTGTGTAGAATGATTAAATGCTGGTTAATAAATGTTAAGACGTGATTTATATGTCATATTATTGTAAAGAGATTATGGAACAAAATTATGAATCCTAGTTAATGGTTTAAGAATTAATTAGAATGATTGAAGTGTTTGCATATTAGAATTAATGAATAATATAATATTGATCATGAAATATATAAGGAATGTTTTGTAGAAGTTTTACATTAGGGATTTTAAATAATATTTTAAATAGTACTGATGAATTAGGAATTTGATTAAATTTAGTGGTGATTTTTCCTAGAAGACACATGATTAAGGGAATAAAACCAGTAATATGTTCCAAATTTTGAGAAAATGGAGTTCATTTTGGGTAACTAGATGATTGGTTTGGATACAGTAAATCAAATTGTATTTATGGCCTCATAACTGATTAATGATTTTTTTAAATGTGTTTTTTTTAATTTATTTTGTTTACATAATTATTATCTTTATGAAACATATTCAATAACATGTGGTTTTCATTAGAAAATTAGGAAGCATGTTTGTTTTCATTGATGCTTTATAGTAATTATTATTATATCCAGATGTCGGAGAATATACGACCTAGTTATTCACATATGTGGAATGTTTCAATTAAGACATACCTATTAATATTTGTGGGATTAATATTATGTTGATTTTTTGGAAATTTAGTAACCTTATTTACAAATTCTGAATTTTGGAACCATAAAAATACTAACGATTTTTGTAATGGTTTATATTGAATTTTTCATGATTTTTTATAGATTGATGTATTGTTTCACTATTGAAGATGTATGCATGTTGGATAAAATTTTAAAACAATTTTTTATGATTATTAATGTAGATATAAGGAATAAATTATCATTTAATTATATACCATGTGATTTATTAGTGTTTTAAGATAAATATATTCATCTTCATTTCTTGGAGTAAGAGACATGTTAGAAATTGAATGAATCACAACATAAGGATGAACTGGTTCTTATAAAAAAAAGAAAGATATACCCTATGGGTATCAGTCAGTTTGAAAGAATTTATTGTGTCAATAAAGTAGCCTATCGAATGGTGCATCCACTGAACCTCTCTTTAGACAATAATGTGTTTCATGTATATATCTTAAAGAAATACATACATGATCCTTCATATTTACTGAATTTAGAGGTTGTACTACTAGATCATGAACATTTTTATCAGTAAAAATTAGTTGACATCTTAGATTATATTTAGAAATTTCTACAAAAAAAGACAACTCACCTAATCAATGTTTTGTGTTAAACCCACTAACTTAATAAAGCTACTTGGGAACCTGAGGTTGTATTGAGATAAAGGATACATAATTTTATATACCAAAGTCACAAAATTCATGGCTGAAAATCATTTTAATAGATTTATAATGTTAAAACATTATATTTTATTAAATATTTTTAAAAAATCATTTAATTTTCATTGATAGTTTGTGTTACATGCAGCACTATGTTTTAATAAACAATAAAATATAATTAATCCAATTATTTAATAATAATTGTTATTATATTGTCATTAAAAATATTAGTATGTTTATGAATAGATAAATATTAAATATTATTGAAAATTATTTAATTTAATAATCATATCTGTAAAAATGTAATTTATTTTCACTATAACATTTATATGTTCTAAAAATACTATATTCTTAAAAAAAATTATTTTCTTAACAGACAATAAATGTAATTTATAAAAATTATGGAAAATTTATTTCCAAAAATTATAATTTTTTTTGAAATTTAATTTTTACGGTTAACTTAGGGTGAATTTATTAATTTTTTTTAAAGAATACATTTACAGTAAATAATGAAAAATACAATTTTTTATTAATAATATTATTTTTCATTCAAAATTTATACAAAAATAATTTTATTATAATGTTGTTTTAAAAAAGAATCAATTTAATAATATATATATATATATATATATTAATCTAATTTAGGGCATCATAGTGAATTTAATATTTAATATTTATATAAAACTTTTTAATCATTAAAAGATTTTCTCTTTGGAAAATCACTTTTTATTGTGTATACATGTTTAATTATAAATCAATTTTGGTCACATCTATGAAAGGAATTATGTAAAATGGATTAAATATTTTTAATCATCATAATTTATATTATATAATATGGTTAAAAAATTCCATAATTAATTGTAATAGTTTTAAAGATTAATTACCTCGGTTACGGTCAAAACGGGATTACAACGAGTTAAACTAAAACAATAAGATGTACAATGACCTAAAAATGTGTAAAACACAATTTTATTGTTCTATTTAGAACTTATCACCAATAATTATCCATAATGTACTATTTTTTATAATTTTTTATTGTTAAAAACATTGGTATACTTTATTCTTCTCAAAATTTCCATGTCCCCCCCCAATATAAATGGACAGAACATGTCCTCACCTATTCAAACTTCCAAAATACATTGGTTAATCCAATAAACACAATAATATATTAATTTAACCCCTCACAACATCTTTAGGACATAATTAGATCATAGAGCACATCATTTAGGGATTTAGTTTAGACATTAAAGGGATTGTCTGAAGAAGAGTTAAAGTTTCAATCTAGGTTTTTTACTTCTACTTCTAACTCAGAATATTATTCAATTATTCTGATATAAAAAAATATTCCATATAATTACATATTATTATGTTAATTTTATAACTTATATCCAACTCCTGTGTCATCAAATTGGAAACTAAATTATCGATCTTGTGTATAGTGGACTACTAACCCACGAGCCGATGTTATTCGTTTTCCTTCACCACTATTCAGGGATAGATATAATAATGGATTTAATGATTTCATATATATATATATTAAGATATTATTATACATATATAGGTATATTACCATGTCCAAATTGTTAACTCTAAAGCGATTGGAAAACAATAGCACCCCTCATATGTACAATGAACTACAGCCTTGCAACCCGATCAGATATTCTATTCATTTTTGTTTTGCATTAATGGTTATATGGATGTACTAAATGAAAATACATTGCCTTTTTTATATAATAAAACTTATGTAATTTTGATACCACATCTACCTTTATTCTTTCTATACTGTGGGGTTTTTGATAACGTTGTTCATGAGTACAGCGGACCACCACCTCATGAAGGGATGTGATTATTTTTTCACTAAAACTTTCTATATAAGGTAATTAGGGTAAATTTTATGAAGATATTCGATATATATTAAATATAAATGATTTAATTTCAGAAATATATTTTAGAAATTATTTCATTTCAATTGTAATAAAATTGAAATAACATTCGTCCATATGTAGGACCTACCATCTCTATGAACGATGAATTCATTTCCTATCTCAATTTTTTATAGATTAATTTAAATTCCGATATACATAATATATATTATTTTTATATCATTATAAAATTTTTGGATATTACAGAATAATTATCAATTTTATAATACTAAATATAAAAAATCAAAAAATACATGAAAAGTAAAATAGTTATTACCCAAAATGCAATTTCACAAAGGATGTGTTAATAAATGGATAATAAATGGTCATAAGTAGTTTATATATGGTATGATATATATAATTATAGTAATGATATTTATGTATAATAAACCAATATTTTTAAAAAAATGATGAGTATCAATCTCCCTTTATTGATTATAATAATGAAAGGAAATTCCCTTTTGAGGATTGGGAGAAGAGGGAACACATTACAAGAAAAGGGCACAGATGCCTATAAAAATAAGAACTGAAAGCCTAAAAAAAACTGGATGTCAAAAGGTAAGAAAGAATAAATAAAATCATTAAAAATAGCCTCATCTCCCCTAATATACCATGACTACTAAGATCAGTCAATGGAGATGCTCACCCCCCTTCCAATATGTTATTTCATGCTAGACCAACACAACACAAAAGATAACCCCTCCATCCCACATGGGCATGTGGAAGTAGGATCGTATAAATTGTTCAAAAACACCTAAATCTATTTCGATCCTCCCACATTGTAATTCATATGAAGGCTCACTACACCTTAAAACTAATGTGAAGAAAGATGATACAAAAACCATGAGGAAAATGATCATGCTTGGTTCCCATTCATACAAATAGATATATTACCAATGAGGGGTATCATCACACCAATCCCTATTTTGAGGTCTCCCTCCCTGAACAACTTAAAGTTTTAGAAACCCCTACCAAACAAATCAAGGGAGACTCTAATGCATTTAAATCCATCAGAAACCAATCAAGCAAATATATCCACATAGAAAATTCATAATAGGTTCCTATGAACCATTATTGAAACAAGCAATGCCAATGGACTCAGAAAAATGTTGTTAAACCCTTCCACTGAAAAGGAAACATCAGAAACACTATCATTCACACATTACATTATTTTCAACTACTATCTTCATCAATTTCACTACAACATCCCAATACCGACCTCAACTGATGTTAGAAACTTGAACGTCACCGCAAGACCACTGCACACTGCCACCCTTGGAAAACATGTCCACCACCTAACACTAGGAAGAGATGTTGTACGTCCACCTCCAATCACACAACCACCACTTGAACACTAAACTGACACATCTATAGAGATCCACAGATCAATGCATTATTGTTATTGAATACTGGGGAAGCTCACATCTGAAACTAATTCGAGGATGAGGGTGGTCAGGAAGGTCACACAATAAGGAAAGAATATACTAGTGATGTCTATGATTGAATTGATCGGAAGAGAGAGTGGTAAATTTATTTAACAAATATTAGCGAAATCCAACACAATACCAATTTTCTACAAAGATCTGAATATCCAAATCCCTACCAATCCAACTCTAATACATCTGAGCGGCTTGATTGATGCTAAGAAGAAACATAGAGAACACTAGGAGAGGGTTCCACCCTTACTATTGACTACGGTTACATCCTAATATTATAAATCAGTTTTTTCATATTGTAGGATTTAACATGTATAATAGATGTTTTTCGTCAAGGTATGGTATTTCAATATCACATTTACTTTATGTGATAAAAATATTATATTCATTGTGTGGTTATTTTATGTGGTGTATATACTAGCCATGGTTGTATTTTATGACCCTTATCATTAAAACAATTGGGATTTAAAAATACATTTCATTATATCTCATTCATGGTTTTTACATTTTCAATGTTAACATTGAAGTAATATATTTTTATTCTTATATTTACAATATTTGGACCTAATTTATGTTATCCACATATCTTATTCTTTGTTGTGCTTATACTTCCCCTTTTTCAAGATATATCATGTATATCTTTATTTTCAGGATATTCAATGTTTCAATTTATGATATTCATAAAAATTGCATATGATTCAATGGATACCAAAGTTTTAATAGTTCAATGTTATAAATTCATTATTTTTCTATATTGTTTATTGTAATGCTTTAAAATGATGAAATATTATGATCTATTTCACAAAAACATCATGATTTTTATTATCCTGTGGTTATTTCATGAAAATATATTTTTTCCTTTCACATTCCACAATTTATGTGCTCAATATATTGAAAGATATTTTTTAAGTAAAATTATCATAATTGGCATATTCCGTGAAAAATAAAATTCCTTCTATATACATATTTAATAATAATATTTTCAAAAAAAATTAATCTTATATTGTTTAAATTATTTTTTAACCCATTCCTGATATTTTACAAAAAAATATAAAGAAAATTTCACTAGTACAAAAACCTTTTTTACGTCATTTTTTTTTCTTTTTAACGTCGGTTTTTAGGCGACGTTATTGTGAACGACGTTAAAAATAGGATTTTTTACATCGGTTATTTAATAACGGACGTAAAAAATGGGGTAATATAGTTTTTAACGTCAGTTTTTAAAAAACCGATGTGAAATACATTCTGGAAAATGGCGATAAGAAGCCATTTTTTACGTCGGTTATTTAATAACCAATGTTAAAAGTTATTTTTAACATCGGTTATTAAATAATCGACTTAAAAAAATTTTATTATCTTATATAAAATTTTCCAATATTTCATTTGATAGGTCATAGATCTCAAACGGATTTACGGATCAAAAGATATGACCATCAGAGGTTTGATATTTTTTTCGAGGAAAGATTGATGAGCCAATCGTTGCTTCATATTAGAAGGAATTTTTGAATATGTAGGGGGATTTGTATTTTTATCATGATATAAAGAATCATCCATAATTATAATAAATTAACAATCGTTAAATAGTATATCACTTAAGAAAACTACTCATAGAAAATATAAATCATGGGAAAATAATTACAAATACCTTGACGAGGTTACGGAAATAAGAAATCGTTGATTCATGTTGAAGATAAAACAAGTTGATTCGGTGAAACAATTATGGTTGAATGAAATGATCATAAAATGGTATATAAATTAAGAAAACAAATCATAAAAACCATAAATCATGGATGTATGATTAAATATACCTTGACGAGATCGCGGAAAGAAGAAATAATTGATTCACGTTCGAGAGAAAAAGAGTCGATTTGGGGGAACGATAATGGTTGAAATAAATGATCATCAAATTAGTATTGGTGTATAATGGAAACATATAATTGATATTTTATGAGAAAATGCTGTATTAAAAATTTTAGGCGGTAATTCAAAATTTCGATGTCGCGATGTAAAAAAATTAAAATTTCACCTTCGCGAGATATTAAAAATATCGTTCACGTCAGTTTTATGATAACCAATGTGAAAAGATATTAAAATTTTCACTTATTTTTTATGTCGGTTATTATAAAACCGACGTGAAAAATCAATCTTCGTCACTCCTTCACGTCGGTTATTAAATAACTGATGTGAAAAATCGATTTTCATGACTTTTTCACGTCGATTATTTAATAACCGACGCTAAAAGGTATGTTTAATGTCGGTTGTTAAATAAACGACGTAAAAAAAGTTTACAAAAATGTATTTCATTTCCCAAGCTTTAATTTGACAGGTCACGAAGCTCAAACAGAGTTACGGATTAAAAGTTATGGCCTTCAGATGTTGGACATTCTTAAGACATCGTTTAGAGATGATCAACTTCTGAAGGCCATAATGTTTAATCCGTAACTCCGTTTGAGCTCCGTGACATGTAAAATTAAATCTTGAGAAATAAAATACATTTTTTAAAACATTTTTCATGTCGGTTATTAAATAACCGACCTTAAAAAGTCACGAAAATCTATTTTTCACGTCGGCTATTTAATAACCGACGTGAAAAATAAGTGAAAATTTTAATATATTTTCCTGAAAAAGGATTTTTTAGGTCGGTTATTTAATAACCGAAGTGTAAAAGTGATTTACATTGATTTTTCACGTCGGTTATATAATAACCAACGTGAAAAATCGATTTTTAGATATTTTCACGTCGGTTCTAAAAAACTGACGTGAAAAATAGTGACGTAAAAAAAGGTTTTTGTACTTGTGTTTATGTCTTTTTTCAGAAAAATTCAGGTATGTATTTTATAATTAATGTTAAAGGAATAAATATTTTAAAGTGTACATAATTTCCCATCATCACATCTACTCAATGTTTTAATTCCTTCATTATTATTTTCAAAGATTTTATTCAATGAAAATTATTTTCAATTATTTTTAATTTTTTTACAAAAATAAATTTCATAGAAAGGATATCTTCCATGAGGAATTTTTTATGTAATATTTAATAGTTACTTTATAAATTTTTTAGGTTGTTTAATAAAAAAATTATTTTGTTATTAATCAGAATTTCAAAAAGTTTTTTTCAATTACAAAGCATATTTTCATCAAAAATATGTTTTAAGTGATATTTAAACGATCCTTAAAAAAATTACAGTTATTTTAAAAGAAAATTATTTCCACAATTCATTATGAATTTATAATTTTATAATAGTCATATTATAAGAATTCTAAATTTCCTCAAGAAATGTTCTATGTGATTTTACATTAAATATAATTTTCCATCTATGATGACATCTTTTTATGTTATTGGAGATTAACTGGGAATATAATCCAATGAAATCATATTTATTCCTTCTATATATATTTTATGTTTCTGAATAATTGTTTTTTTAACTTTTTCTTATTAATTGGGTTATTCCTTTATAACATGCTAATTTGACCCACTTATTTTGAAATATTCTAAAGCCAAATTCCACAAAATAGTTCCCCAATCCCAGTTGGCTACATGGCCACATGTGCATCTCCCCAAATGTCCGAAGTTAGAAACCTCAAGAGAGGGCCTAGGTATGACATTGGAGAGACTACGCCCATATTACCAGAGTATTTCACAGTGGAATAAAATAACATTCAATAACAGAATCAAATTCAATAAGAAAACAATAGATAGATAGACTAGTAAGACATTAATGTTTAAAAATTTGTATGTGTATCATATAAAATGATACAGATGATACGCAATTTTATAAAATGACCAAAATAGGTACATGATTGTACAATCCAATACACTTATCCAAAATGGAAAAAAGACCAAAATGTTTTCATAGTATCGCAAACCTCAGCTTAGTCCTTTTCTCTCCTACTTCAAAGATACAATAAACAAATTGTGATATGTCTTGTTCCCCTAGCATCCCTCATAACCATGTAATCTATTTTGGTCCCAGAGGAAGCCCAGAAAGGGTGTGATATAGACATTACAATAGTTAACATTCAAAATTATATATAATTCTATCAGCAATATGTCATGTGATGGAATGTGTAAATGAAGTAGTAACGTAAGCATGAATACCCATGGAATATGTCTACTATAATAAGTAAATCTAAACAACCCCTTAAGGATCAATGAACTATGATTCAGATCCTAAAAAGGAAACTCTATACACATAAACTATTCAAATATCCACTTATTGCATCTATTCATATCATGTAACCCATAACCACTCTAAAAAAAGAATTGCAAAGCCCAAGGGTCGGATCCATGACGTCACACACCTGGTCATCCAAGTAAAAAGTGTAGACCAAAAAGGATTGGATCCATGGTGTAAAAGACCATGGAATCCACATTATGTATCAAGGGAATCCTAGTGGAATCGTGGTCTAGGAACTAGTTATAGTCATAGGATCATGTATGCCAATGTGTCCTATGCGATTCCAAGAAAGCTGGATCCATGGGGTAGTAAGTCCTGAGGTGTCCCACAGAATCGAGACCTAAAAGAAAAATCACCCCAAGGTATATGCTTCCACATTCATGATCCATGGAAAAAAGTCTTGGGAATCTATAAAATTTGTCATTCAATTCATTCATTTCAAAATATTAAATCCAAGTGAGTATACCCACTAAAAAATGAAGTACAAGACATGATTATACCCACGCATCACTCCATTTATCATTCAAAATAAATATGGGCCTACCCTCCCATATTACCAATTCATTATTCCATTAATAAATTCATATAGGTATACCCACCCAAATCATCACATATTATATTTAACATGTCTGGGAAATTAATCAATCACCAACGAGTATACAAACTTGTTTATCCATTTTCATTAAATCTTTTTGATAAGAAAAGGGATGGAAGAAAATGACATCATTAAGGAAGGATGTATTACATCTCTTATACAAGATACTCAACCCATTTAACAATTAATGGGATTCCAATAATTAGGAAATCATAATAATTCAACTGTATGGGGATCAAACAAGCCTTAAACATGTTAATTCTATAAGGAACACCCCATGGGTGATAGTTTTTCATAAAATGCATGCCAACACACCTAAATAAATCATACATCCATCCTCGCTAGATTTTTCATATTCTATTACAAGGGACTCACTCCATAATGGGGTCTATGGCGGAGTTTCTAGGGGGCGTCATATCAACCAAACTCCCAAAAAAACCATAAAATCCAATGAAAATAATACACCATATACCTCTGCTTGGTAGTAGATAGTTCATCATGTATCGAGTCCTGAATTGTATAGGTTTAGGTGAAATCTGAAGAACATTCAAATAATGTGATATTATGAAATATGATCCTAAAATTAAATAGTAAAATCATTGTTCCTAAGAATCAAGAATATCTAAAAATTTATTTAGGACCTACCTTTGCTGATCCAAAGAGACAAACCAATTTCTGATCATATATCGGATGGAAGATCAGGATCAATCCTAAGTTTAGTGACCAAAGGGGTTCCCCCAACATGACCTCCTATAGTGAGTTTGAGGGAGGAGAAACCAAAAAGGGTTTTAAAACATATCATGATAATTTTTGTAATTTTACCCAAAATCCTATGTCACAGTGTTTCTATATATGGTTTGTATAATCTTTCAATGTTCTCTGTAACCATGGGGAACAATGCATAGTTACTTTTCATGGTCTGACTAACTATGCAGTAACAATGCAGTAACCATGCAGTAACTCCCAGCAAAACGTCTACCACTTTTTAGACTTCTCGAATGGTTTTTCACCTTCTATCGTTGGGTGTCCTTAACCATAATACCGCTAATTCCTCATCTCACATGGTTAACATAATCATGTTGTCTCCACCACACATTCTCTTCTACCCGTGTGATAGGCCTAAAAATTGCTGAAGGTCATCTCAAGAATCTAAATAATCCCTTGGCACCTCTTAAACTTCCTCAATCACAAGGGTTAAATACTAAAGTCTATAAAAATTCATTTCAACTGAAACGAAATGGATCTATACCTCATACGAATTCCTAGGTTCTTACAATCTCCCCCCTTATAGAAAATCGTCCATGAATTATTCTTGGAAGGGTGGTCATGATTTCCCTAAAAAGTAATCTTCCATTTAAGAATGTACATTAGTCTCCTACATCTATGTCTCTTACATTAATGGTCATGCTTCTATTTTACTCGTACTAGTGGAATTGACCATCCATAGAGAACCTTAATTCTCTTTTCAAAAATAAGAATCAGATGCTCTACGAAGGATGTGTCAACCTAAATCTCACCCTCCTTGGGTTGAAAAAACATGAGATGGGTCAGAATGATAGTGGCATAGCTAAGATATGTGGAAGACATCGTATATGGGTTAGTATAATTATGGTAACTGAAACTGATAGGCAACCGACCTGAATCTCTCTAAAATCTCAATCAACCTGACATATCGTGGGGAAAGCTTACCCTGCCTCCTGATCCGCCTACATCCCATCCTCAGTGAAATTTTCATGAAGACATAATCCTGAACTTATAACTCTATAGGTCATCTATTAAGATCATCATAAGATTTCTGAAGATATTATGCTATATACATCGACTTCTAAATCATTGGACTTGATTAGAAGTCTCCGGCATGAGACGTTGTCCCAATAAAGCTACCTCTCCAGCCTCTATCCAGCATATGGGAGAACAAAATAGACTACCATATAAATATTCATAAGGTGTCAACCATACCATCACATGAAAATTTTATTTTTAGGTGAACTCAACCAGGGGAATGTGCCTCTCACAGGAGCCCAAAAATCTTGTATGAATGCTTGCATCATGTCCTCTATAAATTGTAACCTAATCTCAGAAAATCTGTTAGTCAAATTGTGGTCTGTTGTGCTCAGAATCACCTATATACCCAGTTCCCTCTAGAAACTCTACTAGGATATAGATAAATTTCAAGAATCTCAAAACAAAATGATAGATCAAGGGACCCTGTGATGTCACACCACAACTCCAATATACGGCATTCCATGTTCATCCACACTGAAGTTCTTCTCCATCAGAATGAATTGACCAAACATCATAAGCCTATCAATAATAATCAAGAAAACATCATTTCCTATAGGAGGCCTCAGTAACCCATTCAAAAAATCCATCATGACATCATTCCATTTCCACTATGTAATAGGTAATTGATGTAAAATCTAAGCAGGTCATTGGTGTTATTCATTCACTTGTTGATAGGTGGAACACCTTCAAACAAAACATGCCACCTCCCGCTTCATACCCGGCCACTAATACTAACATTGAAACTCATGGAAAATCTTGGTGAACTTGCGATGCACTTCCCAAGAATAATCATGAAAATATGGAATCAACCCCTCAAAAATATCCCCTATAACACAAACACGTCCATGGATACTCATGATCTCATCACCACATACCGTCCATCCAGGAGGTGGATCCTCACCTTCCACACTCTCTCACGGGACTAGCCATCTTAATCTGATAGATGCCTCATCCTCAAACTATCTATGAGGGTAGAATTCATATCTAAGTATGATAGAAAAGTATTCTTTTGACTCTCATGAACCCCTAAATTCATCTCAAAGAACAATGCCATAAGCTTCCACTTGCTACTAGCATGTTGCACAACCTGTATCTGAGTACTCCTGCTTAGTAAATTGGTCTTGTATTGCACTTACCCGGCATATAAGAATTCTCAAAGTCATATGAATGATGGTAATATACTAGCCACCACTACATCCAATTCATATATCGTTGTGTAAAAATGTACTTGAGGCTTTAGTGGTCCATATACACCAACAAATGCTCTCACCATAAATTGTTTCTACCACAACGTTAAGCATGAATGATATCAGCTAACTTGAGATTATCAATCGGGAAATTCCTCTCGTGAGACCTCATCTACCAACACCCATACAACATGACTCAATCTACCAACATCATTACTACCCCAAACCCACACATTAATCATCATAGTACACCATGTAAATATTTCACTTTGCTAGAAGTATTAGGAATGTTGTGGATATCAACCTTCCTTTATCCTCTTGAAAGGCTGTATCACAAGATTCAAACCACATTAACTACAAACCCTTGTTAGTCAAGCCTGTTAATAGGGAAATTAAGCCTGATAATTCTTTTATAAAATGTATATAGTAAATATCTATCCCAAAGAAACTCTATATTTCAAAGAATATATGGGGGTATTCCCAAGAAAATACAGGTCTCAAATTCTCCGAGAACACAGATACACCATTATCCATGATGATGTGACCCAGGATGTGAATCTAAACCATCAAAAATTGGCACATCCTGAGCTTAGAGAATAAATTATTCACTCTTAGTGTTTTCAAAATTATCTCAAGATGGTTGGCATGGTCATGTCGATTATGAGAATTCACAAAGATATCACCCACAAAAACCACCATAATAGAGTCCAAATAAGTTTGGAACACTCGGTTCATCAAATCCATGAAAACTACTAGTGCGTTCATGGTACCTAGTAGAATAAAAAATTACTAATATAGGCCATAAATGGTATGAAATGTTGTGTGTGGTATCTATGTAGCTCTAACATGAACCTAATTGTAACCTTTCCTAAAATCGATTTTCTAGACACTTGAGCTCCTCAAAGCTAATCAAATAGGTCATCTATCTGTGGAAAGGCATATAAATTTTTAACCATCAGCTAGATCAATTTTAAATAGTCAATTCATATCCTAATATTTCCATCCACCTTTCCAAAAAGAGAACATGTGAACCCCATAGAGAAGTATTGGTCCGAATAAATCCTTTCACCACAATATCATATTACTTCTACATGAGATCATGTAAATCTGTTGTAGCCATCCTATAAGGATTATTGGATACATGTGAATCTTTTGAAACCCACATGATGGAGAAACCAACCTCTCTATCTCGTGATATAAACTATAAAAGTCAATAGGAAACACATCCCCGAAACACTCAACCACCGGAGGGAAGTCCTCTTGACTCACTCCCAAATCATCCAGACACAATCTATAGATACAATCTATCATTATATCGATCCCACGATGCTCGGGTCTAGCTCAAATATCCTAGAAATCCAATTCCCCCTTGGGATTAAACACTTCACCCTCTGGTGATGTGAAAGTAATCGTCATTTGTTAGTAGTCAATGTGTGCTCGATATGTAACTAACCTATCCTTCCTGGGAATGATGTCAGATCCTATCATCTAAAGGGAATATAAACTCCAGAAAAAGTGGCACCCACCAACCTCAAGGGGAAAATCTATACACTAGATCACATCACCCATTCTAATTCCTAAAAGTGTTTCTAGCATCGTAACACCCTCAGAAAGAAAAACAGGAAACCCAAGGCATTTAACCACCAATGAAAATATAAAACTATATGATTCACCTATATAGAAATGAGATTATTCAATAGTTTAAGATACTAGGATTGTACCTCTCGTGATAGTTGACTTGAGATCCTTCTCTTATTGGTTCTATTATACTACATAAGTTTGTAATGTACCACAGCCATGTGACAATGCATGTCTACCCTAGGCCGATTCACCCTACTAACTCTAAGAACATGGTGTCGAGATACTATGGCCATGACCACCAGTACATTGGCATGACCGATGTACAATACTCTTGCTCCTTGTCTATCATAGAGATGAAGAACTTTCTCCTCATCCATATATCAGAGCAGACTACTACCACCTACAACTAAAGGGAAAGTACGATGGAACCGAGGAATGTTCCCCATCATATTCTAAGATTGTCACTCACTTGGATCATGGTCTGACTGATTATTCATGTGGACACACCAACCACAATATTGGGAATACACCAAGCTACCTATACCCATAGCTGAACTAGAATTCATTTTGTGGGAGTCATTAAAATGATGATTCCTGCAGGAAGATTCATATCCATTGGGTTGGGAAATAGAACTCCATGGTTCGGTACCCTAAACATCCCTTAGGTTTCACTGCTTAATAAGCACATGATTTACAAGAACTGTGATAGAATTCAACTAGAACATGTTGACCTGAGATTTGATAGCATATATGAGACCATCCTCGAAGTGTCTCTCCCTCAAGAGAACATTACTTTGATACATTGTCTCAAAACACTCCTTCACTATAAATTGGGGCGATTATTCAATAAATGTCATCGTTACCTATTCCAGATGCATGAACTTACTAGCCCACTCTTCTCATAGTGTTGAAGGGTAAAATTAGTTGAAAATGGATATAGAAATCAGTACAGCCCATATTCTTCAGCCCTTCATCCTGGCTCAAAATGTCACTTCATCACTTCACTACTCAACATAGAATTCAAATCATGAACTTCACAAACTTCTTTGAATGAATCTCTATATTCTCAAAAATTAATTACATGGTATATAGCCATAGTTTTGTAGCATGTATACCATAATCTCTTAAAAATGTGTAAGGATGCTACTACACGAACACCTACCTCAACTCAACCCTATATAGGGGAGGTTGTGGTGCTCCCTGTAATGTTTGTACATATCGAAATAATACCTCATAAAATAGAGACGGAGTGCCTGTTTTAGGAAAAACTTTTGGTGTCCCAACTCGCACTAAAGGAGGATAAACCAATATCCCTAGCCTACAACCTCCGGAGAGTGGTCTTTGACTCCCTTGCGATGTATGGAAGAAGGTATCCTTGGTGGAATCTATCTATAATGACAAACAAACACCGTAGAAAATGACGAAATCAAAGCATGCATCTAAAAAGCACAGTATAGTTCATAACCCTTCTAAAAAACACATGTCAACCCACAACTTTCTCCCTAATCAAGGACTATATTAGGAATATCCAATGAAGCACTAGAAACAATGCCTCTTTCCCACCAAAAATCTGAGTCCAGTTCATGTATCTATCCATATTTCCATGTTTCCATTCCATTCCCACATTCAGTTATCCTTGAAATTTCACCATGGGTTTACTAATATTGAATCCATGATGTCTCATAACACCTCAGGAACCCATAACATGGTTCCTATTCCAATTAACACATACATAAATTTTAATTCAGTGCTTTACTTTCATTGGTGTGTCATTTCCCAATCCACAAGGGCCCATAATCCTTATTAATTGAAAGATGATATCACTTCACAATACACTACACCCAAACTAACACAACAACAGGCACAACTATCACAACAACAATCATTATAGCATTCTATATGTAATGGTTCCTAAATGGAACGGAATATTGGATGGAATGTAATTTCTAACAAGTTACTATATGATGCATTAGATGAAATACCCTCATCTCATCAGGTTGCAACTAAAATAGAACCGACAATTGCATCACAAGTAATATAAGAAATAATGTTTTCACCAAATGGTGAAATAAAATATACTATAATATTCAAAATCTTGAAAGTCTTAATTCAGTTTGAGGAAATTTAGATTTTCATTGTAAATAGGGAAGCTACTCCCGATAACATTTTATTACCAAATATGATTTCCTTCCTATCTCAGCCTATTATTTCTAAACAGTAATGAAACCATAAGGAACTCCTCTAATAACAATTTTTAACATCCTGGAGAAACATTCCACTCAGCTGTTCCCCAATCTCGGTTGGCTACATGGTCTCAAGATAATATCCCCATACTCCAGAGGTTGTTCAATAGAAGTGAGGGCCTATGTATGTCATTTGGAAGACTATTTTCTCATTACCAGAGTATGTCACAATGTATGTCAATCACTTCCAATTGCAGAAGTAGACACAATTAGCGATCAACAGATAAATAGATAATAAGACATGAATCTATAACAAGATAGTTGTGTCACATATATAATGATGCTAATAATAAATTTATCTAGAAATCATCCAAAATAGGTACATGTAATTACAATGAAATACACATATCCAAAAAGATATAAAATACATAAATGATTCTATAGAATCCCAAGCCTCATATTGGTCCTATGATCCCCTGCACCAAATCTATATTTAACCAGATGTGTTATGGACATTAACCTACCATCACCTACAACCATGTAATCTATTTGGGTCCCCATGGAGGCCCAAAAAGGCTATGAGATGAACATCCTGGCAGGTAACCATGAATAATCTATACAGTTCTATCAACAATATGTAATGGGTTGTAAAGTGTATGTGAAGAAATAATGTAAGCATGAATTCCCATGGCACAAGTCCCCTACAATAATTTAAAACAAAAATCCCATCAAGGGTCCATGAAGATAGATTCATCTCTTAAAAATAAAACTCTAAAAAAGTAAATAAGTCACACGACCATGTCGGGTGTCCATCCATATATTTTAACCCACATCCACTCCAAATAAATAAGTATATACCCCAACGGTTAGATCCAAGGTGTCGCATACCAGTGAATCTATGTATGAAGTGAATAACCTGAAGGGTTGGATCCAATGTGTAGAAGACCAAGGCATCCACATCGAGTCCCATGGGAATCCTAGTGAAAACTCGATCTGGGCATTTGTTTGAGTTCTAGTAGAATATATGCCAAAATGTCCTATACGATGCTAAGAAATATGGGTCCACAGGGTAGCAAGGCCTGAGGAATCCCACAGAATCATAACACAAAGGGTAGAATCATACCACATATCCCACTATCGCATTAGAGATCCACATATAGAAGTATATAGTGTGGAATCCTACAATTTTAATACATAACATTTCATTACATTTTACATACAGAGGATCTTTAATGTCTAGTGTCTTGGAAATTAGGAACAATAAAACATCAATACAACATAAATCATTATTCTAATCCACTTTTAACGCTTTATAATAAGATCATATTTTGTAAAATTACTACCACTCATATCCTGAGACATACATCAAAGGAAAGGGTGAGTAGAAGGCCCGGTAAAGGTAAACAAGGGAATAAATATACTTGTGATATCAATAAGAACATGAATAACAACATAACTATATGTGCAATGGATGTATAGGCATATCATAATTAAAAGAACATGAAACATAGCTTGAATATGTGGCTACAACATTAAATTTAGACATTCATGAACATATCACAAAGGTTCATCCCCAAGGTGTCATAAATATTACCATGGTTATTCACCCAGGTATCGTGAAACTTGTCATCTCTAGAGATTAAATCTGTACCCAATGCATTGGAGCGCTATCAGGGTCCACCATTAATATGTATTTACATAAATGTGAGACACATAGATCATATTCAAACATTTCATAAATAACCCATAGAGAATAAAAGAAATGGGTTACATTTAAAAATCATGAAGTTTTAAAAGCTCTTAAAAATAAGATCATTATATCATTTATAACCCATAGAAAGGGAGTTAGGGTTATATGTATGTCCATTACAGAATCAAATATATCATATTTATATATTTATGAACACCCATAGAAACTAAATAGGTATGGTTATTCACATAAATAAACAAGGTAATTTCTTGAGATAATGAGATAGAAATTTTGAGGCGAAATTTCTGTAGCATAACGGCTATATAACATGGTTTTAGAAAACATTGGAAATGGAGGGTACAAGAGTAACCAACTAATAAATAACTTATAATAAAGTATAAATATAGAACAACATGGATGTAAGAACATTGTATGTAAATTTGAATGACATACCACCTGAAAAGGAAACATGAAATAAAAGAGAAGACGTGATTCCTTTTACGAGAAATTCGGCAGCCTAACGACGTCACTTATAAATTCAAAAAACAAATAGATGAGAGAAGATAAGGGACTCTAATCACTTGGAAATAAAATGGAAAGTAATAAGAACATATAATAACATACCCTCCACATAAATAGATGGAAAATATAAGACACAACATAAATGAAGTCATGACTAAAAAGGAGGGTGAAAGGATCCCTTACCTTGAAGAGTAACTTCGAAAGCATGAAGGTCGGGACCTTGGGATGCTTGAGGGCACCTTGGGAGGACTAATTGGGAGGTAAAGTGACCATAACATCTTTGAGGAGGATTTGGAAATGAAAATAATGTGGTAATGTCTTGGTATTTATATGATAAGTGAGGGGACAAGTCATTAATGGCCAAGGGACACCTCATCGGTGGTATTGGAAAAACCATGGGCATTCCCATGGTATTTTCCCATGGTATAGGCCACGTGGTACACCTAATACCTTATCTTAATATTAATAAGTCAAAAAAATTATTACATAATTATTACACCCTTAATGATGTCATTAAACACCCGAAACTATAAACGGTATTTTCACTATTCACTGAAAATTCATTTTTTTTAGAAAAATCCCCAAAAATAACCTTAACCTAATATCGATGCTCTAAATTCAAAAAAGAACTCCATTTTTTAAAAATAATTTTCCAAATAATTTTAATTTAATTTTTAATTAAAAACACTATTCACATGAAATAATTAATACTTTACTAATAATTTCTTAAAACAGATATTTACCTATTTTATTGAATTACATTACTTAATCAAGGTGCCTAAATTATATTAATACTTCCATTAAGTGTGATTACCAAGCCATTTGGTCACATTACTAATCCTAAGCATAAAATCACTTTTCATAATTTACTATTCACAAAAAAATAAGTTGATCTTATTAGATTCTAAATATCTTATTGAACACATTTATAGAAGACCAATTTTTGAAAATCATTACACATCATTAATTATTTAAGATTTACATAAATATTTTCAAATATCCCCTTTTCCAAAATTCATCAATATGCATCCTATATTTATTTGAATATCTGAAAAAAAACACGCTTCACCATAGGAAGAAATCACAATTTTATTTATCTCAAAGGATTACGCATAGTATCTACGGTCTCGTTACATATCCCCTTATAACCCCAGCATAGTACCTAAGTATATGGTGTGCTAAGGTGAGAGAATCTGAGGGTGGTTAGGCCAACATTGCGTGAGTAGTGATTTCTATAAGCCTGAACTTTTCACGAAGGCGATTCCGCTCCAACTTCACATGATGAAGTTCGGATTGGGTTTGGTCTAGAGAAAATCTCAAAGGTGCTACCTCCTTCCTGAGTTCCGTCAGATGGGCTTCGTACGGCCTGAGTCTACTTGAGGAGGCCATCAAATCTTCTCTCTGTATTAATTAACCAATATCACTTGTATTTAGAGATAATAATCGCAACATTTAGTTTCCAACGGTCATATTGAGCAATGGTAATATAACAGTTGAAACCCAATGGTGTCATTTTAATTATAATCACATGATTAATTAAAGAATATAGTTTTGTTGAGTATAAACTAAAATAACACACAAAATTAGGAAACAAGAATTCATTCAAAATTTTGGGTTGTTACATTCTTCCCCCCTTAAGAAATTTCATCCCTGAAATTTTAACTCGTATCCTCAAAAAAGAAAAGGTGTGGGTACTTCTGCCTCATAGACTCCTATGGTTCATAGGTGGCTTCATTATATTTGCAGTTTTTCTACAACACCTTAACAAGGTGGGTAGTCTAGTTGTGTAGAACCTTGTCTCTACGATCCAAGATCTCCACCGGCTACTCCTCATAAGAGAGTTCATGTTCCAGTTGTACCACCTCTGGGTTTAGTACATGTGAAGGGTCAGGTATATACATCCTCAAGAGGGATACATGGAAGACATCATGAACTTGTGATAGATTTGGAGGAAGTACAAGCCGATAGGCCACCTCTCCCACACGATCAAGGATTTCATATGGGCCAATGTACCTAGGGTTGATCTTCCCTTTCTTCCCAAACCTCATGACTCTCTTCCAAGGTGAAATTCGAAGAAAGACCTTATCACTGACATCAAAATCCATGTCCCTTAGACGGTTGTCATCATAGCTCTTTTTACAACTCTAAGAAGCCTTAATGTGTTGGTGGATGGCAAGGACTTTTTCTGTCATCTGTTGCACAATATCTATCCCAAGAAACTTTCTCTCACCAGCTTCATCCCAACAAGTAGGAGTTATACATCGCTTCCCATATAGAGCTTCATAGGGTGCCATTGGAATGCTCGAGTGGAAGTTGTTTTTGTAAGAGAACTCAACTAAAGGTAGATGTTGATCCCATCCAACCTTAAATTCTATTGAGCACGTTCTCAGAATGTCCTTGAGTGTTTGAATAGTCCTTTTAGATTTTCCATCAGTTTGGGGGTGATAGTCTGTACTGAAATTCAATTCAGTTCTCAGAGCTTGTTGAAGAATTATCCAAAATTTTGAGGTGATCCTTGGATCACGATCAGTTACGACAGAGAGTGGAACTCCATGTACCCTTACCACTTCCTTCACATAAATCCTGGCCGTTTAATCAAGAGATAAATCATCCTGGATAGAGATGAAATGGGTAGTCTTGGTGAGACGGTCCATAATAACCCATATGAAATTGTTTCCTTTGGAAGTTCTCAGAAGATTAGTAACGAAGTCGATAGTGATATTATCCCACTTCCATGCTGGTATGGGTAGTGGTTTTAATACCCCTTTAGGAAGTATTCACTCGGCCTTCACATGATGACATATTAGGCACCTTGAAGTGTAGTCGGCAATCTCCCTTTTTCATGTTATCCAACCAATAATGATCACGAAGGTCCCTATACATTTTTGTGCTTCTAGGATGATTAGAGAAAGTGGAGCTATGAGATTCATCCATAACCTCCTTCATTGTGTTTGGAATAGATGGAACACATTGTCTTGTACAAAATCTCAGTTCGCCTTCTTGATCAATATTGAGCTCAGGAAACTTTCCACCACTTACAACTTCAAAGTTCTCTTGTAACAAAGGATCTTCTTTCTGGGCCTTCTTGATCTTCTCTAGTATTTATGGTTGAGAAATCATTTGGGTTAGGGTTGATGATGTCTCTTTCCTTATAATTCCCATGTCAAGATTTACTAGGTCATTGATCAAAGGATCTTTTTGAATCCTCGTCATGGAAAGAACAACTGGGTCTTTCCTTCTTAATGCATCAGCAACTTTGTTTTCTCTTCCAGGGTGATAATGAATTGAACAATCATATTCTTTAAGAAGTTACAACCATATATTTTGTATCATGTTCAATTCATTTTGTGTGAAAATATACTTAAAACATTGATGGTATGTGTATATATCACATTTCTCCCCATAAAGATAGTGCCTCCATATCTTCAGAGAAAAAAACGACTGCAGCCATCTCCAGATCATGCGTATGATAATTCTACTCATGAATCTTCAACTATCAAGATGCATAAGCAATGACCTTTTAATATTTTATGAGGATTCACCCAAGACCTTTTAGAGACACATCACTAAAAATAATGAATCCTTCTCCACGTGAGGCCAGAGTTAACGCAGGTGCAGTAACCAATCTCTTCTTCCGCTCATGGAAACTTTCCTCACACTCCGTTGTCCAGATGAACTTAACCCCTTTTTGAGTTAACATGGTTAATGGATTATAAAGTCATGAAAAGTTTTTCACAAACCTCCTATAATATCCTACTAATCCAAGAAAACTACGAATCTCAGTTATCATTGTAGGTTGAGGCCACTCCTCTACAACTTTTTTCATTGCAGGGTCAACCGTGATTCCTTCATCGGTTACAATGTGCCCTAAGAAAGTGACGTGTTGTATCCAGAAATTACATTTACTAAACATTCCAAAAATCCTCTTCTTCTGCAATTTTTTCAAAATAACCCTTAGATGATCATCATGCTCCTCTCGACTTTTGGAATATATCAGAATAGCATCAATATAAACTACCACCAAGTCATCAAGTTAGTCCTTAAAAACTATATTCACCAAGTCCATAATAATTGCAGGTGAATTCGTCAGTCTGAAGGGCATAACAACAAACTCATAATGCCCATATCTTGATCGGAATATAGTTTTTGGAATATCTTATTTCTTCACCTTCAATTGATGATAACCAGATTGAAGATCAAACTTAGAGGAGATTTGATACCCAAAAAGTTGGTAAAATAAGTCATCAATTCTTGGTAGAGGGTATTTTTTCTTCACTATGATCCCATTCAGTTATCTATAATCAATGCATAGCCGCATCGATCCATAAATCTTCTTCACAAAGAGAACAGGTGCTCCCTGAGGAGACACACTTGGTCGGATAAATACCTTCTCCAAAAGTTCTTGGAGTTGTTTTGTTAATTCATAAATCTCTACATTTTCCATCCCATATGGGTTCTTTGATATCAGATGAGATCAAGGTATTAGTTTGATGGAGAACTCCAACTCTCTTTCTGGGGGAGGTCCAGGAAACTCCTCTGGAAATAAATCAATGTATTCCTGGACGATGGGGACATTTTATATCATCTAACTCTCATATCCTACTACTTATTCACCGATAAAATCTATAAAGAAGGATATAGGGGGTTCTTTTATACAGATATGGAGTTGATATATCTATCCTTGGAAGATAATTGTAGGTTTTACATTCAAGATTACTGATACTTCCTTGCTTCTGCAATTGATCTTAGCATTATACTTTGAGAGACAGTACATCCCAAGTATAATGTCGAATTCTAGCATGGGAATGACTACTAGATTTGCGATAATACTGTTCTCACTAAAGTAAATACTGGAGTTTCTAAACAGTAACTATGCTTAGATAGTCCCACCAGGATTCTTGACTGACAACTCTACTTTTAGCAATTCAGGGGTTGATTCTAAATTCCTTGAAAACTTGGAGGAAATAAAAAAATGTGTAGAACCAGAATAAAAAAATTACTTTCTAGATTTGAGATGATAACAAGAGTACCTTCTACCACATCATTCGGAGCATCGACTTCAGCTGTTGCGATAGCAAAAGCATGGCCTTGATCCCTTGGACTTTTCTGAGGCTGATGGTGGTTCCCCTCCACTGCCCTCGGATTTGGACAGTGATTGGAAAAGTGCCCATGTTTTCCACACTTGGAGAACTAGATATCAGGTAGGTCCTCCACCATGTTCCCCTTTTCATTTTTTTTGGAAGTTGAAGTTTCACCTCACCATGGAAATTCATCACAATGTCTCTATCTCTTCCAAAATTGTAGCACTTCCCACTCCCAAGCAGGCAGTTCCCCGAATGCTTCTTCCCAAATTTATTACACGTGGGAAGTTGAACTTTCTTTCCTCCTCTTCCCTGATCAAAAGTCCTCCCTATGTTGGGTTCCATAAATCTCTTCTTGTCATTGGATTTTTGGGACCACTACATCTCACCAAACGTAAGCTCGACTTTCATTGCACTCCGCACGATCTCCTCATAGCTATCATAATCTCGGTTGGCTATATTCTTCCAAAGATGAGGTCTAAGTCCACCGAAGAATCTATCAACCTTACCGTTTGGATCCATGAAAAAGCTAGAGGTATATCATGAAAGCCTTGTGAAGTCCATCTTGTATCTTCCCAGAGATTCATTCTCCTTCTGCTTCAGCTCGATAAACTCCTTCTCCATTCTTGTTCTCATGGAATGAGGGAAATACTTATTGGAAAAGATCCCTCTGAACTATTCTCGCTCCATATCTTCAACATCCACTCTTTTCTTCGTGTTTTTTATCAGTTCCCTCCACTAATCAGCATCTCCCTCTAAGCGATAGACAGCAAGGGTGACCTTCTCCTTCTCTGAACAATGTAGCACAGAGAAGATATTATCTATAGATCCGATCCATTGCTCAGCAATAAATGGGTCAGTCGATCCACTAAAGTTTGGTGGTCATTGGTGAATAAAGGCCTCAACAGAATGTTGTTCCCTTCATAGTGAGATTGGACTCTTAGCTTGATTCAAATTATTACTCCTAACTTGAGTCAGCTGGTTCGTCATTTGCATGAATGATTCCATTCCAGCTTCCATCGGAGAGCCGTCAGCGTATGGTCCATTGCAGTCACCATTTTCATGGTTCTTCCTATTTTCCTCTATTTTATAAATGAATAAAATATTAGTGTAAAACTTGTTTCATTTAAGAATATTTTAACTATAAAGGATTCTACGTCTTAAAACATCATGTTTAAACAATTATATTTCTCTATAATTCCTTCATAATGATTCATAAAAAGCTTGCTATTAACCAAACATGTCCTCTTAGAGTGTCATAACCAAGAGTGTTTCAAGGCCCATTTTTGTGCACCAATTCGTGATCGAGTATAGCTCAAAGTGGTGATTTTTGGTATTACCCCTATGTACATATGTGCCAGATCTACCTCTACCTGCTCGTATCCAGACAGGGATGGATTTGTTTAATAAAACACTTACTCAATACTCACAAAAATAGCAGGAAGTTTTCCCTATATTTAATCTTTTCTATAGGGTTCTTCCTGAAGTTTTCATATCCTAATTTCCATAAATAACTAAACTTTCCTTTGATACAAACTGTGGCATCCAACATTTTTAATACATAACTCTTCACTACATTTTACATTCAGAGGATCCTTAAAGTCTACTGTCTTGGAAATCAGAAATATTAAAATTTGAATACAACATAAAACATTATTCTAATCCACATGTAAGGATTCATCATAAGTTCATCCCAAGTAAAATTATTTCCTTTCATATCTTGGAGACAATCATCAAAGGAAAGGGTGAGCAGAAGGCCCAGTAAGGGTAAACAAGGGAATAAGTGCGCTTCTGATATCGATAAGAACTTGAATAAAAACATAAAGATATGAGCAACGTAATTATAGTCATATAATAATGAAAAGAACTTGAAACATAACTTGAATATGTGGCTACAACATTTCATTTAGACATTCATGAACATATCACCAAGGTCCATCCTCAAGGTGTCATAAATATTACCAAGGTTATTCACCAAGGTATCGTGAAACTTGTCATCTCTAGAGATTAAATATTTACGTAATGCATTGGAGTGCTATGAGGGAACACCATTAATATGTATTTACTTAAATTTGATCCACATAGATCATATTAAAACATTTCATAAATAACCTAATGATAATAAATGAAATAGTTTCATTTCAAAATCGTGACGTTTTAAAAGCTCTTAAATATAAGATCATTATATCATTTATAACCCATGGAATTGGAGGGAGGGTTATATGTATTTCCATTCCAGAATAAAATATATATTATTTATATATTTATGAAAACCCATAGAGAAGAAATAGTTCTGGGTATTCACATAAATAAACAAGGGAATTTCTTGAGAGAAAGAGATGGAAATTTTCAGGCGAAATTTCTGCAGCATAACGGCTATATAACATGGTTTTAGAAAACATTGGAAAGAGAGTGTACAAGAGTAACCCACTCATAAATAACTTATAATAAAGTATAAATATATAACAACATGGAGTTAATAACATGGTATGGATATTTTAATGACATACCACATGAAAAGGAAACATGAAACAAAAGAGAAGTCGCGATTCCATTTACGAGAAATTCGGCAGCCAAACGGCGTCACTTAAAAATTCAGAAAACAAATTGATGAGATAAGAAAGGGTCTCTTGTCATTTGGACATAAAATTGAAAGTAATAAGAGAATAAAATAACATACCCTCAACATAAATATACTGAAAATTTAAGAAACAAAATAAAAGAAGTCAAGACTTAATATGAGGATGAAAGGATCCCTTGCCTTGAAGATTAATATTGAAACCATGAAGGTCAGGACCTTGGGAGGCATGAGGGAACCTTGGGAGGACTCCATCGGAGGTAAGGAGACCAGAACTTCATTTCGGAGGATTGAAAAATGAAAATAATAGTGGAATGGCTTGGTATTTATATGAGAAGTGATGGGACACGTCATTGATGGCCAAGGGACACCTCATTGGTGGTATTGGAAAAACCATGGGCTTGCCCCTGGTATTGGCCACTTGGGACACATCATACCTTATCTTGTTATTACTAAGTCAACCAGATTTATTACATAATTATTACATCCTTAATGATGTCATTAAACACTGGAAACTAAAAACTGTATTTTCACTATTCACCGAAAATTTATTTTTTTCAAAAAAATCCCCAAAAATCACCTTAACCTAATATCGATTCTCTGAATTCAAAAATAAACTCCATTTTATAAAAAAAATCTAAATATTTTTAATTTAATTTTTAATTAAATAACACTATTCACCCGAAAAAACTAATACTTGACTAGCAATTTCTGAATCAGTTATTTTCCTATTTTATTGAATAACATTACATAATCAAGGTTCCTAAATTATATTAATACATTATTTAAGTGAGATTACTAATCTATTTGGTCACATTACTAATCCTAAGCGTAAAATCACTATTCATAATTTACTATTCACAAAAAAAATAAGTTGATCTTATTAGATTCCAAATTTCTTATTGAACACAATTCCGAAAGACCATTTTTTGAAAATCATTCCACATCATTAATTATTTAAGGTTTACATAAATATTTTAAAGTATCCCCCTTTCCCAAAATTCATCAATATACATCCTATATTTATTCGAATATCAGAAAAAAAAACACAAGCTTCACCAAAGGAAGAAATCACAATTTTATTTATCTGAAACGATTACACATAATAGATACAGTATCGTTACATAGCCCCTTACAACCCCAGCATAGGACCTAAGTGTAAGGTGTGCTATGGTGAGAGACTCTGAGGGTTCCTCGGCCAACATTGCCCGAGTAGTGATTTCTATAAGCTTGAACTTTTCCTGAAGGCAATTCCGCTCCAACTTCACATGATGAAGTTCGTCTTGGGTTTGGTCTAGAGAAAAGCCCAAAGGTGCTACCTCCTTCCTGAGTTCTGTTGGATGGGCTTAGAATGGCCCGAGTTTACTAGAAGAGGCCATCAAATATTCTCTCTGTATAAATTAACCAAGATCACTTGTATTTAGAGACAACAATCACAACAGTTAGTTTCCAATGGTCATATTGACCAACGTTCATAGAACAGTCAAAACCCCACGGTCTCATTTTAATTATACTCACATCATTAATTAAAGAATATATTTATGTTGAGTATAAACTAACATAACAAAAAAATTAGGAAACAAAAATTCATTCAAAATTTCGGGTCATTACACAAAACATCTAACAAACCATTCATTAAATTCATTGTTTTTGAAAAATTGATCTCGTATGAGTATACCCACCCAATTAATCAAGTACAAGTCATGAGTATACCCACTCATGCACTCCATTTATCATTAACAATTAATATGGAAATACCCTCTCATATTTCCCATTTAACATTACATTAATCAATTCATAAAGGTATACACACCCATATCATCACATTTTCAATTTAACATATCTGGAAAATTAACCAATCACCATTGATTATACCAACCCCTTTAACCATTTTCTTTTTATGAATTTGATCATAAATGTAATGGAATAAAATGACATCACTAAGAATTGATGTAGTACATTTCTTTTTAAATATACCAAAACCATTTAAAAATTAATTGGCTTCCAGTAATGAGGAAAACACAAGAATTCACCACATGGGTGGTTTAATAAGGCTTAAACGGGTTAATTACATAAAAACACCCCATGGATGATCTTGATTTGAAGAATTAGTTCCAATGCACCTAAATGGTTTTTATATTCATCATCACTAGGTCCATCTACATTTATTAAATGTGACTCACTCAATAACGGGGGCTGCACTAGAATGTATGATGGGCGGCATATTGGATGAATGCTCGAAAAGCACCAAAAAATCCAATGAAATTCATACACCACCTACATATAGTCGGTAGTATAGATCTCATCCACTATTGAGTCTTGATTCGTCTAGTTTTTGGATAAATCTGAATAACAGAATAAGAACGTAATATTAAGTCATATGAGCCTAAAAATAGCACAATCATTGTTCCAAAGATTCAAGAATGGCTAAAAGGAAATGAGGACCTATCGTTACATATCCAAAGAGACAAACCATGATAAGATCGGAGGTCAGATGGAATACCGAGATCAATCCTTATGTTAGGCACCAAATGGGATCTCCCAACATAACCACTATCATGTGATTCATTGAGGATAATCCAAAAATGGTTTTCAAACAATTCAGGTGCATTTTGGTTTTTTTCCCAAAAAAGAGGGTCACAGTGTTTCTACACTGAGTTTGTCCAACCATCTAGAGACCATATATGTTTCTCTCTAACCTTGGTGCATAGTGCATAGTTACCCCGCAAAGTCTGAATAACCATGACATAACTCTATATCAAAAGTCTAAAAAATTTCATACTTTTTGCATGGTCATGCAGCTGCTACCGCATGATGTCCTCAACTGTGTGGTCACTATTGTCTACTCTCGCACATTTAGCTTAATCGTGCAACCTTTATGACAAACCTACTATTTATTACACATTAAAACATGATTCATTAGAAAAACATCACTTGATACAATATAGAATATCGAGAGGTCTAGTTTCTTTGGGGATTATGATCATTACATAACAACATAAAGCATTAAATACAATATCTTTATTGAAAATGTCCTTTACATGACCACTATATCCCCTCATACTTAGCATTGGACGGGATAACCTATGGACATGCATAAAATAGGGTGAACTATAAATCATAGTAATAGAATAAACATAGTATAACATGTGGAATACAATACATGTAATACTGTAATAATATGAATGGTTCATAAAAGAATATTGAACTAAAAGTCATGTTAATTCCTGCTAATCATAACATGGAAATGTGGGAACAACAATTAAATATTAAATTATCATGAGCCAAGACTAATTGCACATGGAGCATGAGAAAACCCTCATGGTACATTATTCATGAATAAAACCATGTTGCACTTGAATTATAATGAGTCAACACTCATTGCACATGACGTATCATTATACTATACTTTTCCCAATGCATTGGAGCTCTATCAGGGCACACCCTTATTTTGATGTGTGCTTCCAGAGGATTTGGAGAGGCTTGAGAGATGCTTCTTGGGAACTTAGGGTGCCTTGGGAGGATTATAGAGAGATTACGGTAGAGGTTAGATGAACTCCAAAGGCTTTGAGTGATGAGGAAGTGGCAGTTTGGGTGGGATTATAAAGGGAAGGAGAAAGAATATTTTATTATTTAGGTTTGGGACACCACATATTAAACTAACCAAAACCACAATCCAGACCATGGTTTTTTCCAATGTTTTTTGAAAAATGTGAGTGAAAAAAATTATGAGGCCAATATCCGAACTTCTTAAATTAATTAAGTTGCTTATGTGGAGGTGAGTCATAATATCAATGAAAACAATTTTAAAAGACAAAATGTTTTATAAGTCTTGGAGGGTCCATTAATTCCTTGTAAAATAAATCAAACAAATCTAAAATCACATTATTATAATGGAAAAACATATATTGGACGAACATAATGTTTATTGTATTTTATTACACCACTCTTGAGTCATTATGATATCATAAAACACATTATATGTTTAAACAATATTAAATTTTTACCCCAAAATTCGACGGTCTCAGAAAATTATGAAGAATTCACTATTGGATAATTTTTAAATCATGATTCCAAAAATAATATTAATTTTATCTAAATAATTTTCTAAATATGTGAATTTTTAATTTTAAAATAAAAACTGACATTTATCGAAAATTCATAGATTTGGACAAAAATTGATTTCAAACCGTAATAAAAATTGCAATTGCATTCATAAAATTATACGATCATTTATATTTAATAAAAAGTAATTTAATAATAATAATATTTTTTTAAAATATTATTTAATTCAAAAATCCATTAATTAAACAAAATAGATTTCTTAGTTGAATATTAACCAAAAATACTATTAGCGCGTTAAAAACAATATAAAAATTAATAATAATAAAATGAACGTATATTCTCTATAAAAGAAATATGTACATAATCATAGTAACCGGGTCTTATTACATTACCCCTTATAACACCCGCATAAGACCGAAGGGTAAGGTGTTTGATGGTGACAGACTCCTGGGGTGCCTCATATAACATCGCTCAGGTGGTAATCTCTATTAACTTCCACTTCTCCCGTAGTCGGTTCCGCTCAAGTTTAATGTGTTCATGATCATCTTGGGATTGGTCAAGATTGAAGCCCAATGACACCAACTTCTTTACAATCTCTTACAAATGGGCTTCATACCTAGAATTTCTTCTATATGATGCCATCACATCCTTTTTATGGGAAAATTGCATTTGATAAATCCCTATATTTATACTAATCATGTGATCAATGTTCAATGACTATATTAGAAACAGTCACAATTCTTAATGGTATTTTAAAATCCAAAACATAGAATCAAATAAATTCATAAGTTTTATATAACCATAATAACATATTAAAATATACCAAGAGAAATTTTCATTATTAAATTTTTGGGTCGTTACAATCATCCCCCCTTAAGAAATTTCACCCTCAAAATTTCATTTTACCACTCTAAAACAAATGCAGGTAACTCTGTATCATCATTTCCACTGATTCCCACATCGCTTCATCAAGCATATGGTTTTTTCACAACACCTTGACGAGGGGAGTTGTCTTATTTTGTTGATCATTTCTCTATGATCTAATATCTTCACTTGTTTCTCCTCGTAAGAAAGATCATCTTACAGTTGTATTACCTCTGAAAAGGCTACATGTGAAGGGTATGGTATGTACTTTCTTAAGAGGGACACATGAAATACATAATTTACTTTTTCCATTGTAGGTGGAAGTTCTAGTTAATAGGCCACAGCCCCAACACGATCAAGAATATCTAAGGGTTCGATGTACCTATAACTTAACATCCCATTCTTTCCAAACCTCACGACCTTCTTCCATGGGGATATGTGTAGAAATAACATGTATCCAACTTTAAACTCAAGATCTTAGTGAAAGTTATCTATATAACTCTTCTGTCAACTTTGGACTACATTGATTTGATGTTAAGTGGTTTTATCCTTCTCCACCATTTCTTCGTCCATTTCTGGTCCTAACAGCTTAGGCTCACAAACATAATCCAAACATGTTGTTGTTCTAAACCTCTTCTCATAAAGGGCTTCATGAGTTTCCATTCATATGCTTGAGTGGAAACTATTATTATAGGGGAATTATACCAGAGAAAGATATTGATCCCAAAATTGATTAAATTCCTTTGATCATGATCTTAACATATCTTCCAGTGTCTTAATAGTTAGCTTAGATTGGACATCTATTTGAGGATGATCGGTCATACTAATGTTCAGTTCAGTATCCAGAGCATGTTGAAGACTCTTTCAAAACATAGAGTTCAATCGTGGATCTTGATCGGATACAATAGATAGTGGTACTTAGTATATCCTTACCACTTTTCTGATATATATCTGTTCTTGTTGATCTAATGATAAATCCTCCTGAATTGAAATGAAGTGTGCAAAAATTGTAAAATGATCCATAGTAACCCAGATTGTATTGATTCCATTGGATGTATTCGGATGTCCAGTGAAAAGTTCCATGGTGATGTTCTTTCATTTCCATGCTGGTATGGGCAATGGATTTAACATCCCCTTAGACTTCTTCCTCTCTACCTTCACTTGCTGACACACCAATCACTTTGATGTATACTCAAAAATATCCTTCTATGCTCTCCAAGATCTTGATTTATCATTCTGTTTCCTGGTTGAATAGTGAAATTTGAACTATGTGCATTATCCAAAATTTCATTCTTCATCTCCGGACTTGATGGACCACATTGACTTTTCCCAATTCCTTCTTCATTAACATTGAAATCCAAGGATTTCCATTTTCTGATATCTTCCACTTTCTTCTAAATTCCAACATCATCCTTTTGAGAATCCTTTATCTTTTCCATAAGTTACGGTTGAGAAATCAATAGTGAAGGGATTAATGATGTTCCCATATTTATGATTCCCACATCCATATTCTTCAAATCTACGAAGATTGGATCCTTCTCAATTCTATTAAATGATTGAATCACTAGGTCTTTTCTAAGTAGATAATCTGCAACCTTGTTCACTTTCCCAAGGTGGTAATGGATTGATCAGTCATAATCATTGATCAACTCTAACCATCTTTTTGGGCACATGTTCAACCCTTTCTGTGTGAATATATACTTAATTCTTTTTTAGTCCATATATATTTATCACTTCTCCCAAAATAGATAATTCTGCAATATTTTTAAAGGGAATATCACTGTAGCCAACTCCAGATCATGTGTTGAATAATTCTTCTGCTGAACATTCAATTTCATTAATGCAAAGACATTTCCTTTGTCATTTTGCATCAACACACAGTTCAGGCCCTTCTTCGATGCATCACTGAATACAACAAAATGTTCTCCACTTGTGGTTAAATTGAGAATGGGAGTATTGATAAGCCTCTTTTTCAACTCCTTGAAGCATTCTTCACATTCATCACTCTATGCAAACATTACTCCCTTACGATTTAACTTGGTAATAGGGTTGGACAATCATGTGAAATTTCTCCCAAATTGTTGATAATATCCAGTTAACCCCACGAAGCTACGGATATCCTTTACTGATGTAGGCCTCGGTCATCACTCTATTTCTAATATCTTGGAGGGATCCATAGATATCCCATTGCTTGTGATGATATGGCCCAATAATGTGACCTCCTTCAACCATAACTCACACTTTATATACTTTTCACAAAGATTCTCCTTTCACAAGGTCTCTATTGCAGTTTATAGATTCACCTCTTGATCCTCCTTGATTTTGGAGTATATTAGAATATTATCTATAAAGACTACAACACTTTTGTTGAGGTAATCTCTAAAGACTATATTTATCATGTCCAAGATGACTTATGGAGCATTAGTGAGTCCAAAAGGCAATACTATGAATTAATAGAGTGAGTACCATGTATGAAAAGAAATATAGGGAATATCTTCCTTCTTCACCCTTACTTGATAATATTTCGACCAAAATCCACCATGGAGAAGTATTATGATCCACGCAGTTAATTGACAAAGTCATCAATTCATGAAAGAGGATACTTTTTCTTTCTCGTGATTTTGTTGAGCTCATGATAATCAATGCAAAGGAGAATTGACCCATTTTCTCGACAAATAGGACTGGTGCGCCCCATGGAGAAGCACTTGGGAATTTAAACCCTCTATCCAGATTCTTTGGTACTTTTTTCTTTAGCTCCTCAAGCTCTAATGTAGTCATTCTATACTGATTCCTTGATATTGGAAACACCATAAGAATACGGTCAATTGAGAATTCAACATATCTTCATGGAGGAAGACTATGTGAATCCTCCGGAAACACTTCATCAAATTACCTCACAATAGGCATGTCTTCAAGGATGGTTTCCTCATTAGACTCAATCATCTAAGCCAAATATGTGTGCTCATAGGGTTGTAATATCCACACTTGATATGATAGAGCTAAAGAAGATTCATCTTCCTCCTTGCACTTGTATAGAAATGGGGGTCGATTCAACTCATAGAGAGTGATTTCCCTCTAACATCAATTTATGTTGGCTCTATATAGGGACAGTCAATCCAAGCCAAAAATTGCATCAAATTCCACCAGAGGGAGTATGATGAGGTTCACTAGGATGTTCAATTCACTTATTATGATAGGGGGAGTTATATTTATGGGATGAAATGCTTTCCCCATTTGTAGAACACACCGACATCTTTACTTCCATGATTTTTGGTGGGGTTGGGATTGTTCTACACAACATTAGGGATATAAAAGAATGCATATAACTTGAATCAAAAGGTACGTTCACTAATATTGAATGAATAACTAGTGTACTTGTCACCACTTTGTTGTCGGGGTTCACTTTGGTGGTAGTGATGGAAAAATATTGCTCTTGCTACCTTGGAGGTTGTTTGTTTCCTCTGATAACCCTTTTCATAGGGAACTAATTTTTAATATTCCCTGGTTCTTTGTAGTTGAAGCAATCAACAACACATTGAGAGTCAAACGGGGCATTCCACTCCTCTGTTGTAGCCACGGGTTTTTCTTGTCAGTAGTTAACCATTAGGTTCCCTTCACTTTCACACATAAAGCATTTCCTTATCCCCTTTAGGCAATTTCTAAGGTGCTTCTTTCCACACCTTTAGCATGTGGGGTGGTGTATTTTCATTGAACCATTAGATTTATCCATTGTACCACTATAATTGAATTCCAATTTACACTTCTTATACCCATGATGCCCCTAAGATTAGTTGATCTCCATTTTACCATGAGAGCACATTAGAAAATTTCCTCAAAGCTGTTGAAGTCACGGATTGCTTGGGATTTCCACAGGCTAGGAATCCGCCCACCAAAGAGTATTCAGGAGTAAAGACAATGTTGGGGTCGTATCGTTCATGTCTTGTGATTTTTTCCACATACGCCATGATAGATTCTTCATATTGTTTTCTTGAGGTAATGGAATTCCATTCCATATTAAGCTGGAGGGTGCATGGAAAATATTTATTAACAAACATTTTCTGAAAATCCTTCCATTCCAACACCTCTATCTTTTCCTAAAGCTTTATATTTTTGACCAATTTCCACCATTGATCGACATCACCCTTCATACAATAATCTTCCAGAAGAAACTTATCTTGTCTAGAACATTGAAGGATGGTGAAGATCTTTTCAATAGAGTTGATTCATTGTTCGGTGATTGAGGGATCATATAATCCATTAAATGTAACAGTCCTTTGTCTCCTGAAGCTATCGAAGGCAACTTGTTCTTTCCAAGGGGGGGGGGTGAACTTTCCTCATGACCCATGTTTCTATTCAAATCTTTAGTTAACTGAGAGAGAATCTTGATGAAGTTTGTGATACCTTCTCCCATCGGATTGGGCATCTCATTAGCATAGTCATCACATTAATCTTCACATCGATTATTAGCCTGAGTCCTCCTATTAAGGGCCATTGTCTAGAATAAAAGGAATGTTAGGGTAACACATAAATTTTAATCCAAGGAGAAAAATATGTGACTTTAGATAGCTTTTATTTCCTTAACTTATGAATCTATAGGCTTCAATCTATATTATCCGACATATATTCTTAGGGGTTTTTTTAAATTCCCTTAATAATGGTTCATACTAAACTTGTGAATTTACCAATGAATATCCCCACGGAGTGTCATAACAGAGATTGTTGTAAGGAACTTTTTCATGTTCCAGGATACCATGGGTCAAGCCCGAAACTCCTTTTTAGGGTTTTTACCCTTAGGTATATCTGTGCCAGTGCTGCCTCTACCTAATTGTATCCAAACAGTGATGTATTTTCTTGATAAACAACATACTCATTGCTCACCAAAAATATGGATGATTTTATTATACATAGTCTTATCCATAAGGCATTCACTAGGGTTTTATAATCCTAATCCCAAAAATAACAAAACCTATCCTCAGATACCAACTATGACAACCCTGCTCTTTATTACACAATAAAACATGATTTATTACATAAATATCACTTGATAAAACATAGAAGATCAAGAGGTCTACTGTCTTTGGGGTTTAGGATCATTACATAACAACTTAAAACATGAAATAAAATATCTTTATTGAAAACTTCCTTTACATGACCTCTACAATCCCTCTTACTTAGCATTACATTGGACAAACTATGGAGATGCATAAAAAGGGTGAGCTATAAATCTCAGTAAGGGAATAAACATGGAATAACATGAGGAATACAATACATATAAGAAAATAGGCATATAAATAGATCACAAGAGAAAAATGAATAGAAAGGAATGATAATTCATGATAATCCAAACATAGAAATGTGGAAACTACACATAACATTGAATTAGCATGAGCCAAGGCTCATTGCACATGGAGCATGAGTAATCCCTTATTGCACATGAAGCATGAGTAAAACCTCATTGAAAATGAATTTTCATGATTGAACACTCATTTCACATGATGTATCGTTATACTATACTTTACCGAATGCATTGAAGTGTTATCAACTCGCACCCTTCTTAAACATTTCATTTCATGTATAAGTGTGCCACATTGATAATACAACAAGGAATCAATCATCATCATTTATTACATGATAAATGGATGTGGAATACAAACAAAAATAATTATAATAAATAATTAAATGTTCATAAAGTTGAATACCCTTGATAGATAAATGCTCATGGTATTCACTACACAATGACATTGGCTAGGAAAATCGTAGTGCAATTTCTACAGCATAACGGCGTGAAATAAGAACTCATAAAAAATGGTTGATGAGAGAGAAAGGGGATAATCATCATATTTAGAGAAAATGGATAGTAATGGGGTCATATAGATACATTTCCCAACAAATTTAATGGAATATAGATGAATAATAAAAAAAAATTACTTGGATGTAAAAGAGGAGAGAGAAATCCCTTACGGAATTTCGGCATAGTAATGGGTGTACATTGGAGGTATTAAAGGGAGAGAAATGGGTCTCCAATCATCCAAACATAAAGAGGTATGGCTGGGGGACGTGAAAAATCATACCCTAAAATTTTTAGTTGAAAAAAAGGGCATAATAACTTAATGAAAAATGGACAAAATTGGGAAAGGAATAAATCCCTTACTTGGATGTGTGCTTCCAAAAGCTTGGGAGAGGCTTGAGAGGTGATTATTGGTAGCCTGGAGTGCCTTGGGAGGATTATAGAGAGAATATGAAAATGGTTGGTCGAAATAAAAAGGCTTTGAGTAAAAATTATGTGGGATCTTGGTTGGGTTTATACGGGAAAGGAGAGGTAAATCAGTATTATTTAGGTTTGGGACACAACCCATTAAACTAAACAAAACCAAAAACCCACCCATGGTTTTTTCCCATGGTTTTGGAAAAAGGGTATTGGAAAGAAATATTTTATGGGTCCAATGGCTGAACTTCGTAAAATTATAAGGAATCATATGTGGAGGTGAGTCACACTCTCAATGAAAACAATTTAAAAAGACAAAAAGTTGTATAAGACTTGGAGGGTCCACTAAAGATTTTTAAAATAATTCAAATAAATCTAAAACCAAATTTTTATAATTTTAAAACATATATTGGCCGAAAATAATGTTTATAGTATTTTATTACATCGCTATTTGGTCATTATGATGTCATAAATCACATTATATGTTTAAACGGAATTTAATTTTTACCGAAAAATTCGACTATCTCAGAAAATTATGAAAAATTCACCATTGGATAATTTCAAAATCCTGATTCCAAAAATAATATTTTTTGTATATAAATAATTTTATAAATATGTGAATTTTTACTTTTAAAATAAAAACCGATATTTATCAAAAATCCATAGGTTTGGACAAAAACAACTTTCAAACCTTAATAAAAATTATAATTGCATTCATAAAATTATACAATCGTTTATATTTAATAAAAAATAATTTAATAATGATAATATTTGTCTAAAATGTTATTTAATTTAAATATCTATTAATTCATCAAAATATATTTCTAAGTTGAATATTAACTAAAAATGCTATTTGTGCTTTAAAAACAATTTACAAAGTGACAATAATTAAATGAATGTGCATTCTCTATAGAAGAATAATGTACATAATCGTAGTACTAGGGACTTGTTACATACCTATTATAACACCTACATAATACTGATGGGTATGTTGTGAGATTGTGACAGACTCTTGGGGCGGCTCGGATAACATCGCTGATGTGGTAATCTCTATTAACTTCCACCTCTCTCATAGTTGGTTCCACTAAAGCTTAATGTGTTCAAGCTCGGCTTCAGTTGGTCAAGAGAGAAGCCCAGTAATGCCACCTCCTTTACGAGCTCCGAAAAATGGTCTTCGTATGGGGAAAGTCTAATGGATGAGGCCATCACTTCCTTTATCTGTGTAAATTTGATTTTTTAAATCCCTATATTTATACTAGTCATGTGATCATTGTTCAACGACTATATTAGAAACCATCACAATTCTTAATGGAATTTTATAATACAAAACATATAACTAAATATGTACATACATTTTACATAAACATAAGATGATATCTAAATAGACCATGAGTAATTTTCATTAATAAATATTTGGTTTGTTACAACCTCCCCTTCATGGTTTCTTCTAACTCTGTAGCATGCCTAAAACAACATTGATCCTAAGCTCTAGAATCAAAAAAATATCTAAACACCTCTGAAACACCCATGATCATAAGGGGTATATATGTAAGGACATAAATATTATTTTAACAAAAAATAAGAGGATTTTTACCAAGTATGAAAACTTTGGTTCTTACATCTTTTCCATGGGTTATGATGAAATGATGAATTGATCATGAAACCTACTTATTTTAAACAAGTAATGATATGATTATATGTTTATGAATTGAGTTATTATTGTGGTTTATGATATGATGAATTATTTTTTATCTTGTGGGATACATATGTATTATTTTCATTATATTAGGTGTGAGATATATATCTCCCCCTAATGCATTGGTTAATGAATAATGTAATATGATCTCAAAGAGTGCATGTGATGTTCTCCCAAGGCCGAAAGATGTTACTTAAGAGATTTTTCCAAGACTAAAAGAGGGTATATGTCCCAAGCCCAAATAAGTTACATGTGTGGTTATCGAAATCCTAAAATTTTGTGATTTTCATAGTAGATAGAATAGACCAAAGATTTTATATAGTTATATGTATTCTATAACTACATGTATTATGCCTAAGGTTCTTAGGTTCTCTAATTCCTTTATGATCCATGTTTTATTAACGTCTATGATTTATGTCATGGATCGTTTTTCTGATTAATGGTATGAATGGCATGGTTTTCAAATTTTATTCTATCATTCTCGTAACCTTATGTGAATGTTACATCGATTTCTCTCTTGATTTAGCTTATTAATCATATGATATGACACTCAATTATGTTTCTTTTCCCTAGTTTATAAATAATGGTTTTATGTTTGGTATAAAAATAGATATTAGTAAATTAGAAGATAATTCCGGGATGCATTGGAGATCATTCATAAAATAATAAGATGGTTTATCTAGTCTCAAAATAAACTAAACGAATATGGTCCACAAGCATGTATTTTTAAAATGTATTGAATATTCATGAAAAAATGAAATTATATTTATGTATGAGGAGTTTGGGTACCTAAATTGTTGTTAAAATCCACTATTTGTTTTTTTAGAAAAAAAATATGAATTTTGAGGAGGTAATTTAATTAAGGTGATAATGTAACACCCCCAAAATATTAAATTATGTTATTTCCTTTTAAAAAATAACATTTTCAATAGATTGATTCACATGATGCTCTGAACCAAATTGAACCCTGTACCATTATATAATGATTAATATGTAACCCTAAAAATGGTGAGTAAAAATATAATTTACCAAATTATGAAATATATAATGAAATAAAAAATAAATGTGAGTATTGAAACTATCGAATTGATGAAAACTCAATTAGTGTAGATGAATAATTAAAAAGAGGGATTTGTGATTCAAATTGTAACTTTAATAAAAATATAAACTTTTATTAAAGTCTAAAAAATAATCCACCAATTGAAACACCAATTTTTTTAATTATATTATTAAAAAATCAAAAGAAAAATAAAGATAAGTAAAAAAGAATTTTCCAAATATTTCTATGTTTTTATTTCATAGTAAGATTATAATATTTTATAAATTGTATCTAAAATAAAATAATCATAAATTTTAGATTCATAATTTCATTATTAGTAATATATAATATAATAACATTTCTAAAATAGAGTATTTTTGGTGATTAGTAAAAATAATGATTTTGCTAAAAACATTCACTTTTATCTGAACGAAATAATTAATGAAATATTTTTAAAGGACTTATATATATTATATATATTTATAAGTTAAATAAATAATTTTAAATTAAAATTTATTATTTATAGAACCCATTTAAATTATTTTTGAAACATATGTTATATTTTACTCTAAAAAATAATTTATTCACATATTTTAGAAAAAATTATTTTCATTACTTATAGAAATTAAATAAAATTAATTGCTTTAAAATTTTAGATCAATTTTCTTATATTTTTTAATGACATAAAAATCATTTAGGGGCCTCAAATTATGAATACAATAATTAAATTAAATGAACTTGATAATTTTTAAACTATTATTTTTGAAGATTTGTTTCTCAATATTGTGTAATTTTTGTCTAATAAAAAAAATTATTCACTTGTAAAATTGGGATATAATATAATTCTTAAAAGTATATAAAAATATAAATTAACCCTTATTCAATCAGTAAAAAATACAAAATAATATTATGATCACCTATTTTTTTAAACAACATTTTCCATATTTTCAACAATGTTATATTTTTTTAATAAGAAAGTTAATTATCGGTTATGTATAAATTTAAATTAATGATTTGGGGCATAAATTAAATTTTAGAAAATAAATTTTTTTTTCTTAATAGTAAACATATATTTTTAACAAATTAAAAACAACTAGGCTTAAAACTAGTAACCAAGGTAAAAACAGAAATGGTCAAATGTAAAAAACATGTTTCAAATGTGTATATAAAAGTTAAATATATGTGGTAAAATAAGTGGTGGAGACAATATATAATATATATAACCAATTAATACTTTATATATATCATTTTGATTCATTAACCATTGAATAAATTAATGACATCATTAAAAGGTAAGTGTTATTCACAAATGTTCCATTTTCTTCACTTATATTAGCGAACACTTACCCACCTTCATACAACACCAAAAGAATAAAATAAATTCTTAAAGAGAATATATTTTATCATAATATAAAACTATATCATTTTAATTTTTCACTTTTATCAATTATTAATCTTATTCACTTTATTTCGAGGGATACGTTCAAGTGAAAGATCTTGTTACAATTGTGTGTACTACTTAATCCTTATATTTTTATTCATAATCATTCCCATAGAAAATAAAATATCATTATATAAATATATCATCACAATTATTATTTAAATTTAATTTTATTAAACGAAAAAATATATATTAATTATATTACATGCACATATAAAAAAACATTAATTTTCTGATCAACAGACTGCCACTTCCACGAAGTAACATTTTTTATTTTCTTCTAGATTATCATAATTTATCCAAACCACTTAAAATACTTTTACCAAACATAGTAAAATATAATTTGTATCATTAATATTCTATTATAATGATATTATACACTTTATTAACCACTCTCACAAATAGAGATATTGTATTTTCTTGTTTGGGTTGGTTTAACCACCTACATAAAATTGTTATATAAATCTATCATGCATTACAATGAGAACATTAATAATAATCTTATTATAATTAAATAGTAATATAATTATGGTTATGTGGTTATTGAATTTTTATATTATGTTGTTATGTTATTATTAAAATTTCATCTTTGTGTGATAAAACTACCGAAATCTGCTAAGACCAATTCAATTTTCACACACAAATCTGAAAAAACTAGATAGTTGATAACTAACATATGAAAATAAATGGTATACATTAAATGAAATATAACTGAATATGTTAACTAGTATGTTACTTTATAAAAATAATTTTCTGATACTACATGTTAAGTACATTTTCAGAAATAATCAGAAACAATCAGAATTAATGTAAGGGTTCATTGTCTCAAAATTAAATTCCTTGCAACATATTTATGTTATAAACCATGTTTTCTATTTAATGGTTTACATAAATCGCATTTGTTATTTTATATCATTATTTTCTCATTGTTCGTGATATTTCTTTTCTATTTGAAATCATATCCTTTGAGGGTTATTTAGAAAACAGTAATTAATGTTGTATGTGTTTTCTTGTTCTCAATTATGATTCATTAAGACATAATATTTTTTTCACCATGTTTTCCTTGAATGGCGGGATTACTAACCATTAATTTTTTTATATAATTTTTTTATTTCATGGGATATAAAAATTAATGTCATATTCCCTTCATTACAATTATATTTATTAAATTATTACCCCAGTATAAAGGATTCACCGTAACTCAACATTCATTCTATGAGTTATGATCATTCAGTTGAACATATTTCCAACATGTTTTTTATTTTATAACCTTTATTGTATTATATGGTAGTATCACATTTTTTTTATTTGGAGTTAAATTCATAATAAAAATTTTATTTTTGAATATTTCTTACCTTATGGAGTATTTTTTCATAAGGGTTATTGATAGCATACATTTCATCTCATTGAGTTTAGTTTTTTATCAAGAATATTATAATTAAATTATTAGTTTTTCCCATATTAATATTTTATTATAGGGTATTTTATAATCCACTTTATTAAATAATTTTTTCATATAGTGAATATTTTGTTTCACTTTTTGTAATGTTGGTTTTCCACAATGAAAATTTAATTATATTAAAAATATTCCTTTCATAATAAATTGTATTATCATTGGATCCAAATTTCCAAGAGAATATTATAAATCATTTTAAGGATACAATATTGGATATCCGTTTCAAATGTAAATATTTTGAAAAAAAACTAATCATTTTAAAATTATAAATTCCTATCTAAACTAAATGTTTTATTTTAAATAAATGAAACAAATTATGAAATGCCTTTTAAGTATTCACCTCTATTTTCCTTTACATATTCAAAATGATTTACACTCATTAGATTTATGTTCAATTATCTTCCAAGTGATATATATATATATATTCATAATTTTAGGGACTAAACACTCAGTATCATATAATAAGATTCTTTGTATATTCTTGTTTAATACTATTTGAAGCATTCTTTTGCAAGTATTTTCTTCAATTTTTCTAAAACCCATTCATGATTCATTTGTCAAATTAGGGATATATTATTTTTCAAGCATATAACTTCTATTGTAGTTGAATTAGGTGATATTATTCTCTATCAAAGAAATTATTCTTAACTACCCATGGATTTAATAACCATCCATTATGAATTGGAATACCTATCTATACAATTCCTTTACTTTGTAAATACCTTGTTTTTGATTTCATTGATGGAAGTATGTTTACTAAGATTTTATACATCCACATATCGGATAAATTATTGACAAAAATGTATACAACTTACTCTATACGGTGTTAGTTTGAGGGATGATGACATAGAAAGCTATTCCATTAATTTATTAAGTAACTATGGAAAAAACATATAATTTTATTTATTACTCAGTAAATTTTACTATTTATTGTTTAAGAATCCAATTTTATTCACCAATTATTTTAAAACCATTTTTTCCTTTTACTAAAATTGGGAATATTACTTCCATTCTCTTTTTTTATATTCCAATATGGATTATAATTTGAAAAGTTGATTAGGTATTTTTTACTCAAATACTATATGATTATTGCATTAAATATAAATAAGTGATGGGTGGGGATTTTAATTATATATCCCATTGATGAATAGGAATATTTATTAAAACAAACATGTTTTCATATTTAGTTTATTTATTCACAATTTGATAATATTTATGGATACTGAAATAGAGGCAAGAATGGTTTCTTGGATGATTCCATGAAGTTATGTTCAATATATCTAATATTATGTATTCCATCACCATGAATTCAGTTTTTGTTATCCATGTAATGTATTTATTTTTATTTCAATCCATGTATATTTTATTATTTTATTTCCAAATTATTAAAGAGTTGTGATGATGAATTGTAAAACTATATTATTTATTCTATTTATTCCTCAGTTGTATGTTATCCCTTACAGAACATTTGGGTTCTCCCATAATATGTTTCCATTTTCCTAGGATATAAATAAAAGTATTACATAGCATATGAAAGGAATTATATCATGTATAGGGATGTGTTGGAAATATTGAACACTCATTATGGATTAAGTGGTTACTTATATAATAAAAAAAATTCCATTAGTTGAGAAAGGATTGGGAATTATTTGTTTGTGGCTTTCTTCATCAACTAAATAACTAAACCAAAAAGATCTTCGGAATATTTAGGTAATGAAATACTTATTTTATGTTATATAATTATGGGGTAGATATTCCCATAAATATATAGTTGGTATCGATCATGTATGAAACATAGGTGTTTATACCACTAGATTAGGGTTTTGGGTTTGTGGAATCTCAAGTATGCCTCTGATAAGGAATAGGATAATATGGATATGCAGAAACTGTAAGTTGGGAACCATCCCTTAACTATGTTCTAGCCCATTTTGACTCCCTGTTATGAAATACCAGATGTGTTAAAGGTTGAATGGATACCTTAAATTTGCTAGTACATATTGGAAAATCTTATCCAACTAAATTCTAATAACCTCTCTTATTGGTGATATGAACATTATTCCAAAGCTACAAATAAGATTTGTTAGAAGATAAACCTATCTAATTTCTTTATAGCACAAAATCTGAGTTTAAAAAGTATTTTTAATTATTACATCATTCATGAATTCATAGCCTATCATCACTCAAATAAATAATTTATGATTCCTTATTGAATGTATGTTTTTTATGATAGTGTTAGTATAGACCCTTTCAATTTACATTTGTTTGTCAAACAAGTCCACAAAATATGGCTTCTATACATTTTATTACTATAAGAGAATTCATTGTAATCGAAAGCACACTCCAGTGGGTCAATAAAAAAACCTCTACTCGGTTTTAAACTTTATTATTAAAATTTAACAACACTTCCTTTCTATAATATAATAAGTCCTTATTGATCATTTTTCAAGAATATAAATTATATAATTTGTAGGGTACCTTGGATTACCAAATTTCATTTTATCTGATTGGGATATGAGGCTTACCATAATGTTCTGGGGAATCCTTCCACATGATCAAGATACATGGTTATCTTTAAACACTACATATCATCCTTATATAGATGGTTATACATGGAGAAAAATTCAAACCCAAGAGTATATTTTTATATTTTTTCTCTATATCTTAAATGTTTGTGAGATTAACAGCCTTCCTAGAGTTGAGTTTTCATATAAAAATATCATTCTCTCAGGCATTCAGATTAATCCTTAAGAATCCCAAAATTGAAGGATTTATAGAGATCCAATTTTATAGAATGATATTTTAGAAACAAATATAATTGGACCTGATATAGTTCATTAAGTAGAATGAAAATTTTATTCATATAGAAATACATCATGGAACCTCAATGTCTGTAGAAAATATATGATGACAATCGATTGTGTGATCTAGTATTTTATATTGGTGATAAGGTTATTTTATGAATTTATTCATATAAGAATATTTTTAAATTTTTTAAATATGGGAAACCTAATCCAAATCTATACTAGTCCCTTTGATATTATTTATCATATTGGGACAGTAGCCTATTAGTTATCCCTTCCACCAATCCTATCTCATATTCATGTTGTGTTCTATATATATCTTCTAATGATGTATATTTATGATCCTTCACATGTAATGAACTAAAATATTATACCACAAGAGTAATATAATTCATAAAAGGAAAAAATGGTTTATTTTTTGTATCATATATAAATGGTTTTGTGAAATAAAATCACTCACATGGTCATTGTTTTATGGTGAAACCACCATTTTGAAGAAGCTATATTGGAACTTGAGGAAATGATGAGTTATAATTATCATCATATGTATGTATTAGAGTGATGAATATTGAAGGATACATTAATTTTAATGGTTTAGAGTGTAACACTATGATTCATTGCGATTTTTCTGAATTTAGTAAATTTCATTGATAGCTTGTGTCACATTCAATGCTGAGTTTTAACAAACTATGATATATTATTAATATTACTATTTAATGAAGACTATTATATACTAGAAGTTAAACATAATGATATGAATAGTAATAAATAATTTAAAAATAATATGTATAATTTATTTATTTAATTCAAACATTTTGATAAAAAAGTATTTAATTATTAGAAAATCATTTCTATGTTTTGAAAATACAATTTTATTTAAAAATGTTTTTTATTTATTATTGTGATAAATAATAAAATTATCTACTAATATTTTCATAAAGTTAATTTTTAAAAATAAAATTCATTTTTTAAGTCTTCATGTCAAAATTATCTTAGGGTGAATTTTTGGGACTTTTTAAAAAGAATAATTTTTTAGTGAGTAATGAATAATAATGGTTTTTATTAAATGATTCCTTTTCCTATCAACAATTTATAAGGTCCCATTTTGTATTAAAATGGGGTTTAAAGTGAACATTCATCAATTATATTTTAATTAATCTAATTTATTTCATTTTATTCTTTTATATATTGAATTTTAATATAAAAAGGTTTTAAACAATTGAAACTTTTTAACTTTTCAAAATAGTTTTATCATCACTTTGTCGGATTAATTTTAAACTAATATTTTCCACATCAATTAAAATGGATTCAAATTTTATAATAATCAGAAATTATATCATTAATTTTTTTTGTAAGATTCCATTAATGTTTTTCAAGTTTATTCTGAAGTAAAAGGATTTTTAAAATGATTTATGTTTTAAAAATAGAGGGGAAAATAAATTTTCTTAAAGAAATGATTTAAATGATTTTAAAGATTTCATTATTTGTGTCAATGTTAATTTTCAAGGAATTGGATTTTAAAAATGGTTTAAGAATAATTAGTTTTAAAAAATTGTTTTTCAAATTGAAGTAAGTTTACTTATTAAGTATTCCAAATTTCTTTTCATATTTATTTTCTCCTAAGATAAATACCATTGATGTTACCTATGTCGTAAAGAAGATATAGTCAAAGGATACCTCTTTTATACATTAAAATAAGGGTTTGTTTTAATTTTGGAATGATGATGATGAAACTTGTTTCTATTACCTAGTATATACCCTGAGAAAATGTTTATGAAGCATTGAACTTTCCATGTATCACTATATGAAGGAATTATGTAATGATTATGAAGTCTTTCGCTTTCACACATGTTATTATATGATAAAATGTTTATGAAACCCATTTCATTTTAGGTGTTATAATATGATGAATATTTTTTGATATTTTGGAAGACATACATATGATTTTTTATGTGATGGTTCAGACCAATATCATAATCCAATGAATTAGGTAATTATTTATATCTCTAGAGATATAAAAAACTAAAATGGGGAGTGAATCCATTTCATTAAGGGAAATTTTCCACTATGATTGACTTGGGAGTGAACCATGACTACTATGATTGTTCGAGGATTGAACTCATTCCAGTATTATAGACCTGGAATTCATCCTTGACTACTATGGATATGATTTTCATTGTTGTTTTGTATGCTAAAAGTTTATGTCATATACCAATCTTATTCTCTTATGGCTAGTGTTCATTGATTTATATAGGATTCATGTATTATTATTTATAAATAATTAATAATTGACTCATGAATATGATCATTCATATGTAGGGCATGTTTTCAAATGTTTTTCTGATGTAATCATACCCTTATGCCCATTTTATGCTTCTTTGTCTCCCCTATTTACCCTTATTGATCATCCAAGAACACCCTTTATCATTTTTCCTTTCCCCGGGTATTGAATAATGGTTTTATGTAGGGTATGTCTATGAATATTACACTGTTGGAAGATCTGTATAAGGGATATTGTAGATCATGAAAGGAATAATAATGTTTGGTGCCTAGTATCCAATTAAACTAATCCATTATGATTCTCAAGTGTGTATTTGATAAATATAATGAATATTCGTCTAAATGGTGTAACATCCAAATATAAAAATCATGGGTCACTATAATCATCTAGAACAACATTGGTTGGAAGAAACATGATAATTTGCATTTACCGAATTCCATCCCGAAACCATAACTCAACCCTTTGAGCCTTTATGTAATTATTGGTGACTAGCACTAGTTTCAAATATAACAACATAGGAAAATGGGTGGAATACTCAATAATCATACACTTACCATCTCTAATTTAATAAACTCTATGGAATTTTCCCCTTATTTCATCATAGGGTAAAATTTCTAGTTGTAGATTATCTTGAAAGATGCCCACATGAGATCATTATAGAACCTAGCTTCTATAATAGAGTCCCACCCTCTCCAGTCATGTCCCTCAATCATATATATGGAAAATACTACCATAGATTACATAGGAGTATTTAAAATATTGAAGATCATATCAATATTCTAAATCAATTATTCATATTATTGGGGTCCTTTGTCACTATATAAGGCAGGTGGATACAATTTAAAAAATTCGGAGACATGATCACTACTCATCTTGGGTTCTAAACACATGTATCACCCAAAGTCTCAATAGTAAAAATTAAAGACTCAAATAAGGAAGGTTCAACTCTATGATTGTCCAATGTAACCAATCTCATAGATTCCTCACTCATATTTGGAATAACTTCTCTATGAGGCATTGTCTAATAATAATAACACACACAATAATCAGCCTTGATCATATTCCAATACTATAGGGCCAACATCAGGTATCCATATCAATTCGTTAAAATAAAAACAAATTAAAGTAATTATGAATTTATCTGAACAATGATTAAACCATAAGAAAGGAACATGTTCATTTAATTAAACTGTTCCTAAAATTTAATCAAATTAACCCAAATACCAAGTCTCATGCATGTAAAAATCCATAACCACCCACTATAACATAGATTTAGTCATAGAAATGAGCCATATAACCCCATTTTCGCTTGTGTTATCTGATTTCTGACGGTCCAAACCCAAGTATAGAATGTCACCAACCCAAACACAAGCATTTTAAATAAAAAATTTGGAAAGTTAATGTATCTAATCATAATTTTTCAAAAACTAACATGGGATAACTTGAAATGTCACCCCATATTGTTTACCACATGGTAAATTAAAAAAAGTGTAGAAGAAACATGTATCATCATAATCCTAAACTAGGAAAACAACTAGCTTATATCGTAAAAGAAAGTGAAAATAACCATTAGAAATAAATATTCAATACAAATAGTCCAAACCAAAATGATATAACATGACGAGTCTAAATAGGTCCATATGTGACCATCTTCCACTGGCATACCATCCCTTATGAAAATTAATCCAGCAAGACAAACCGACATGCTACATAATTCTCTTCCACTTACATGAATCCTTAAAAATAACATCTATAACCACCTAAACGAAAAACTATTTTGTGAGAACATTTACCATAGGATACCACCAAATAATATATACAAGTTCTCATCTTAAAAGTGAATTTGTTCTTTTTTTAAAACAAATATATTTATATAACATTTTCATAAAATAAAATTGATTTCTAAAACATTCAGTTGATTTTAATTAAATATATAATATATCCCAAATATAGGAATATTTCAATAATGAATGTATGAATCCATTTATACACCATAATATAAGCATGTTCATAACAACCATGAAATTTATTTTCATTTGATAAATAATCAATAAATTAATTGTCACACAATATGGGATCCAACCTATGGGTTTACATGCTAGATATGAAATAAATGCCCAAATATAATTCTATGGTGGATCCAAACAATATATACTCTAATAAAATTACATATAATAATGACACAAAAACCCATTTGGGGATTAAAAAAATGAGTGAAACATGATTCCCCAAAACATCCATGGTTCCCAATGTGTTATGCCTTTCAAAATCAATTTCATAACCAAAACCACCCTTTAATGAATTTAATCAAATAATTAGTCTATGGAAGACCAATTTTTATGAAACACACTTTAAAAAATATAAAATATTTAAAATCCATTCTAATGTCAAACTAATTAATTTCAGTAAACAACCCAAATAAATTGATATTAACATATGGAAATTCATAAATTGTCACCACTATATAGATATACCTACCTCTTGAATAGAAAAAAACTAATTTATTTTAACAATATAGATGATAAACAAGAAGATAAACCTCTAAATCACCAGGCATGATGGAAGACTACAATGGATCAAGAGAAAATAAAAACCAATCACAACCTAATCCTTAATCATATTTAACAACACTATTTAAACCAAAAGAATAAAATAAATTGGAATAATTACTTACAAGGAGAGGTTATGCAATCGTCATAGGGACCAAACATCAAATGGAGTGATCTGCAAGGAGGGAGATCACCCAAAATCAACCTATAGTATGAGTGGAATGAATTCACATCTAATGGTTGAATATTCATACATGAAACCTGATTAAAAAAAATTGATCCCAATTAATTCAAATTCTGAAACACTTTTACTCCATGAATTTCATAATTTTACAATCATATTGAAATGGTGTTTACATGGTTTGGATTAATCATGATCAACCCATTCTTATGGTGAAACTATTTCACATCTTTTAGTTTTTTCTGAACTAAATAGGGCTCATGATATCTTTATTATAACTATTTTATGTCTTTTAAGTAACCCGTGATGTGAATATGTCTAGTGAACAGCCTGAAATATAGATTCTGTAAAAAAAATCTCAAACCATATTTGAAGCATTCTAAACCCAAGGATAACTACCTAATTCATTTTACCCATTTATACATGGACTCGTACATTTCAAAAAAAACATACATCCCTAATATTTAGTTAGTTTTTTTTAAAAAATATCTCTACACCCATATAGCTGAAAATGAAACCAAACCAAATGTGAACGAAGACAAGATTCAAGAAGTACCTAAACGAATTTTAAAGAGTGTTATAGTTTTGTGGTTAAAATATGAATCATATCTGTAAAATTGGAACATGTTAAAGTACAAAATATTTCATAATTCATATCTCTATAGGATATATAGTGATCCCTGGGCCCTCTACCATAGGCCCAACTTCATTCAAAAAAACAATTACCATTTAACCATAGTATATTACTCCTCTGAGGAAAATCAAATTATCAGGATAGTGATACACTATATTGTTATGGATTATTATTCTCCAACACATGAATCAATATGTGAAAATGAAGCCAAATAATGTTTCCACTCTCCTATATTGGAGTCTGATTTATTCTAACACTTCACTATTGGGATTGTCATTCATGAACGTATATAGAAATTGTCTCTCATATAAGATATCAATCTGTTTAAGGAACTAAAAAAGAACTATATGTGAACTAATTAATATTATATTTGGATATTTAGTGATTCTAAGATCTTATATTTATGTCCCAACCACAAATTATATCAATCCAGATTCCCTTATTTGAAATTCATAGGTAATTTTAGTACAGATTCATTAATGAACCTACCATTACTAAGGAGAGAGTGTAGAAATGAACTTATTCATTATTTGGTTACATAACAGTGTACCTACACTCTGAAATTATTTGTATATTTTTTAAAATTATTTATTTCATGATATTAAAATAAACAACAATAATGCCTCTTCCATGTGATGTTAGTCTTTAGGATATTTAAATCCTTGTCACATGATTTTAAACTATATAACACCTATGTCATTGTATCATGACACTAAAATACATGCAGTCTGCATTTTTTTATAATATTAAATGGAAAATCCAAAATATATTCTGATTCCTTACCAAATGATCACAACAGGCTTACCACGGTCAACCAAGGTTTGGGATCCCTCCATCAACTTTCCTGAACATATGTCTTCCCATATATTTTTTTTAAGGTTGGGGCCAAAGCCTCATTTACTACAAATATTTCATGATTATCATTATCAAGTTTATTTTTATTCAAGGGAAACCGTTGTTTTTATCTACATACAAGACCCAATTTTGATCCTATATATTTTTCCGGAGTCTATCCTTCTAACCAAATGTGATTTCTTCAATTAAAACTGTCTCCTCCATTTCCCAAATTCTTATATCGGTGTTTTAGTAAAATATATCATTCAAATATATTATTTTATCATCATTTTCAAGTTTTACCATACCATTACTCATGTTTGAATATCCAATATCTCCGATTTAATTAATTCTCAACCTTCTTTAAATATGTTATTAGAGTATTCTCAACCTGGGGGATCCTAATTGGATTATATTTTCATTCATTATATTTTATTTGTTTAATGAATAATTAATCTAAATGAATTTCCCTTTGTAACATGAATCATATCATTAAACTATTCCTTCTTTCTCTAGGAATCATTTCCTTTTTTTGACTAACCTAGTTATATTTGCATGATGTCGAACTCTATCCCTAGATTATTTTGATCATATGACCCTAAATTATTAATGAAAAAGGAAAAAAACTTCTCTGGTAAAAAACATACCAAGGAAAACTATAAAAAATTAATTCCTTTTATATCTATTACTTATTCATCTAATTATTAAGAAAATGGTGGAGTTTAAAAAGGTGTAATGCTCACAAGGCTCACCATATGGCCCTAGAACATGTTGATCAGAGATCACTGGACTCCTTAGTCCATGATAAAGTTAAATTACTCATAAATCATTTCATTTCACCTTTTTTATATGTTTAGTACAAGGAGGAAATAAAATTTGGTGCTAGATCCATCCTTAAATATCCTTTAATCCATAATGTACATCATTTTCCAAGGGTTTGAGTCATCTCAACCCATTTCATTCTATCAGTAATTCATATGATGGACTCCAATACACACTTATAGAGTATTTTCTTACTTTACTTCATATAGATCTATATATAAATCCACATTTTTCAATATCAACTAGAATAAACACATACTAAGTGGAGGTAACTCTAATCTATGTATTCCATTACAACATTATAGTAAAATCCATCAATATAATTTTTTAGAGATCATCCTTTTTATCCCATTCTCATATCATCATCCTAGATTTGAACTCCTTGATATTTTTCTTACACAACCCATAATCCAAATGTTCATGATGAGTTTATATCACCTACTATACCACACCATATATTGTTTCATTTCATGGGATAGGAATGCGAAATCTCATTCGTGAACCTTTCTATATTCCTGGTCATGAGAACCTTAGCAACAGGATGCATGTTCTTATCTTGCATGAAAATAAGTATCCCAAAGAAAGGGACTTGTTATTTTCACTAAGGAATATACATAAAGGGATTCCTTGAAAAAAAAATTATTCCTCTACTAATATATGAAAACATTCCATGATCCAAAAAAATTATAATTTCAAATAAACAGGGATATATACATTTCTATTCGAAACCATGAAATGAAGGGAATATTAAAACTCCATTTTCCTTCCAAATATTCATCTTAATAATAAAAAAAAAGTTAGGTGTGAAAAGAAATATAAATTCTAAAATATTTAAGGGACAATAATATGACCCCAGTGGTAGCTAAGCTTCACTCTCTAGGATATTTTACCTTAGAAAAGTTTAGAGATTTCATCCACAATATATTGGTTTCCAACCCATCTTGAACTATTGAAAACCTATTATAAGAACCCTTTTTGTGGTTCTAACTACACTATATTAATAATCATAAAAATGGATCAAATCTATTTCACTGTGATGGTACACATTCATAAATTTATCATTGATACATGCATAGGAGGACATCATTCAAATGGACTAACAATATTATATTGTTATAATACATATCCTTTTATATATATTTGATCCATTCACACTAGGACATTATCTGAATATACCAACTCTAGTTTGTGGTGGTTTTTGTTTTTTCTATATCTATCCATGAGCCACACCTATATTGAATCCATTTCTATGATATTGTTTTAGAACCCTAATTAGCAGCTTTCATTGAATATAATTTTTATAAGGATATTTTTATCTAAATTTTAACCTCTAAAATAACACTGTATATTATTACAGTAGATTAATATCAATAAAATTTCCAGAAAAAAAAACAATAGTTTTAATTTATTAAAAATGAGGAACATAAACATGTTGGAATCTATTTTCATGGATGGTAGATAATACAATACTTATTCTATGGCTATGATAGAAACTAATTTCCTAAAGGACATACATTTGTTAGTGTCTAGAAAGAATTTTTAATTAAATATTTACGAACTCTATGTGTGGAAACTTCAACCCTATATAATTTTTGTACCTCTACTACATGATCTCCCAACTCTCAGTTCCACCTTATTATGTTTATCAGCTCAATATTCATCTTTTAAAGGAGGACAATCATCTTTAAGAATGTAGAATCATACTACTATAGTTCCATTCTCAAAGAATACACATTTTTCTTGAGTTATAATCCCCCAGTGGTCTATTTCAATGACATGTTGGTGAGTCTATCTACATGATCAACATGATTGATAACAATTTTAAATCTCAAAATATATTCATCTTGAGTTTTTTTATGTTCATGCATAGATTTTTTTGGGAAATTGATCACAACTCACTATAGTAAAATCCACATACGCCATGACCTATAAATTGGGGATGAATTTGGATAACTTTGGTTGTAATCTCTCTAATCTAGTACCAAATGAATATAGAGTATAATTTTTTCCATTACCTATCATCATAAATTAATTTAATAGAAATTATCCCATTTCTATAGGAACTAGAATGTATTCCAAGATATAGTCAATTGTTAAATTTCTCTATGAAAATAATGAGAATACAATAAGGATAGGTTTTAATATATATCTATTTAGAATTATATTATATATGGAATCTTGGGGAATAAAAATTTAGTGGTATTTATTAGTAACTTGTTCCCCAAATTGTATTACATGCATATCAAGATCTGGAAGACCATATATCATGAAATCAATTCTAAATTTGATCATTTATTCTTCATTTTCAAAATGAAGATTGATGGTTTCGTCATCTCTAAAGGATTATTCCTTAGTTTACTCTTAGATTTAGAATGATTATCTTCATATTGATAGTGCGACCCCCCCATGCCTAGCTAGGATAACATTTGAAATGTTTTTTGGAATACTCTCGGCGTATGATGATAGCGACATTGACTTGTGGTAGAGTAGTTGGGTTGTTGTTATTGGTTCACATAAGTGTTAACCGAAATTGGTTTAGGACCATTGGATAAATCTACACATATGTCACATGGAAAAAGGACCTACTCATCCCTAGAAAACTCACACTCAGCTCAATTTTAATTCATTGTGCCTAATCGTTTATAAGTAGTCCGATAGACCGAGGAATATATATCACACTCGATTTTCCGTAAATTTCATTTTAAAACAATCTCTCTTAGGTGGTAATGAACATAAAAGTACTTCATACATGCTATTTTACATTGCATTCCGACTTTAATGTGATCAATATGATACTTCAAGGATGATGGACAACTAAACATGTCCTAGAGGTGATTTGGCTAATTCAAATTATATGATCATACACAACCATGGGATGCTTTAGGTTGTATTTTTTCCCTCAAACAATGTATAATGGTGTAAAATAATGTCTACATGTTTTCCATGTAATGAATTTAATGTATTTACCATTTTAGGGGAAACACACATAATGTATGGAAGGTGGAAAAATTTCTCATTTTAATAATGACACAACATTAATGAAAAAAAGAACACATACATCATGGTTATACCACTTTACTTATCCATTATCAACTTCCAATTCGAGTTAGTTTTAAGGAAATTAAATATTATAGAAACTCCTTCAAAAGAATTCATATTAGCTCCCCCTAATTTATTATTCCATATAGTGACATCAACAAATAAGGGAGAAATGGTATTGGAAGAATACCTACACTGATCTAACATGATTAATGATGAGGGAATCAAACTCTAACCCAATTACTTTGTAGGAATCCAAGGGAGAGTTACAACATGAGGGTGGGATGTTTTTCATGAATATAGAGGAGAAAATGAAGAATAATGTATGATATTTGGAGGTAAAAATTAACATTACACTAATTTTTAATGGAAGACAAATTTCCCACATGGTTTGGCCGAACTATGAACCAACCTTGCTCACCAATTTCTTAAGTAGAAATTCACATACATGGACATCGCATGGTTTGGGAAAACCTTTCACATATCGAAAAAACCCACTAAAACCCTTATAATACATCCAATAAATTTTTATCAAACCATACAACATTAGGTTCAAAAATTAAACTAACCATGTTCTAAGTCTATTTCATTCAAAACATGGAGCTCGAAGCAACAAAAAATCCTGGGACACTGCCAAACCCTTCCTTAAACATTTTAAAAAACCGTTGTAAGTAAACATCTTATTCAAATAAAAAACTAAATGATTTTTTCTTCATGATAATCTAGTACGTTACAACCTCCAAACATTATAACTTCTCATCCTTGGTAATCCTTGAGGAATAACGAAAACATCACCTGACCTACTAGAGTCATGATCTACAATTTAAAAATAATAGTGTGTTTTTTAATGGCCAAATAACCTCCAAGAACTACCTTAAAACATGGTACTTAAGTCACAAATATCAATCCAATGATCAGATTCATAATTAACTAATCAGAATAGTGATTACACGAGCCCATAAAACACAAGACATGATCCTTTCATCATCTCATTTACCATCCTAATAATGTATCTTCCCACAATGAGCTTTATCTTCAATCATCTAATTATGATCTATGATACTCCCACTATAATAATTTAATATTAAATCATGGATATGCAATCATATTTTTCTTCTATCATGATTCTCAACTCATCACACCCATTATAACATGATTATATTTACCCATGTTCTTATTTACCTAAAAAGGAATATATTTTAATCAATCATGCTAAACTGGACATGGCTTCATCTCAATGAAAACACTCATCTAGATTATACACTACACTCATCTTATCCTAGGACATTCCCATCATGATTACGTGCTAAACCACATTCAACTGATCAGGAAAACCCTTGTCAAGCCACTTCTTCATGACAATATTTGAAAATCAATGGCTTTTGGATTCAATGAATTTTTAAAATAAGATTCTGACACCCTTAAAACATTCATAATGAAAATCATTTCAAGAAAACTCATTGAAGTTCGTAACTTAATTCTAATGATGTCTTCTCAGTAAATGTTGGGCAAAAATCCCTCAAGGTAACATTGAAGCCTTTTTGAGGTGATTGTGTTTGTTGACAAAGTGGACATCTGAGTTGTGATTGTTGACAAAGAGGATTTCATGATGGAATTTCGAGTTCAAGAGCTGAGGTCAACGATCCTTGTTTGATTCAAGAACGTCGATAAAAGGAATGGAAGATCTGGAGGCGGTACAAAAGAACAGATACAAGGTGGCGCCGTTTTCCAGTGTTTGCCAAATTTTTGGGCCTGAAAATCGGCAAATGAAGAAAAGTGTTTTTGGAAAAGGGACTTGCGCGCCGTGGACTTGGAGTATAGGAAACTTGGGCGCCATATGTTTTTCAAGATTAGAAGATTAAAATATGGCTAAGGAAATAGGTTCGCGCAAGTTTGGGAGTTGGTCGCGCAAGTGTCTAAAAGGAGAGAAGACTTGCGCGCCGAGATTGGGTCGCGCAGGTGACTTGCGCGCCGTCACGTAGGGTGGTCAGATTGCCTATAAATACCGGACCACCCCTCCTCATTTCTCACCGGAGTTCAAGACGAGAGCTCCCGTCACGTAGGTGTGGTGGTCGCGCAAGTGGTGTGTGTGGTCGCGCAGGTGGGACTTGCGCGCCAGTGGTTGAAGTTGTGCGCCGGTGTTAAAAGTTGCGCGCCGGTTGGCAGTTGCGCGCCAATAGTGGTTTGGGCGTAAAAGGCAGAGAGACGCGCAAGTTTGGAGTTGTGGAAGCTTGTGTCGCGCAAGTGTTAGAGGGTGACTTGCGCGCCGATACTTGCGCACCGAGGTTGACTTGCGCGCCAAGTAAGGTTTGTTCCAGCAGTGTTTTTCGGGCTGCGTGGAAGCTGGAAGTTTGCCCGATACCTTCGGTGCAAAGAGATATTCATCAACTGGTGAAAGTTAAACTTCAACAGAGCATCTACATACAAGAGAAGATGCATTCTTTCATGAAAATGATGAGACCTACAGGTCTATAAACTGTGAGTGGATTCCTTCCAAGAGCAGTGAGCTTAGGAAGAGGAAGAAGGTGATCCTCCCCACCGGCAGTGAGCCAGAGAGAGAGAAACAGGGAGTGACCCTTGGGAAATCAGTGAGCTGACCCTAAACATTGTAAAGGCAGTGAGCCTGGGCATAGAAGTGATCTATCCCGAACCTTGTAATCCACAGCTAGTGAAGATTAGTGGAATTTGGTACGACCGGCAACCTGTCGGCGTATGCTCCTTGGACATAGCCCTTAGCGGTGAACCAAGTAAAATTGTTGTGTCATGTGATTGCTTTACTTTCTGTTTATATCGTGCATCAGGAAAAAGGGAGAAGATTGTTTTTCTTAACAGTGAAACAAGATCAGAATGGGCATTAATTTTTAATTAGTCATACCCTGATTCACCCCCCCTCTCAGGGTATCCAGCCTAGTAGACCTAACAGTAAACCATCGCCGGATTCGTAATCCAATAACATCAATTTCCAAAAACGACTATACAATTACCAACCTCAATAATCCAAAACCCTTATTATATGATTTTCATCCTCCGATAGCCTATGGTGATCTATTTCACCTTAAATATTTTCTATTAATGATCCTCGGGTGAAACTCCTTCGAACACCCTTCTTGTAAACCAATAATGTCGCTTGATTATATCGGTGTATGGTTGATAGTGTCCTATGTTACACATGATGATATCAATATAGGGAATAACCTCATCATTAAATTGGGTGGACACTAAGTCATTATCATGTATTTCAATTGATAAATGATTATATCTCTCATGAGATATGATCCATCACAAAACATTGTACTTTTTATGAAATAAATCTTACAACAATGTGTCCCTAAGAAGTTTGATCATGAAAAATGATGGTTCAACCACCTCACGGAACCATAGAACTATGATAATTCTTCATATGGTATAGTTTTAAGTGTCACACCCCCATTTTAAAAATCATACAGAATGAAACGCTCATTTCATAGCCTTATACAGCCACCAATATATATTTATAAAGATTATTATTGATGCATTGTATAATGACGTATTGATATATATATAGCTTAATAGCTGACATAGTATTTGGGAGGTCAATAACTAAGCAGGTACTATAAGGGTACCATTGACTATTATAATCAACCAAAAAGTATCATTCTAACTATCAATTTCTTTAATGGTTTGGTACTGAACTAACCACCCATCTTCAAAGCTTCATTGTAGTAATAGATGTGTTATTGACTAGTCATACTCCTGAATCAATTATTCCTCCTGATCCAGAATCTATCATCTATACTATGTTTAACCTCACACCTAATATTTAAAACTCATCATTAAAATTGAGACATTAATTATTGAATTTTATAATTTACAGTCATATATAAGTATTGTTGAACATTTCAAATTGGTCATTTTTTGTTTCATTCCCTTCAAATGGAAGGACATGCATAATCACATTTGATGTGATTATTCATACCATAGGATTCCCTTAGTTATAATTTTCTAAAAATTAGAACTCATCCTATGTAAATGAATCTATTCACCACCAAACACAAGTTATAAATGTGAAAAATATGATTATATAAAGAACCAATATAAGAGAAGAGAAAATAAAACCTCTTAAAATTTTGCTAGATATAAATAAAAATCCAAAACCAACTTTGATAAATGGTGTATCAACACAAACATAGTTAATCAACTTCATTCTCCAGAAGTGGGATAACTCCATTATCTAAATCTAAGGTCAATCTAATATGGAGACGACCATTAAAAAAAACAATCAAAATCAAACTCTTATTCCTTTTGGACTGAAATGATATAATTTAACAAATTACATGAACTTATTTCTCATAATAAATATGGTATTGTGTGATACATCTTTACTCGATGGGAACTATATACAGCAATGTTTTCATTGATAGATTTTAATACTCTCAACATCATGTTATATCAAACATTGATATATTATTTATAATATTTTGTAATGTGACTATTATAACATATCTGTTAAAAATAGTGATATGAATTTTAATACAAAATTTCTAAATATTAATAATTATGGTTATATATATAGATTATTTTTATGAAAAATGCATAATTTTTTAGAAAATCCATAATTTGTTTTGAAAATAAAATTGTCTCAAAAAAATGTTTTTAATTTATTTTTTTGAAAAATAATAAAATAAATAAATTTTAATTTTTAAAAAAATAATATGAAAAATTAGCCATTCTTTTTTATTCATAATATCAAAATTAGATTACGGTGGTTTATTGATTTTTTTGAAAAGATTATTTTTTTAAGGAATAGTGAAAAATACAGGTTTTTATTGAAAACATCCTCTTAATTTAATGAATTTTAAATTTTTAAAAAAAAAATTGGTATAAAACTAATATTACCTCAATTACATATCAATTAATCCAATTTACTTCAACTAAAATTTTTTCATGTTGAATTCTGATATAAAATGTTTCTAAACATTTGATCATTTCTCTCTTTGGACAATTGCATTATCATCACATATCTATGTTTAATTTTTAATTAAAATTTTCAACTTATATAAATGTAATTTGAAAAAATAAATTAAATATTTGGAATAATCATAATATATATTATCTATGTTGGTCAATATAGAATTATAAAAAAAAATAAATAGTAAAATTAGTAAAAATACTAAACAAATTACTGTTGTTCAGGTAAAAATGGGAATTAAAATGGGTTAATCCAAAAATATATGGGTTATAAATGAATCATAAATTTTACAACACCCATTTTATATCCATAATTCAACCTTATCACTTTTTAGATTGAAAATGTTCTCTTTTAGAGATTCTTTAATTAGAAAAATATTGGTGAAATTTTTTTAAAAAAAATTACAACTGTGACACTAAACTCACTTAAAAAAGAACACCACTTCTCCTCTCCACTTCAAAAATCTAAAACCCATTATTTCATCCAAAAACAGATCATATATCTTCTTTACATCTATCATCCCATCATATAATCATTAGTTTTTATATAAATCCAACCAAATAAGACTTTTGGTGAAAACCAAATGTAGTTGTCTAAAGAAGAGGTAACTGCCATAACCCAGTGTTTTATTTTATTTATTTATCCACCTACTTAAATAATTATTAAACCATAATGATAAAATAACATCAGTATATTAAATATTATTAAAAAAAATAATGTAATTACATAAAACAATCTCCTCTTACATCAAATTAGAGACAAAATTATCATTCATTTTTACAATAGACTTCCACCTCACGAGGTAATATGATTAGTTATCCATAAACACCTCTGTAGGTTGGATATAATGATGGATTATATGTTTATATTTGATATTTAGGATATTATTATACATATTTAATTATTTTATAATATATACCTTCACAAGTTCCATTTTTTTGGAATATAATAGCATCACTCATTTGTATGATGGACCACTTCCTCACAAAGTGATATGATTATTTAACGCATTACATGAAAGGTAATGAGGATGGATTTAATGAACATGTGTGATATATATGAAAATTATATTTTTGTATAATGGTAATAAATTATATAAATTTCATTCTTTCTTTAAAAACAATGGAAACAATGTGCATGCATACGTATGGATTACCTTCTACATTATTGGTGTATTACATTTTATATCTCTAAATATTATTTATTGATTATTCATTTAAAATTTAATTTTTTGTTATATGAAAAAATCGCAGAACAAAACAAGACCTTGGGAAAGGCCAAATATTACATGCTTAAGGAGGCTGAAAATAATGAAGACTGATTTAATCTCCTATAATTAGATCAATCCCCTCTAGTTTCAGTTGAATAATCGTGGAAAACAAGTAATGTTTCTCCCTTGATATGCCACTACAATGAATGAATGGTGATCCACCACATTAATGCCATAACGACATGTATGAATAATCTGAGTGTCTTTGTTGATAAATACCTTACATTTTTTGATTATATAGGAAATCAACTAAGGTGTGGGTATATTACCATGCATGGAGTCATGAATAATCATGGAATCAGTTTCAACTTGCTCAATATTAATACTTTTCTTAGCACACAATTTATGACCTATGAACATCACTTTTTCCTCTACCTGAATGGAGTTACCCTTACCATAATAGGTAGTGAAAGCAAGAAGAACACTCCCTTTGTAATTGCAGACCACCCATCCTTCACACATAATCCCAAATATAAAAGAACCATCAAAATGAAATTTTTAACTCACGGTTGGAGGAGACCAACAAACTCAATTTCTTCTTAAAGTAGAACCATGATAATGTATTAAAGTTATATTCACCTGTATGCTTCTCAAAGAGGTGGAATAAATCCATTCATTGTAACCACTTACAATATCAATCAGTACGTACACATTTCTTGTGACAACATATTATACTGTAAAAACAATTCCTTCAAATAGATATTTATTTCTTGCTTTCTGGATACATCAGAAACCTGCATTAAGAATCAGCACCCCAGCCATTTTTTATGGGATTTCACTATTCAGACTGGAGAACCATCTTTCCATGAATGATTCTCCTAGGAGTTCTGTGGAGAAAATCCCAGTAAAGTCTCCAAAACATGCCCAGACGTTCTTAGCCCATTCTACTTCAAAAAATGATAATTGGAATCCTCCTTCTGAATTGTGAAACAATGAAATTTAGAGACCATATTTATACCCATCCTTCTCACATTATCATCTATAGGTATGGAGTGGTTTCTAATCTTCTATATTAGGATGATGAATTTAGAAGGAATTTTATTGAACCATAACACATTATTCTTGGTGTATCGTTTCTCCTACGAATGGATGATCTGGAGAATGTGTTTTGTAGAAAACAAACCTGAATTAAAAGAAGTGAAAATAAATCTATCCGGATCAAAATTTAATTCAATAAAATTAAACATCTCCTTTTGAAATTTTTTCAAAATAACATTACTGAATCTAGGATACATACATGCCTCTATAATGGATATAGATGGTCCTGTACAGTTCAGAAAACCAACACTAGAGCCTGCCCAATTATGATAACAAAAATAAATATCCTCTGTCCCAATAATCCACCTTCAGTGTTGCTGAATGGTAGGAATAATATTATAGATCAAAGACCATAATGGTGATTAATAACTTCTATTTTCCAAATAAACCCTTCCTTGAAATGACATTATTTTACCCTAGAGGGTATTCTCCTCCACTATCTCCCAATCAAGTTTTTCATGCATGCATTGCAAAACATCCACTATATTTCTTACATTAATTCCACCATCATGAAAATGTCTTACCAATCTATCCCATGATGTGAAATGACATTCCCCCTCAGAGAAAGAATACCATATTAAATCATCCATGATTCTATCAATATTATTCATAACCCCCTTAGGCACATTGATGGACGAAAGAACATGTATATGAATATCCAGAAAAACACTCTTGATAAAAGCTATCATGTCACCAAAGGATAGATAATGTTTTTTTAGTTAAGCACACGGGGCATAATTTTGTTCATAAGGCCATAAAATCTTCTTATTCTAGTACGGACAAGGGATATAGGATACCCAATACAAATCATGTTAAAAGAACCTATGTGCATATTTAGCATTCTAAATAAGGAGGAAACATTCCAATCACATCATTTTTCAAAAATATGCAGATTAATTTTTTCTATATTGATAGTTTGTCTATTATAGAAACTATATGTAACGAACCTCCCCAGTGGGGGCCCACGCCGTGACTCCCCACGCCCGCCTCCAATAGACCAGGGGCTAGTGACTAGCACTTAGTAGGCATATTACTACCTGCGAGGCATTGCCTAAGAACCTGTACACAATCCAACATCTCCAAGCCCAAAAATGATGAAATGTAAAAACCACTAAAGAAAAAAATGAATTCATACAACAAAACCCAACAAACAGAGTATGATGGGAAGTAAAGTACTGAAAGTAAATTGGGCCAGAATACAAGCCCACCAGAAACAAGAGTTTAAAAACTGCAAAGTTCAACCTGTAAGCACAAGAGGTACTGGGATAGTTTCTCATAGCCAAAGGAATGCCTCGGCCTATAGGGAACTTAGATATGTCGTTCCTGTCCTAGTCCACCCTGGACTCTGTCAAAAGGCTGCTCGTCTGCATAAGAAACGACACGTATGTCCACAACACGTGCAAGGGTGAGTATAAAAATACTCAGTAGAGGTCCCTGAAAAACACAAAGAAAGTACACAAATGAAAGTCATAATCAGCTCTACACAGTATATTTATACTGAAAATATAATAGGAGATCACAATCCAGATATACTCAAATCCCAAACTCGTAGTCTAGAGACAATTCACACAGCCTCATACTCCGCTAGGGATTCTGTTCAATGATTTCCATGATGTACTCATTCTAGGAGAACACACTCCACGATTCTAGTAGCTCTGATGACGTCCGTCTGAGAAGTACTGTTCGTTAGGAAATGTCATGAGAGGTAGATACACTCATTACGGGAGACACACTCTTGAGTGGGAAGATCATGGTAGATAGAAGCACTCATTATGGGAGACACACTCTTGAGTGGGAAAGATCAAGATACACAGATGAGGATCACTTCCAGGGCCATGGTGGATACCACGACTCATTCGGATTCACTATCTATGTGATTCACCAACTAGGTAGAGGATCAATGCCTGGTAGAGTTGGTCACATCGATGCCTGATTCTACCTAGGGTCAATAATGGATAGAGGATCTCACTCCTGGCCTCTCGGAGGGATGATGACTCTATCATAGAAGGACTTCGTGAAGGGATCATAAACCTATAGAAGGAACCAATTCTTGACCTTCAGGGGAATGAGAAGAAGGCGTACTAACCCAAACAAAAGAAGTCCAAGATATGGTAAACCAGAGGGCCATGCAATTTTTCAAAAGGTACACAGTGTGTATAAAAGCTATATGTTGTGTTGTCTGACCCTGGGTACTCCCCGTGTACAACATCCCATTCTGTAAGGTAGATCATGTAGAAAAATGAGTACTTGGTGTGTTGTACGGTGTACATGCTATGTCTGAGTGACTGGGGTTGGCTCGGTGTATGCTGGCCATGTGCTCATACACAGTCATCAACCCGTGTACTCCAACCCATGTAATCGGTACATGAGGTGACCCACGTTATTGGCATCGCTTGGCCGTGTGATAAATTATACTCCATGTAGACCATTACATGTCCATGTATCTCCTAGATACATGTTATGTCTCATGTAGCTTCCTCTACCATGGTGCGTAGAGAGTGTGTGTTGTGTCATCTGAAGCCGTGTAGTCTATCTTGTGTCTGTGTACATCCCCAAATACACACCAAGCATTGGGGAAAGTCCAACACACCATGTGAGCAGGGTCACATGCTGTGTGATTCCTTTCTAACCCCCAAAACCCTAGCTACCACCGTCAATACTTCATGGCATGTTCTTCAGAAGTACACGCCGTGTATTCTGGAAATTTCCAGAAACATGAACCTCCACTTTCGCGCCTCTGATGGTGCCCCGTTTGTCGATTCGGTCATCTAATCGCCATGGAACTCCTTTTTTTGGTCGCCCTGACACCATGATGCTGTTTCTGGTGTTTTCGAAACTCCGATCAGCTCCAAGAACATGTTTTGATCCTCCCGTACGAAGAACGCTTAAAGAATTTCCACTTCCGATCCGAGTCGGATCATCATCTGTCATGGATGTCACACCTCCGTAGGGTTGTTGCGATGTCAGATCTCTAGTTTGGGATCGTTGTGTTGTGAGACAGGTGCGCAAAGATCCGTTGTTCGTTGCCTTTTGAACAATGCGAAGAACTCAGGAGGAGGAAAGGGGGAAAGGAAAAAATCCAGAAAAAAGAAATTGAGGAACGAACATACGCCGTCGTTCATCACGGAGTTGATCCACTCCCGTTAGTAGACTTAAATGGAGAAGAAATCAACAACAAAAACCATGGATTAATTCCCCTATACATCGCAAAAAAAATCACTCCCGCAAGAACGTACGTATCTGTGGATCAACATGTTCGTAGTTAACCCGCGTTCGTCTTTTAAATTAAAAAATGGGGAAAAAGGACTAAAATAACAACCCCTAACCTTAAAAAAGTATCAATCATTGATGAAAGGGTCACATTGTCGTCGTCTTTGAGATCTTTCAACTTCGTTGGCGAAACGATTCTCAACTTAGATCCATCGTCATTGGTCGCTGAGTGTTTTCCGAACGCTCCGCGGATTCTCCATATATTTTTCTCAATCGTCACCAATGAGAAAAAATAGATTATCCTAATAAAAGGGAAATGTATTTGACATCCCATCATGTTGCGGCATTAAATGAGTCAGCGTTTCTATTTCTGAGTCATTATGACATGAAAATAATGGCTGAAATAGATGTCATGTCACTACGATGTAGTGGATATTCCCAAAAAGAAATAAGATAAACTTTACGAATTTATTTTGTTTTATTTTACATAAAATTTCCAAACAATTAACTTTTTCCCTCGACTTGCACCGGTCGAGGTTAGACCTGTTCATAGGTAAAATCGTTGTTCCGAACGCAACTGTGCCCTCAGATTTTTAATTCGGGCATCCGTTTGGAAACATCCACAACCGTGCACAAGTGTCGACTCACTTAACATAAAAAAAGTTAAAACCACCATTCCAGGACCACCAGGCCTCGAAATGATGTGTGGTCTCTGCACTTAGTCTTGTAATAATTCCCTATAATTATTAAAAAATAATACATGGAAAAATTTGAGACATTATATTCTCCCCACCTTGGGGATTTGCATCCCTGAAAAGCCAAAACAAAGACTACTCAAAAAGATATGTTTATTGGGCACAGATCTGGGCCTCCCGCTCCCACGTGCTCTCTTGAAGATTCCCATGCTGCCACCAGATGCGCACCATGGGAATCGATCACCCATGAAGGATCCACTCCTACAGATCCTCGATCTCCACCAGGTACTCAACAACGGTCACTCTATCCTCAATGTTCAGCTTTCCCCAGTCGATGACGTGCGATGAGTCATGCACGTACCTCCTTAGCTATGACACGTGGAAGACATAATTTACCCGATGTAACTGTGGTGGTTGGGCTAGGTAGTACAAGACCTCACCAACTCTGCATAGTATCTGTAATGGTTCAATGAACCTCAGAGATATATTGCTACCTCGGCCAAATCACTGTAACCCTCATCGAGGTGAGACCCGAAGAAAGACGTGGTCTCCCTCTTCGAACTCTAGAGGTCTTCATCATTAATCAGCATAAGACTTCTGTCGGCTCTATGCAGTCTTCATCTGCTCCTGGATGATCTGCACCTTCTCGGTGGTAGATCGCACCAACTCTAGACCCATTAATGTTGACTCTCCGGGGTCGGTCCAGCAAATCGGTGACCGGAAGGGTCTCTCGTAAAAGCCTCGAACAATTCCATACCGATGGTGGAGTGGTAGTTGTTAGTATATGAAAACTCTACAAATGGTAGGTGGTCCTCCCAACTGCGACCATTGTCCAAGATATAGGCCCACAACATATCCTCCAGAACCTGAATGGTCCTCTCTATCTGACCATCGGTCTGGGGATGGAATGTCGTGCTCAAGCATAGATGAGTCCCAAAGGCCTCCTACAATCCCTTCCACTACCGAGATGTAATTCAGGTGTATCGTTCTGAGGATATAGTTATAGGTATTCCATGAAGCTGAACTATTTCCTACACATAGAGGCGTTCCAATATCTCTACAGAACTCTGCTCCCTGATAGCTAGGAAGTGGGCCGACATGGTGATCCGTTCAATGACCACCCAGATGGAATTGTGCCCCTTAGATGTTTGTCGTAATCCTGACATGAAGTCCAACGATATTCCATCCCACTTCCTCTCTGGAACTTATATAAGTGAGACAATCCAGATGGAACCTAGTGCTCAGACTTCAACTGCTAGCATGTGAGGCATTGGGAAATGAACTCTACAACTTCCTTCATCATGCCTGACTACCAGAACTGTTGTCGGATATCCTGGTATATATTTGCTACTCCAGGATATACCGCCAAGGGGGTGTATGAAACTCCCTCAGTACCTCCTCGTGTATCTCCATCGTCACAACAGTGTATCCTTTGAAAAGAAGTATGTGCTCCCCACCTTGTGAATATCCATCCGGAGCATATCATGTGGACAACTGAGCACGTAAAGCCACACAGTCGACATCTTCTAGCTGCTCCACACTAACCCACTGTAAGAGTGGAGGGGTGACAACTATAGACTATAGGTAAGATTTATCCTCATTTTCCAAGAAGGATAATTGCAACGTGGCTAACTGATATGTCACCTCACTCAACAGATGTGAACTCAACCTTCTGTTAAGAGAATCTTCCACCTTGTTCCCCTTCCCAAGAGTATAAATGATCTTAAAATAATAGTCCTGGAGGAACTCTAGCCGACACCTCTACTTCAGATTTAGATCCTACTGTGATAAGATGTACTTGAGTCTCTTTTCGTCAGAGTAGATGATAAATCGCTCGCCCATAAGGTAGTGTCACCACATCTTCAATGCGAAGACTACCACTGCCAACTCGAGATCATGGGTTTCATAGTTCTACTCCTGTGGACTAAGCTGTCGAAAACCATAAGAAATAACTATCAATCTATTTATCAGGACACAGCTATGACTCATCCCTGATGCATCGCAGAAAACTATGTACTCGACACCCACCTCTAGCAATCTCAAGACTGGGGCGCTTGTAAAACTCTGTCTGAACTGCTTGAAAGCCTGCAGACACTTCTCTATCCATATGAAGGGTTCCCCTTCCTGGTCAAGGCTTTCATCGGTGATGATATTCGAGAGAAATCAGGGACGAATCTCTGGTAATACCCTACCAGCCCAAGGAATCTTTTCACCTCCGTCACGCTCTAAGGTGGCTCCCTTGCTAACACAGCCTCCACCATGGTAGGGTCTACAGCTACTCCATCTACTGAGATGACATGTCCTAGAAAGTGGGCCTCTTAAATCCAGAACTAGAACTTTGAGAGCTTCCAATAAATATTGTGCTCCTAATGTACGTCTAGAACCATCCGTAGGTGTCTCGCGTGCTCCTCCTCTGATGCTGAGTTCACAAGGATGTCATTGATGAAGTCCACTATGAACTGGTCTATGTACGCCAATAATATCCGGTTCATCAGTACCATCAACACAATGGGGGAGTTTGTCATGCCAAAGGGCATCACCAAGTTCTTATAGTGACCGTAGCGGCATATGAAGGTCGTCTTCGGTATATCCTCGTCCCATAATCGTAACTGGTGATAGACTGATCGATGTTCAACCTTTAAGAACCGTTGTGACCCTATCAACTGACTGAAGAGGTCATTGATTCTTAGGAGTGGATACATATTCTTCATTGTCACCTGGTTCAGGCACTGGTAATCCACGCACATCCTCAGACTCCCTTCTCCCTTCTTGTAAAACAAGACTAGGGCCAGTCATGGTGAAATTCTTGGTCTCACGAAACCCTCGCTCTGCAAATCCTCCAACTGCACCCTCAACCCACGAAGCACTACGAGAGCCATCCGATATGCTAATGAGAAAATTGATGCCATCCCAGGGTGTAAGTCGATGTAGAAGTCGATTTCCCAGTGGAGAGGTAATCCTGGAACATCTTTGGGAAAGACTTCGTCATACTCCGCTACTACTACCAGGAACTCAGAGCTCACAATATCTACTGCTTCGAGTGTAAGGCTAGCCATCTCATGATTGATCAGTTGCACCCTCCTATATAAGAGCCCATTTTGTGCTGCTTGGGTCTCCTTTTCTCTGAAAAAGGAAAACCTCATTCCATAACAGCGGACACACTACACTCTTCACCTAAAATAGTCAATATGGGCATGGACTGAAGATAACCAATCCATACCAATAATGACATCATAAGGACTCGATGATACCACCAATAGGTTCCAACCTAAACTCTCGCATCCAAGGGTAAGATCACACTGTCTACAAAGGTGTGTTGTCGTGGAGTCTCCTACCGTAGGTGTCTCCAATCATAAGGATGGAGTCTACAGTTCTACCGAATCTCAATGTTTCACAAAAGACATGTGGTGATGAAGGAATGACTGTCACCTATGTCTAAAATTATGGAAACTAAGGTAGATAAGAAACAGATCATACCTTGTATCATCCATGGAGTCCCTAGTACATATCCCACAACCGCATGTAATTTTCCCTGTGCATGTCCCCCAGCTCCCTGATCCTGGTGCGGACCTCCTGGGGGGTGGTGGTGGAAGTAGATTGAAGCGTCTGGCACCACCTGCAGCTCTCCCTGCTCCTCTTCCACGTCTACCACCTGGAAAGTCTATCTGATCCATTCTCTACCTCTACCTTGGTGGTCCATCCACCACTTCCCTGTCAGTAGGTCGACGGGTCGGAAAATCTCTAGCGAGATGTCCCCTATCGGCACACGCGTAGCATCACTTCTCCCTAGGATGACTGGATCCATCATGAGAGCCCTAGACCATAGATATCGTGTCTTATGTCCTCCTATAACGTCTCTCATGTCCTGATCCCTAAGTCTGACGTCCTCTCCCTACTTTCGAGGACTCTGCACCAGTCTGCCAGCTGCTGACTACCGTCAGCTGTCTCTGCTCCGCCAATAATCTCTCAATCACGAAGGCCTGCTTGAGCACACCAGCATAAGTCAAAATGCATAGAGGCACGATAGTCGCTCAGATGTCCCATAGTAGACCTTTCTGAAAGGTCTGAGCTCTGAATTTCTGATCCCTGACCATATCCATCGAGTAACGGGCGAGATGGGTGAACCTCGATGAATAGTCATCTACTGTCAAATTGCCCTCCTAGAGCTGAAGAAGATTATGGAGGCATGTGGCTCTCAGCGTAGTAGGAGATAACTACTCCCTGAAGTTTCGCACAAATTTGTTCCACAAAAGAGTCTCCTTGTCGTCAGTCTAGGTGGTCAGACTCCACCATCATCCCACCAAACCCTGAAGAGGGCTCGCTCCTAAGATCACCATCTAGTATGTCAGTGTCCTCACTAGATAGAAAACTCTCATCATTGCCTCAATCCAATCCTCAGTCGCTTGAGGGTCAGGCTCACATTGGAACATGATGGTCTCTATCTCTGGAACTCATGGAGCACGCTCATCCTACGCTCCTTGTCAGTCTGTACTGCGGGTTCCACGAGCTGCTCCACTAGTGGTGGTATAGCAAGTGCCCCACCTTGTGGAATCACCTGGGGAATTGGTCCCTATATCGATGCCTCGTCACTGAGGGGTTCATCCTTGTGATCAAGCTGCTGTATTCTTGCGGGTATGCGTCGCAAGGGCATCATGTGTGGAAACAAGATGTACAATGGTCCATGAGTATATCTGAATAGCTCACACAAAGGACCTGGAAAACAAAACCCATTCATATATGATGCATGTACCTTTCATTTATTTCCCCGCATCCAATTTTTTCTCATACTGTGTCGAAAAGTAGTTTATTAGAGTCCTAGGGTATGGATACGTCACCCGTCGCACCAACACTGGAATCTCTGGCCTGAAAGCTAAGATAGAAACATTGAACATTGTTTCCCCAACCAATCTCATAGAATCATGGTCCTAAGTTAGAACTGACCACCTCTGATACCACTCTGTCACAACCCACCCCAGTGGGGGCCCATGCTGTGACTCCCCAAGCCCGCCTCCAATAGGCCTAGGGCTGGTGACTAGAACTGAGTAGTCATATTACTACATGGGAGGCATTGTCTAAGAACCTGTACACGCACACATATCCAAGCCCACAAATGCTGAAATGTAAAAACCACTAGGTAAAAAAATGCATGCATACAACTAAACCCAACCAACAGAGTATGATGGAATGTAAATTACTGAATGCAAACTGGGCCAGAATACAAGACCACCAAAAACAAGAGTCTGAAAAACTGCAAAGTCCATCCTGTAAACACAAGAGGTACTAGGAATGCTGCTCATAGCTGAAGGAACACCTTGGCCTATATGGAAATCAGAAAGCTCAGTCCTATCCTGGTCCTCCCTAGACTCTGTCAAAAGGATGCTCGTATGCACAAGACATGACACGTGCGGGCAAAGCCCGTGTTGGGGTGAGTATAACAATACTCAGTAGAGGACATCAAAAAGCAAAAAGCAAGTAAAAAAACGAACGGCATAGTCATATCTACAAAGTATATATCTACAGAACATATAATAGGATATCACAATCTAGATATACTCAAATCCCAAACCCGTAGTCTAGAGACAATTCACACAACAACATACCCCACTAGGGATTCAGTTCGAAGATTTCCACAAAGTAATCATTCTGGGAGAACACACTCCATGAGTCTGGTAGCTATGATGACATCCATCTGAGAAGTACTGTTTGTCAGGAAACATCACGAGAGGTAGATACACTCATCACGGGAGACACACTCCTCAGTGGGAAGATCACAGTAGATAGAAGCACTCATTATGGGAGACACATTCTTAAGTGGGAAAGATCATGATACACATAAGAGGATCACTGCCAGGGCCATGGCGGATACTGCGACTCATCCGGATTCACCAGTTAGGTGATTCACTAGCTAGGTAGAGGATCAATGCATGGTAGAGTTGGTCATATCGATGCCTGACTCTACCTAAGGTCAGGAATGGATAGATTATCTCGTGCTGGGCCTCTCGGAGGGATGCCGACTCTATCATAGAAAGTCCTGCTGAAGGGATCATACTCCTGTAGAAGGAAATGATGCCTAACATTCAGTGGAATGAGAATAAGGGGCACCAAACCAAACAAAAGATGTCTAAGATATGGTGAAAAAGAGGACCATGCCATTTTTAAAAAGGTGCACGGTGTGTAGATAAGTTACAAGATGTGTTGTCTAACCCTGGGTACTGCCTATGTACAACAGCCCATGTCGTAAGGCTAGTTTTGTAGAAAATTCAGTACATGGGGTGTAGTACGGTGTACAAATCATGTCCGAGGGAATGGGGTTGGCTCCATGTATGCTGGCCATGTTCCCATACACGGTTATCAACCCGTGTACTCCAACCCGTGAAATCGATACACGAGGCGACCCGTGTTACTGGCCTCACCTGGATATGTAATGGAGTACATGCCATGTAGTCCATCTCATGTCCATGTATCCTCTGGATACACGCCGAGTCCCGTATAGCCGCCTTTTCCATGCTGCATAGAGAGTACATGTTGTGTCTTCTGAAGCTGTGTATTCTATCCTGTGTTCGTGTACTTCACAAAATACATGTCGAGCATCAGGGAAAGTCCAACATGCCGTGTGATTCCTCTCTGACCCCTAAAACCCTAGCCTCCACCGTCAGTGCTACACGGCCTGTTCTTGGGATGTACATGTCATGTATTCTAGAAATTTCCTGAAACACAAACCTCTGTTGTCGCCCCTCCATCGTCTCCCCTCCGGTGGTGCCCCGTTCATTGGTATAGTCATCATATCTCCATGGAACTCATAGGTTTTGGTTTCTCCGATGACATGAAGCTGCTTCCGATGTTTTCGGACCTCTGATCGTCTCTGAAAACATGTTTTGATCCTCCCACGTGAAGAACGCTCAAAGAACGGCCTCTTCTGATCTGAGCTAATTCTTCGTCTTTCATGGTATTTGCACCTATGTAGGGTCGTTACGATGTCAGATCTCTAGTTTTGAATCGTTTCATTATGAGACAGGTGCAAAACGATCTGTTGTTCGTCACCCTGCGAAGAACACGCAAGGAGGAAAGTGGGAAAGAAAAGAATCAAGTAAAACAAATTGAGGAATGAACCTCCGCTATCATTTGTCACGGTGTTAATCTGATCCCGTTCTTGGGCTTAAACAGAGTAGAATTCAACAAAAAAACCATGGATCAATTCCCCATATTCATCCCAAAGAAAAATCCCCCACACAAGAACATATAAATCTGCAGGTCAACATGTTTGTAGTTGATCCGTATTCGTTGTTTAAATTCAAAAACGGGGAAAAGGAATGAAATAACAACCCCTACCTTTTAAGAAGGGATCAATCATTAACGAAAGGGTCAGGCTACCATCATCGTCGAGATCTTTCATCTCCATTGGCATAGTGATTCTCAACTTCGATCCATCATCGTTTGTCACTGCGATTTCGCTCAAACACTTCATGGATTCTCCGGAGATTTTTCTCAATCGTCGCCAACGAGCAAAAATTGATTATCCTAATAAAATGGAAATATATTTGACATCCCATCATGCTGTAGAATTAAATGAGTCTGCATTGCTGTTTCTGAGTCATTATGGCATGAAAATAATGACTGAAACATTTGTCCCGTCCCTGCGATGCAGTGGATATTTCCAAAAATAAATACAACAAACATTGAAATTTTATTCTATTTTATTTTAATTAAAACGTCCAAAAATTATCATTTTCCCTTGACCCATGTCGGTTGAGGTTAGACCCATTCATAGGTACATTCATTGTTCCGGATGCAACGGTGCCCACAGATTTTTAATTTGGGCATCCGTTTGGAAACTACCACAACTGTGCACAAGTGTCGACTCACTTAACTTTAAAACGTTCAAACCACCATTCCGAGACCATCAGGCCTCAGAATGATGTGTCTTCTCTGCACCTATTCTCATACTAATTCCATATAATTTTTTAAAAAAATACATAGAAAAAACCGAGACATTACACTATACGCATCCAAGATTTTAATTAGAACCCTAACTGATCTATCACTAGCATTAATAAAGGTCAGGGTATCATCTGCAGACATCAAGTGGATGATTTTCAGTTGATTAATTGTCCTTCAATATGGAAGAAGGATACCTGTAGAGATTTTATTATTAATAAGGAAACTAAGAGTATCTTGATGAAAATAAAAAGATTCTGGGAAATGAGATCTCCTTGTCTGAGACCACAAGTAGCCTGTAAATTTTTTTGAGTTTTTCCCATGAATAAAGCTGCCATCCAAGAAGAGTTAATGCAATAAAATAGAATATTTTTGGCCCATGAGGAGAAACCCATACACATAAGCTCTCTAAAGAAGAAATCCCCTTCAATTATGTCATAAGAATTATTTATACTAAGATTTTAATCCATGTTTGCACCATGGAATTTAAATTTGATACCATGGGTCATTTGAGGAGCTAAGTAAATGACTCCATGAATAGATCATCCTCAAACAAAAGCATGTTTCTCGAATGAAATCTACCGTAGAACATAAATAGACAGTTGCATGTTGGTAATTCTTGAAATAATTATGTATTACTTTAAAAACATATATACTGAATTTATATTACATCCTTATCTTGTTTAAAATTATAGAAATGATGTAACCATGATCAATTTATGTGAACGAAAAAGTAAAACATAAACAAAAAACAACATAGATATTACCTAAAACGTGATTTTAGCATGGGGTTGTTAATTAATATCTAATAAAACATTTAAATAAAATCATATATGGTTTGATATATAGATATATGGTTTTATAATATATGTATAATAAACATATATTTATTATTTAGGAGGATTTTTTGTATGATGGAAGTCGAAACATAATGTAAGAGATCTTTGTGTCAATTTTCCTTATTTGACACATATGTTATGTCATGCACCGTTATAATTTTATAATGATAATAAGAATAAAAATTTAATTTTAAAATCCTGAATTTATTAATTATAATTATATTTTTTTCATTTAACTTTATTCCCTCATTGTTCTAATAATTCATTATTACTAAAGTGTTCAAGTTTTTTTGTTGGAATATCATCATTTATTAGGATTATTAATGATTGTGATTTAAATTATGAAATCTTATGATCTATCTCTCAATAAAGTAATTTATTTTATATCATATATTTATTTAATGAGTATACATTTTTTCCCTTCATTTTTATCTACTTATGTACTCATTATTTCGTGATAATATTTTTGCGAAAAATCATATTTTATTTCTCTATTTGGTCGAAAATCTGTTTCCCTTCTAAAATTATTTTTTCAAAAAATATGTTTTCAAATATTTTATTAACATTTTTAACATGAATTATTAAAGATATTTTTACCAATAATGGTATTTTTTTATTAAAAATTAATGTAGTCTTCATGTTATTTTTCAAACAATGCCCATTTATATTTTACAAAAAATCTAAAAGGAATTTTTGTTTTAATATTTATGGAATTTTAAAAAAAATCCACCATCAAGTCCATTATTTTCATTGAATCATACTGTATAATATTTTACAGTTTTATTAAAAACAAATTTCAAAAAAAATCGATTTTAAATTGTTTGTCAATGTGTGAAGGTTATTTTCCTGAAGAATTATTTCAAATGATTTTTACTTGTTCCTTTATAAATTTAAATGGTTATTTTTAATGAAATTTTTTATGAATTTTTAGATTTAAAATATTGATTTTAAAATAACTTTTATCTTCCTCAAGAAATGTTCGATGTTATTTTCAAAATAATTTCCCCTCTAATATTACATTCAATGATATTACATATTATTTACTGGAGATATAATCCATGGATACCACTCTTATTATTTATCTATATGGTTAATTTTTATGATTGAATAATGTTTATGAAACATGATTCTCCTAAATATATTATGACATGAATATGATCTGAAGAAATCAAATTCTTTTCCTACGTGATGCTATGATAAAATAATAAAAATATAACAAAACCAATTTGTTTTCCACGAGTTATGAAATAATGAAATGTTTATGAATTCAATTTCACTAAAAGGGTTTTCATGTGATTAATGTATATAATATTGTAGAAAACATATATATGATTTTCATTATGTGATGGGTGGAACCTATATCTCCCTAAAATGCATCATGTAATGATTTATATCTAGTAAGACATACAATACTAGAATGGTGAGTGAACCAAATTCAGTAAAGGAATTTTTCCACTATGATGGTCTTGTGATTGGACCATTTATACAACCATGGTTTGGGGAGTAAACCCATTCTACTGAGATATCCTTGATAACGGACCTCAGCTACTATGGAAATGATTTTCTATGCTTATGTGTATGAAAAAAACTATGTCTTATTCTAATGTAATAATGTCTTTGTTATAAAAAAATGTTTGATGAATTGCTAATAATTGTTATATGAATCAATATTATAATATTGGATATGTAGGGTATGGTTTTGAAATGTTATTATCATGATATTATACCATCAAGATTATGTTATTCTTATCCATCTCTTCTTTTTAACCGTAATGAGCATCATATATTTCCCTTTCTTATGTCTCTATTACCCAGGTTATGAAGAATGATCTTAAGTATTCTATGACTAAGAAGAGTACCATAAGGGAAGATTTTTATGAGAGATACTAAATATAACTCCATAAATAACAATATTTTTTTATCTTTTCTCCAAATGCACAAAACCTTTATGATCCTTGGGTATGTGTTTCTATAATAAAATGAATATTAAAATAAAATATCTTATATCTATGAATAAAAATAATAGGATACAATAATTGGTATTATATGATATGTTTAAATAACCTTTTAATACATGGGTGAGAAAACATTAGTAAGATCAATATGGATATGTCTAATGATAAGTTTAAGGAAGATTCAATGTATTGGAAAATGTATTGGATTTTTTTTCAAATGATAAATTGAATTGTTTCCAAGAAATCACATCCCCTTCTTCAAACTAAAATGACATCTAGCACTAAAAAATAGGTAAGTATGGAAAATAGTTCTTAAAATTAAGTATTTATCTGGACTCAATCGTCACCTGGTTCAAATTAATGTTCCTTACTGGAAACCTGGTTTGACACTCCTAGGGGATATGCTTTAAACATTATCAAATTCTTTATGAACCACCATGAAAAATTTAAATATATTTGGAATATCAATGACTGTGGATAAACCTATGGTGTTATTGAAAAGAAATATAATGTCATGATTTACCAAAACTATAAGTATTTTTTCATTATATTTCGGTTTTCCACAATGATTGTTGTTTCTTACACTTAGTTTTTTTGTTTTAGTTAATGTCTAAAACCGTAAGTAACCGTGTAAATGTTATGTGTGACAAACAATGTGATGATTTTCCACTTGAGAAACCAAATATTATGTGACTTAGAATGAAAAATCATGTTATTATTTCCATGAAACATTCTCAATCCTAGAATAATGTTGAGATTTCAAACAAGCAAAGGAGGGAACACCATTACATGGAGTCGTTCATGAGGTCACGTCTGCCTTCTATCAGGGGATCCATTAATCCATGATTTTATGATAAATGGATCAATACCATTGAAAATATATTTTCCATTGTCAATTGTTAAGAATATGAAAAAATCAGTTTGGTTGCCTCTCTTTAAGAAGGTAATGTGGATCAATCATGGAACATCCTTAAAAATACAATGTAAGATAATGAAATTGACTCCATAGATTAGGATGAGTTCATGAACATATTTTCCAATAATTTAATTACTTGTATTCTTAATATAATTATGAGGAAGGTGACACTTGATCTAAAGAAAAAGGATGATAAATCTATGGGTACCTATACATAAAATATTACATAACATTAAAGTTATACTTCAAGTATTATCATCCAATTTGAAAGTAAGGTTGACAAATTATTTAGTTTCATAAAACCATGTCTCTAAAATTAGTTACCCATAAATAATTTCAATGTCTATAAAGAATTTCAATGTCTATAAAGATATTGTTCAAATTTATATTACTGTATAAATGGATGTTATGGTGATGTGTCAATCTCATGGTTTTAATAAGAATACAATAATATAAATCAGAGTAAAATATAAAAACCATGGAGAGAAGAATATGAGATTTCCAATATGCACAATGTGTGGGAAGAAACATTGAGGAAATATTTTTATGGTCCATAGTAATTTTTTCAATTTTGGAATTGAAGTCCATCAGGAAATTGAAAACTAATGTGCTGGGAAGAATTAATACAATGATGAAAATAGAGATAATTCTCCACAAAATTAACCAACAACACTATAGTGTATCAAATACAGTGATTATGGGAATTATTCTTATCAGTTCCCATATCTGATGGTTAATTATGATGATCAAAATCAGCCACCTCTTAAGTTGGGAGACACAAGGAAATATCATGCGATCATATATTAGGATGAGGAGTGAAATAAATACATGGAGAAAGGTAAAAATATTATCCACTCTATAACTTCTAATGTATTATTTTAATTTTGATCTTCTAATTCCTTAAAATATAAATAATTTATTAAGGTTATATATATTACACCAAAATTATTAGAAGTACAACTATTAGTGAAATCCTTGTTGGTATGATGAAAATATCTTATGTCTATGAATACTATCTAGTTTAATTTTGTGAGAATCTACTTTCTACAAATCATCTAATTTTTTGTTTTGTTTTTTTTTATTTTATGTTATTTTATGAAGGGATTGGATTTTTCTATAAAATGTACACACCAATTGCTGAGTAAGTGAAGTCATATTCGATATTCTAATAAATCCTATGATCATCTACTATTGAGACAATAAATATGAACACACTCTGGATTTGGAATCTATCTTGTAGGTTTTGATTCCAATTCAAGTGGGGAATTTATGTAATATTTTAGGGGAGAAGAACAATATAAATGATGCAGCTATTACGCCGGGGTTTTTGTTTCCAATACAAAATAGTTGCCTAGCCTTTCACTGAAACATGAAGATAAGTTCTCAATTGAACTCAAACATGGAGCCACACCAATTTTATTTACTCCCTATAGAATGGCCCCGATTGAGTTACATAATTTGAAAAAATTACTCCAAGAGAAAAATGATTAAAATGGATTTAGACAAGTGTGTCGCCTTTTGGTGCACCGATTTATTTAGTTAAACATAACGATGTATTTATGAAACTCTACATTGGTTATCAGAAGTAGAAAAAAATCACAATTAAGTACAATAATCCACTCCTCTATACTTATGACCCATTTGATCAACTACGTAGTGCTCAATAAGTTACCAAGATTGATATTTGTTCTGGATATCATCTATTGAGGGTCAATAAGGAGGATATACTCAAGAAAATATTTTGTACATGGTATGGACAATATGAATATATAATGATTTCATTTTCTCTTATTAATTCTGATACTATCATCATAGATTTAATGGATAAATTATTTAGAGATTAAGTTGATCAACTTGTGTTAGTCATTATAGAAAATATTTTTATATTTTAAATATATAATGGGAATCATTAATTTAACATAAAAATTTTTCTAAGGACCCTATGGAAGGATTAACTATAAGAAGAATTTACAAATTGTGAATTTCAGCTGCCAAAAGTATCATTTTTGGGTTACACAACCTCCAAAGAGGGTATATCGGCTGATCCATCAAATACAGAGTCTATTGGGAGTTTTCCTTGACCGACCATGGTGGTTGAGATCTATAGTTTTCTTGGATTAAAAATAAATTATGGAATGTTTTTCGATAATTTCTCATGAATAATGAATGCACTCACCTTGTTAACTCAGAAGAGAGCCAGGTTCCTCTAGACTTGTGAATGTGAGGTAAATTTCATAGAAATGAAGATAATATTAGTCATTTCGCATAATTACATTACCTTATATTGTATAAATATTTTTAATATTTATTTATACATCAAAGTAGGTTCTGGGATGCATTATAAAAACATTCATGGTTATAGATTATGCATCATAACAATCGAGGGTTCTTAAGTAAAATTTCCCAACTCATGATTTTAATTTGAATTAAATATATAGTATAATTATCTTTATTGAGAAAATTTTGATATATATAATTAAAAAATTAAATTATATATTCACAAAAAAGTAAATGGATTTGCACCATAAGAGTTAGTCTTTATTAGTGATTGTGAATACTCAACAAATTTACACCATGGGAAAGATAACAAGGTTATCTGTGGTTTGAGTTGAATATATCATAATCGATTATCCATGATTTGTATTATAAAGGATCCAATATTTTGGGAATTTTAAATGATGCATATAAATTCTTTAATAATGTAGAAAAATGTTATCTTTATCAAAAAAATGGTAAACCATCTAACTATTTGAAGATTAAAGAAGAGAAAACCAAGATATATTCCTTCAAAGTAAGCTTAAAAATGTTCCTAAGTTTATCCATGATCATAATTTAATGATAATGGTTAGGAACTATGTATGTGTTTCTTCCATACCTCATTTGAATAAAGAGTTATTAGAGGAAGATCATAACACATCATTACCTATTCATCCTAGAAGTAAGAATATGTATAGTGATTTGAAATAGTATTTATGGTGGGATGAAATGTAGTGATATATATCATTGTTTTATATTGGTTCCTTGTATGTTATAAAGTTATTTTCTAGATACATGTGTTTAAAGGGATGTGACATCCATTACCACAACTAGAATTGAAATGTGAAAACATCACAATGGATTTCATCAGTTAACTCCATAAAATGTATAATGTGAATAATGTAATATTAGTTTTAGAAGATATTCTTAAAAATTAAGAACACTTCATTTCTATTAGAGAATAAGTCCCTCTTGGCCATTTTTCTAGAATATAAATTATGTAACTAGAATGGTACCTTGTATTACCACATTTTAATTTATTTGATCAGGATTTGAGGTCTATCGTGATGTTCTCATGAATCTTTAAACATGATATGGATACATATTTTAGTTTTAGAAATACATATCAAACATAGATAGATGGTCAGACAAGGATACCAATTGGAACTCTAGATTTTATTCTAATAATTGTTTTTCGATATTTCAAAGGTTTATGAGATCAACACCCTTCCTTTAATTGATTTTTCATACAAAAATATCTTTCCCTCATGCATTCAGATTAATCCCTAAAAATCCAATAATGGAATAAACTGTAGAGATCCAATTTTATAGAATGATATTGTAGAATAAAATCTTACTATACCTGATATAGTTCATTAAGTGGAAAAGAACGTTTGATCCATATATAAATACATCATGGAACCTCAATGTCTGTAGAAAAGGTATGTTGACAATCGATGGGGTGATTGAAAATTTTATATTGGTGACAAGGAACTTTTATGAATTTATTCATATAATAATATTATTATATTTTTGAAATATGGGTTACCTAATCCCATTATATATGAGTCCCTTTGAAATTATTTATCATATTGGGATGGTATCCTATCGATTATCCCTTCCACCAAACCTATCTGAAGTGCATGTTGTCTTCTATATATCTCTCTTGAGGAAGTATATGCATGATCCTTCACATGTAATGAATTCATAGATTATACCACTTGAGTAGGATCATTATTATAAGAAAAACCTATGGAATTTTTTGGATGATAGAGAAAAGGTGTTGTGAAATAAAATCACTCACTTGGTCCATATATTTGTGGTGAAACAACCATTTTGAAGAAGCTATGTGGGAGTATAAGTAAATGATGAGTTAAAAGTATCATCATTTGTTTGTATTAGAGTTTTGAATATTGAGGTAAAATTAATTTTAATGGATTAGAGTGTAACATTAGGATTCTTTGTGAATTTTAATTTTTTTGAATTAAGTAAATTTCAATGATGTCATTGGTTACATGTGACACCGATTTTTAAAAAGCTATGATATATTAATAATATTAGTTTTTAAATATGACTATTATAAACTTGATGTTAAGTTTAACGATATGAATTGTAATAAGAACTTTTAAAATATTATGTATAATTTAATTTTTTATTTTAAAAAAATTGATAAAAAAATATTTAATTATTAGAAAAGCATTTCTACATTTTTAAAATACTATTTTCTCTTAAAATGTTATTTATTTATTATTATTAACAATAATAAAATTATCTCATGGTTAATTTATAATGTTAATTTTACAAAGAAAATTCATTTTTTAAGTCTTCATGTGAAAATTAACTTAGGGTAAATTTTTTGTGACTTTTATAAAATGATTATTTTTTTAGTGAGTTAGGAAAAATAATGGTTTTTGTTAAACGATTCCTTTTCCTTTAAGGAATTTACAAGGTCCCATTTTGTATTAAAATGGGTTTTCAAGTGAATTTTTTGAAATTTTATTTCAATTAATTCAATATTTTTATTTTCTTCATTTCAATATTGAATTTTAGTTTAAAAACTTTTTAATCTTTAGAACATTTTTCACTTTGAAAACTAAATTTCTCATCACTTCTACATGTTTAATTTCAAACAAAAAATTCCACCATAAATGAATGGAATTTCAAAAAAATGGATTCAAATTTTATTATAATCATAAACTATAATATATAATATTTTAAAATTAATTTTTCACCAATATTAATAGTGAGGACAATTAAAATTATTTAACATGTTTTAGGTAAAAATGGGTTTAATTGGGTAAAACCAAAGTTATTATTGTTTAAATTGACTAAAATTATTTCTATCACAAATTAGATATCAATATTTCAACCTTTTATCTTTTATTGTTAGTAAAAATCCATTTCATATCTTTTTTACAAGAGAAAAATGTGGGTACACAATTTACATTTCAAAAATTATAAGTGTGGTACTCAACTCGCTTATAAAAGGCAACACCTTCTCCTCTCCCATTAACTTTTTTTAAAATGATTTTTTAATATTATAACAAAAAATAACTTAATTAACTCATTAATCCCATTATATAATATTTTTTTCTTTAAATAAAAACTAGGAACCCTTTTGTTGGCAACCAAAAGATACGGTCTGAAGAAGAGGTAACATGCCTAACAAAACATTTTATGTAATTAATTCATCAACCCCCATCAAATATTATTACAACGTAATGATATAAAAACATAATTCAATTACATGAGATTATATTTTTTAAGTAAATATCATAAAACCATATACTCATCTATTAAATAGGATATGAAATCATTATTCATCTGTATAATGGACTACCCCCTCGTGAAACGATTTTATTAATTTTCCATAATCCCCTATCATGGATGGATATAATGAAGAATTAAATGTTTATATATGATAATTATGATAATATTATAGTTTTGGAATTTTTATATCATGTTTACCTTCTTACACTCCATTATGTTGGAATATGAAAACGGTTCTCATGTGTATGGAGGACTGTAGTCTCGTGAAGCGATGTCATTTATTCATTTCTTAAATGGAAGATAATATTCATGGATTTAATGAACATATGACATATATATGAAATAAATATTATTACATAATTATAATATATTATTTATCCTTCATTCAATCAACTCATCTATTAAATGGAATCAACATTCTTGCATATGTATGACCTATTATCTCCTTGAACAACATATTTCTTTTTTTTATATCTAAATCCTCTAGATTACACTAAAAATAATATAATTAATATATTTGATAATAGTATAATGGTTAAAATAAAAAATTTTATGCAACCATGATCATATTAATAGGACCAAAAATAACAAATCAAAACAGACACGAAAAACAAAGAATTTATTGCTCAAAATATGAATTCTACATGGATTTATTAAAAATCATTTAATAAAAGGAAATAAGAATATAATATATGGTATTGTGTGTATATATATATATGATTATTTAATTTATTTATAATAAATTTATATTTGTTACATCATAGGTTCTAATGTGTATTAAATAATTTGATACAAAAGGTAGGGGATCATTGTCTTAATTTACCTTGTTTAAGACATACGTTATGTCATACACCTATCTTTTTTATGAGGTGTATATACATACCCTTAAACTTATAATATTATTAACTTTAATATTCTCATTAAATTTTTTGTTTTAATTAATTTTATTCCCCCATGGGTCTTAAAATTAAATGTTAGCAAAGTGTTAATGAATTAATGTTATAATCTTGTTATTTATTTGGATTGTTCATGAGTATACATAATATGATAAAATATTATGATCTATCTTTCAAAAAACTGTTGTATCGCCTTTCCTATTGTTTATTTCATTATAATAAATGTTTTCCCTTTGTTATTTTCTCCTAATTTAGTATAGAGTTCAAGATAATGTTTTTAGGCTAAATCATTTTTATTTCTCTCTTTGGTCGAAAACCTAGTTTTCAACTAAAGCCATATTTTATAAAAAAATTATAATTTTTTTTGAAAAATATATTTAACAATATTCAAGTTATCATTGAAATTTATTTTTACAAATTTATAACTTGTTAATTTTTTATATATTAATTTTCATATTAGATTCTAAACAATTCCTGTTTTTCTTTTACTGAAAATATGAATGGAATATTTTTTAACAATTTTGGAATGATTGGAGTTTTCTTATATCATGAACATTTTTTAAATATTCCATTAAATTCATTCAATTATATTTTAAAATAATATTATTTTTAAAATAATTTATGTTTTAAAAGTTTTTTCAAATAGTAAAAGATATTTTCTTCATGAATGTTTTAAATGATTTTAAATCATTCATTATATGTGTCAATGATTATTTTCAATGAATTGGATTTGAAAAAAGGTTTATGAATCAATTTTTTTCAAAAATTTAATTCCAATATGAATTGATTTTCCTTATGACCGAAATGTATTTTCAAAATTATTTTCATTTAAGATTAAAACCATTGATGTCACTTATGCCCTACGTCAGATATGGTCCAAGGATAACTTTTTATTCATTCAATAAAGGGTTTGCTTTTATGGTGGAATGATGTTGATGAAATTTCATTCTCTTACCCAAGTTATACCCTGAGAAAATTATTATGAAACGTTATCCTTTCCATGGTTTACTCTATGAAATAATGATGAAATGATTAAGAAACCTTTCTATTTTACACAGGTTATGTTATGATGAAATGTTTATGAAACCCATTTCATATCATGGGTTATAATCTGACAATTATTTTATGATATTGTTAAAATAATTCCTATGATTTTTTATGTGATGGGTCTGAACTATATCTTCATCTAATGAATTAGGTAATTATTTATATTTCTAGAGATGGAAAAACTAGAATTAGGAGTGAATCTGGTTCATTAAGGGAAAGTTTCCACTATGATGGACTTGGGAGTGAACCATGACTACTATGATAGTTTTGGTATTGAGCTCATTCCACTATTATATACATTTAATCCCTCCTTGACTACAATGGATATGATTTTTTATGCTTATGCCTATGAAATTATTAATGTCTTGAGCCATGATTATTCTCTTGTGGCTCATGTTCTTTGATTTACTTATGAGTCATGTGTTATGAAATATCAATAAATAATGATTGACTCAATATTATGATATTTGATATGTAGGCAATGGTTTTCAAATGTTCTGATCATGTTCTCATACCATTATGCTCATTTTTGGCTTATGTATCACCCCACTTTACCCTTATTGAACATCTGGAAAACCCTTTACCATGTTTCCTTTCACCAAGTTATAGAGAAGGTTTTTTTAGTAGGGTATGTCAATGAATATTACTATGTGGTATGATCTGTATGGGGGATATTGAAGATCACACAAGAAATAAAAATATTTTGTTTCTAGTATCCAGTTCCACAAAACCATTATGATTCTCAAGTGTTTGTTTGAGTAATATAATAAATATTCATCTAAATAATGTAATATCCATATATGAAAATTAGGGATCACTATAATCATCTAAACCCACAATGGTCGGAAGGAACATGATATTTAGCATTGACCGAATAACATCCTTGAACTACAAACTTCCCCTTGACCCTTTACGTAATCATTGGTGACTTGGGCTGGTTCCAAAAATAACAACATAGAAAAATTTGTTGAATACTCTATAACCATACCTTTAACTTGACCTAAATTTAGAAACTCCATGAACGTTTTCCCTCATAACATCATAGGGTAAAACTGATAGTTGTATGTTATCTTGAAAGATGCATATGTTAGAACCTCATTGAACATAGCTTCTACAATACAGTCATATCATATCCAAACTTTCCCCCCAATCATATATATAGAAACTCTACCCTTATAGTACGTAGCAATATTAAAAAAAATTAGATCATATCAATAATCTAAATCCATTATTCATATTTTTGTGGTCATTGGTCACTGTCGAATGTAGGGGGATACAACTTAAAAATATTTGAGACCAGATCCCTACTCATCATGGGTTCCAAACACCTATCTCACCCAAAGTATGTATAGTGCGAATTAAAGACTCCACTAAAGAAGGATAAACACAAGGATTTTCTTATTAAAACCATCTCATTGAATCATCACTCATATTTATAATATCATATCTAGGAGGCATTTTCTAATAATCGTAACACAAAAATAGATCACCCATGATCATATTCCAATATCTTATGGCTAGTTTCAGGTATCCATATCAATTCATTAAAAAACATTAATGTAATTATGAATTTATTTAAACAATGATGAAACCATAAGAAGGTATCCTATTCATTTAATTAAACCATAATTGAAATTTATTCAAATTACTCTAACTACCAAGTCTCAGGCAGAGAAGAAATCCCTAACCACCAATTATAATGATGATTTAGTAATAGAAATTATACGTATAATACCCTTTTCACCCATGCTATCTAAATTTTGACAGTCGTAAATCTAGTATATAAATTCACTAACCCAAGCCTCAGCAGTTTTATAAACCATTATGAATATTAATGTCTCTAATACTAATTTTTCAATAAATAACTTGGGCCATCTAGAAATGTCACCCCCCCCCCCGATGGTCTACCACATGGACAAGTAAAAACAAATGTAGAAGAAATGGGTCTCATAGTAATCCTGTACCAGAAAAATCACTAGGTTATATCATATAAGAGATTCAAAATCACCATGATACATACAATGTCAATCTATACAGTCCAAACTAGAAAGATAAAACTTGAATAGTCTAAACAGGTCTCGTTGTGACAATATGTCACTATCATATCATCCCATGTGAAAATGATGAAAACAACATAACCCGACATTATAGATAATTCCCTTACCCATAAATGAGTCCTAAAAAATAACATATATATCCATCCAAAGGAAAAAATTGCATGTGAGCACAATTCCGACTATAATACCACCAAATAATATATACAAGTTCTCATATTAATAATTAATTAGATCTAGTTTTAAAAATATCTAGTTATATAACATTTTCATAAAATAAAATTGGTATCAAAAAGATTTAGATTATTTTCATTAAATATAAAATATTAGCCAAATAAAGGAATATTTGAAGAAAGAATATAAGAAACCATGTATTCACCATAACATAATATTGTTCAAAATAACCCTGAAATATATCATAATTTGATAAATAATCCATAAATGAAAACTAAAACAATATGGGATATAACCTATGGGTGTGCATGATAGACATGTAATAAATTCCCCAATATGGGTCTGAGTTGGATCCAAACAATATAAATTCAAATAAAATTACATATAATAAATAGGCATAAAACCTTTTGGGGAATTACACATGAAATGAGTGAAAAGTATTTTCCTGAAACACCCATGGTTTCCAATGTTCAATGCCTTTAAAAATCAATTTCAAAACCAAAACCACCCTATAAAGAATTTAATATAATAATTAGTTTGTGGAAGACCAAATTTAATAAAACACCATTTGAAAAATATAAATATTTCAAAAAAATCTTTCTAATGTGAAATCAATTAATTTCGCTAAACAACAAAAATAAACTGATATTAATATATCAACATTCAATAATTATAATCATTATATTTATATACCCTCCCTAAGAACAAACAAAACCAAATTTCCATTGAAAATAGAGACTATAAAAATGTAGATAAACATCCAAATAACCAGGATTGATGGAGAACTACAACTTGCCAAGAGAAAATCAAAACCAATCAGAACCCAATCATTAGACATCTGCAACTACACTACTAAAACCAAATGAATTAAATAAATAGAAAGAATGCTTTCCAAGGAGAAGTGATGAAATCAACCTAGGGACCAAACATCCAATAGAGCGATCCTCAAGTAGGGAGATCAACAAAAATCACCATAGGTTTTGAGTGGAAGGAATTCACATATAATGGTTGAATATTCATACACAAAACAAAATTAAAAACATCTGAACCCAGTGAAATAAAATTATGAATCCCTTTTTCACCATGAATTACACAATTTTATAGATGCACTAAAATGGTTTCTCATTGGGTTGAATTAAACATATTCAACCCATCCCAAATGTGAAACTATTTCACATCATTTAATTTTTCATGATCTGAATGGGTCTTTTCATATCTTCATTATAACAAATGTATATCCTATAAGTAACTCATGATGTGAATATATCTAGAACTCACTGCATAAAATTGATTTTGTAAAAAAAAAATTGAACCATGTCTGATGCATTTTGAACCCAAGGATAACTCCTTAATCCTTTGACACATTTATATATATACTCAAAAATTCAAAAAAACATATTTCCTAATATTTAGTTAATTTTCCCAGAAAAAATCTCTCTATACACGTAGGGCTCGAAATGAAACCAAAATAAATTTGGAATTAGCACTAGACTCATTATGTACATGAAATAATTTAAAAGAATGTTATAGTTAGGTAGTTATAAAATGAATCTGATCGGTAAAGGGGGAACAATTTTAGGTTCAAAATATTTCTTCATTCATATCACTATAAAATATTTAGTGATTCATGGACCCTCTACCCTAACCCTAACCTAAATTTCAAAAAAAAAATTACCCTTTAACCATAGTATTTTGGATCTTCTAATGACAATTAAATTATAAGGATAGTGATGCACTAAATTGTTATGGTGTATTATTCTCTCACACATGAATAAATATGTTCCAAATAAGCCAAATAACATTTCTACTCTCCAGTATAGGAGCATGATTTATATCTAACACTTCACTATTGAGTTCTTTAATCATAATCATATACAAAAAATTACTTTCTCATATAAGATATCAATCTGTTTGGGGAACCAAACTAGACCTACCTGTATTCTTATTATTATTATCTTTGGATATGTTGTGATTTAAGTTCTTATATTTATGGCCCAACCAAAAAATCTATCAATCTAGATTCCCTTATCTTTAATTCATAGGTAATTTTACTAGAGATTCATTTATGAACCTACCTCTAGTAAGGAGAGAGTGTAGAAATTTCCTTATTCTTGCAATGGATTCATAATAGTTCACATATACTATGATATAATCTCTAAATTTTTTGAAAATTTTTATTGCATGATATTAAAATAAACGACATCAATGTATTTATCATGTGATGTTAAACTATATGATATTTTAATCCTTTTAACATGATGTTAAACTATATAACACTTATGTCCACATCTCATGACACTATAATCCATGACATCTTCATAGTTTTTTATAATTTTAAAGAGAAATGCCACCATCTATTTCCATTCCATACATAATGATCACAACAGGCAGACCATGGTCAACCAAGGCTTGGGATTCCTCCATCGTATTTCCTAAATATATGTCTTCCCATAAATCACACTTGTTATCTTTAATTCCTAGAGTTACTACAAATATTTTTTGATTATAATTATCAAGTGTATTGGTATTAATGAGAATAATCTATTTGTATCTGCATGCATGCCCCTATTTGAATCCTATATATTCACCCATATTATATCCTTATAGCTAAATGGGACTTCATCCCTACAAATAGGTCTTATAATTCCCATATTATTCTTACAGGGTTGTAGTTAAATATATCATTCAAATAGGATTTATTATTAACCTTTTCATGTTTCTACCATACCATTACTCATGATTGAATACCTAATATCTCTAATTTTTTTGGATTCTCGTCCTTCATTAAATATGATATTAGTGTATTATTAGCTTGGGGAATCCTAATTGTGTTATATTTTCATGATTTCTATTTTCCATGGTTAATGTATCATGAATTTGATCGGTGTTTTCTTTGTTCCATGCATCATTTCATTAATCTATTACTTCTTTCTCCATGAATAGTTTCCTGATTTTTCGTATACCATATTTAGAATCAAATTATGTCCAACTCTATCCCTATGTGATTTTTATCATAAGACCAAAAACTATTAGTGAAAGATGAATAAAACTTCTCAGGTCAAAAGATTATAAAGAGAAACCCAAAAAACCAATTCATTCCTTTTATTTCTATTACATATTCATACAATGATTAGGAAAATTATAGAGTAAAAAAGGTGTAATTCTCAAAAATATCTCCATATGACCCTAGCCCATGTCGACGAAATATCACTAGAATTCCTGGCCAATGAAAAAGATATATTAATGATCAATCATGGATTTTCACCTTGTTTATATGTTCAGTACATAGAGGAAAAAATTGGGTGCCAAAACCATCCTTGAATAGTCTTTTCTCCATAATGTACATCATTTTCCAAGGGTTTGAGTAATCTCAAACCATTAGAGTCTACCAGTAACTAGTATGCTTGACTCCAATGCACACTTATATTGTATTTTCATACTTTCCTCCACAGGTATCTATATATAATACCCTATTTTGGAATATGAACGAGAATCATGACATAATAAGGTCCAGTACTTCTAATCTATGTATCAGATTACAACATTATATCAGAATCCATCATACTCATTTGTTTAGTGATCATTCACTTTATACTCTTCCCATATCATCATCCTCTGTTTGAACTCCATGATAGTTTTCTTACACAACCCATAATTCAAATGTCAATGTGAAGATTATATCATAGATTTTACCGCACCATATATTGTGTCTTTTCAAGGGATAGGAATGTGACATCCCATTATTGATCCTTTATACATTCCAACTCATGTGATTCAAAACAACATGATGCATGGGTATATCTTGCATGAACATAAATATCCCATACAATGATCCATGGTATTTTTGATAAGGAATACCCATAAAGGGAGGTTTATGAACCATTTATACCTCTTATCATTATATGTACAATCTTTTTGATCTAATAAAAAAAATTATTTGTAATAAATGAAGATTTAAAAAATTTCAGGTTGAATCCAAGTAAACGGGGAATAAGAATATTCCATGTTTTGTCCAATTAATTCACTTAGAAATAGGAAAGAGATTGTGTTTAAAAGAAATATAAATTCTAAAATATTATTGGGTTATTAATATGACCCCAGTAAAAGATAATCTTCAATCTCTATCATCCATTACCTCATAAAAGTTTAGATAATTCATCCTCATTATATTGGTAATAAAACCCTCTTGAACAATTGAATCCTTATTCTATGAACCCATTTTATGGTTATGACTACACTATATTAAAAATCAAAAAAATGGATCAAATCTATTTCAGAGTGATGGTACACTTTTATAAATACATTAATGATCTATCCCAAGGTGGAAATCATTAAAATGGACCCACAATAGTGTATGCTAATGGTGTATATGCTTATATCTATTTTGATCCATTCCCACAAAGACATTATATAAATAGACCAACATTTGTGTATGGTGATGGAGATTTTATCTATATATATCCATGTGAAACTCCTATATAGAATCCCTTTTAATGAAAATGTTTTAGAACCATTATTATCCTTCTTATTTGAAGATAATCTTATGGAAGGATTTTTTTTGTATTAACTTAAACCTCTAATGTTACAAAAGTTATTATTTGTGTAGATTATGCTCCATATAATAGACAAAAAACGAAAAAAATAGTTTTCATTTACTAAACAGTTGAACATCAACATGTTGGAATATATTTTCATGGAAGGTATATACTACAAAATTCATTTTGGGGATAATAAAGAAACTAATTGGCTAATAGAAGTACATTTTTTAGTATCCAGAATGAATTTCCATTTAAATAATTAAGAACTCTATATGTGGAAACCTCATCCATAGATAATGAGTGTACCACTACTATAAGCTCTTTCATCTCGTAGTTCCTCTTTATCGTGGTTATTATCTCATTATTCACCTTTGAATGGGGGACAATTAAATTTAGGATAGTATCATCATACTTCTATAGTTCCATTCTCAATGAAGGCTCTTTTTTCTTAAGATATCATTCCCAAGTGATTTATTTCATCTGCACTCTGGTGATTCTCACTACATGATCGACATGATGGATTACACTTTGTAATCTAGAAAAATCTTAATAATGAGTTTTTATATGGTCAAGAATAGTTTTTTATAAGAAATTGATCATAGCTCACTATGGTCTAATCCCCACATTCCAGGACCTATAGATAGGTTTTGAATTTGGATAACATTCGTCATTATCTCTATAATCAATTCTCAAATGAATAATGTATATAATTATTCCCATTAACTTACATAATTCATTAATTTCATAGAATTGATACCCTTTCTGAATAAATCTTCATCCCTAGGAACTGGAATGTATTCCATGATATAGTCACTGGTTAGGTTTCCCTATGACACTAATGAGTATACAATCAGGACATGTTTTAATATATATCAATTTAGAGGTATGTTCTCTAGGGAATATTGGAAAATAAAATTATAGTTATATTTAGTAGTACCATTTCCCCCTTATGTATTACATGCATATCATGACCCGGAAGACCATAGATCATGAAATCAATTCCAAATTTAATCATTTTCTATCCATTTTATAAAAAAAATAATATGATTTAATAATCTCTAGATGATTCTTCATAAGTTTCCTATTTGATCTAAAATTATTTTCTTCATAATATTGGTTCACCCCCCCCCCCCCCACATGCCTAGCTAGGATAACAATTGACTTACATTTTGGAATACTCTAGGAATATGATTATTTCCACATTTATTGGAAATAGAGTAATCAGTGTGTTTTTATTAGTTCACAAGTGTATTAACTGGAATTTTTAAGACCACTGGATAATGTTATGTAAGGAAAAAGGAATAAAAGGACATAATCATCCCTTGAATAATCACACTATTTTCAATTTAAATTCCTTGACCATCATCGTTCATAAGTAGTCGGTTAGACCAAGGAATATCCATCACACATTATTTTCCATAAATTTCATTTTAAAACATTTACACTCATGTGAAAAATGGTATAGGTACACCATACATGAAATTTTACATTTCATATCCACTTTAATATGATTATTATGTTACTTTAATGATGATTGAAATCCAAACACCTACTAGTGGTTCATTGGAAAATTCAATGAATAATATCAAACACAACCATGGGATGGTTCAAGTTGAAGTTGTCGACCTCAAAACATGTATAATGGTGTCATAGAATGTCTAATCATGGAAAATGTAATGACATTAATGTATTTATCATTTTAGGGGAAACACAGATAATGTATGGAATTTGGAACAATTTCACATTTAAAAATGATTAAACATTATGGGAAAAAACACATATATCATGGTTTGAACACTTTACATATCGACTGTGAGCCTCCAATTCATGTCAGTTTTATGGAAATTTGAATATTATAAAAACTCCCTGAAAATAATTCATATTAGCACATATGAATTTATTATTCCAGATAGTGAAATAAAAAATAGGGGTGGAAGGGGATATAAGGGAATACCAACACGGATCTAACATGATGAGTGATGAGGGGATCATACACTAACTCAAAGCCTTGGTTGGATGCCAAGGGAGAGCTCCAATACGAAGGAAGGATGTTATTCATGAATATGGAGCAGAAAAGGATGAATAAAGTTTAATCATTGGAGGTAAAATTTTACCTTTAACCAATTTTTAATGGGTAATAATTTTTTCCACATGGTTTGGCCAAACTATGCACAAGCCGTGCACACCCATTTCTAAAGTCATAATACCCATGCATGGATAGCACATGGTTTGGGAAAACCTTGAACAGCCAAAGAAAACCCACTATAACTCCTCTACCTCATCCAATATAGTTTTAAAAACCTTAATACATTTGGTGCACAATTTATCAAACCATGTACTTGGTCTATTTTATTCAAAACATTGATCTCTAAGCACCAAAAAATCCGAGGACACTGCCAAACCCTTCATTAATCTATTTAAAACTATTATAATAAAACATTATATTCAACTAGAAAACTAAAGGATCTATGACTCATGAAAATATAGTATGTTTTAACCACAACTCCTTAGAACAACTCATCCTTGGAAGTCTTGGAGGATTAATTAATACATCACCCGACGTACCAGAGACCTAAACAACAATTTAAATATCATAGTCTGATTTTCAATTCCAAATCACCTTCAAGAACTACCTTAAACACCTGGTACATAAGTCACTAGTCCCAATATAATGATCATATTTATAATTTATTAATCAAGATGGTTCTTACCCAAGCCCATTAACCACATGGCGTGATCATGTCATCATCTCATTTATCTTCCAAACTATGTCTCCTCCCACAATAGTCTCTCTCTTCCAACATCCAATTCTAGTCTATGGTAATCCCACTATAATAATTTATTATTTAAATATAGAACAAGAATCATATTGATTCTTCTATCATGATTATCAACTCATCAAACCAATTCCCACAGTATTATTTTCACCCTTGTTCTTATTTAGCTTGAAATGAGTAGATTTTAATCGACCATGCTTAACAGTTCATGCCTCCATAACCATTAAAATACTCATCTATATGTTACACTATAATCATCTCATCCTATAACATGAACAACATGATTCCATGCCTGACCTCATTCAATTGATCATGAAAACCCATGTTGATCCACTTCTGAATGACTGTATTTGAAAATAAATGGCTTTTGGATTCAGTGAATTTTTAAAATTATACTCCAATGACATTAACCAAGTAATAATGATAATCATTTCAAGCACACTCTCTGATGTTCATAATCGAATTCCAATGATATCTTCCCTATAAACCATCCCTGGTTGTGTAATCAAATGACATTAAAGTTCCAAAACAACCATCCAATTACCAACAACAAGAATCCACAAACCTTCTTATAAGATGGTTATCCTCCCATAGTCTGTGGTGATCTATTAAATATTATATATTTTGTCTCAATGCTCATCAAGTGAAACATGCAACAACACCCTTCATATAAATCAGTAAAGTCGCTTGATTAGATTAGTGAATGGTCGATGGTGTCCAAGGTTTTCAAGATGATATCAATACAGGGAACAACATCATCGTTAATATAGCATCCCAACCTTTTCTTACATTACTATTACATAATTTTAAAGGTCAAAAACATAATATTATTACCCATATAGGATATAGTGGTTTAGTGTCTTGGGAAAACTAGGACCATAAATAGAAATTACAACATCAAGCATAATGTTGGAACCATGGTCTTCTATGCATGATTTGGAGTATGGTTTGTGTTTGTTGTCAATCATCAATGGAAGTTCAGATTTTGTACCAACAAAGAGATCATACCGTTAAAACAGACAACGGTATTGAAGGTGTCACCATTTCCCAGTGTTTGCCAAATTTTTGGGTCCAAAATTTGGAAGTTGCTGAGCATCGTGAAAAGTGGATTTCCATTAAGATAATAATTAAATATGGAAAAGGCATGAATTTCGCGAAGAGAGGATGCATGGTTTGGAAATCTCGAAGACCAGAAGAATGGAGGCGGTGAGTCTTCACGATTACGTCAAAGCATCAAGAACGACAGAGTTGAAGCACTTCGCGGTAGTGAAGGGATTTGTCAGGGAGCTTTGCAGAGAAGGGGAAAAGGAATGATGACGGTGATACTCCACGATTATGATGAGCTCCGTGATCTGAAAATTGCTGAGGTGCTGCGCGATTTGGACAGAATTCCGACGGAACCTTCAGAGCTTCGTGATTTGAGATGACGTGGAGTTGAATTCGCTCGGAAAGGTAGAGGGTCGGTGGAATTACCTATAAATAGAGGCAGACCCCCTCAAGAGAAGTAGAGAGAATTTCAGAGAAAGTCCTTTGATCTCGGTTCGCAAAGGTCACTCGCGAAGGCAGTGTGCTTCGCGAAAGAGGAGCTTCTCGGTAGCTATTCTATCTTCGCGAAAGTCATGTGCCCCGCGTTGGCTCAGTGAGATTCGCGAAGAGGCACGAGCTCCGTGACAGCCAAGCATCGCGAAGGCTTGTGCATCGTGAGGGTTCTTCGCGATTTAGCTTCACGAAAAGGCAGGGACTCCGAGAAGGCTTGTATGATCTTTGCAAAATTGGGAGCCTTGCGAAGTAGGGTACTTTGTGAAGGCCCTTTACAAAGGTTGTTTTCCCAGTGGACAAGGGAAAAGGGGGTATTCAATAGTGGATGGAATTCGGACTTTAACAGAGCATCAACTGAGAACTCTGATGCAAGCAAAGTCTCATGTTGAACAGGAGACAAAGAACTTCATGTCTATCTATTGAAGAGACCTTCAGGTCTATAAACTGAGTGAGACTTCACCAATGGTAGTGAGCTAGGGGGAGTCAACGGGAGTGACCCGAGGGAAGCAGTGGGCTATCCCTGAACCTTTGTAAAGGCAGTGAGGCTGGGACAGAGTGACTCTGCCCGGACAATTGTAATTCACAACTAGTGAAGATTAGTGGATTCTGGTACGACTGATAACTTGTTGGCATATGCTCCTTGGATGTATCCCTTAGTGGTGAACCATGTAAAAAGGGTTGTGTCTTCTCTATGCATGTGAATGTTTGATTTCTAATCATATTCATCATACAGGTTCAACAAGTTCCTACCAACGTCGTAACAAGATCCATCACATTAAAAGAAAAGTTTTCACCCTGATTCACCCCTCCCCTCTCAGGGTGTCTCAGGGTCCTACAGGTGGTATTAGAGGCAGGTTACTGGTGTTGAATCTGTCCTTTATCGTCATGGAGAATGTTGTCAATGTCAGGGGAGTCCCTCACTTCGATGGAAGTAATTTCCAGATCTGGAAGAACAGAATGATATCTCAGCTAAGATCTCTTGGAATGGGAGTTCTCTTTTCTACTGTGAAAGGAATACAAGTCACTGACCCAACAGGCCTGGCTATGACTGAAATAGACAGGAAAATTCTTGATGTAGATGCTAAAACACAAAATGCACTTAATGCAGCCCTTTCTGATCAGATCTACCTAAAGGTGATGAATTTCACCTCAGCAGAATCCATGTGGGATAAACTCGAGAATATTTTTGAAGGAGATAGAAAAGTGAAGGAGGCGAAACTACAAGTGTTGCACAATCGGTTTGATGATCTGAAGATGCATCCAGACGAGAATGAAAACTCTTTCTTAAATCTAATTACTGAAGTGGTTGGAGAAATTCTGGGTCTAGGTGAAGAAATCAAAGACATTTATATTGTAATGAAAATATTAAGAATACTTCCACCTCTGTACAATGCAAAGGTGTCAGCCCTTGGGGAAAGAGATCTTTCAAAACTTTCTCTGTATGATCTACTTAGCAGCTTGGTAGAATATGAAATGAGAGTCAAAACAGAAGATTCTACGACTCGTGTGAGCAAGGAAATGACATTCAATGCCATGGATAAACTGAAAATCTCAAAAGATGGTAGTGGTAAAGATGAAGAAGAAAAAGAAATTCTTTCTCTCATTGCAAAGAAGTTCCCTAAGGGGAAAGGGAAATTCAAAGGGAAGTTACATCTCGCATGTTTTCATTGTGGAAAATTTGGGCACATTGCCTCTCAGTACTTAATAAAGATCAATGATGAAGATAGTGAAGATGAATGCTTCGGGAATCCTCAGAGAAGGTTCTTCAAAAATGGATACTTCAATTCGGGAAAGAAAATGCAAAGGAAGAGTTTTGTCTGTGAAGAGGAAGAAGATGATAATGAATTCTATGATGAAGAAGAACCAGAATTCAAAACTGGGAACCATGCTTCCATGATGGCCACTGTTGAAAATTCATAAGATACCGGTGGAGAAAAACAACTTACAACTTGTGTAGATCCCGAGATGCAACTTAAGGAAGTGGTTAATAAGCTTAAGATTAAATGAAATTGTTGAAATAAGTGGAAATCTATTGTAGAAGAATCAGTTGAATAAGTTGATCAACTTGATGTTGAAATTGAACGACTAGAAGAATTTGTGAACGTTCAGTCTAAAATAATTGAAAGCAATGATGATGTAGTGGATCTAAAGCTGAGAATTGAACAGCAGGAAAAGGTCATCAATGACCTCACCTCCAGACTAGATGAAAAATCCAAGACTGCAGAGGGTCTTAAGGAGGAAGTAGTTACTCTAAGAAGTAAACTTGAGACTGAATCAATTCCAAAATAATCGAGGAAGAAAATACAGTTTGAACGATTCTCAGATTCAGAATTACTAGCAAGATCCAAGTGTGGTTCATATGGGTTTGGAAAAATCTTGAGTAATCAAAGTCCCGCTTGCATGGGAAAGAGTGGAATTGGCAGTGAGGCTGAGACATCAACTACTGGAAGTGAAAAGATTCAAAATAAAGATAAGATGAAAGTTGAACATGTTGAAATGTTTCCTAAAGTTCAGAAAAAGGAACCCTCAACCAAAACTAAAGGGAGAACTAAAAATTATCCTCAAACATTCAGAAATGACAGACAGTCTAAATTTTCTCCCAAGGAAGAAGGTATGAGGAGAAATTCAAGTGCGAAGACATTTCCTCTCATGAAGCGTCAGTTCTGTGGCTATCTGGGCCATACCATGTCTTATTGTGAAGAGGCAAGAAGTTATCTAAATGGAGAAGATATAGAAGTTCAACAAATGAGAACAAATTCATAATCTAATTCTTATAGAAGAAATAATTTCTATGGATATTGTTTTCATTGTTCTAACTTTGGTCATAAGGCTGCTAATTGCAGGCAGAGAAGGGACATGGACACCTCATACTGAAGTTCAAGACAAGTCAAGTCTCGTCAGCAAGACAGTGTTACTCTTTCATACAGGTTTTCTCCTCTCGAAGAAGATTTTGACTATAAAGAACCTGGGTATGCAGAAGAGATAATTGAAAGGCCATCAGTACTATATACTCAATCCAATGTCTCATGGAAGGAAAGGAAGACGATTGAGAAATCCAACCTTGCAGAGGTGGCCCTCAATGCTACAAAGAACAAAAGTACCTAGATTCTGGATAGTGGTTGTTCATCTCATATGACGGGTAATGCGGGCCTGCTAATGGATATCAAAAGGATGATTGATGGTAAAGTACGATTTGGTAATGATGGGGCTCTGAAAATCAAAGGGAGTGGAAGTACTGAATTAGCTAATGGAGAACTAAAGAATACTGAAGTCCTTTACGTAGATGGCCTACGTCATAATCTCCTCAGCGTGGGTCAACTCTATGACTCAGGACTTATAGTTACTTTTAATCAGAAAGGCTACATTGTTAAGGGAAAGATAGGCAATTCATTTATGAAGGGATGCAGAACAGAAGGCAACTTGTATCAGGTTGATAGTGAAGAAAATGTATGTTACATGACTATTGACGAAGAAAACAATTTGTGGCATCGGAGACTGGGACACATCAATCAACAAGACATGGAGAAAATATCAAAATTGATAATTGTCATGGACATTCCCAACCTGAAACGTGAGCGTGAAAAATCTTGTGATGCTTGCATTCGTGGGAAGCTGGTCTGCAGTTCATATCGGCCAAATAAGAAAAGTGAATCTCACCTTCTTGATCTGATTCATACAGATGTATGTGGGCCGATAAATGTTGTCGGAACTCATGGATAAAGGTACTTTTTCCTTTTCATAGATGATTACAGTAGAATGGAATGTGTGATGGTCATTCACAGGAAACGAAAATTCCTTGACTGCATGAAAACATATCGGCGAATGGCTGAGAATGATACTGGACGAACAATCAAAGTGTTGCAATCTGATAATGGAGGAGAATACACGTCCATTGAATTTGAAAATTATCTGTAGAAGCCTGGGATACAGCATGAGGTAGCTGTTGTGAGAACTCCATAACAAAATGGAGTTTTTGAATGTAGGAATCGACTGGTGAAAAAAACGGCATGAACTATGCTGATTGAGAGTCGTATTCCATGATATTACTGGAAAGAGTCTCTTCAAGCTGTAGTGTACATTCAGAATCGAACGGGACTTTATATGGGTGAGATGAAGACACCATATGAATTGTGGCATGGATGGAAGCCTTCTTTAAAATACTTTCATGTCTTTGGAAGTAATTGTTTCATCAGGAACAAAGAAGGAAATCAAGGGAAATATGGCGACAATGCAGATGAAGGAATTTTCCTTGGTTACTCAATGAACAGCTAAGCCTACAAGTATTTTAACAAGTGTTTATGAAGGATTGTGGAAATCAGTGATGTTAAGATAATTGAAGAGAAAAGTACAAATGCTTCAAGGATGTCATATGCTGATGTGATAGAAAGTCATGAAGAAAGTGAATGGGAAGAAAATAAAAATGCAGGAATAGAGGAAGTTGTTCAAAACACTCAGCAATCACATCATGATGTTGACTCAGACGAAGAATCTGAAGAGGAAAACTTGGATGACGAGAATGCGACTGAACCTCACAGGAGAAATCGAAGAGCAATGATTGATCCATCTAACATAATTGGAGATAGGAATGCACCCACACAAACAAGGAGGATTAGTAATAACACCCCTTCTGCATTTCTATCAGTTGTTGAGCCATCCTCATTTAAAGAAGCTGCAAAGGATGAATACTGGGTGAAAGCCATGAATGAAGAGTTAGATCAGATTGACAAGAATCAGAAATGAGAACTTTTCCAAAGACCCAAAGGTCACAATGTGATTGGAACAAAATGGATATTCAAGAATAAGTTTGATGAGAATGGAAGTGTTATCAGAAACAAGGCTCAACTGGTATGTAAAGCGTATTCTCAGATTGAAGGTGTTGATGTTGAAGAAACCTTTCCTCCAGTGGCTAGACTGGAGTCAATCAGGTTGTTCCTTTCCATGGCTCTCCAGAGAGGATATAAAGTATATGAAATCGATGTCAAGACAGAATTTTTAAATGGTGTACTCGAAAAAGAAGTCTACATTGAACAACCAGTGGGTTTTCTTCTTGGTGATGATGAATCAAAGGTCTGCAAGCTAAAGAAAGCACTTTATGGCTTGAAATAGGCACCACGGGCGTGGTACTCCAGACTAGATTCTTATCTCAAGAAGCTAGAATTCAAAAGTGGAGGAGTATATCACAATATCTATGTGAATAATTCTCTGAAAGATCATTTCATGGTTCTCGTTTAGGTCGATGACATTATATTTGGTGGCAGCAGGCAGAAATCAGTGGATGAATTTTCCAATCATATGAAATCAGAATTTTGAAATGTCAATGATTAGGGAGCTCACATATTTCTTGGGACTACAAGTGACTCAAAAGAAAGACTACACTTTTATCTCTCAGGAAAAGTATGCAAGAGAGATGCTAAAGAAGTTTAATATGCAAGACTCCAAAGCATTTTCAACTCCGACTGTAGTTGGAACCAAACTTGGAAAGCATGAGAATGATAAATCTGTAGATCCCACCCTGTACAGGAGGATCATTGGGAGCCTACTGTACCTGACAGGGACACGACTAGATATAGACTTTTCCACATGTCTTGCAGCCTGCTTTCAGAGTAATCCAAAGGAGGAACATTTGGCAGTAGTAAAAAAGAATCATGAGGTATGTTCAAGGTACTCACAATTATGGCTTATACTTTGCTGAAGGAAGGGACTGTGAATTATCAGCATTTTCTGATGCTGACTGGGCTGGCGATGTTGTGGACAGAAATTCCACCAGTGGTGGAGCATTATTTATTGGGAATAATTGTGTTTGCTGGTTGAGCAAGAAACAATAAATTACTTCTCTTAGTACTGCTGAAGCTGAGTATATATCCGCCACAAAGGCATGCACTCAACTGCTATGGATGAAGCAACAATTAACAGATATTGGTAATGAGGTAAAGCAACCAATGGTGATTTATTGTGATAACAAGAGTGCAATTGATCTTACAAAAGATCATGTTCCGCATTCTCGTACAAAACATATTGAAATCAGGTATCACTTTATGAAATAAAAAGTTGAGCAAGGGGTGATTAGAATGGATCACGTGGGAACTGATGAGCAAGTAGCTGATATCCTGACAAAGCCACTGTCAGCGGCTATGTTTGAGAAGCATCGGTTGAACCTCGGTGTTCAGCCACCTCCCAGTGCATAAGGAGGTTACAGAAATACCCTCTCCCCATTTTTGATAATTGTTTCTATCTTTTTATGGCTATGATGCAGGTTTATGGGGGAGATACTATCCAGGGGTAGTATGGTTTGAGCTGAACGTGAAAAAATTTACTGGTCTTTGGATTTATTGTCAATGGGGGAGAAAGGAGAAAGGAATAAATTCAGCCAACTTCTGTGATGAAAATAATGAGAATGAAAACAGTGGAGCCCAATTTAAGCCTCCTCTCTTGTTTTCTACACCGAGCATTGCTCACGTAGACTTAGAGTGTTGGCTGAGTTGATTCCTGCGTTTTTGGTTTTCACATTGATGGAGATCTATTGAATTTATTTTCGGATTTCCAACAAACCCAAAGGGGGAGATTGTTGGAACCATGTTCTTCTATGCATGATTTGGAGTATGGTTTGTGTTTGTTGTCAATCATCAATGGAAGTTCGGATCATGTACCAGCAAAGAGATCATACCGTTCAAACAGAAAATAGTATTGAAGGTGGCGTCGTTTCCCAGTGTCTGCTAAATTTTTGGGTCCAAAATCTGGAAGTTTCTGAGCATCGCGAAAAGTGGATTTCCATTAAGATAATAATTAAATATTGCAAAGGCATCAATTTTGCGAAGAGAGGATGCATGGTTTGGAAATCGCGAAGACCAGAATAATGGAGGCAGTGAGTCTTCACGATTATGTCAAAGATTTGCGAATGGTAGAGTCGAAACACTTCACAGCGGTGAAGGGCTTTGCGAGGGAACATCGCGGCAAAGGCGCTAAGGAATGATGACGGTGATACTCTGTGATTACGACGAGCTCTACGATCCGACAATTTCCGAGGGGCTTCGCGATTTGGACAGAATTCCGGCAGAAACTTCGGAGCTTCGCGATTTGAGATGACGTGGGGTTGACTTCGCGCGGAAAGTTCAAGGGTCGGTGGAATCCCCTATAAATAGAGACCGACCCCCTCAAGGGAAGTAGAGATAATTTCAGAGAAAGTCCTTTTCTCTCGGTTCGCAAAGGTCACTCACGAAGGTAGTGTGCTTCGCGAAAGAGGAGTTTCGCGGCGGCTATTCTACCTCCGTGAAAGTCGTGCGCCCCGCGTTGGCTCAGTGAGCTTCGCGAAGAGGCACGATCTCTACGATAGCCAATCATTTTGAATGCTTGTGCATCGTGAGGGTTCTTCACGATTTAGCCTCGCGAAAAGGCAGGGGCTCCGCGAAGGCTTGTTTGATCTTTGAAAAATTGGGAGCCTTGAGAAGTAGGGTACTTTGTGAAGACCCTTTCCAAAGGTTGTTTTCCCAGTGGACAAGGAAAAAAGGGGGTATTCAATAGTGGATGGAATTTTGACTTTAACAGATCATCAACTAAGAACTCTGATGCAAGCAAAGTCTCATGCTTAATAGGAGACAAAGAATTTCATGTCTATCTATTGAAGAGACCTTCATGCCTATAAACTGAGTGAGACTTCACCAACGGCAGTGAGCCAGGGGGAGTCAACGGGAGTGACCCGAGGGAAGCAGTGGGCTATCCCTGAACCTTTGTAAAGGCAGTGAGCCTAGGACAGAGTGACTCTGACTAAACAATTGTAATCCACAACTAGTGAAGATTAGTGGATTATGGTACGAACAGCAACTTGTCAGCGTATGCTCCTTGGACGTAGCCTTTAGTGGTGAACCAAGTAAAAAGTGTTGTGTCTTCTCTATGCATGTGAATTTTTGCTTTCTAATCATATTCATCATACAGGTTCAACAAGTTCCTACCAACATGGGAACAAGATCCATCAAATTAAAAGAAAATTTGTCACCCTGATTCACCCCTCCCCTCTCAGGGTGTCCCGGGGTCCTACACATAAACATTTACTTAATTTATTCTTCTCTAGCTTCTTATTGTCAGAAGTCCTCTCCTTAGTATATGTGTCCACCTGAGGATATAAATTAAAAGGGGTGATCTAAAATCCCATTAAGAGGAAAGATAAGAAGAATGTAGCATGGGGGGAGTATAATCCTCGAATAGGTAAAGAAATCATGAACATGAGAGGAACATAAATAAAAGACTTGAAATGTGGCAATGCATAAAAAATGGAACATCATGTTTTAGTGGTTAACTACCACACATACTTGTGAACCAAGATAGAATCTTGTTCACACATCACTTCACATTTACTCATGAGATTAATTACTTTACCCAATTCATTGGAGCACTGTATAATTCTGGGCACACCCTTCATTTTGAAAAATTCATATTGCGCTCTATAATTCCTGGTACACCCGTCACATCATAACATTATCATTATCATGATTTCCACATAGAAAAAATATAAAAAGTGAACATAAATAAACCATGTAAATGAATGGTTTTCATCTCATAAGAATTCAATCATAATCTTTGGGTTCTCAAAAGAAAGAGGGAACAACATACTTGATAAAAGAACCATCAACCATGAATGAGAGGTAAAAATTGAGTTCTTTAAAGAGGAGTTCTTTTGGAAAACATTTGGATTGACATAAACTTCATTAGAAAATATGTATATCCCATAAAAGGTAAGATAATTGTGAATAAATGATCTTTAAGGAGTAACCATATCAAAATGGAGTGAATGAGGGAGAACCTGAAGGAAGAAAATTGGGTTCGAGATTTCCCCTTACCTTGTATCTGAATGATTCCTTCTCTTTAATGTCCTATATAAGGACATTATATTTATTAATTTGAAATTAAATAACCTTTTATAAATTAATGGGGTTAATTATGGTTTCATTATGTGAATTTACATGCCTTTGAATGAGTTATAGAGTTTAGAAACAGTATTTGGGAATGTTTCTTTTTATGGTTTTCTTGAGTGGTTCACTTGTATTCTTAAATTAATTTTCGGGTAGAACATAGGTAAACATCCAGAACTAATATTATCTGTTATTAATGATATTACAGGAGTTTTAATGGTCTTATAATAAATTATATTATATTCACGTGGATGAATCATTAGATAAGAATTAAATGATGATTGTTTGGGTTAATTTGGGTGGTTGTTCGATCACAACAAACTTGTTTTAATTTATCACATAGTAATATGTACATAATTCAGTTCCAGAACATTAAATATGAAATAATACATATATCATATTCTGTTTTAATCATAAAAATGGTTTCATGACCAGATCTGAAGGTATTAATGGAAGAAGAAAACATGTCGTTCTTGAAGGTGATAAATTAACACCTCATGAACAACGTTCTCTTTAATAAAATAAAAGAAAGAGTGAAAGGGGGGTTGGATGATATAATATCCCATTATCATAATAAAATTCGAGTATATTTATAATACTTGTGTTAAAATACCATTTGCGTGAAGATAGGTGGGGAGAGATCAGGAAATGAACTTGAACATGAAAGGAAACTAAAGGAGAAGAGGGAGAGAAATTACCTCTTAAATCCTTCTCTTGAGATCCTCCTTAAGGAAGCTAGGTGTGGTCTTTTGATAAGACCAGAAGCTCTTGGACATGGGAGAGGGGCTAGGGAGGATTTTTGGGTAGAGTTTAGAGAAGTCTTGGAGCTTGATAGGTGTGAGGGAATGAGGGTGTGAAGGGTGGTTTTTATAGTGGAGGGGAGGGGTAAATTTTGAATATTTAATTCATTATTTTATTGTTTCCCTCAAGACAACCAATAATATTGTTTAATGTGACCCCTAATAGTAATAAGTTCATGTGAGTTCGACCATGTGGCCTTGCATCACTTGTGATGTCATAAATAGTGTATTTAACTATTAAATTGTATATACGGTATTTTATCATATTTCACTATTCAACAAAAATCCGAGTTTTTCAGAAAAATACCAAAACTTTACCCTACCCATTTATCGACGTGTAGAATTAAAAAATGAAGCACATTTTTCAAAATTTAATTTCTAAATATTATTAATTTAATTTTAAAATAAGGTCGTAGTTAATTCGAAAAATAACAATCTTAGAGGTGCACTTAGTTTTATTTCTCATTGAAAAATTAACTAACATCTCATTACCTTATTGCCTTAAGAAAATAAAATATTATTATTATTTTCTATTCATAAGGGTCATATTACTATTCATTTTACTATTCATAAGGGTGTGTTAATATTCACCCAAAAAAACAGGTTTGTTCTATCAGACTCCAAAAATCATCTTGAACACAACCGTGTGTGTCGGATTTTTAAAATTCCAAACACAGAAGTGACAAACTTATGTTTAAAGGTCACTTATCACTTAGTATTTCATTATGTTGTGAATTCATGTGATTTTATGAAATAACATTAAGAAGCGAATTTTTTTTGAAAAAAATATTGGTCCATTACATCTTCCCCCCTTAAAAAATGTCACCCTCAAAATTCCGTTTTACATAAACATGTGAGGGTACTTCTCCTTCATCACCTCTTCCAGTTCCCAACTTTCTTTCCCAAACTTATGGTTCCTCCACAACACTTTGACATGGTGGGTTGTCTTGTTGAGTAGAACCTTATCACTTCAGTCTAGAATCTTTATTGGCTGCTTCTCATAGGATAGATCACCTTCCAACTATACCACCTCTGAGTTTAGTACATGTGAGGGGTCTGGTATGTACTTCCTCAGTAGTGATACATGAAACACATCATGTACTTGAGACATATTTGGTGGAAGTGAAAGATGATAGGTCATGGAACCTATGCGGTCAAGGATCTCAAAAGGGGCCAATGTGCCTTGGGATTAGATTCCCTTTCTTCCCAAATCGCATGAATATATTCCGTGGAGATATTCAAAGGAAGACTTTATCTCCAACGTCCAACTCCAAGTCCCTTCGACAGTTGTCAGCATAGCTCTTTTGCCAACTTTGAGCAGCTTTGATGTGTTTCTGGATGACTTGAACCTTCTCTGTCATCTCTTGAACAAGATCAGGTCCATGTAGCTTTCTTTCTCCAACTTCATCCCAACAGGTTGGAGTTCTACATCGCTTTCCATATAGAGCTTCATATAGAGCCATCTGAATACTCGAGTGGAAGCTATTTTTGTATGAAAACTCAACCAATTGGATATGTTGATCCCATTCACCTTTGAATTCTAGAGATTATTCTCTAATCATATCTTCAAGCGTCTGAATAGTCCTTTCAGATTGGCCATTAGTTTAGGGGTGATAGGCCGTGATGAAAATTAATTCAATACTCAAAGCATGTTGAAGGCTCCTCCCGAATTTAGATGTGAACCTCGGATCACGGTCAGAGACAATTGAGAGTGGAACATTGTGCACTCTCACCACTTCCTTCACAAATATCTTTTCAAGTAGTTCAAGTTAGAGATCTTCCTGAATAGTGATAAAATGGGCAGTCTTGGTGAGTCGGTCTACCACAACCCATATCGCATTATTTCTCTTTGATGGCTTTGGGAGACCCGTGACAAAGTCCATAGTAACATTTTCCCATTTCCACATGGGTATAGGCAATTGCTACATCATACCTTTGGACTTTTTTCGCTCCTCTTTAACTTGTTGACATACCAAGCACCTTGATATATATTACGCAATATCCTTCTTCATGTTATCCCACCAGACGTGTTCCCAGAGATCACGGTACATCCTGGTACTCTTAGGATGGATAGAGAAAGTTGAGCTATGTGAATTGTTCAATAGATCCTTCTTTTTCTTTGGTGATGAAGGCACACGAAGTCGCATTCCAAGACAAATCACACCATCATCATTGATATGGAACTCTTGCAGCTTCCCTTCCATTACTACATTGACACTCTTTTGTATCTCCACATCATCCCTTTGTGCTTCCTTAATCTTCTACTGGATGGATGGTTACGCAATCATTTGGGAAAGGTAGGATGCATACCCTTACCTTATGATTTCCCAATCTATTCATTGCATATCCAAGAAGATATGGTCTTTCTCTATTCGCAGCATGGATATAGTATCATGTTATTTTCGGCTTAGAGCATCAACTACCTTGTTCACCTTTGTAGGATGATAGTGAATAGAGTAATCATAATCCGTGATTAGCTCTAACCATCTCATTTGACGCATGTTGAACTCATTTTGTGTGAATATATACTTTAGGGTCTTGTGGTCGGTGTATATGTCACACTTCTCACCATAATGGTTGTGCCACCATATTTTCAAGGAAAACATCACGGCTGCCATCTCTAGATTATGCGTCGGGTAGTTCTGTTCATGGATCTTCAACTGTCGTGACGCATAGGCTATCACATTATCATTTTTCATGATTACACAACCCAATCCTTTCTGTGAAGCATTAGTGTATATCACAAAACATTCTCCACTTTTTGGTAGTGTGAGCACAGGTGTTGTGATCCGCCTTCTCTTTAGCTCCATGAAGCTTCCCTCACATTCTTTTGTGAAGACATACTTTACCCCTTTCATTGTTAACATAGTTAGCGGGCTTGAAAATCATGAGAAGTTTCTCACAAAACATTGGTAGTACCCATCTAATCGAAGAAAACTACAGATTTTTGTGACACTAGAGGGACTGGGCCATTCCTCAATCGCCTTTGCCTTTGAAGGATCCACATAAATTCCCTAACATGTGATCACATGTCCCAAGAACGTGACTTTCTTCATCTAAAAGTCACACTTTCTGAACTTAGTGTACAACTTCTCCTTTCGTAATGTCTCCAACACAAGTCTTAGATGTTCTTAATGTTCCTCCTTTATCTTGGAGTAGATGAGAATATCATCGAATAACACAACCACAAATTTGTCGAGGTAATTTCTAAATACTCTATTCATTAAATCCATGAAGATTGTTGGGGCATTAGTAAGTCCGAAGGGCATCACCAAAAACTCATAGTGCCCATGCCTTGTGCGGAAGGAAGTATTCTGAATATCTTCCTTCTTCACCTTTACCTGATGATATCCAGAACGAAGATCCACCTTTGAGAAGTATCGATATCCTCTTAACTGATCAAATAAGTCATCAATCCTTGGAAGAGTATACTTGTTCTTTATGGTGATCGTGTTGAGTTCTCGATAATCAATACATAGCCGCATTTTTCCTTCCTTCTTCTACATAAAGAGCACTAGTGCACCCCAAGGTGATGCACTAGGGCGTATGAACCCTTTTCCAAATGCTCTTGCAGCTGCTTCTTTAACTCCTCCAGTTCAATAGGAGCCATCCTATAGGGACACTTTGATATAGGAGTAGCTCCAGGTATGAGTTCAATTGAGAAATCTACCTCACAATCCGGGGGAATTCTGGTTAACTCTTCGAGAAATACATCACTGTATTCCCTCACGATGGAAATTTTCTCAAGGTTGGCACTTTCCTTCAACTCATCCATTTGGGCGAGGTATGATTCTTCATAGGGAATCAACACCCATACCATTGAAGAATTTTTCAAAGGAGATTCATGATCTTCCTTGCATTTGTAGAAGATCCTGGGATGGTTTGGAATATGAAAAGATATTTCCTTTTCCCGACAGTTGATATGTGCTCTATATAACGAGAGCCAATCCATTCCCATTATAGCGTCGAATTCCACCAAGGGAAATGTTACGAGATTTTATGGAGGAATCTTCCCACATACGCCAACAGGAGAAGAGTCAAACACTTGGGTTTCAATGATTTCACCACTTGGTGTTTTTATAGATATTAATACTTCAAGGATTTGGGGCTATGATTCAATAATTCTAGAAAACTTTCAAGATATAAAAGATTGCATAGAACCAGAATCAAATAAGACTATTTCCATTCTTGAGTGAATAGGAAGTGTACCTTGTATGACTTCATTATCATGATCCAACTCTATTGTAGTGATAGCTTATGCCTTCCCTTGTTCCTTTGGATTTGGTGGTTGCTGATGCAGATTACCCTCAAGAACTCGACGTTTAGTGCACTGTTTTGCATAGTGCCCTAGCTCCCTATAGTTGTAGCATTGAACCATGAGTGGTTCTCTCCTTTACTTGGCTACATTATCCTTCCTTTTCATGTATTTTCGAAACTCTTGGGCATGGTTTCCTTCTTTTTTCATACTTGAAGCATTTCGTTGTCCCTTTGAGGAAGTTCTCATGGTGCAACATCCCATATTTTTGGCATGTGGGTCGTTGATTTTTCTTCCCACCTTTTTCATTATATCCACTAGCCGGAAACTCCATCGTTCTTTTCTTATCACCATATCCATGGGAACATTCTCCAAACTCCATATCCACTTTGAGAGCACATCGAACAACTTCTTCATAACTCCTAAAGTCTCTAATTGCAAGAGCCTTTCGAAGGTGTGGTTTTAATCCACTAATGAATCTATCAATTTTTCCATCATTGTTGATAACATAACCCGAAGCGTACCTTGCAAACCTTGTAAAATTTTCTTCATAGGTTGTGACAGATTCTCCTTCTTTTTTCTTGAGATCTATAAATTCTCTCTCCATATTTGAATGAAGAGTTCATGGGAAATACTTATTAAGAAACAATATCTTAAAGTCTTCCCATTTCATCTCTTCAATTTCCTCCCTTGGCATGTTGTTCTTAATTAAAGCCCACCATTGATTAGCTCCTCCATCTTGACGATAAATGATTGGGGTCACATTCTCTGTCTCAGAATATTGTAGAATAGAAATGATCTCCTCCATGGAGTTAACCCACTATTCCGCAACTAGTGGATCGGGAGATCCACTAAACATTGGTGGTTGTTGCCGTATAAAACATTTGATAGCTAGTTTCTCCCTCTTTGGTGAAGGAGGAAGTTCCCATTATTATGGTTATTGTTTATAACCTGATATTATTGGGTAAGCATTGCCATGAAATTTTTAACTCCACCTCCCAAATCATTGGGGAGGTCATTTGGGCAATCGTGGCATTGGCCCTCACACGATTTGTTAGCCGGGTTTCCCCTGGTTCCCACCATTTTCTAAAATAGAAAAGGATAGAACAAAACATAAGTACAAAATTTATGAATAAATTATTCATTTTAACAATTTATACCAAAAAAATAACATATGGTATCCCTATGTATATTTTCTTGTGTGCCAACTTGTACTTAGTCTCTTGCTAGTGGTTTCCTCTAGGGTTCATTAATCCTAATTCCAAAATTAACTAAACCATTCATCTAATACCAACTATAGAATCCCAGACTCTTCTTATATTACTATTACATCATTTTAAAGGTAAAAAACATAATAGTATTACACCGAGAGGATCCAACATTTTAGTTTCTTGGGAAAACTAGGACCATACATAGTAATTACAACATCAATCATAAACATTTATTTATTTTCTTCTTCTCTAGATTCTTATTGTCACTTGTCCTCTCCTTAGTATATGTAGACACATGAGGATATACATTAAAATGGGTGAGATAAAATCCCCTTAAGAGGATAGATAAGAATAATATAGAATGGGGTGAGTATAATCATAACTTAGGTGAAGAAATCATGAACATGATAGGAACATAAATAAAAGACTTGAAATGTGGGAATGCATAAAAATCAAACATCATGTTTTAGTTATTAACTACCACACATTCTTGTGAACCAAGCTAGAATCTTGTTAACACATCATTTGAAATTTACTCATGAGATTCATCAATTTTCCCAATGTATTGGAGCGCTGTATAATTCTGGGCACACCCGTCATTTTGAAACATTCATATTTGGCTATATAATTCCGGGCACACCAGTCACATCATAACATTATCATTATCACAATTTCCACATAGAACACATATCAAAAGTGAACATAACTAACCCATGTAATGGAATGGGTTTAATATCATAAGAATACATTCATAAGCTTTGGGTTCCCAAAATAAAGAGGGGACAACATACTTGATACAAGAACCATCAACCATGAATGAGAGGTAAACATTGAGTTCTTAAAAGAAGAGTTCTTTTGGAAAACATTTGGTTTGACATAAACTTATTTATAAAACATGTATATCACATAAAAGTTAATATAATTATGAATAAATGATCTTTAATGAGTAACCATATCAAAATAGAGTGAGAGAGGGAGAACCCAAAAGAAGAAAATTGGGTTCGAGATTTCCCCTTACCTTGTATCCGAATGGTTACTTCTCTTTAATGTCCTGTACAATGACATTATATTCATTAATTAGAAATTACAGAACCTTTTATACGTTAATAGGGTTCATTATGGTTTCATTATGTGATTTTATGTGCCTTTTAATGAGTTATAGAGTTTAGACACATTAATCGGGAATGTTTGTTTTTAGGGTTTTCTTGAGTGGTTCACTTGTATTCATAAATTGATGTTTGGGTAGAACATGGGTAAACATCCAGAACTGATATTAGATGTTATTAATGATATTGAAAAAGTTTAAATGGTCTTATAATGAATTATATTAGATCCATGTGGATGAATCATTAGATAAGAATTAAATGATGATTGTTTGGGTTAATTTGGGCGGTTGTTCGATCACAACGAACTTGTTTTAATTTATCACCTAGTAATATGTACATAATTCAGTTCCAGAACTTTAAATAGGACATAATACATATATCATATTCTGTTTCAACCATAAAAATTGTTTCATGACCAGATCTAAATGTATAAATGGAAGAATAAAACATGTCGTTCTTGAAGGTGATAAATTAACACCTGACGAACAATGTTCTCTTTAATAAAATAAAAGGAGGGAAAGGGGGTAGGATGATATAATATCCCATTAGCATAATAAAATTCCATTTTATGTATAATACTGGAGTTAAAATAACATTTGGGTGAATATAGGTGGGGATAGATCAAGAAATGAACTTGAACGTGAAAGGAAATTAAAGGAGAAGAGGGAGAGAAATTACCACTTAAATCCTTCTCTTGAGATCCTCTTTAAGGAAGCTAGGATTCGCCTTTTGATGAGACCATAAGCTCTTGGACATGGGAGAGGGGATAGGGAGGATGTTTGGGCAGATTTTAGAGAATTATTGGATCTTGAGAGGTGTGATGGAATGAGGGTGTGAAGGGTGGTTTTTATAGTGGAGGGGAGGGGTAAATTTTGTATATTGAATTCATTATTTTATTATTTCCCTCAAGACAACAAATAGTATTGTTTCATGTGACCCCTAATAGTAATACGTTCATGTGAGTTCTAACCATGTGTCCTTGCATCACATGTGATGTCATGAATATTGTATTTAACTGTTAAATTGTATATACGGTATTTTACCGTATTTCACTATTCATCAAAAATTCGAGTTTTTCAGAAAAATACCAAAAATTTACCCTAACAATTTATAGACTTGTAGAAGTCAAAAATTAAGTCCATTTTTCAAAATTAATTTTCTAAATATTTTTAATTTAATTTTAAAATAATTTCTTAGTTAATTTGAAAAATAAAAATCTTAAAGGTGAACTTAGTTTTATTTCTCATTGAAAAATTAACAAAGATCTCATTATCTATTTGCCTTAAGAAGATAAAATAATATTTTTATTTACTATTCATAAGGGTCATATTACTATTCATTTTACTATTCATATGGGTATGTTACTATTCACTCAAGAAAACAAGTTTGTTCTATCAGACTCCAAAAATCATCTTGAACACAACCGTGTATGTCAGATTTTCAAAATTCCTCACACAGAAGTGACAAACTTATGATTAATGGTCACTTATCACTTAGTAGTTCATTATGTTGTGCATTCATGTGATTTTATGACATAACTTTAAGAAGGGAATTTTTGTTGAAAACATTTTGGGTCGTTACAATTAAATTGGGAGAACATTATGTCCTTATCAAGTAATTCAATTGATAAGTTAGTATATCTCTCATGAGATATGATCCATCAATAATTTTTGTACATTTTATGAAAGAAATCGTAGAACTATGCGTCCCTATAAAGTGTGAACATGTTGAATTATGGGTCAACTACCTCATGGCAACCCAAAACTATGACCATGCCTCTTATTGTATATTTTCAGTGGTTAGACCCATATTGTTCATATCATATATAATGTGACACACATTTTACAGCCTTATACAACCCAAAATATTTAATTATAAACATGATATGATCCACGGTAGAATGACATATTGATAAATGTATTCCATAATAACTGACATAGTATTTGGGTGTCTGATTACTTTTTCGGTACAATAAGGGTACTGGTGACTATTCTAAACAACAATAGATTCCCATTATAAGTGTCAAATTTCTCTAATGGTTAGGTATTGATCTTTCCACCACTCTTCAATGCCTCCTTCAAATAATAGACTTTCCATTGACCAGTTAGACTCCTGAATCGATTATTTCTCCTGATCCAGAATCTACCAACTATGCTAACTTTAACCGTAAACCTAATAGTTAAAACTCATCATCTCATTTGAGACTTGAAATCTTGAATTTTCCTATTCACTGTCTTCTATAAGTATTGTTGAACATTTCAAATTGGTCCTTTGTTATTTAATTCCCATTCCATAGAAGTATGTGCCTAATCATATTCAACGTTATGATTCCATCCATAGGAGTTCCCTTGTTATCATTTTCAAAAAATGGGAACTCATCCTATGGAACAGACTCTATTCACCACCAAACAGAAGTTATGGATGTGGCTAATATGATTATACAAATAACCAATCTAAGAGAAGATAAAATAAAACCCCTTAAAATTGTGCTAGATTATACGTAAAATCCAAAACCAACTCTGATCATTGGTGTTACAACACTAATTCGGTTAATAAACTTCATTATCTAGTAGTGGGATAAGTCAATTCCCTAAATCTGAGGTCACTCTATTGTGGAGATGAGATTTCAAAAAAGATTTATCAAAATCCAAACCCTTTTTCCTAGTTTTCTGGAAATGAAATAATTTAAGTAAAAACGTGAACTTATTTCTCATAATGAATGTGGTTTAATATAACACATATTTAATAAATGGGAACTTCAAGTAACAATGTTTTTCTATAGCGATATCATAATAGCGTAATAGTTGCTTCACATTCTCAGTATGTGGCATAATAAACATGGATAAACTCAGCGTCTTAATATTATTAATAATATTAATAGGATGATGAGTCACAATTCATACTCCATCAGAAATGAAGTATAGAAACATGACCAAACAATGGTTGACCATGCCTAAGGTGTGTCGAACCTTATGAAATATTGAATTACATAACCATCATGATTCTAAATGGGATAAACTAATTCCTGGCCTCCCACCTTAATTGGGTGTCATTATAAGAAAAAATATTCCTACATAGGATAACTAGAACCCAAACAGTGACTCTCATCTCAAAACTCGAAGAAGTATCCAACAATTATTCCCTTAAATATTTTTAACTGAATTTATTTATAAGGGATCTAGCTACACGGGCTATCCACTCACTAAAAATACAAATCATTGACCCATAACTCGGTCGTACAAATAAGGTAACTAGTCTTACTGGAATAACCTCTAACCTTGTTGTACAATAAATAAAATACCAACTGAGACCAATGGTAATAAAAAAAATTCACATACAAGTAAATGATTATTTAAACTACCCACGCTCATGGGTTGAAACTAAGAATTCCACATACAATTTTATGGTTTATGATAATATAATTGATTTTCATATTTCGCAACATATAAATCAACTCATCTATAAATGATATTAAGAACCAAATAAAAAAAGAAAACTATATTGAGAACATTATTAAGTTTTTTCCATGTAGAGTAATAGGAAAAGTTCTAATAATTTCCTCTTTAAACATATAATTATTATTTAATTAATATTGAAATTACAATAACTTCATAAACTAAATAAAATAATACTTCCAAAATATATCTGAAAACTCCTTTTAGTATGTAAATGTAATTTTAATTGACTATCACCTCATATAAATAAATCTCGTAAGAAGATAAAAGGTGTCTTTCCAATTTTGGGGAATGGGTTATGTACAATTCCACCATAAAAGTATACGCAATACTATATAAGTGGATTGTTACACATTAAATCACAATAACATATCATATAAATATACACAAATGGGGTGAAGCACTAAATAAAAAATGTTAAAAGAGACATACTAGGATCCCCTTATTACAACCTTAGTCCATTTATGTGAATCCCATAATAGTTAAATTGTTGGGTTTCAATAACACCCATACTAGGTTAATGTCACAGGAAACATGCCAGAGCTAACAAACATAGGTCTAGTTTTTCATTTAGTAATTTAGTTATATGGTTCATGTTGAAAAATCATTAGTGGTATAGCCTTGATAAATGTAGCCATTTACTATAATATTTTTCCATTCATCATATATCATGGTTTAGTTTAAGGCACATCCATTTCCAAATTAAAAGTTACTTACTTTTATAAGATAAAATTTCTAGTAATGTGACTAAGATTAGGTTGTTTCCTTTTCTCCCAGAATATAAAAATTTCATCTGTGATGTTTGGATTGTATGGGTTACTATTCAAAATTTACAATTGCATGTACACTTGATAAATTGTTATTGGTACACATTTAATAATAACCATTAATGTTTTATCTCCTACAACCAATGGATAATGTATTAAACATATCATAGTTTCTTATTCTAACTGAAACCATAGACATATATGGGATAAAACCATTTTGGTTTATGCATACACTTTAATAACCAATCATATATCATAACAATAACAAGGAATTCTATGATAGAGAAATGGATCAGATTATACCGAACATTTAATTACATTAAAAGAAAATATCATTAATAATTATAAATAATCCCACAAGAAAGGTATAAAGATGATAATTCTAGTTATTACCCAAAAATCGTATAAATGTAATCATTTTATAATGATCACATAAGGCTTATCCAAAAAGAATGAGGATTTCAAGCAATACAATCTATATAGCATGACATAAATGATATGTGAATCTCTATATGATTACAATTATACATGAATTCACCCCTTCTCTTTCCATATAGGGACATGTGGTAAATCCCATAAATCCATGAATCAATAACCAGTTTAAGTACTAAAATCAACCAAGGTTAAAAACAATGTACAATAGTAACAACAACATAAATAATCCAAACCCTAGAAACTTAATCATCCCATAGTAAATGGTTTGGATGGGAGAAAACATAAGTTATATAGAATTTTTTGACACATTCCTAGTCCCATTTATATAATCACCAAATTTAAGATAATGGAAAAATAATCTTTGATACCTTTTGAAATGCCTCAACCCAAATCACACTATATACAATATCTATGATGGTTTGTTACCAAGCCTCATGAATATATCCATGTATACCAGAGATTGTTTACTTGTAGAGATTTTCAAAAGTTTGTACAATTGGAAGACTATACCCTCATGATCACAAATAAATATAGTAGAATAAATCATGTATAATATTTTATGAATATAATATCAACTAAAAAATAATAGTAAATGAATAAATAGTTATGCAATAACATTAGACAATGAACCAAAATAATCTTAAAACATGTAACACATAAACATGCATAACAACATGAAATGTCCCAAAGGATAAATAATTGAGTTTATTGAGCACTGTCTTAGCCTTGTGCTCTAAATATTCCATGTACATGAAGAACACCACATAACACAATACATGACCTTGAACCTACAACCACGAGGCATGTTAGGGTTACAAAGATCATCCCAAAATGGTGTGAGATATACTCAACAGGCCACCACCAAAACATTATAAATTAATCTAGTTTCTAAGTAAATATAATATGTGAAGTTATAAAGAATAATTAGTAAACAAATAAATGTAATAAACTTGGACCCAGGGTATTCAATGGACAGCTGGACAACCACACCTACTTTGGTCTAAGTTAGAACATCTGTAATTCATATAACCATACACAAATAAATATATATATTTTTATGTATATATATTCTATATATGTAGAATAATATATAGATATATATAAAAGGATATATTATACTATCTAGGACCCGAGGCATAACATAATCATCCATTCATATTCATAAGTTGTTCTATAATTCTTATAAAGTATGTTCTTAGGAGTGAGGTGTAATAAGGTCTTCAGGTGTGTAAATCACATAACGAATCCATTTATAATTCTATGGCTTGGTAAATGAATTAGATGATTTAATAAATTATAATCATAATCTCATTCAAGTAATTCCCAATGAAGGGAACACGGGTATCACTCAAATAAAATTTTAATCGAATTTTTCCTCTAAAACGAGACATGGTAGTCGGTATCAGGAGTCCATGTATCGCTCAAGTCATTTAGCACGTCATGAAAAATATGAGTCCAACCATGATATTTGTTTGGTCTAAAAGGATGAATCCCCTCAAAGGGGGGGTGAATCAGTGTATGATAGATTAAAATATTCTCCCCTTTAGATCTTATTCTATTGTTAGACAAAACTCACTTCTCCCTTCCAACTATAGAAATATATGACTAGATATGAAATCATGCAAAGTGAACAATAATCTTTACATGTTTAACCCTCACTGGGATATGTCCTAGGAGCATACAACGATGATGTGTCAATGTACCAAATTCACAAAGGCTCACAGACAATAATGATTACAATGTTCAGGCAAGATCTTCCACACCCATGCTCGCTTCCTTTAGAATGTTTAGGGCCAGCTCACAGCATTCCAATGGGTCACTCCCTATTCCTCATTCTCTGGATCACTACCGATGTAATGTGTCACTATATTCTACTTAATGCACTCACTGATCTTGAATAGAATTCACAAACAATTTATAAACTTCAAGGTCAATCACAGTTTATGGACATGTATGTCCCTTCATTTGTATGAATTCATGTATCCCAAAATATTGGTAGTTGCATGTTGAAATTCCTTTTTTCACTTATATATGAAGTCCAACTTCCTTTTTATTGCTATGTACCAAAAAATACATTCTTAATCTGATTTGATTATTTCACAAGATTCCTTCAGAAAATCATGAACCAACTTCTTCTCTAGCATACAGAGTACCATGTTCGGTATGCAAAACACCTCCTTCACCACCCACTTCTACTTTCGGAAACCTCCCATCGTCCACGGAATTCCTCTGCCTTTGCTATATCATACCGCCTCTGTGTGCGGATAATGCGAACCTCCTATGCGAGTCACCCTCTACCCGTGAACTGTTCTTTATTCACATACTGCCTTCGCTAATCCCCGATGTACTACACCTTCTTTATCTGCATACAATATCCAATGCGGGTTATAGTTTTCTGAAAAAAAAACATTGTCATATTTTCTTCAGTGTGAAATACATAATCCTTCAAATAATTCTCCCATGGGAACATTCTTCAGACATTTCCAATATACTATAGAAAATGATGTTCTCTAATGATATTCTTGCTCACTTCTAATCGGTGGGATTGACGAATCTTATATAGGCAAAGATATCTGTAATATCAGCTAATCCAAAATTTAAATAATCTTTTATCGTAAAATCCTAGATAAATAAGGAATAAGATACTTTTCATATTTATAAATTTTTTTAAATTAAATATTAATTTTACATTAAAGGGGATGCTATGTTTGTTAGCGTACGCGATACGCAACAACGGGTTTCTTTGAAATCTTACGTTGCACACTAATAATATAATATTATTATTTTAAATAGTAGTTAACTCCTAGACGTTTTATTGGGGGGAATGAACAAAACTAACTACAATATTATTATACATGTTTGTTAAATGTATTTACATTTATCTAATAAAATTTAGTGGCTTAAAATGAGAATAAATCTAATTTTAAGCATAATGTATATTAAAAGGTCAATTTAACACCTTTTAATGGGGAACCCACCTTAAATATAGTTTTGGTCACTTTAATAAATTCTATTTGACCAAATAGAATTCTAATTTAGAATGGGGACATCAAAATTTACTTTGTGTAAATTTTTGGAATTTTTCCGATAAAGTTCATTTTTTAATGAATAGTGAAAAATATTGTATTTTAATTCCAAAATGTGTTTTAATATAATTTATTTATATGGTTAGATAATCTTTTTAATTGTTTTTAAAGTTTAATTATAATATATTTTTACCTTTTAATACAATGTTTGTCATTGGAATTAATTTCACTTTGAAATTGGACATAAAGAAGTGTCAATCTTTTGATAGTTGTTGTTTCTTAAAAACATGCTATTTGTTTTAACAACGAGAATTAATTTTCAAATTAATTAATTCCATTGTTATGTTTTGAATTTGGAAAAATGAACATCATTTTTTAATTTGGAATATTAAATATATCTTAGGATGATTATTTGGTATTTTTCTTTAAAACATCAATTTTTTGATGAATAGTGAAACCACTTAGTAGTAGTTAAAAAACTGACTTTTTCATTTAAATGAAATTTTACCAATTATTTGAATTTAATATACAAAAATTCATCATACATGGTTGTTATTATTAATAATATTTTGTTTCAATAAGATGAAAATGATTTTTGATGAATAGTAACTTTTGATTTTTATTTACCGCGTTTAAAGGTAAATAGGGTTATTTGAGGTAAAAAGAATATTATAATAATTCAAAGTTACCTTAAAACTTGTCCCAACCTTATTTTATGAGTCATGGGCGACCATTGGAATCTTTGGGTCGATTTCGGGACTCCATGGAGCCACTTATGAATGATAATGACACTTTAGATTAATTAATTTAAAGTAAAGGCAAAAATGACATAAACAAAAATCATTTAGTAAATTAATTTTTTTATGGTGTTATATTTTTAATATTTTTTACTATAAATATTATTTGGAAAAATACAAATATTTCCTACATCATAGTATTTTTTGTATAATTTTTTGACATTGAATGAATTAAATTATTTATGATAGAATAATGATGTAGTATTTACCTCATTAATAAAAGATTTAAATAAATAAGATTATAATGATTTAATATTATCTAAAATCTGTCCAATTCTTATTGGAAGATTTTATTTCAATCATGAGTCATATTAACTTCAAATATAATTATTTTTGGTCATTTAGAAACCAAATATCATTATATTATAAAATAATATTTTCACACTTTCCTAAAGAGCCCCACCTCTCCCTTATAAAAGGAGACCACTTCTAAACAATTCCTCACACCTATCAAACCATTAGGCTCATCTAAACGCTACCCAATTTAGCTCTCTACGTCCCTCCCTTCCACCTATAGGCCTTAACTTAGGCAGAAGGCACTTCAAAAAATCATTTTGGTTCAAACCGAAGGAAGTTATCCAAATTAAAGGTAATGGTTTATCTTAACTTATTTTCTTTTATTTTACTTATCTATCTGAAAAAATCTTTTCGTAATTTTTTTATAGAAAAACCATTATCCTCAATATACTAGGATGTTTTTATGAGAATTATTCAAACTACACTTACACACACTTCCATCTAATGGGTGAAGAACATAATGTTTCTGTGGATGGCAAACTAACACCTCACGAAACAATGATTTTTCAATTACCTCCAACCGCCTCTCATGGTGGCCATTAAGATGACACTATATTTATATATGATATATATTATGTTTATTTTTTCTTTATGATTCTTTATTTTTTTCTTTTATATCATACCCTTATGGTTTCCATTATGGGTAAACGCGATAATTTCATTTGAGGAAGTGCGGACTATCGTCCCCTCAAAGTGATAGGACTCGTTAATGAATTATGTGGGACATATAAAGGATAGAGTTAATGATATTATATATGATATTATACTATAATTATAATATAACTATGTATCATTATGTTTTAGTTCTATTAAAATAAGAAATAGAAATGAAAGTAGTGTTCATGAGTACGTACGGCCTACTGTCTCCATGAATGGTGCATTTCATTTATTATATCCAAAATGTTATGTACTATTATAAATACATATATATACTGTATATATATGATGTATTTTATATCCAAATCGTGAATATAGTTCTGGATATAATGGACTATTGACCACATGGACAACTTGTAATTATAAGGTGTTCATTTTTTACTCAAGTACCAAATATCGAAAAAACGAACATTATTAACTTGAATAATTACATAATGTTTATAACATGGTTATAAGTGATATAAAAGGAATTATAAACTTGAAAAATTTTCTTATGAAAGTGGAAATTATCATTAGTTTATTATTCAGGATATTATAGAACGATCGAGCCAAGTCGGACACGAGGTAAGGAGATTTCTTATCTCACTTTTAATTCCATGAGATTTCCATTGTTACCCACTTATTTATTGCATGTGGTGTATTATGTACTTCCATTTGATATATATTATCATGATTATCTTTATATTCATAGTATTCTGTGATTCATTTGATGGTTATTAACTTTTGATCAAATGACTTAGTTGATTACAACGAGGAAAAGGGTTTCATCTCACTTTTTATTCTCGTGAGATTCACGCTATATGTGCCACTATTTCCTTTTTGTGTAGTGTATGTAGAGCCCATGATTGTACTTTTTTGTAATATACTTTAATTTATGAGTATTTAAATATTCATTTTATGATCCTTCTTTCATGTGGCATATGTTTTGTACGTTACCAAATCGGCAAGGGAACCTTTCACCCTCCTCTTTTTAAAAGACTTCTATTTGTTATGTCATTAAATTTACATCTTATTATGTTGGGATATGTTATTCAATATCCTTATTGATTTAAATTTTATGTCCAAGTTATGAGATACCCTTTTTATCTCATCAACTCATTTTTTTAATTCTAAAGTGACGTCGTTAGGATTTTTGAATTTTTGCACGGGAACTTCTTAACCCAATTTCAATTCTTTGGGTTAAACTTATACTTCTTGAATATGTCATCCTGTGAATATGTGTGAATGACCTCTGATTGTTTTACAAATAATATCCACTTATATTTGGTGTATTTAAATTAGTCACACATAATTATTTGATTGATTTATTCTTAATTTAAGGATACCATTTTTATAAGGGATTTCATCTCACTTTACATTTCCATTGAGATTTCATTGTTGTTTGCACCAATTAACTATTATATAGTGTATATAATGTCCTTTTTCATATTATATCATGAATCCCTTTATTCTCGTGATATTATAAAGTTCATATTAAATGTTATTCCTCAATTATTTGTAATAAAGTGTCTCATTTTGTTAAAAACTCTTTAACTAAAATATCATTTTAAATGTTTTAAATATTTATTATTCAAAATCATTATCTTTAATGTCCATGTTTTAAAAATGGTTTTGAGTATTTATATATATGGACATTAATTTTTTAAAATTATAATTCCATTACAATCTTCAGAGTGGTTTGTGACACTTTGATTCAAAAATATCTTTGTAAATGGTTCATGAAAATGGAATGATTATTTCAATATCTTGAAATTACTTCTTGTGATTTCAAATGAAATTTTATTAGTGAAATGTTTATATTTTCAATATTTTATATGTTCTGATGGTACTTGGACATTTGACGGGTGGTTACGTGATAAACCATATGACGGGTGGTGTCGTGATAAACCAGGACGGGTGGTTACATTATAACCTCCAATGCATTGGGTATGGAAGTCAACTATATGGCTATTCCATTTAGTGATATTTGTGGAAGTTGACCGTATGGTTATTTTATTTAAGTATGTTTACATCCCATGTTACCTTTATATGTTATGTTTTCTTTATATAGATTTTATGGAAATCCATTGTTTACAAAAGGGTAAGCAATGATCTTTTTTTAGTGAAGAGTATTTACTACTTCATAAAGGGGAAAAATATTACTTATGATAAAGTATTCATGGATTACTTGTTGTTTTGAAAATCTAATAGTTTTTCTTCTTTGTGTATCCCTTACTGTTCTTTTTATGGTCATACCAAGTTTTTGAAATGTTTTTCATAGGGCATAAAGTGGAATAGTGTCAAGCATGGGATCAAGGAAAATTCAGGATTTCTAAAACATGGAACTAGACATGTATCCTTCATTCAAGTGTTTTTATTTTATGAAAAAAATGGGAACTGAGTAGAAGTGTCTACTATTAAATTTTTGAGATGTAATGTAATTGTTATGCCTAATTCTCTAAAACTCTAAACCTGAAAATACCCTCAATGAGATTTATTCATTTTATTCAATATTATGTAATGTTTTAAGGCTAGGTCTTTATATTTTTTGGGTACAACATACACCGCATACCGATCCTCCTACAACCGCAAACTTCAAGCCATCTACGGACCATTTTTAATATGTGGTTTTTGTACTTACATTACTCTTATGCATTCAATCTCCTCTGCAAATTAAAACCAAACTGCTTACAACAACACCTTCTTCCATGAACTATTTTTGGTTTTCTAAATTGCCCCCATGTACCATTCCTGCTTCCTGGTATGCGCCCACATACTCTTCCTGGATATGGTATGTGATCCATGTCCCAGGCCCCGCATTTTTCATCATTTGCTAATATTTTTCTCCAATCATCTCACAATGTCCCAATTTTGAGGCCCAAAAATTTGGAAATATCTACGAAACTATGAACCTTTAAAACCAATCTTCAAAAAACACCATCAAGATTCATATTCTGTCATTTTACTTTTTCAAATAACACAATCACACCCAAAACATTCCGAGAGGACTCATCGAGGTACATTTTCACAACAATCTCCCCCTATGGGTTTTTTTGATAACTCTTCTCATTAAAATTTGTCTCATTTTGATACCTGATTAAATCTCCTTCTATCTTAAACCACTATTCGCTTCATGAGAATAAGATAGTTATCAAGGATTTACTCAACACATACTTTAAGCCCCCATGAACCATCATCGGTGTGAGAAACAAGAGTATAATGAAAAGTTCATTAATGAATCACTTCATTTTTCACATTAGATATTGAATAAAATCACCCTATTTTATCACGATCTTCAACTGTCGTTATATGTAATCTTTGACTGATCACATACAAAGTCATAAAATTTATTGCTCCTTAATATTATAGCCCCTCCAAGAAGCTTCAGCATAGATTCAAATCCCCCTATCTTGTTTCTCTACTTAACAGCTTCTCCCTGGGTATTTTCTCCCCCTAGAATAGTAACACTTTCTCCCCTATTGTTAGCAAACCCTATGGGCATGTCAAGGTTGTCTACAGTAGGGTAAAGAACACACATAAGTACATTTGGGAAAAACATATAATACCTTGGGAAGAGGGTGGCCCAAATCAACATTTTTTCAAGTGCTGGAAGTTGACTAGACTCATATAGCTAGTTGATGCCTTTCAAATGCTTCTTTGGGTAAGGCCTTTGTTAGAATGTCTGCAACCTTTTTTTCTATAGTCACATGCTCCAACTTCACAAGCTATTGCTCCATATTCTCCTTGATAAAATGATATTTTATTTAAAAGTGATTTTGCCTTGAGTGATGGGCAGGAGTTTTTCTAATATATATATCACTTGAATTATCAAAATGGATTCTGATCATATATTTCACTTAAATTCCAATATTTTAATGTTGTTTCTTCATCCAAAATAGTTGCATGTAATATTGAGTATCTGCAATGTATTCAACTTCTACAGTGATCAATGAAATGAAATCTTGTTCCATGCATATAAAAAAAATAAACAACCCTCTAATATAAAAGGCACCTCCTGATATTGATTTTCTATCATCTGTTGAACCATCCCAATGTACATATGTATATCCCAAAAACTCTTGTTGAGATTTGTCATTATACATTTGGCCAAAATCCATTGTGCCCTTGATATACCAAAAAAATATTTTTCTGCACTCATGTGGCTCTTCTTGAGATTTCGTTGATACATCACTGGTAGGCATCTGAAAAAATCAATATCTAGAATTATTTCTATAGATACAATAGAGTTCCAATGATTTTCACGTACTGTGTGATATTAACTAAACTGACTTCATCATCTTGTGACAGTTTCAACCTGGTAGCAACTTTAGTATTCATCTCTTTGGAATAATCCATTCCAAACCTTCTCAAAACCTCCATTGGATATTTATATTGATAAATTAATGTTTCACTCTTTCCATGAGTCATTGGTAAGCCAGGAAAAAATGTCATCTCACCAATCATCAAAATTTAGAACTCCCTTTTCACTAATTCAGAAAACTATCTACATTTTACTTCATCTGATCCACCAAATATTATTTCATCGCCATAAACCAGCACTATCATCCTTTGGCTGTTTCCATTGTTGACATACATATTGTAATTAACTCCACCACGTTGAAAACATATCTTCTTTAAAAATTGATCAATCCTTTAATATCATGTTGTCGGTGCTTGCTTCATACCACATAATGCCTTCTTCAGCCGACAAACCCTATTACTATCTTCATGAATGAGAAAACCATATTGTTTCTCAATGTAAACTTCTTTTTCTAGAACTCCCTTCAGAAAAGATGACTTGACATCCATCATAAAAACCATTAACTTTGTCCGCACTACAATTTCCATGAATAATCTAATTATCTCCATCCTTGGAACATGTGAAAATGTTTCATCAGCATCTATTCCTTCTATTTGGGAGTACACATTGTGCACAAATCATGATTTGTTTTGAATCACAACACCATCTACATTCATTTTTTTATGAAAACCCCCATTAATTCCTTATGGATTTCTTTTATGTTGTCCTTGAAACAATCTCCAAAGATTTATAATTTTAAATTTGTTAATTTTATTCATTCATGGATTAAACCCAGTTCTCATCTCCAAATGTTTCATCAAAACATTTAGGTTCCACCTATGATAAGTATATTGCTTGTTCTAGAGTCTAAATCCTTCTTGTCTATACTGGTCCTATCTAATCTCTAATTATGTTTTCCCTTTCAATTAAGGATCTTCTTATTGGTCTAAAGATAAACATTTATTTATTCTCATCATCTGATTATTCTAATAAATCCCCCTCTAGATTTGGAGCATCTCTCAATCTACTATTCACTTCATCACTATCCTCTTGATTCTGATAAAGTATTTTCTGAATATTCTATTCATTTTCTATTATAGTCACATCATGACTTTCAACTATCTTTCCCAGCAACTTATCGGATCATTTATATGCTTTTATTTTCTTTGAGTATCCAATAAATATCCCTTCATCCCCACGAGATTCAAATTTCTTATGTTTCTTCTTATTTATAATGAAACATTTACTTCTGAATATTTGAATGTACTTTAATGGTTGATTATTTCCATACCACACCTCGTATGGAGTCTTCTCCACTATAGGACAAATTAAGGCTCTATTTTAAGTGTATACTACTATCATCATTATTTCTTTCTCTAATTTCTCTGTAATGTCTTTCTCAATGAGCATTATTCTATCCATGTTGTGGACAATACGATTTCTTCTCTCAAGTACTCCATTCTATTTTGGAGTTCTTAATAATGAAACTTGGTGACTTATCCTGTGTTTTTAGAGATAATCCTTCACTAGGCTATTTGTGAACTCTATTCCATTATACGTTCCAATCGTCTAGATATTCTTACCGATAATATTTTTACATTCCTATCATTATATTGTAATGCAATTGGACACTTCAGATTTGTGGGTGATTATTGAAACTCATGCCATTCTATTATATCCATCAATTAAGATAACATAATATCTCCTCTAATCAATATCCCTTGGAAAAATTGGCCCACATACATTAATATGCCCCAACTCATACAATATTGTTGACTCTTCCTCCTTTGTATTATATGTATTTTGAATGATCTTTCCCTTTTGGCAGGTGTCACACGTATGAGTACGATCATGAGATAATCTAGGAAGATTTTGTGCTCTATCATATTTCATAAAATCATCCAAGGAACATTGTATTATGTTGCAAATAATATTATTCCATAACTTGTTTTCTTCATCCTAGGGCAGAAATCACATATCATCTTCTTCACTCATGAGGTAGTTATTGACTTTCATATGATTTCCTTGCAACACAATATCACTATCCTTTTCTTTAATGAAACATAATTTCTTGGAAAAACTTAGGGAATATCCTAATTCACACAATTGACCAACACTAAGCAATTTGTGATTGTTCCCATCAACTACCAGGGCATCTGCTCGTCTCATGTATATTCCTCCAAACATGTATTTTTCTGAACCAATAATTTTAAATCCCACATCATTAACAAATATTATGATAACTTTTTTATCATACATGATTCTGGTCACTAGATCCTTATTACCCATCATATGGGAAGTGTATCCACTATCAATGATCCATATCCCAGTGTGATCTGATGCCTTGAATCCAATTTTTATAATCACTTCCTGCTCTACACTTATCATTTTTGACCATAGTATTTCAATTCATATCTGACATGGAATGGTAATCATGATCTTTCTCTATATAGGAATATCTAGCTTCAACCTGCAAAGATACAAATCGATTTTGAATTTTCAACTCACTTGAAGATACATTTGGCTACTTATTATGATCAAATTCATTATGTCATGGCACATTCCCCTACATTGTTGATGTGAAATATCATTCCATATGTATGACCCCTTTACACATAAAACAATGACCATAAAATGATGACCTTGAATTTTGATCTCTATACAACCACCTCTATTTGTATTGTTCACTTTGATATGTCTTTTATAGGGAACGTACATTTTTAGAATGTCCCATCATACCACTACAATAGCATCTTATGTGAGGTACATTCTTATGTGGAAAAGATGCCCCAGTAGTTGTGTCATGGGTTCTCCGAATCTTCTGATTCTACTTCATACCCAAATCAATATTCAATCTAGGAGTGGGTGTTTGTGTTAGACTTGAACCATAACTAATTTATATTTTATATCAAGCCCCTATTGGCACCAAAATCTTGCACTCAAAGAAGGGACGGAAAAGAAGCCCCGCATGCTGCCTCACGAAGCTATGGCGCGAAGCACACCCCGAGCATCGCGGCTTCCGCAAAGCACAGGAGGCGGTAACACTCCGCGAACGCCCTGACATTCGCGAGGCCACCACGAAGCACAGGAGGTGGTAACACTCCATGAACGCCCTGACATTCATGAGCTCGCCGCAAAGCACAAGTGGCGGTAACTCTCCGCGAACTCCCTGACGTTCGCGAACCCGCCCCGAAGACTGTGAGGCGGTAACGCTCCGCAAACACCCTGACGTTTGCGAGCCTGCCGCGAAGCACCCACTGCCCCTTCGCGCCGTGTGAGCTATACTTCACGGCTCCCCTTGCATATAAATACTGGGTTCCCCCTGAGCCCAGAGGAGGGACGATCCGACGTTTTGGATTCTCAGCTCCCAAATCGCGAAGCACCCTTCGCCCCGTGGGATTCCTGAGCTCTGCGAGGAACTTTTACTTCACGAGGTGTCTTCTCCCTATCTCGTCTTGAGCCCCTCTTCCGAGAGGGATTCCCTTCATGAAGCCTAAGGAAATTAGCGAAGGAAGGGGATTCCCAAGTGAAGATGGGCAGTCTCAGAGCATTTATGATTTGCAAAACACCCATCAGGTACTACTGATCCACATGCCAAGGCAGGGTCGCTGTATATCTCGAAGCACACTGCTTCTCAGCACCTTGCTCCGCGAGGCCCCTCTGCTTCGTGAGGCAGTGCTCCGCGAATACTATTCCACTTCTTGAAGCACCTCCCAGTCACACCCCTTCCCCATGCTAAGTCTGAGGAACCCCACTTCGCGAAGCCTACTCCTTTTCTTGGAAATTCCTCTTCCCGTGCGACCCTCCAGGTTTGCACGATGTGATTTCAAAATCCCATTGACAACACAACCCGTAGCGCTGCTTTGCCTAATGCTTCTTTGCATAGGCACACTAAAGGTTGTTGCTTCTTCACATAGCCACACTAACGTGGACCCCTAAATGGTTTGCTCCGCGACCCCCTTTTACCATGGCCTTGCCAGTACCTTCCCTCTCCCAAGGAATAGAGGGTATCAGTTATGTAATTCCTTGGCGTGTGGAGTAAACCCACCTCGTCCAAGCTACAGGAAGTTAAACTGCCAAGCACCTCATCCTCAACACATGATGTTAAACTACGATCTGGCCCCGTTCCTCACACACAGGGTCCCCCCCAGCTAGGACATTTTTTATGCCACTCGTCTCCACAGAGATGGGGTCACCCCCTCCACAAGGGATGATATCCTCCATCTCGGAGTAGCGTATGTCCATGGGAGAAGGGTAACCACCCCGGTATAAGCCCTACTCCTATCTTGCGAAAGGTAGCACCCATGCACCTCCACACTTCTCCACAGCCAAGTCCAGCGGAGGGCGTGATAGGGAACGAGGCACCTTCCATCATTGGTCCCAAATCCCTCTCCCGCCGCGCTTTATCGCACTTCGGGCCTCCATCCTGGAGTAAGTCCCAGCACCATGGGCTGCCTAATGCATAAGCCCCTCTTCGCTTCTCATGGACTCACCCTTCGCGACGTGATCGTCAGGTCCTTGTTGCCTCGTGTTTCTCACACCGAGCATGACTCACGTGGTCATAGAGTAAGCATCGGTCATGGCAATGCCCTCATCCAGCATGATGTTAAACTGTATGCCCTCGTCCAGCAAGACGTTAAACTATATGCCCTCATCCAGCATGACGTTATACTATATACCCTCGTCCAGCATGACATTAAACAGCATTCCAATCCGACGGCAAGCCGTTGTGACCAAACCGAACTACGAGGACTTTGATCCATGTCAAGGCATGGTACGTAGGAAGCCTCACGAGGTTCAAGCCCATATCCCATTGGACCAAGGTCCCTCATTTACGTCGGTTCACCGACACCCACTTCCATTCCCGAAATACAAGGTCTTTGATCCATTTCAAGGCATAGTATGTAGGAAGCCTCACGAGGTTCAAGACCACCACAAGTGGACCCCCGGGTTCACCTTCACGTCTGTTCTCCGACGAAGCCCATTTGAACTACGGGGTCTTTGATCCATGTCAAGGCATGGTACATAGGAATCCTCCACGAGGTTCAAGCCCACCTCTCATCGTTTATTCACGTCAGGGTTCATCTTCATCCTGCACGATGTTAAACTGCATTCCGGTCCAGCGGAAAGTCATTGTGACCAACCTGAACTACGTGGTCTTTGATCTTTTCTAAGTCATGGTACGTAGGAAGCCTCCACGAGGTCCAAGCCCACCACCACTAGGACCCCCTGGTCCTCCTCATTCACGCCGGCCTTCTGGCGTCCAACCTGAACTACGTGGTCTTTGATCCATGTCATGGAATGGTACGTAGGAAGCCTCCCAGAGGTTCAAGCCCACCACCTGTTGGTCACTCCGACATTCTTCACGTCAGGTCACCAGCACCTGGGTGGCCTTGTGTGTAAGCCCCGCACCATCCGAACCAAGGTCCTCATTCGCGTCAGTTCGCCGACACACCATTCTGAACTATGGGAACTTTGATCCATGTCAAGTCATGGTACGTAGGAAGCCTTTATGAGGTTCAAGCCCACCACCAGTGGACTCCCGAGTTCACCTCCATGGCGGTTCGCTGACGATTCCCAGTGGGCCAAGGTCCACATTCACGTCGGCTCGTTGGCACCATCCCAAACTACGCGGACTTTGATTCCCTACCACTGGGATAAATAGGAGGTCTCTTCGAGGCTCAAGCCCAATATCACTATTGCCCTTGCGATAGTCCCATCTCAGCCCCCCTCCGCTTCATCCACATATCCATCATCCACCCTGATTCTCACTCGGACCGTCATATCCCAGTGAGATCATGCCATTTTGATCCTCTTCACAACATTCAAGAAGCCACCCATGGGTTGGACCCGATATCGGCATCCCTTTAAGGGAAATTCGTCAATTTGATTCACTCCAGCTAGTGTTTTGATCAGGCCGACCCATCTCTGCTGGACGTTAAACTTGCGACCTACCTTGTGATAAACATGAGATGCCTGAGGAAAACCTCGGATGGCACGCCCTTGGCGTAACCATCTCTTCTAGACATTAAACATGCGGAATACCCTGTGTTAAACATAGGAAGCTGAGGAAAACCTCATATATATGCCTAGGGCGTATGATTCCCCGCGCTCTATGTGGGATGCCTTGGGCTTCCACGCCCTCGAGAAGCCCCATGACAAGGGACAAAAGATATACACACCAGTTCCCCAGCATACAGACACGCTACTGATGTCTCGGTGTGACTACTCCCCCGACTGAAGGTTGCTGCCCTGACCGGACCCTTTGGAATGTCCTGACAGAAGCAGTGTAATTAACCGGCATCCATGGAAACATGGCACTGGGAAGAGTTTCATGAACAACGTATTAAATCTATGAGGGAGACCCGAACTAGGTGAAGAGTTATGAGGAGGAATCCATAGAAGAAAGAACCGACAACCCATCATACCAGTTTTGATCAAGGAGCAGACGTCCCTGAATAAGGAGTGGATGCTGCCTGCCTTTGGAAAGCGGGGATGTGGGGAAACAGTAGAGAGTCCTCCACAGACGGATGCGCGCGCCCCAGTGAAAGCGTCGGAAACAGAAATGGTGAACCCGATGTGAAATTCTTCTCCTCAATGTGGAGATTAGTAGAGTTCGACACACTAGTAGATTAACGTGTCACTGGATCCAGATATCCAGTGCCGGGTCCCGCCAAGAAAATAGCGGGCCTGGCGTGAAACTCACCGAAATTTGGGGTAGTAGAACGTGGGGCATTCCTTTCTGCAACGTGTTGGTGTGGATCCTTCTTATAGACTTGGATAATGGAATGACACTGGGGCACTGGTTGTAAATCCTTTTCCTTGCAGTGCTGATGAGTTGATCCCTCCATTTCCCATGAACCAGGTTGCTTCTATTGAGACACGATCACCGCCCACTCACCTACGCAGGGGCAGGGGCAATAACGGCACAACCACCCCGCATGGCTCCAATGTTGTCACGACGACCTCTACATCTGTGAATATGGGGTGCCCACGTCCCCTCTCCCCATCAGAGATCATCCAGCGAAGGGTGATAAACAACCTTGTACGCAGGTACGAGGAGGAAGGGGTCATCCCAACATGGGATATGGCCCGCCTGGACCGGGAGGCATCTAGGCCCCACCATCAATGCCGCCCTCAAAGGTCGCGCGGGGAGCCCCTACTCCCCACCCCAACGTTCAATCGTTTCGAGAGCCTGTCCCTGAAATGTCTCGATGAATTCTTTCCTTACGCTGATGAGGCGGGTGATGTCCGGCTCGGCCCACTCAGAGTCCCAAGTCAGGGGCTCCAGGAAAGGGCGCCCACCCGGATGCATCAGTGCTGCTGACCGGCTTTGCTAGAAGAGCATGTAGGCTATGCCCCTGCACCACCTACGCCAACCCGTCTGACCCGACGTCAGCGCTGGGCCCGAGATGAGGACGCTCGTCAAGGTTCGTCGACGTCAATAGCTACTATGGCCCGAGCCACCACCGACGTGCAGCATGGTGTCCCTGTATACACTGAGCAGGGGCACTCCTTCACCCGGCGAGGACCAAGGCTCCAACCGCCCCATGGGCAGGTCGGGTTGGCTCTCGGGGTTACAGGCATGAGGGGTGATCGCCCCGATTCAATTCGCGGTAATGTCACCCCGTACGGATGACCTCTCCGTACCACTATTCCACAGAGCGTTGGCCTCCCCCGCTCCGAAGCTCATCACGGAAGTATGCCTAGTGCTACCCCCATCTCGAAGAAAGACCTGCCCCGTGGTAGTGACGCTCGGCACAGAAACCTCTCTCGCGCCCACCATGCAGGGTATAGAGTCCCTCCTCCTGCCCCCAACTGTCGATGTGAAGGCACTGCCCATCCGGTCCCTCTCCAACATGGGAGTCCTCTCTACATCCTCTCTACAACTGGAGAAGGTCCCCCTCACCTCGGCAACTTGAGGAGTAAAGGTCGGCCTCACTCCGCCCACGTGGGTACTATCCATGGAGGCCCTCCCCATGTGCCCTTCGACATTTTCCCTACTGCCACTCACACCCCAGTTATCTCAAGAGGGACCCCTCCCCGCCATGGCGTCAGCGCCGCCCCGAGACCACATGTTGAGGATCAACCTCGTCCTGAAAATCCATCTAGGGGCAGGAGAGCGGGTTGTTGCCACCACAAGATGAGTCTTGGGAAGGCCCGGGTGGAGATCAAACCTGCCTGGTTCTCAGAATCTAAAGTGGAGTGTGACTCAGCGATGGTACCTTCTCCCCGCTCCTCCGTGTCAAGGACTGGGGCAGGGACCAGGTGCGTTAGCCTCATTCTCCCAGAATTTGAGGTCCACCGGATTCCCACCTCCCTCCGCAGGTAAATCCAAGAGGATGAAATTGTGGAAATGTCGCAGGTCCCGATTGTGCAATCACCACCATCGTCACCAGAAGCGCCCTCTACCTCTACCAGAGATCACGAGGAGCTGTTTTGGGGACCAACGACGGTTGAGAAATGGCGTAACCCATCGACGGTGGCCACAAATCCTGCGCTAGAAGCTGTGGCTATCAGCCCATCGTATCGTGATATCATGGCCAGGTCACCTCACTATTCAGAGGATGGCCCGGTATTCGGAGGCCAGTCAGCTCGTTCTCTATATTCTCCACCACCATGTTTACTGTCCCAGCGGTCCGCCTCGGTACCTCTACCGGTCCCTCAGCTTCCTCCGGTTGACAAGGGTGGCAATACAGGGCCATACCCTGAGTCCGAACCCAGGAGCTTCTAGAGCATTCTCGCATCGGATCACTTCCCAGAGAAGTTCTGGCTGATGGCAGTGCCGATCCTTCATGCACTAGAGTCCCTTACCCCAGAGGAAGTGGGGGGCTTCGGCCGAACACTATGGGAGACACACTTCCGCCTTCGTTACGAGCGGGTGATGTACCCCAGGAGTCGAGAGATCTTTAATGAAATCGGTGAGCAATACCGCCTGATCAATTTGGCCGCACTCCCTGTGGCCCAGCACCCTGAGTCACCAGGCCGTCAGAGCACCCTTCAACGGAAATGCATTCAGAGTTTCAAAGTACTTTGCAGAGTCATCAGGGAAGCTACCCTTCATGTGCAAGTCCGTGGCTGGGGACACTATGCCACTCTCCTCTTCATCCCTATCCGATGGAAGCCCGATTCATTATGAGAAATTGAGGACATGCCCTCAAGAGGGTCGCGGTCCACATGGCTGACGTAGTGGACATGGAAGATGAGCTTGAATTTTTCGATGGAGACTTACCCCCCGAGGGCGTACCGCAACTACTAGACCCGTCAGAGAGGTTTAACCGTCAGCAGAGGAACCTTCTAGGCCTCCCTATACCCACAGAGTTGCTGGTACTCAGTCGAAATGTCGGTAAGGGTAAGGAGCATGTCGGAACTGTCAAGCACTCCGACCCGTACGCCTCTATACAGAAGACGAATGAAGATCCTGAGAAGGTTGTGTTAGGCCCGCAGTTTGCTAAGCAGAAGAGGATGGTTGACGAACTCTTGGCCGAGCGCGCTGCAGAGCCGCAACCCGACTATGGTAATCCCAAGTCAGGGAAGCAGGGGAAGGAACAATCCCCCCCCCCCCCCCGTTGAGATGCCGCCGGGAAACATTGATCATTCCACTTCCCCAGACAGGGCAGAAGCCGGAACTTATGGCAATAGGGTGCGATACGTCTCACCAAACCCTCCTGAACGATGGGGCAATCTGAGGAATCCAGCCTGGGTTCCCCCAGCCGCCCCGAAGGCCATTCCGGCAGTCGCTCCATGAGCTACTGAATCCATATACCGTGTCAAAGAACCTAGAAACACACTTCTGATTAGGGATCCCCGTCAAGACAGGGACCCCCACCCGGATGATCTTATAGCGGCACTCATCGCCCACCTCGAAGCGTTAGAAATGCGTCAGGTGGCAGTCCCACAAGATGGAAAGCCATATCCCACGAGGGTGGATGATATGCCCGTACCCCCGGGTTTTGGGAACCCCACTTTCTTGCCCTTCAACGGGACAGGGGACCCGCCACAGCACTTGGCCCACTTTTCTTCCTGGTGTGGCACCGTGCTAGGGACTCCGGCCCAGCAAGAAGCCACCAAGCTCCGATGTTTCGTACAAACATTGGAGGGCCCCGCATTCGTCTGGTACAGCCAGGTCCCTATCAGATCGGTGACCGGTTGGGAGGATCTCCGCCGGCAGTTCCTATACCAATTCAGCTCCACCACACGAAGGACCATCATCGCAGACCTCTTCAAGTGAAAACAAAGGCCTGATGAACGAGTCGCGGACTTCATCACCCGGTGGAAGGGACTTACATAATCCCTCAACATGCCACTGACTCAGGAAAAATTAGTGACGATGTGTGTAGGGAATGTTAAAACGGATATTGTTCCTTCCTTGATCACCCAGAACTACCCTGGAGGGTTCTAGGATTTCTCAGATATGGCTCAGCGCCTCGAGGAGGCTGTGCAATAGGCTAGTCAGGCACATTTTCCGCCCCCTGTGATCCCGACCTGGAGGGTTTCCAGAGCCTAATCCGCCGCAGTGGCCCAAATAGAAGCCCCCAGGAAGATGGAATTACTGTCGGCGGCACCGTCCCTGCAACCCCGCAGAGGTCCTCCACCTCAAGCGCAAGATCCTTCCAAGCAGCGACCGCCTCAGAATCGACAGGTTCCCCCGCGCAATGTGCCACCACCACCTAGGAGAGACAATCAGGTGCCACCTCCTCGGTAGGCCCCTCCGGCCCCTCGTCAGGGCCAAGACCCCAGGGCCCCCTATCCGGAAAGAAGGCTCCAGACCTATTCGTTCAACGAAAATCAGGTCCATGGCTACTTCTGAAGTGCTCTAGAGAAAGAGATTGTGCGACTACCCGAGTGCAGAAGGTTGGCAAAGGCGAATCTCACCGATCACCCCAACTACTGTCATTATCATTGAATTCTGGGGCACACCCTCAAGAAATGTTATGTGTTTAAAGACTGGATTCAAGACTAGGTCTACAACAACATAGTTAGGTTGGGCCCGGCACCAACACAAGTAGTGGGTGTCTTTGTAGGGTTAGAGATCGTTAGCGACAGTGAAGGCGAGTGGCAGTAGGTTCCCAGCCGTGGGTCCCAGAAATACGATGACTGGATGGCTCAAAAAACCATCGTACGTGCCCATGATATCATTCGGGCACACTTGAATCAGTCGGAGCCTTCGGGGGAAGTAGCCAGTACCTCTGCATCCTCTTCATAGACGACCTCTTCCCAAAAGGGCAAGCAGCGACGACGCAAGAAGAAGCAACACGCTCCACCACTTCCATCGTCATCCCGCACTCTTGGCGACTTTATGACCATTGAAATGGGGATTCCTCCCTGAATCTGCCCAGTGGTGGATGAATCGTCGAGCGACAGCCAGGGGTACGCTTCGGTTAACACCGTGGAGCTGGTAAATCCCTATATGACTCCCGACGAAGGGGAATGCCAGGTGAGCCTCCCCAACATCCATGGCCGACGTCAACGTCAGCAGAACCACAACCATGCCGGTCATCGAGGCACGCCAACAGGCACTTTTAGCAAGGTCGTGCATGCTACTAAGACCAGACATCAGGCTCAATGCAGAGCTCCGCACACGCAACCTCATATGATGCCCTCAGTTCTACCTCCACCGTCATTTGTGCTACTAGATCAGGAATAGCTACCTCGTCTGTATCACAGTCAGTCTTGCCCGGATACAGGCCAATCTCCGCTGTCCGATCCTAATCCGTCGACTACTCTATAGGCTTCAACTAGTAGGCAGCAAGATGTACCCAGCACTAGCCAACCGCTGGTTCAACCGACAGGACTCGCTATGCCTCCAACTGCAGAACGACGTCCTGTAAGCAGAGGCTCACGCTTGGCACGAAATTATGATGTCTTGAATCACCTGGATGGCATTCTATAAAGGCTATCTATCCTTGAGGCCCTTCGCCTATCGTCTAAAATGCACGAAGCACTTGCCGAGGACCTAAGGAGCCCCCTTCAGTTTGAGACGGAGGTAGCAGCTGCGAAAGCCTTCAACGCCGAGGCAAATGAAAACGCCGAATGTTGGGAAGTTATCTCATTCTCTGGTGAAGATGAAGACCATCCCATACATGGGCATATTCTCCCACTGTACATCACTGGCCACTTCAATGGCGTGGAAGTCCACCGCTGCCTCGTTGACACAGGTTCCGGGATCAACCTAATCCCGACTCGGACACTGCAAAAGTTGGGTCTTTCTGAAGATGATTTGACACCCTCCGGCCTCAGAATCCAGGGATACGACAGGACCGAGCAATCCCCAGTCAGCAAGATCCGCCAGAAGACCTAGTTCAGCAGCCTAGTTTCCAGCACCGAGTTCATAATTTTCTCTCAGGACACCGCCTAAAACCCATTGATGGGTAGGACATGGCTCCATCTAGACGCAGCGATCCATTCGTCGTATCACCAATGCCTCAAATACTCCCTCAATGGTCGAGTAGGCGTGCTCCAAGGAGATGTGTCTCCTTTCACCTCTTGTGAAGCCCGCTATCAGGACGCTGATTATTACAAGAGAAAGGATAAGAAAATTCTAATAAGTGAGGATGAACCTGCCCCAGTCATAAGTGATCCATGGGTAGGCCTGGATGACGCCTACATTTTCCCAATCCATCGACTGGAGGCCACGACCCCGGACATGGGGTAGTGTTTTGTTGTTTCGGGTACGCAAGGAAGGTGTGTTCCCATGTCCAAGAGACGACAGAAAATCACCTCGTACTCCTACACCAACTAGGCTCAGGTGATCCCGGAGCCTCCTACCCAAGTGAGGTACCAGAATGTCAAGCTTATGAAAACGGAAGTACGTCATTCGTGTCTCTTCTGCCGGGCTGGAATCAACCGACTCAGGCCGACGCGTCACCACTGCTTTGATGTAATCAAACGTGGACCCTTGGGCCGAAGGCCAGATGGGATAGGATTGACTACCTTCATTGCTATGGTCTTAGTGGGGAGTGGGTCTCCTGATACGATGACCACTGCTGCCCAAGCTGGCACCAGCAGCCCGTCAGGGGTTGATATCCCAGAAGAAGCCCCCTTTGCGGGAAACCCCACTATGGGTGGAGAGGAAGATCTGGAGGATGCTCCCCCCTCCTTTGAGGAAGGCGTCTCTACCACGATTGATGAACTGGTACATGTGAACCTTGGTAGCGAGGCATATCTGGGACCCACATTGATCAGTGCGGCCATGTCCCCCGAGGAGCAACAGAGGTACGTAGACTTTCTCAAGAAACACCGTGATGTGTTTTCCTGGAGTTACAACGAGATGCCAGGACTAGATCCCCAGGTAGTCGTTCACCACCTGGGCCTCCCATCAAACCATCACGGGTTTAAGCAGCCCCCCAGAAAGATACACCCTTCTCACGGTGCTGTGGTTGAGGCCGAAGTTGACAAGATTATCAAATCCAACTTCGTCAAGGAAGTCCAGTACCCCATGTGGCATGCCAACATTGTGCCAGTCAGGAAGAAGAATGGGCATATCAGGGTCTGCATCGACATCCGTGACCTCAATTGCCACTGCCCAAAGGATGACTTTCCCCTCCCGGTGACCGAGTTATTAATTGATGCTACGGCCGGGTTCCAAGGCCTCTATTTCATGGATGGGTATTCCGGGTACAACCAGATCCGGACGGCCCCCCGAGGACGAGGAGTCAACTGCCTTTAGGGCTTCCCAAGGGACCTTTTGTTACCAGGTTATGCCCTTCATCTTGAAAAATGCAGGTGCCACTTATCAGAGGGCCATGCATCGCATATTCAGGACGATTCTCGGGATGCTGGTGGAATTCTATTTAGATGACCTAGTGGTCAAATCGCGCCAGCGCCAGGACCATCTCAAAGACCTTGAGAAAGTGTTCGGTATCCTCCATTCCCGCCACCTGAATATGAACCCGTTAAAGTGCGCCTTCGGGGTCACCTCTGGGAAGTTTCTTGGCTTTGTTGTTAGATACCATGGCATTGAGATCGACCTAGAGAAGATCAAGGCCATTAGCCAAATGCCTCCTTCGAGAAATATTTGGGAACTTCGAGGTCTCCAAGGACACTTAGCCTATATACACTGATTCATCGCGAATCTGGCCGGCAAGTGTAAGCCCTTTTCCCAGCTCATGAAGAAGGGCGCCGCCTATGAATGGGATGAAGAGTGTCGGACCGCCTTCAAGGAAATCAAGAAGTACCTTCTCCAACCTCCGGTTTTGATGCCACCCGTCTCCGAAAAGCCGTTGTTCCTTTATGTGACTGCCCTGGAACGATCCCTTGGTGCACTGATCACCCAGAAGAATAACGAGGGTACGGAGAACAGTATCTACTATCTCAGCCGCATGCTTCTCGATATGGAGATCAGATACTCCCCTATCGAAAAAGGATGCCTTGTGCTCATTTTTTCCGTACAGAAGTTTCGGCATTACCTGCAGCACCATGAGGTGCAATTGGTCTCTCAGGTAGACCCACTGAAGTACATATTTAACCGCCCCATGTTGACTGGCCGACTAGCACGGTGGGCGGTGATTCTATAGCAGTTTTATATCAGGTTCGTACCTCAGAAGGCCATTAAAGGACAGGCGATGGCATACTTTTTAGCTACACATCCAACCTCCACAGATCAATCCCTGGACCTGGATTTTCCTGATGAGACAATCCTCTCAGTCGATCGTGTCGTCCAATGTTGGTAAATGCACTTCGACGGTGCCTCATGGAGCCCCACCGGTAGGAGGCTCAACGATCATAAGCTTAACATAGTGGGCATGGGTTTCATCTTCATTACCCCAGCGCAAGCCGTCCTACCATACACATTCCTGTTGTTAGACGGTTGTACCAACAACGAGGAAGAGTACCAGGCTCTCATCATCGGCCTCGAGTTGGCTCGTGAGATTGACGTGCCCCATCTACATGTGAAATGAGATTCCGAGCTGGTAATCAAGAATGTCAATGGTGATTATGTCGTTAGGAAGTCGGAGCTTGTGACATTACTGGAGTGCACCCTCCGCCTAATGGCCTAGTTCTCCTCTCGGCCAGATGTCACCCATGTCCCTCGGTCACAGAATGGTCGAACTAACGCTTCAACCGGCTTAGTTGCGTGATTCGCAGAACCCGAGAAAGATTATTTGATCATACAAGTGGCACACCGGAGAGTCTTTGCCCCAGTCACCCAAGACACTACGGGAAAAAATGATTATTGTGATGGGGTATTTTTGACGGGACTTATTCCCATCGCAAAAACTCCGATGAAAAGAGTTTTTGCGACGGGATTATAATCCCGTCGCAACTGGTCAGTTATTTGCAACGGATATACAGGTCCCGTCGCAATTGCAATGGCGCGGTTTGCGCGCCATAACGCGAGAAACCTATTTGTGATGGGTAGAAGGATACCCGTCGCAAGTAACTGGCGGTGGTAAATAGTGTTTGCGACGGGGCAATTGCCCCGTCGCCAAAAAATATTCACCCTGTGTTATTTGCGATGGGGCCCGTCGCAAATATCGGCCGCTGTAAAGCCTATTTGCGACGGTCGCATTCAACCCGTAACAACTACCCGCGGCGGTAAATACTTTTTTGCGACGGGACTATACATCTGTCTCAAAAAAGAATCCAATGGGTGATAGTTGCGACGGGACCCGTCGCAACGGCTGGCGGCGGTAAATAGGAATTTGCGACGGGGATATCCTCCCGTCGCAAATACCAGCAGCGGTAAATAGTAATTTGCGATGGGGATATCCACCCGTCGCTAATGGTTGGCATTTGGGACAGGCCCGTAACAACAACCCTTTTACCCACCACCCGTAATTAATGCGGGCGAGGGTATTTGAGACGATCCCAGTCGCAAATACCGGCGGTGGTAAATAGAAATTTGCGACGGGGACGTCCGCCCGTCGCTAATGGTGGCTATTTGCGATGGGCCCGTAACAAAATTCCTTTTACCTGTCTTCCGTAATTAATGCAGGCGAAGGCATATGCGACGATATCCCGTCACAAATCCGACCGTCACAAATAATCTAACCTATATATACAACCCATCTGTTTTTCTCATAACATTCATATCTCTATTCTTCTCTCTCTCTAATTTTCAGTTCTGAGTAGAATTTTTTTTTGTTGTAATTTTTTCTTTCGAGAAGAGGAAGGAAGGAGTTAGAAGGCACAAATTACCTTAAAGGTATTTATTTTTGTTTAATTGTTAAATTATTAATTTTATTTTCAATTGTTAATTTTATTTTTAATAATAGAATGTTTAGCTATATTTTATAATTAGTGTATGTGGTTGTACCAAATAATCCTTGTCTGGATACGAACAAGTAGAGGCGGCTATGGCACAGATGTACATAGGAGTGAAAACTCTGACAAGGTGTTTCGAGATTGACTTGGGGTAACCGGGTACATGACAACGGGCATTGCTGTACTCTTGGTTCGACACTCCCGGGGGATATTTTGGTAATAATTAGAAATAAATATATAATTATCAAAGAATTAAGATAACCAGATTTAATTAGATTTAATTAAAATAATTATCAAATAATTAGGAAATAATTATATTTAATTGATTAGAAATAATTAAGAAACAATTAAAATAATTAGGAAATAATTAGATATAATTCGGAAACAATTAGATATAATTATGAAACAATTAGATATAATTAGGAAACACTTAGATTTAATTAGGAAACACTTAGATTTAATTAGGAATCACTTAGATTTAATTAGGAAACACTTACATTTAATTAGGAAACACTTATATTTAATTACGAAATACTTAGATTTAATTAGGAAACACTTAGATTTAATTAGGAAACACTTATATTTAATTAGGAAACACTTAGATTTAATTTGGAAGCACATAGATTTAATTAGGAAACACTTAGATTTAATTATAAAACACTTATATTTAATTATGAAACAATTAGATTTAATTAGGAAACACTTGGATTTAATTAGGAAACACTTAGATTTAATTAGGAAACACTTAGATTTAATAAGGAAACACTTAGATTTAATTAGGAAACACTTAGATTTAATTAGGAAACACTTAGATTTAATTAAGAAACACTTAGATTTAATTAGGAAACACTTAGATTTAATTAGGAAACACTTATATTTAATTAGTAAATACTTAGATTTAATTAGGAAACACTTATAATAATTAGGAAACAATTATAATAATTATGAACCACTTATAATAATTAGGAAACACATATAATAATTGGGAAACACATATAATAATTAGTAAACACTTATAATAATTCGGAAACACTTATAATAATTAAGAAACACTTATAATAATTAGAAAACACTTATAATAATTAGGAAACACTTATAATAATTATGAAACACTTATAATAATTAAGAAACACTTATAATAATTAGGAAACAATTATAATAATTAGGTAACAATTATAATAATTAAAAAACAATTATAATAATTAGGAAACAATTATAATAATTAGGAAACGATTATAATAATTAGGAAAAAATTATAATAATTAGGAAACAATTATAATAATTAGGAAACAATTATAATAATTAGGAAACAATTACATAATTAGGAAACAATTACATAATTAGGAAACAATTACATAATTTGAAAAAATTACATAATTAGGAAACAATTACATAATTAGGAAACAATTAGGAAAATTAGCAAGCGTGATTTACCTCTCATCAACCTCAATTTTATTTTTATTTGTGTGTTGAGGCTTGACAGGAAACTTCTGCCTCTACATGTAATATCTACTTTTACTATCAAAATTGTCAACCTACTCTCCAATATAGAGGTGAGGAGGTTTATAATTTTGATAGTAAAAGTACATATTACATGTGGAGGCAGAAGTTTCCTGTCAACCTCAACACACAAATGAAAAGAAAATTCAGGTAGATGATCGGTCAATTACGTTTGTTTATCTATTCATTGATTAATTAGCCACCCGACCTCTATGCATATCTTCACGTTTCTAATTAGTAACATAAATAGTAACATAAATAGTAACATAAATAGTAACATAATATAAAATATTATGTTACTCTAATATTATTAGTTAAATAATACTTATAATATAATTATTTTATTATTATATGTTTAATATTTATAAAAAATATTAATATTATTAAAATTATTAAAAAAAATTATAAAATATTACAATTATCAATATTTTCAACAAGTTTTGCTTTATTCTTAACAGTTCAAATCTTAAAGGGTCGCCAATTTTCAGGTCATACCCAATAAAAAGTTTGCGTCAACCGTGTCCAATGTAAACTCTATAATTGTTCTTACTTGGTTGATCACCTCGCAGGTAGCGTTGCAATAGGACAACCCAAGTAATGTCTTTCTCATTACCTGTGTCGTCCTATTGCAACACTACTTGAGAGATGATCAACCAAGTTAGAACAATTATAGAGTTTACATTGGACACGGTTGATGCAAACTTTTTATTGGGCATGACCTGAAAATTGACGACTCATTAATATTTGAACATGTTAAGAATAGAGCAAAATTTGTGGGAAATATTGAGATTTGTAATAATTAGTAATAATTACTAATTATTAATCAAAAATCTAATAAATTCAAGTACATGGTTATAAATTGGTAATAACTAATAAATAACTGTAATTATGTATCTTCTTTTTTTAGGATATTGTTTTTCTTATATCAAATTATTTAACAACAGTAATGGTTTTAAATTTTGTAGAAACATATATATGAATATGGAACAAGGAAATCAACATCAATCATTATTAGATGACCATGCTTGGATAAATCAGTGCATAAATCCAAATGGTTCTAGTTTAAATCATGTATACGTTGACGGTGTTGAAGCTTTCTTATCATTTGCATCATCAAACCCGGAATTTGTTTCAGAAGGGAAAATTAAGTGTCCATGTAAAAAATGTGCTCTGAGAACGTTTGAGACATTTGACAACATTGGGAAACATCTCTTGCATTATGGTTTTCAATCAGATTATATTTCTTGGTATCAACATGGTAAATGCAGTTCCAGAGATGATACTAACAATTTGATTTCGGATCCATCACGATTTCAGAATTTAGTACATGATGTTGCGGGGTCATCCGTTCAACAAATAGAAATCGAGGATGATGTTGATTTACCTCCCGAGTTGGCACCATCTGAATTTTCTGAGTTGTTTAGGTCTGCTGAGGATGTATTATATCCTGGTTGCAAGATAAGCAAATTAGAAGCAGTTGCAAAATTTATGGCTATTAAATCAGATAATGGAATGTCAAATAACTATTTTGATCAGATATTTTCTTTGGATAAAGAACTGTTACCTGAAGGAAATGTGATGCCTGCTAATTATTATGAGAGCAAGATACTCCTTTGTAATCTAGGCCTTAGTTATCAGAATATCCATGCATGTTCAAACGATTGAATCTTATATTCTGGTGAAAATGAGTCGTTGGATAGTTGTCCCATATGTGGATAATCGAGGTATAAAGAAGCTAAATCAGGGAAGTCTGGATTGATTCCTGTAAAACAGTTGAGATATTTCCCACTTACACCCAGGTTGCAGCGTTTATTTATGTCTCTGAACATAGCGACAATGATGCCATGGCACAAAACCAATATTTCAAATGGTAAAATCGTGATTCATCAATCTGATGGTGATTCATGGAAACATTTTGATCAAGTGCATCTGTCGTTTTCTTTAGAATCCCGGAACGTGCGATTGCGTCTTTATACTGACAGTTTTTTTCCATTTGGATCTTTTGGTAGTCAGTATTCCTGTTGGACTGTCTTTATAACTCCGTAAAATTTTCCTCTAGGGATGTTGAAGAAAGTGACTTATATCTTTTTTATATTATTAATCCCAAGACATCTGAAAAAGAATATTGATGTTTATTTTAAACCATTGATTGATGAGGTAAATTTATTATGGAGTCATGGTGTTGGTACATATGATGCTGCTGTGAAACAGAATTTTGTAATGAAAGGTTCTTTGATGTGGACAATTAATGACTTCCTGGCATATGGTATGTTATCTGGCTGGAGTACACATGGTCCAAAATCATGTCCATACTATACGGGAGACAACAAATCATTTATGCTCGTGAATGGTAAAAAACCTTGCTATTTTGACTGTCATCACAGATTTCTTCCAATCGATCATCCTTTTCGGAGGAATAAATCTCATTTCAGAAAAGGCAGATTTGAAAGAGATGAATTTTCAAAAATGATCTCAGGTACAGAGTTACAATCAGTTGTATTTTCATTACCTTCTATCACTTTTGGACTGACAATAAAACAACAGGAAATTCATGGTTTTGGGAAAGAACACAATTGGACAAAACATATAATTTTTTGGAATCTACCATATTGGTCTGATTTGTTGGTCCGAAACATGTTGGATGTCATGCATATTGAGAAGAACTATTTTGATAATTTATTTCATACAGTTTTGGATACACCGGGTAAAACCAAAGATAATGTAAAGGCACGATTAGATCTTGCCTAAATTTGTAGGTGACAAGAACTTGAATTGTTTGAAAATGTCAGATCATAGAGATTAATGAAGCCAAAAGCAGCTTATACACTAACCAACGAGAGTCGCTTATTATTTTTCTAGTGGATTGCAGATTTGAGACTTCTAGATGGCTATGCTTCCAACTTGGGCAGATGTGTTAAAAATGGTCATATTACCGGATTAAAGTCATGACTCTCATGTTATAATGGAAAGACATATGCCTATTGGATTAAGAGGTTTGTTGAATTTTGTGATTTGGTATTCGATAATAGATATATCATATTTTTTCCAAGAAATGTGTGCGGTGACAACAGACTACGATACACTAAGAAAACTGGAAGAAGCTGTTGTTGTAATTATATGCAAATTGGAAAAAATATTTCCACCGGATTTCTGTGACTCGATGGAACATTTGATATTACATTTGCCACATGAAGCAAAATGTGGAGGTCCGGTTCAGTTTCGATGGATTTACCCATTTGAGAGATGCATGCAGAAATTGAAGAAAAAATTTTGTAACTAAGCATCTGTTGAAGGGTCAATTACTGAAGCTTATTTGCAAGAAGAAATTGCGTTATTCTACTCTCATTATTTTAAATCTGAATATCCCACAAAATTTAACCGCATGGGCCGGAATGAGGGGAATGTTGATTATGATATGAAAAATCAATTATCAGTTGTCAATCAGCACAGACATGGATTTGGTAGAGTTCATGATAGATGGCTTTCAGATTATGAACATCATAGAGCTCATACATATGTTCTACTCAACTGCGATGAAATGTCACGAATTGTACAGTGAGTGTAACACCCGAGACTTTTATGTTATATAAATTATCAAAGGAATCTTTTTCTACACAACACCTGCTTGACTTGCTTTACACGCAATCGCGACCTTCCTCGATAGCTTGCGTCGTACGCAATACCGAGTTTCACTAAACAACAATATGCTATTAAAACTAGCCGTTATAAATAGTAATAACCACTTATTGAAATTTTATAAATTTTATTTTTCAAAATGGACTTCATTTTTGGACTCAGAATATCGAAATTAGCCTAGGGTGAAATTTTGGTATTTTTCTGAAAACTTTCAATTTTTGATGAATAGTGAAACCACTAAGTGGTAGGTTAAAAACTGAATTTTGCATAAAACTTAATTTTACCGCTTCTGTGAATGGAATTTCGAAAATACGAGAGACACGGTTAATATCGAGGACTAAAATGTGGTTCAATGAGATGAAAATAATTTTTTGGTGAATAGTAACTTTTTACGATTTTTACCGCGGTTAATAGTAAATAGGGTAACTAAGGGTAAATATGATATTAATATTACCCTAACACATGTCTTAATTCTATTGGACAAGTGTAATTCGACCAAAAACAAACTTAGGAATAAAATATGACCATTTAGGCCCACTTGGATTAGATTAGGACATTTATTATTAATTTATTTAAAGAAGGGTTAAAATAGTTAAAATCAAAGTTTAATAAGTAAATCATTTTTAATATGGGGTTATACATAAGATAAATTCAATTGTAAATATTCATTAGAAAGCTAAAAAGATTTCCTACATGATGATATTTTATTTTTAATTTTTAGACATTAAATAATTTAATTTATTTATGGCATAATGATGATGCAGTAATTATATTATTAATGAAATATTGACATAATTGATGTTATAAACACCAAAATAAATGTAATTTGAGACTTTTTATGAATTCCACTAATTTTCTAGGTTACTATGATATATTATTGTTGATTTAATCAACTTGGTTCGAACATATAATTCTGTTATGACTTTCAAACAAATCATATATCAAATAGTGTCAAAATTGACACAAAATAGTTTTTAAATCAAATATTATATTATTAATTGTTATTTTATTCCTAAAAATCTAAGGTTCGGCCAAATGACTTATATAAAGCTATATATATTAATACTAAACAATTTGGGGTTCGTTTGGCATGTTATAGTAAGTGTATTAACCATATAGTGAAGGAAAACAAAAAGATACGGTAAAAGTTAAAATAATTAACTTAGAGTTAAATCTAATTGATAAGGTTAAAATAATACCCTAAACTTGTCTAAATCCTATTGGTTGATAGGATTTCGACCCATCCCCACTTTATCTTCGAAATAAGACCCTTTGGAACCATTATAAACCGATTTTGACTTTAATATAAAATAATATTTTGAGATATTCCTAAGGTGCCCCTCTCCTCCCTTATAAAAGGGCACCTCCTCCCCCTCCTCCTCACACCAAATTGAGCACTCAAGCTCGGCCAACCCCTGCCATTTTCTCCTCTCCACTTCCCTAGAATAATCCTAGAGGTCCTGGTCTTCTCCAAAGACCAATATTAGTTCCATAAGTGGAGGATTCAAAGAAGCGTTCCAAAGAAGAGGTAATATCCATTACCGATCTTTTCAATTTCTTTCTTCTTCAACTTCTTCTTCTTTAGTTGTTTCATGATAAATTAATAACATCAGTATTAATTACATACTGATATGTTATTATAAATATGAAACAACCCTAATTCACCTTCTATCCATCCTACGGAAAAATGAAATCACCACGCGTGCGTACGTATGGAATACCGTCTCCACGCCGTGGTGTAATCTATTTTCCACCATCACCTTACAAGGATGGGTATAATGGTGTAATGAGTAACTACATATGATTATTATGAAGTAATATTGATACTGAAATAATATATATATACTCCAATACAATTCCACGATCATAGGAATGATATCATCACTCGTGCGTACGTACGGAATACCGTCTCCACGATGTGATGTGACTCGTTCTACATGATCTTCATTTCATAATGATTATATAAATGAATTGAATAAATGAATATGGTATATACTACACTAATACCATTCTGGAAATGAATTATCTATAACCTAAAGATAAGAATAAGAATTTATTCGACAAAACACGCATAAGAACAAAAAGTTATAAAGACCCGAGTAACAAGTAACAATGAAATATTACTAACAAGAAGCTAATAATATGACCATATATGATATCATATAAATATGTATGATTCTGGAATAAGTCAATAACATTATTTAAACCATTATACAGGAGCTTCAGACACGTACAAAGCTAATCGGACCTAAGGTAAGGGAAATATCACAATCTCATTTTTATCCGAGATTGTGTATACTTTGGTATTTACTGGGGTGTATTTTATCATCAACATCCATGTTTCTTCAATATGTAATATTATTTCCATCCACCTACAATTGTTTAAATCCAATTTTACCCTTCGGTGAGTTTTTAGTAAATAATATTAAAGGAATCTTTTGTCATTTTTTCGTACGAGGTACTTTTTGACTTTTCCGACAAAAGTTCGAAGAATGTTTTTTTTTACTTATACGGCATGAATGGATTTTTAAAACATTATTTCCAAGAAGCTTCCTTTACAAGTTTTCAAGTTTATTTTTAATCAACTTCTTTTAGTTTAAAGTTGTATGACATGTTAAGAAAGGAAAAATGTTTTTGAAGTGGAAAGGATATTTTCCTCAAGAATAAAGTTCAAGTGTTTTATCAAAATTATTTTCCATCTAAGATAACAAAGGGTTCTGTTTTTATCCCTATTATTACATTGATTTGATCATGTTGTGATGGAATTATTTTTATGAATTCCATTATCTTATATGAATTGATTTATGATGTCATGATGTTTCAAGAATCCCATTTTTGTTACATGTGTTATGCGATGATGTATGTTTTATGATTATGTGGCACACATAAGAAAGGATTCATTATAAGATGGGTGGGACCTATATCTCCCTCCAATGCATTGGGTAAAGATTTTATATCTCATGAGATAGACATGGCTGGAACGGAAGGTTATTTCGGTTCAGTGATACAGGACTGAAACGAGGAGTGAACTCGGTTCAAAAAAGGGACTTTGTCCACTAAGATAGTCTTGGCAATGAGTCATGACTAACAAGAAATGATTTTCCATGATTATGTGTGCATGCCACAAAGTTTCATGTTTTATGTTATGATTTTGGGGATCTCATTTTCACTTCTATGATTTATTCCATGTTAAGATATTATGATCTCTTTTGCAGGTTTTGATTTTCAAAAAGATATGATATGATTTTTATTTCCTTTATTTTCCCTTGCTGAGCATTTGAGATCACCCTTTTATGTTTTCTTTTCCCCAGGTCAGGAAGATGGATATTAAGTAGAATATGCTAAAAGGGACCCTAGATATGATGAAATAAATGGGAGACACTGTAGAAGATTTATGAACCAGTTGTTTATGTTTCCCAGTTTCTAAAGACACTATACCTATACAGTCCTTTGTGGTTTTGTCATATGTTGTAATAAGTGTGCTTCAATTTTGAAGTATTAACAATGTATGTAAAGTATGGTTCATTATAGTTGGTATCAGAGGAAAGGTATAGTCAACCTTTGGAAACTAGGATGTGAAAGCCTTAGTAAGAACCCTAAGAATAAGTCTAAGCATAGAACACAATCTTAGAAATGGCCATGAATAACCTAGGATAAGACCATAAGCATGAAAATTTTATTCTTGAATTATGTGGTTTCCTATTATAATTAGTGTTGCTCACACTATTCTTCTTGGTTTTAGTCAATGGCTGGAACCCGAAGGAACCGTTTTAATGCGGAATGCGATGGGCAATGCAATGATTGTCCCCCTGAGCAACCAAACGATATGGGAGCTGGAATGCAAAATCTTGTAGCCATGCTCACACAACTTTCTCAAGCTATGAATCATGCAGGATTTCCAAACGAGCAAAGGAGGGAGCAACATTCTGTTGAATCCTTCATGAGGCAGCGTCCACCTTCTTTCAGCGGGTCTACTGATCCATTAGTTGCTGAACAATGGATTAGTACTACTGAAAAGATATTTTCAGTTCTTCAATGTTCTGAACATGATAAAGTCATCCTAGCAGTGTACCGTTTGGAAGGAGATGCTGATCAATGGTGGAATCTTGTTAAGAATACGAGGAAAAGGGATGAAATTGAGTCTATGGAATGGGACGAGTTCAAGAACTTATTTTTCAATAAGTACTTCCCTCGTATTCTCCGAACAAAGATGGAGAAAGAGTTTCTTGAACTGAAGAAAAGGGATGATGAATCTGTTAGTACCTATGAAGCAAATTTTACAAGACTTGCAAGGTACGCTTCTGGTATTATTATCCAACCTGAGAGTAAGATCGATCGATTCTTTAGTGGCTTAAAGCCATGTCTTCGAAGGGCGTTAGCCATAAGGGACTTCAATAGCTACGAGGAAAACGTTCGATGTGCTCTCAAAGTCGAGATGGAGATTGGAGTAACCCATCAGTCACATGGGTTTGATAAGAAGAGGAAGATGGAATTCAAAGGAAACTCTAAAGAGCACACTGAAAAGAAGATGAACTTTCCATTATGCTCAAAGTGTGGAAAGAAACATGGAGGGAGTTGTCTTAAAGGGACAAGTAAATGTTTTAAATGTGGAAAGGAAGGTTATCGGGCATTTGAATGCCGTGATAATGGGAAGAAGATGTCTAATGATGCAAACAAAGGAAGGGATACACAGAATGAACCTACTACACTTCAATGTTTCAAGTGCAAGGAGATGGGGCATTATGCCAATCAATGCCCAAATCCAAGGGTTGATGATGATGGTCGACGTCAACAAAATCTTAAGGCTAAAGACAAAAGAAAGTCACATGCAATTTCTATCAGCGATGTGGAGTACGATAACGATGTGGTGAAAGGTACACATACCATCCACTCTAAAGTAGCAAATGTTTTATTTGATTCTGGATCCACCCACTCTTTTATTTCTGAAGACTTTTCTAAGGGTATCACCGTATTACCTCAACAATTAGATGTTGAGTTAGCCGTGACAACACCTAATGGCACATCAATCGCATCAAAAGTTTATAATTCTTCTCCGATCGAAGTTTGTGGGAAAGCGATTCCTGCAAATCTTGTGATCCTTCCTTTAGTGGAATTTGATGTGATTCTTGGCATGGATTGGCTTTCTCTACATGGAGCTCATATCAATTGCCAAAGAAGGGAAGTCACATTTCATATTCCAGATCAATCTACGATCGTCTATCAATGCAAGGATGAACATAACCTTCCAGTGGAAATTTCTTCCATCTTATGGGTATTGATTCCACTAAATGAAGGTTATTTATCTCAAATGGTTGGTGAGAAACTCACGATTAAGAATATGCCCATTGTACGGGAGTTTGATGATGTCTTTCCGGAGGAATTGTCGGGTCTTCCACCAATTCGTGAAGTTGAGTTTTCAATAGAACTCGTACCGGGTGCTTTGCCTATTTCAAAGACACCTTATAGAATGGCCCCAATTGAGTTGCAGGAATTGAAGAAGCAACTCCAAGAGAATCTTGATAAGGGATTCATACGCCCTAGTGCATCACCTTGGGGAGAACCTGTTCTATTTGTTAAGAAGAAAGATGGATCAATGAGACTCTGCATTGATTATCGAGAACTTAACAAGATCACTATCAAGAAAAAATATCCTCTCCCACGCATTGATGACTTATTTGACCAACTACGCGGAGCACAATACTTTTCCAAGATTGATCTTCGTTCAGGGTATCATCAATTAAGGGTCAAAAGGGAGGATATACCAAAGACGGCTTTCCGTACAAGGTATGGACACTATGAATTTATAGTGATGCCATTTGGTCTTACTAATTCCCCTGCTATCTTCATGGATCTAATGAATAGAGTCTTTAGATACTATCTTGATCAATTTGTGGTAGTCTTTATAGACGATATTCTTGTCTATTCAAAGAGCAAGGAAGAGCATGAAGATCACTTGAGAATTATATTGAAGACCCTGAGAAAGGAGAAGCTTTATGCCAAATTTACCAAGTGTGAATTTTGGCTTCAAAAAGTTGCATTTTTGGGTCATATAATCTCAAAAGAGGGGATATCTGTGGATCCAGCAAAAACAGAGGTTTTCGAAAGATGGTCGAGACCAACCACAGTAACTGAGATCCGAAGTTTTCTTGGTTTGGCTGGATATTATCGACGTTTTGTAAAAGATTTTTCACGATTATCTAATCCACTCACCAAGTTGACTCGGAAAGGAGTTAAGTTTGTCTGGACAGAGGAATGTGAAGAGAATTTCAAGGAGTTGAAAAGAAGGTTATCCAGTGCACCTGTGCTCACACTGCCTTGTAGTGGAGAAAGGTTTGTGATCTACAGTGATGCATCCAAGAAGGGATTGGGGTGTGTTCTTATGCAAAATGATATGGTGATAGCTTATGCCTCACGACAGTTGAAAATCCATGAGCAAAATTACCCAACACATGATTTGGAGTTGGCTGCGGTAATCTTTGCATTAAAGATTTGGAGGAATTACCTTTATGGTGAAAGGTGTGATATTTATACTGATCATAAAAGTTTAAAGTATATTTTCACACAAAAGGAGTTGAATATGCGTCAAAGAAGATGGTTGGAGCTGATTAAGGATTATGACTGCTCAATACATTACCACCCTGGGAAAGCAAACAAGGTGGCAGATGCATTAAGTCGACAAGACCATGCTAGTTTATCCATGATGAGGATCACAAAAGATCCAATATTTATGGATTTACAAAGGATGGATCTTGGAATTATAATGGAAGGGGAAAAATCTTATCTTTCTCAAATGAATGTTCAACCATCTATACATGTGAAGATTAAAGAGGCACAGAAAGAAGATGTCGAGTTACAAAAGAAGGCGAGAAATGTTCCTGAATTCAACCTTGATTGTGATGGGATAATAAAGTTCAGGAATCGGGTTTGTGTTCCTCCCATCCCCGAATTAAAGAAGGAGCTGCTGGATGAGGCTCATAGTTCTTCATTCTCTATTCATCCTGGAAGCACGAAGATGTATAGGGACCTGAAAGAGTACTTCTGGTGGGATGGCATGAAAAGAGATGTTGCTGAATTTGTCTCTCGATGCTTGGTTTGTCAACAAGTTAAAGCTGAGAGACAGAAGTCTAAGGGGATGTTACAACCATTACCCATACCCGAATGGAAATGGGAAAACATCACTATGGACTTTGTCACAGGACTTCCTAAAACATCCAAAGGCAATAATGCTATTTGGGTCATAGTTGATCATCTTAAAAAGTCTGCACACTTCATTCCTATTAGAGAGGATTTCTCTCTATATCAGCTTTCCAGGATATATGTAAAGGATGTGGTAAGATTACATGGAGTACCACTTTCTATTATATCTGATCGGGATCCGAGATTTACCTCAAAGTTCTGGCGAAGTCTTCAGCATACTCTGGATACAGAGTTGAGTTTCAGCACTGCTTATCATCCCCAGACAGACGGTCAATCTGAGAGAACAATTCAAACCCTAGAAGATATGTTGAGAGCTTCCTCTATGGATTTCAAAGGAAGTTGGGATCAACACCTACCTTTGGTAGAATTTTCTTATAATAATAGCTTTCACTCCAGTATTCAGATGGCTCCTTATGAAGCTCTCTATGGAAAGAAATGCAGGACTCCAACTTGCTGGGATGAAGTTGGGGAAAGAAAGCTATTAGGACCTGATCTCGTTGATGAAATGGCAGAAAAGGTCAGATATATTCAACAACACATAAGAGCAGCTCAGAGTCGACAGAAAAGCTATGCCGACAACCGAAGAAAAGACCTAGAGTTTGAAGTGGGTGATAAAGTGTTCTTACGAATATCTCCCTGGAAGAGGGTTATGAGATTTGGAAAGAAGGGGAAGTTGAGCCCTAGATATATCGGTCCTTTCAAAATACTGGATCGTGTTGGGAAGGTAGCTTACCGATTGGCGCTTCCACCGAATCTCTCTCAAGTTCACGATGTGTTCCATGTATCTCTCCTGAGAAAGTACATACCAGATCCTTCACATGTACTCAGCTCAGAAGTTGTACCGCTGGAGCAAGATCTTTCTTATGAAGAACAGCCGATAGAGATTCTGGATCGTAGCGAAAAAGTCCTACGAAACAAGACCACTCGCTTGGTGAAAGTTTTATGGAGGAACCACCAACTTGAAGAAGCTACATGGGAGCTTGAGGATATGATGAGGGAGAAGTATCCTCATCTGTTTGTTACAAAGTGACGAATTTCGAGGGCGAAATTCTTTTTAAGGGGGGTAGAATGTAACACCCGAGACTTTTATGTTATATAAATTATCAAAGGAATCTTTTTCTACACAACACTTTCTTGACTTGCTTTACACGCAATCGCGACCTTCCTCGATAGCTTGCGTCGTACGCAATACCGAGTTTCACTAAACAATAATATGCTATTAAAACTAGCCGTTATGAATAGTAATAACCACTTTTTGAAATTTTATAAATTTTATTTTTCAAAATGGACTTCATTTTTGGACTCAGAATATCGAAATTAGCCTAGGGTGAAATTTTGGTATTTTTCTGAAAACTTTCAATTTTTGATGAATAGTGAAACCACTAAGTGGTAGGTTAAAAACTGAATTTTGCATAAAACTTAATTTTACCGCTTCTGTGAATGGAATTTCGAAAATCCGAGAGACACTGTTAATATCAAGGACTAAAATGTGGTTCAATGAGATGAAAATAATTTTTTGGTGAATAGTAACTTTTTACGATTTTTACCGCGGTTAATAGTAAATAGGGTAACTAAGGGTAAATATGATATTAATATTACCCTAACACATGTCCTAATTCTATTGGACAAGTGTAATTCGACAAAAAACAAACTTAGGAATAAAATATGACCATTTAGGCCCACTTGGATTAGATTAGGACATTTATTATTAATTTATTTAAAGAAGGGTTAAAATAGTTAAAATCAATGTTTAATAAGTAAATCATTTTTAATATGGGGTTATACATACGATAAATTAAATTTTAAATATTCATTAGAAAGCTAAAAAGATTTCCTACATGATGATATTTTATTTTTAATTTTTAGACATTAAATAATTTAATTTATTTATGACATAATGATGATGCAGTAATTATCTTATTAATGAAATATTGACATAATTGATGTTATAAAGACCAAAATAAATGTAATTTGAGACTTTTTATGAATTACACTAATTTTATAGGTTACTATGATATATTAGTGTTGATTTAATCAACTTGGTTCGAACATATAATTCTGTTATGACTTTCAAACAAATCATATATCAAATAGTGTCAAAATTGACACAAAATAGTTTTTAAATCAAATATTATATTATTAATTGTTATTTTATTCTTAAAAATCTAAGGTTCGGCCAAATGACTTATATAAGGATATATATATTAATAATAAACAATTTGGGGTTCGTTTGGCATGTTATAGTATGTGTATTAACCATATAGTGAAGGAAAACAAAAAGACACGGTAAAAGTTAAAATAATTAACTTAGAGTTAAATCTAATTGATAAGGTTAAAATAATACCCTAAACTTGTCTAAATCCTATTGGTTGATAGGCTTTCGACCCATCCCCACTTTATCTTCGAAATAAGACCCTTTGGAACCATTATAAACCGATTTTGACTTTAATATAAAATAATATTTTGAGATATTCCTAAGGTGCCCCTCTCCTCCCTTATAAAAGGGCACCTCCTCCCCCTCCTCCTCACACCAAATTGAGCACTCAAGCTCGGCCAACCCCTGCCATTTTCTCCTCTCCACTTCCCTAGAATAATCCTATAATTCCTGGTCTTCTCCAAAGACCAATCTTAGTTCCTTAAGTGGAGGATTCAAAGAAGCGTTCCAAAGAAGAGGTAATATCCATTACCGATCTTTTCAATTTCTTTCTTCTTCAACTTCTTCTTCTTTAGTTGTTTCATGATAAATTAATAACATCAGTATTAATTACATACTGATATGTTATTATAAATATGAAACAACCCTAATTCACATTCTATCCATCCTACGGAAAAATGAAATCACCACGCGTGCGTACGTACGGAATACCGTCTCCACGCCGTGGTGTAATCTATTTTCCACCATCACCTTACAAGGATGGGTATAATGGTGTAATGAGTAACTACATATGATTATTATGAAGTAATATTGATACTGAAATAATATATATATACTCCAATAAAATTCCACGATCATAGGAACGATATCATCACTCGTGCGTACGTACGGAATACCGTCTCCACGATGTGATGCGACTCGTTCTACATGATCTTCATTTCATAATGATTATATAAATGAATTGAATAAATGAATATGGTATATACTACACTAATACCATTCTGGAAATGAATTATCTATAACCTAAAGATAAGAATAAGAATTTATTCGACAAAACACGCATAAGAACAAAAAGTTATAAAGACCCGAGTAACAAGTAACAATGAAATATTACTAACAAGAAGCTAATAATATGACCATATATGATATCATATAAATATGTATGATTCTGGAATAAGTCTATAACATTATTTAAACCATTATACAGGAGCTTCAGACACGTACAAAGCTAATCGGCCCTAAGGTAAGGGAAATATCACAATCTCATTTTTATCCGAGATTGTTTATACTTTGGTATTTACTGGGGTGTATTTTATCATCCACATCCATGTTTCTTCAATATGTAATATTATTTCCATCAACCTACAATTGTTTAAATCCAATTTTACCCTTCGGTGAGTTTTTAGTAAAGAATATTAAAGGAATCTTTTGTCATTTTTTCGTACGAGGTACTTTTTGACTTTTCCGAGAAAAGTATGAAGAATGTTTTTTTTACTTATACGGCATGAATGGATTTTTAAAACATTATTTCCAAGAAGCTTCCTTTACAAGTTTTCAAGTTTATTTTTAATCAACTTCTTTTAGTTTAAAGTTGTATGACATGTTAAGAAAGGAAAATGTTTTTGAAGTAGAAAGGATATTTTCCTCAAGAATAAAGTTCAAGTGTTTTATCAAAATTATTTTCCATCTAAGATAATAAAGGGTTCTGTTTTTATCCCTATTATTACATTGATTTGATCATGTTGTGATGGAATTATTTTTATGAATTCCATTATCTTATATGAATTGATTTATGATGTCATGATGTTTCAAGAATCCCATTTTTGTTACATGTGTTATGCGATGATGTGTGTTTTATGATTATGTGGCACACATAAGAAAGGATTCATTATAAGATGGGTGGGACCTATATCTCCCTCCAATGCATTGGGTAAAGATTTTATATCTCATGAGATAGACATGGCTGGAACGGAAGGTTATTTCGGTTCAGTGATACAGGACTGAAACGAGGAGTGAACTCGGTTCAGAAAGGGACTTTGTCCACTAAGATAGTCTTGGCAATGAGTCATGACTAACAAGAAATGATTTTACATGATTATGTGTGCATGCCACAAAGTTTAAAGTTTTATGTTATGATTTTGGGGATCTCATTTTCACTTCTATGATTTATTCCATGTTAAGATATTATGATCTCTTTTGCAGGTTTTGATTTTCAAAAAGATATGATATGATTTTTATTTCCTTTATTTTCCCTTGCTGAGCATTTGAGCTCACCCTTTTATGTTTTCTTTTCCCCAGGTCAGGAAGATGGATATTAAGTAGAATATGCTAAAAGGGACCCTAGATATGATGAAATAAATGGGAGACACTGTAGAAGATTTATGAACCAGTTGTTTATGTTTCCCAGTTTCTAAAGACACTATACCTATACGGTCCTTTGTGGTTTTGTCATATGTTGTAATAAGTGTGCTTCAATTTTGAAGTATTAACAATGTATGTAAAGGATGGGTCGTTATAGTGAGTGCTCTTATCCGTTATTCTATAGATTCTATTATAGTAAATTAATCATATTGTATTTGTAGGTTATATGATGATCATATCAAGAAACAATTTCCACAAATTACAGCAGCTGGCTTAGAAGAACGTCGGCAAAAAAAAATTTCCTACATGTTTCAAAAACTGGTAACATACATTCTTTTTTGTTTTTACATATACAATCAAATTATTACTTGTAATAGAGATAAATATTTTAAAAAATTTTAGATATATGTACATGCTAATAAGATTGATAGTCGATTGTGTATATTGAGTAGCCCGCCATCCAAAATGGTTAAATCTTATAATGCATATGTGGTGAATGGTTATCGCTTTCATACACCTCTATATGGGGAATCAAAGAAAACAATGAATAGTTGTGTTTTGTTTGAAGGGATCTCATCATAGAGATATTAAATTTGACTTTTAGGGCATGCTTGAAGAAATTACTGAACTGTGTTATTTGGGACAGAATTATGTAACAATGTTTAACTGTTGATGGCTGGATACTAAGAGAAGCTTGCATATTCATCCTACTCATGGAATTGTTGATATTAAACATAAAAGTCGTCTTGCAGTAAATGAACCATTTTTACTGGCTCATCAGGCACATCAAATTTATTATGCAAAATACTGTGTTACTGTAAAAGAGTTGGATGATTTGTGGAGTATGATAAAAGTTAAATCTAGAGAAAATCAGTTTACTCAAACTGAATGTGGTTCCACTGAAGTGAAAGGAAATGAAATTTTTTAGGACACTCCTCAAAACACATCTTTTTCACAAAGAGACAGGAATATCGAGGATGACACCCCACAGTTATGGATAGATGGTGACGATGTTGTCAATGACGTTACAACTTAATTTGAAATGACAAGAGATGATGAAAGTGAAACTAATATGGAAATTGATGATTTTGATGAAGAAAATGCAGACATTGACATTGACAACTATGAAGTTGATGATGAAGATGAACATTGACACAGTAAAATGATGGTTAGAATCATAAAAAATATATATCTATACATAATAGTTATTTTCAATTGTTTGCTAATAACAATATTTCATGTTTCAGATAGACTTGGAAACGTATCTTAAGTTGCTGGAGGCTGATCTACCTATGGATGATGAGGTTTTTGAGTCATCTGACCCTCAGGCTGTTGGCACTACAGGGAGCACTCAGAGGGGGCGTGGTCTTCCCAGACTGATGATTCCAGATCCTATCCCGGAGCGACGTCCACCTCTTGGATTCGATGCGCACACGCGATGGTATGGTAACCTATGTATTTTAGTTATCTTTCATTATAATTTATTAATATTCTAATTGTTTGAATATGTATTCTTTTTCCACAGTTTTACGCATATAGCTATTGGAAAGGGGAGCGATATCTTGCACAATTATTTTTCTCAGCCCTGGCTCACATGGGATCAGATTCCCGCTGATGTGCAGGCCGCCATGTTCTATCATTGGCTGGTACATAATTAAATATTATTTATTTTGAAATTTAATTCATCAATAAATTTATATTAGGGTTTATGGTATCCCATCGACAATAGCATGCATTCCACTACCCACGCGGCATGGGTGGTGTCTATGTGTGACCGTTTCCGTCAGTTTTTGCATAATTTGAGAAAGACGGCTGTGAACAAAGCCGGAGTGACAGAATTTGATGAGTCCTGTAGAGCCCACCGACCAAGTACATTTCATCTCATGTTTGGGATGGATTATGTACACACTGGTTGGGTGGTGGGTTTCAGAGGAGATCTGAATTGGGTCGACAGAATCAGGCGAGACAAGAGGTGTCGCATCAAGCCGGTAGTCGTACATTCAGTGCGCATAGAGAGCATCTGGTAAGTAATTTTTTTTTATATTTTATAAAACATTAAATATAAACAGTTTATTTATATTCATATATGAATCCGAGCAGCCTGGTATTTTGGCGTACGGCGTTTATCAGAGGATGTACACTGACCCAGATACTGGAGAGATTAGAGGTGACCGCCAGCGTCATATTGTGGTCAGTATTATTTTCTTTTCAGTTTTTAAATTAAATGCATATAATCATTTCATTATTTTTATTTCTAATTGAAACTTAAGGATTCATATGAGGCCGCGACCTTTCAGACACAGGCTGAGAGTCAAGACGAGACGGGTGATCAGACTAGTGCCCACCATTTTGATGAGACGACATGGATGCAGGCGACCCAATATGGCTTCGAAAAGGGCCGAGTAGTTGGTATCGGCTCTCATTTGACTCCTGCAGCTTATTATGGTACTGCTGCGATGTCGGCGTCCATCTCGAGAGGAGCTCGTGGGGAGACATCATCTTCTGCCACACAGTATCAGGAGCAACTGCGTGCTTAGCGTCAGCTTATAGAGGATTTGCGTCAGGGGCAGGAGCAGATGCGTCAGCAGCACGATGAGGAGATGTGTCGTTGGCAGGAGCAGATGTGTCAGCAGTAGGATGAGGAGAGACGTCGATATGAGGAGAAACATCATGAGTGTATGGAGTATATGCGTCGTCTGACTCATAGTTTAGGGATGGAGTTTCCTCCACCACCTCCTCCAGGTCCTCCAGATTATCCACCCCCAGTGATTTTTTTAGATGTAATAAACATTTGAGTTCGTAGTTTATTGTCATATTAACTATTTACAATTCCTCTTTCATATTGGTACGAATATTACGTGATTTAATTTGTTTTTATTTTTTTAATATATTATTACTTATTAGTATTATTTTTAATTTATGCTTATTTTAGTAATATTACTTTTAATATTTTATATTTATTGTTAATATTGAGAAGTTTATAAATTTATAATTTTATTAATATTAATATTATTAATATTATTTTTTCATAAATATGTATGTTTATTTTAATAATAATATTATTATATTAATTTTTTATATTAATAATATTAGTACTATTATTTTTATTTTTTTATTAATATTTCACAATATATAATATTATATTATTTATATTCATATTATTATTATTTTTTGATATTAATATTTCATAATTATATTATATTTATTTTTTATTATTAATATTATAATAATATAATTTATTTATATTATTAATATTATTATTATTATTATATAGATAGTTTAATAATAATAATATTATAATAATTTTTTATATTATTAATATTAGTATTATTATATTATATTATATTATTTATATTCATATTATTATTATTTTATATTAATATTTCATAATTTTGTTTTATATATTTTTTTATTTATATTATAATAATATAATTTTTTTATATTATTAATAATAATATTATTTTTATATAATATTATACGATTTTTAATAATTATTTTATTTTATTTTTATTTTTTAAAATATTTGCGACGGGAACATTTACGAAGGGATTTCCCGTCGTAAATGTTTTTTTACTATACCATTTGCGACGGGACGAATACCCGTCGGGAAAACCTTTCTGCGACGGTCTGTCGCAAATACCTTCGTCGCAAGTATTTTTTAAAATTTCACTTTTGTGACGGGATTCTGACCCGTCACAACTAATATATCTGCAACGAACCATCGCAAATACCTTTTTTATATATAAACTAAAACTCATTTGCGACGGGGGAAAATACCGTCGCAAATACTCTTTTTGGCCGACTAGAACGGTGGGCGGTGATTCTACAGTAGTTTGATATCAGGTTCGTACCTCAAAAAGCCATTAAAGGAAAGGTGTTGGCATACTTTTTAGTTTCCCATCCAACCTCTACGGATGAATCCCTGGACCTGGATTTTCCTGATGAGACAATCCTCTCAGTCGATCGTGTCGTCCCATATTGGCAAATGCACTTCGACAGTGCCTCCCGGAGCCCCACTGGTAGGAGGCTCAACGATCTTAAGCTCAACAGAGTGGGCCTGGGTATCGTCTTCATTACCCCGACGCAATCCGTCCTACCATACTCATTCCTGTTGTCAGAAGGATGTCCCAACAACGAGGCAGAGTACCAGGCTCTCATCACCGGCCCCGAGTTGGCCCTTGAGATCGACGTGCCCCATCTACATGTGAAAGGAGATTGTGATCTAGTAATCAAGCAGGAAAATGGAGATTATGTCGTTAAGAATCCAGAGCTTGTGCCATTGCTGGAGTGCACCCTCCGCCTAATGGCCTAGTTCTCCTCTTGGCCAGATGTCACCCATGTCCCTTGGTCATAGAACGGTCGAGCTGACGCTTTGGTCGGATTAGCTGCGAAGCTCGCGGAACCCGAGCAAGATGATTTGATCATTCATGTGGCACACCAGGGAGTCTTTTCCCCTGTCACCCAAGAGGACAATGACGGCCTACGGGTAAGTTATCTCACCGCCGGGCCCTCTACGTCAGGGGTCCTGGGTTTGTCAGACACAGTGGTTGAAGCCACTCTCGACAGGAGGGCACCTTTTGCCGAGTATCTCCAAAATGGTTGCCTCCCAGATGATCAGCTCGAGCACGAGCAAATCCGATGTCGCGCGCTGCAATTTACCCTCCAGAGTGGTCCCAGTCCTGAGTAGATCCTCTATAAGCAGAGCTTCGATGGCGTTCTCCTCCGTTGCATTCAAGGAGTCGAGGTTTCTCAGGTTATGCGAGAGGTCCACGCTAGTTCCTATGGTGCCAATCAAGCTGGGCCAAAGCTGTCCCATCAAATCTAGAGGTTTGGGTACATATGGCCCTCTATGATCCATGATTGTATCGAGTTTGCCAAGAGATGCCACGCGTGCCAAGTTCATGCCAACTTCTTGCATCGGCTGCCAGAATCCCTCCACTCCACCAGGTACTCTTAGCTATTTGCGGTGTGGGGACTTGATGTAGTGGGACCATATCCACCAGCGACAGCTCGCCAGTGTAGTTTCATCCTAAGTTCTACAAATTTCTTCTCCAAGTGGGCAGAGGCAGTTCCACTCAAAGAGGTCAAGGCTTGTTGCATCATCAACTTTGTGAGCTCCAATATCATTCACCGGTTTGGGGTCCCTCACGCTGTCCTCACTGATAACGGCACCAGCTTCCGATCGGCTGAGATGAAAAAATTGTACACCAAGTACAATATCCGTTCGAACCATACCTCCCGCTATCATGCACAGGCAAACGGGTAGATCGAGGCATTCAACAAAACCATCTCTAACATTCTGCACAAAATGGTTGGTCAGAACAAGAAACGTTGGCCGGAAATGCTCCTCAACACCCTCTGGGCTTATCGGACGATGACTCACAATTCCACCCAGGTGACCCCATATTCCCTGGTGTATGGGGCAGAGGACGTCCTACCCATTGAGATCTAGCTTCCATCGTTACACATTGTAGTCTATGACCAGCAAGCACCAGATGAGGTGGCAGAAATCCGTCTAGCTGAAGTGGAAGCACTGGATGAGATCAGGCTTCGTGCCCTGCACAATCTGAAAAGACATCATAATAAGATAGCACGACCCTTCAATAAGAAGGTTCGCCTTCACTCTTTTCTACAGGGCGATCTGGTTTTGGCCCTTCGAGCGCCAATGATCCCCGGTAGGAAACCACCCAAGCTAGAGCCCAAATGGAAAGGACCCTACGTCATCCACAAGGTTTTCCCCAATGGAAAATACTCCTTGGAAACCCGAATGGTGAGCGCATAACTCCTCCCACCAATGCCAATTTCCTCAAGTGATACTTTTCCTAGGGCAAAAGGGTCCTGCACGACCTTAAACAGCATCTTGGTCCTACAAGACGATAAAATACACAATGGTCCCAGCTCTATGACATTAAATTAAGATCTCCCCATTTCCTTACAGCAAGACGTTAAACTGCAAGCCAATCATGCCTTCCTAACCGAGGCTCAGCCTCAGGACCCTTGGCCTCATCCTTACTGTGAGACGTTAAACTGCAAGCCAGTCAGGCCTTCCTGACCGAGGCACAGCCTCATGCCCCTTGGCCTCCTCAGGCCCACGGCCCCCATCCTCACTGCAAGACGTTAAACTGCAAGTTAGTCAGGCCTTCCTGACCACGGCTCGAACTCAGGCCCCATGGATTTTGTCAACTCAGGTTCTCTTATGGGATTGTACGGTGTGGTGTGGGACTACGTCCTCATTCATGTCGGATTACTTGCCATACCGTACATACCCCCAAATGAGACGCATCCCTTGTCCAGCACGACATTAAACTGCATGACGCTTCCAGAACTACATATGGATTGATTCCCATTCTCATGGGATATGTAGAGACACCCTGTTATTTTTCCTAGGGTCCAACCCATATTTTTTTATGGTCATGCCTGACCTTAAACTACATCCTCATCCTTCAAGACGATAAACTGCAAAATGGTCCGAGCTCTATGACCTTAAACTATGATCTCTCCTCGCCCTTACCGCAAGACTTTAAATTGCAAGCAGGTTAGGCCTTCCTGACCAATGCCTAACAATCAGGCCCCTTGGCCTTTTCGGGCCCCCGTCCCAAGTCCTCCCTTATGAGAGTGTATGGTGTGGTGTGGGATTACGTCCTCATTCACATCAGTTTATTCATTGTACCATACACCTACCCTAATTGGGGGTATATTACTCCCCTCCTCGTCCCGCATGACATTAAACTGCATCTAGAGAACAACGTGTGGCTTGATTACCATCCTCATGGGATACGTAGGATCACTTGAGTGTCTAGGCTTCAGGTCCATCCCCATATCCTGATAATCTTCATCCCACATTGGCACCTTGGTTTACACTTCCTCCACGAGGGGATTATATGGCGTGGTATGATATTATGACCTCATTCACGTCAGTCTTGTAATAAACATGCTATGCGCCTTTCATTCTCGAGCTGTTTCGTCGACCCTTTCCGACGGTTCACCAATGTTCCTAAGGGTACTCCGGTTTAATACCTGGAATGCCATACTTTACTCGGACACGTCCAAACTCGTCTTCCAGGCTTTTCATATCCCTTCTTCAGGTCTTCCGTCATCTTTCACACCCGGACGGACCCCCAAGAACAGCCTGGATACTACACCCAAGGGCTCTTCTACCGTTACGGGCCAACACCCCCGAGGGTTTTGGACAACAAATCGATAAAATCCCACGTTGCGAGTACGGTCAGTGGTCGATGCTCGTCTGTTGTTCCCACTTCATGATAAAGCGATATAGATTCTATTTTTCGCCATGGTCAACAGTTATCCTCTATCACCACGCCAAATCCCCATTAATCCCAAAGTGTCGGGTACACAATTCACATCCTTCTTCACTTCATCTTGTCCAAGTAGAGTTTCAAAGCTCTTGGTACTACTCCTCAGTGAGCATCTGCATGTTACGGGGAAAAAGCCATGTTAAAGGTGTCCTTCGGGGCTCTCTGCCAACTCCCCTTTGATGGAAACCCCAAGTATTGCGATAAGGATTCCCCCCTTGTTTCCCACAACAAGTTTAACTCACATGGGCTTAGAGATCGGGTTGACGTCTGCGCTTACTCAGGAAGTTGTCACCGTCCATGGTCTGAGATCTAAGACCATAAACTATGATCCATATAGAACTACATTCAGCTTGATTCTCATCCTCATGGGATACGTAGGACCTCCCGTATGCCTTGTCTTCGGTTCCAGTCCATTTGGGGAGCTAGTCTCTCCCCCCTCTTTTCACCTCTTACCTCTATATAGGTCCCTCGTCCTGAGGTCTCCCTCTCGGAGTGGCATATAGTGTGATGTGGGATCATGTCTCCATCAATTGTGTTTCATGACGCAATGCACATTCCCCACCTAGCATTGCCTCTGCTATGTCTGCGCTGCATGACGTTAAAATGAATGCTTGGTCCTGTCACACGACCCTAAACTATGACATTATCGTCCTGGCCGCATGACGAAAAACGGCATTGCATTGTGATGACCTCTTTGTAGAGGACATCACATTGGGTATTGGTCACGTGCCATGCCATTTTTCAATGCCTATCATGGCTTGATTCTTGTGTAGAAACCAGGGCCTACTACCCTAGGCCTGTCGCTTCACAAAAAACCCACTCACCTTAAAGTAAAAACAAGATTTATCAAATTCCTCTTCTTTCAGTGCAAGGTCCACGCTCGCACTTCCCTTTTTCCCCTGGCACTGGTATCTTACCATGACAGCCTTTAGAACTACGTATGGCTTGATTCTCATCCTCATGAGATACATAGGAGCGTTCGGTCACTTCCCCGCAGGCCCAGCCTAACCTTCATGCTCGGTCCCTCAAATCGAGCATTTCCCCAGAGAACACATGGTAAGTAGGGCTTAGGTCCTCATTCACGTCGGGTTTTGTAACTGCCTCGCCATGTGTCCCTTGCCCCCTTACCCATTCATGGTCTGAATTCTATGACCCTAAACTAAGATCTCTTTGATGGAAAGGACTCTTCCCCCTCTATCTAATAAGTCTCGTTGTCATATTCAGATGTGTTTTGACAAAGAGCCCGAAGTGCGGGATTTTCATGGGGACATTCCCCTCGTCCCATGACCAAGCTTCGTGAGCTCGCTATTTGGATCATCATCCTCTTCCACATCCAAAAGGACCCTCGGATGACATGGATACTAGGCTTAATGGATCTCCATGGATGCTGGACCTAAGGGCCCTCCAATAATTTCGGGCCAACGTCCCTAAGGATCTTTGACAACATTTGGGACATGGTCCCGTGTTTCAAACATGGTCAACGGTCAACCCTCATTTGTCTATCCCCATTCTAGGATAATGTGATATGGACGCTGCGTTTCTGCCATAGTTAACAGTTATCCTCTATCGTCATGCTGCCATCATTGTGATCCAACTCTCGAGCGTCACAGTTCACACATTTCCACTTCCTCATGTTCAAGTGGAATTCCAACATATTCGGCTCTATCTCTTAGTGCATCTAAGTGTGCCACATGGGCGTGTTACTATGATGGGGCGGGTATTCACCAAGCGTCCCTTCACCCTAACATGTCCTTTTCTGTGTCAGGAAAGTCCCACCACTGCTTCTTGTTTCCCACACCGAGCATGACTCACGTGGGCTTAGTAGTTTTGGCAGGATGTGCTCCAACACGGCCAGGCCTTTCATCATCCTGCATGACATTAAACTATGCCTCCAGAACTATGTATGGCTTGATTCCCATCCTCATGGGATATGTAGAGACACCCTGGTATTTTTTCTAGGGTCCAGCACATAAGAATTTTCCTATCTGTTCTCCTCTAGAACTATGTATGGCTTGATTCCCATCCTCATGGGATACGTAGAGACACCCTAGTATTTTTCCTAGGGTCCAGCCCATAGAAATCATTAATCCCATCCTTCCCCTTTCCGGCCCCCTAGCCGGACCCCTCGCTAGAGAGTCCCTGTTCCAAAGAAGGAAGGATCCATGACCAAACCAATGCGCCCATCTGGCGTACTCCCACCACGGTGGTGTAACTACCAAAGTATTGGATTCGGTTCGGACAAACCATCTCTCCATAATCCACACTTTGCGTACCCAATTTTCGGACCCTCTTCCCCTTTCATTTCTGAAGGGACCCCCTAATGGCCTTGTCTCATCCCGCATCGGCTCACCTACCATCCTGGGCCAATGTCCCGGAAGACTGGTCATGTTTGGAAGGACCCCCTAACAGTATGGATGCTCGACCTAGGGTCCGCCTACTGTCATGGTCCAACATCCCGGGGGATTGAATGACAACATTTGTGACATGGTCCCATGTTTCGAACATGGTCAACGGTTGACCCTCATTTGTTTTCCCCATTTCAGGATAACTCAGTAAGGATATCATTTCTCCACCACAGTTAACGATTGTCCACTATTGTCAGACCATCCCTGCAGTGTTCCGAATCTTGGGTATCGTGATCCACACATCCCATTTCCATTTATTTGGACCAATTTCAGCGCACCTGTCTTTGCACCATTCGTGCATAAGAGCACGCTAAAGAAACGGTAATTCGGCTGTTCTAAGGACCTCCTTCTCCGGCCAGGCCTCTCCAACCTTCCGGAAGTCTGGACTGGTTATTCAAACCCTGGACACCCGAAGCTTGTTTTCCACTCCCATGTTGGGAGGGACGATGAGGCAACTATCTCCTCTTTCTCACATCGGGCTTGACCCACGCGAGCTTGGGGAATTGATGCCAGACGTCCCGCCAACATTATAGGGATGTAATGAACCGATGCAAACTGTGGAAATCGTGCATGCTACGGTATTCAAGAAAAAATTGAAGCGCAAAAGTACCATTAAAATGTTTTTAATTTGTTACAATACCTAGGGGTTGACTCCACCCATGGACGGGTTGACCCCGTCAAAATAACGTTGTAGTTCTGCCACCCTTCGGCTTGTGGCGTCCAAGACTTATTGTCGCCGACTCAACTCCTGCTCCTCCTCAGTAGCGGCGGGGTTCAGTTTGTCAGACTTGGCTCTGGCCCTTTCTACGCCAGCCTGAATGGAAGCCATATTTCTAGAAGCCCGCCTCATATGCTCTTCTACCTCTGCCAGGTGGGTCTTCAACCGTGAGATCAGCTCAGATTATTCATTAAGATAGGCTGAGTGCTCATCTTCCCGGGTCTGCATCTGTTGGACCTCGATTTCAGCCTCCTGGAGCTTATTGATGTTGGTCGCCTTCCTCTGCTACCAGCCCACGCTGAGCACGCGATCATACTCCCGGTTCTGCTTGGACATGAGATTTCGGATGAGCGCATGAGGACGTTGGGAATCCACTCCCCCAGTGCACAGTTCACGCAGCCACGAGCGAAGTATGTCCATTTCGTTCAGCCATAGCGTTTGGGGGGTGACCTTGATGAAGCCTGTGATTAGCTTCCACGATTGGCGGCAAACTATGTTGCTGTCCTCCTCGTCGGAGGCCGTTTCGTTCCAGTCTGCGTGATTGGCAGGCTCGTGCGCAGGATATGCCCGTAGGAAATCCTCGAAAGGATCTGCCTCTAGTGTTCAATCCAGCATGACATATGGCGTCGGAGCGGGCATGACGGGACTTGGGTCGGCCTATTTATCCTCATCATCAGACTCCACTTCAATAACCTCAGGCACGACCCTGCTGGTGGCCCCACCAGTGATAGTGTGTGTAGAAGCTCGGGGAGATGGGGGGACTATCTCCACCGTCACCGACATGCCCCTAGGAGGGATGTCGCCAGACATCCCAACAAGCCTTGTCGCAGCAGCCTGTTCTAGTCGAAGAACTGTACGACAGAGAGAGACAGAAACATTAGTTGGCACAATCTACATGTGACAACAATGAATCCAGTAGAGGAAAAGTACAGAGATCGATCTACTGGTGCTTCTCTTGAGTCGATGATGACGAGACCCCAAGGCATGGCCCTCTGTATACTGTTGGAAGGTCTAGAGATTCCTGAGGAGCCACCTCGGGTGCTCTGGCCCCACCAGACGCAGAACTGGATGCATTCGTAGGCGCGGTTTCTGAAGGTCCCGCATCGTCACCCGCCAAGGGGAGAGAGCGAGGCCTGCGTACAATTTCCTCTTTCATGGTTCAAATATCGGTGAGAAATCCATGATGGCCCGATAACGGACCATAAGGAAAGAAGTTTGGAATGCTACCTCGAGAGCCTCTGCAAAATCATCAGAATCTGAGTCTTGGTCTCTGACTACGCCCTCCTCCAACGGGCTCCCTCCAGCAGCCTCATCCTCTCTAGAGGAGTCCTCTAATTCTTCCAGCAGGGGGGAGAGCTCCCTCAGATCGGTGGATGATAGTTGTGGGGGGACCATCCGATCCAGCAGTGCCCTCACCCGGTCTGTCATTGGGCGTGGGACACCACTAGAGTGGATGTAGTCCTCCAACTCGTCCAGGTATCGCTTCGCCTCCGCCAGAGATTCCGTGAAACCAGCCCGAACATGGCCTATGCCCGGTAACTCCATTTCATGGTGATTCAAGTGCGCCCATATCTCGGGTGGGATGAGGAATTGCCAGTTGACATCCCAAATGTCTCAGGCCTCCGAGAAGACCGCATCCTCTGCCACATCGATATGACGCAGCCGCTTCCTCGGATCTCGGGTGGATATATGACGCACGCCTGTCGTAGGGCATGGCAAAACAATTATTTCCTAAGTTAAAATGTAGTAATGTGGTTGACCTAGGATGTCTCCCGAAGAGGAGAGCACACAAAATGGGTTGTCAATTTAAAACGGGGGTAAAAATGTTGTGAAAGGAAATTTGAAATTCAAATGATTGAAAAACAATGAAATTAAAATGGTGATTAGGTCGGGGTCGGTTTCCTAATTATAATGTTATCCTTGTTTAATTTAATTCAAACCTCTTCTTCTTAGTTGATTAAAGTGAGTTTCCACAATCGTTTCCTCTCACTTCCTTGGTGAAATTGTTATTGTGAGAGAAAACCTTACCAAGATCTCGGTTTGGTCAACTCTCTTTCCATGTGTAAAATAGTTGTATTGAATATCCTTAATGGAAATGGGCAATTGCCGATCGGGTTTTGTTTATCCCAAATAATCAAGAACATTCACTACACGTTTTACACGTACTGACGATCGTCGAGTACTTCACCACTAATTCCTGATTTATTCCATCGTATATAAACCAGAAATTTGTGGAGGGAGATATTGATTATTTTACCAAGGCAAAAATAAATAACGGAATTAATATTCAAGAACGATCTCACTTGATTATAAAATCCGCTATAAGAATTTGAAAACAACTTTGAAGAAGAAAGAAATTTATTCAATTACGTCCAAGAACTCAAGCATTACAATATAGAAAACCAACCCTTCCCCAATCACTCCAAAAGTTTACCCCACCATGGTAAGGGTAATCGAGTTGAATGGGGAAGAAGGCATTAAAAAACTATGAAAAAGAAAATAAATAAAAGAGAAATCTGAAAAGTTCTCCTTCTTGGTGTCCCGGAAGGAATGGGGTGGAGAATCGATGCCTTGAGAGGGTGGAGCTCTCCTCCTTTTATAGCCAGAATTCTTCCCCCGAATTCCTACGCGTTGTAGCCCCATTAAATGACATCTTCACGCGTTGAGCCCTTCATAAATGTTGTTCATAATTCCCTTGGACGTGTCCCCTCAAAATCTCAGCGGATTTGAACATGTATTCCGAGAGTTATAGCCGTTTTACTATGAGCATTTATTCTGTCCAGTCAGACTCTCCAAAACGAACTCCTCCGGATTAGGGTGCTTTAATGGCCCCATAAACGGCCACTGAACTCGGTGATTCCTTTATAAAAGATGCTCAAAAACCCCTTGCGCGTCCACCCACCGAATTTCACAATCTTTGGCCCCACAGTGGATGAGTTATGGATCCCACATCAAAACTAGGCAGAACTGAAAACAGTTTTCTTGAGCCAACTGGTGAGCTTTTTTTGAGCTTCCATATGGCCGATTCATATTTTGGTCCAAATATATTAAATGAAGCCCTCGATGTGTAGAATCTGAAAAAGAAAGAATTTGGCAATTTGGATCAGTGTAGATAATGTTATGTCCAATCTACCGAAATAATTTAAAACTGTTAAAAATCCAAAATGGCCAATTTTTACTATTCAGCTCAAAATAACACCATTATCATAAAAATGAAACAATTCATCTTAGAGGAACAATTTTGTGGGTTTAAAACAATGATATTCAATATAAATTAATTGAAAATATTTGCTCTATCAATTCCCCCACACTTAGCACTTGGACTCCTGGACAAGTAAAAATCAAATCAAATCAAAATCAAAACACATATCAATGAGATCAATCAAATCAATTTCAAGAAACAAAAAAATATCATGCCTCAACAAAAACTATTATTTAAAGTTCTCAATTTAAGATTTTAATATATTTCTACTTCATTTCTTATCCCATGCACACAAAACACCTACCTCACATGAATTTTCTCTCATCTCACAAATGTAAAGGCTGAACAAGGTTTTTCTCATCCAAACTCACACAAGAGTCACCATAGGTTTGATAAATTCCTACTTCTCCACCCGATGTGAGTCAAGAACATGTGTTTCTCATGAGGACTTTTCAGGGTTGTTCTGTGGCTTCCGGTTGGTAGGATTTAGATGTTAAAATTTCTGAGGCCGAAAAAGGAAGGCTTGGCTCTTATTGAAGCAAAATTGCAAGATTCTAGTTTTCACTCAAATATGGAATCCTTCACTTCCCCTTTGTTAAAAATAGGATTCATCATCATTCAATCATCTCAGAAGAAAACATTTAAATCTTTTGAAACATAATTTTTTTTAAAGCTCCAGATAGGCACAACATTCTTTCGGAAACTCAAGAAAGGCACAGCTTCTCTTGTCATAAAAGCTCCAGAAAAGGCACAGCTTTAAACAGAATAATTTTTCAGCATCACACACATCTCTTCCACAATTTATTTTCCACCCAAAGTATAACCAAATGAGGTAGTACACCACAAGACATCTTCCCCCACACTTAAGTTCAACTAGATCATGCAATTTTACTTCAAGAGCAGGTATGATAGGGAAAATTGGCTTGTAATGTGGCTATCCTAACAAGAAATTCATGGCTACTAGGGGTTACAATGAAGGATAAATGTAAAGGTGGGCCATAATGAAAAGGATTATTTTGAAAAGGGGGCTTCAAACAAAATAAGTGCCTCAATCATGTAAAACACATGTACCCCAACCCTCATGTTTTGAAAGGAATAAATCAAATTCTGGTTAAAGCAAGCATGGTCTGGTTCTCTCAAGAAATGAGGTGAATGAAAAGAATATGACAAAAATGGTTCAGAAGCCTCACAGGAAAGTTATTTCAATGATATAGACACTGAAATATGGCATGAGATTTAAAAATCAGTGTACTTTTCATGAATTTCCAAAATATTTGAACTTGAAACAATGTTATTTCAGCATTCATTTAAGATCAGTTTCATGAAATAGACTGGTTCACTCATTGACTTGGGTTTCAAAAATGGTATTGATAATCATTTCAGCTCAAAAGTTACACCAAAAATTGAAAAATAAACACAAAAAACTTTGAAAACACACATTTTTTTTATTTTTTTATTTTTTTTATTTTTGAAAACAAATATTTTTATTTTTTTGAAAACAAACATCAAATAAAAATCCTATACTACAAAGGTTCCCTCCCCCACACTTAAATGACGCAGTGTCCTCAATGCATTCAAGTGGATTTAACATGTAAGTAGATTTCTGATTGAATCACAACAGCAAGAAAATGTGAAGGAGAGGTACAACCTGATTTATTTGCAGTGCAACATTGAGTTAACCTCCTAAGTGTTGCACTCTAAAAACCTACAAATAAAAGAAAAAAAACAAAACATAAGATATTTATTAAAAGAAATGAAAATAGAAATAGGATGAGAATAGAAGGATAAATCTTGGTTTAATCCCCCAAGTGGGCCCTGGGTTTTGACTGCCTCCAGAGGGGCAGTTCTAATAATTTATCCCCAATCTGATGGTGGGTGAGGTTTCTTTAATTTGAACCACCACATGTGGCTCTTCCCAGCTTTCATTTCATTGTTCTTGTTGAGGAGTACTCCATAGATAGAGTACACCAGATCCACCCCCTTCTCAATGTGGTACACCGTGCATGGTGGGGGTAGGATGAAGTACAGAGCCTCCTCCTTCTTGGGTTCTGCATGAACAACATCATCTTTAATCTCTAGTGGTTGATGAAGGTATGATACATCTGGGGAAAAATCAAAGGGAATGTCAGAGTTTAATTCTATTTGAAAAAAATTAAAGCATGAAGAATCAATATCAAATTCTTCCCTTTCAAAGTAAGTATCTTGTGTCTCATTTTCCACCAAAAAATTCACTTTGATCTTCTCTTGTGCTCCCTCCATTAAATGTTCAACAGGTTTGGGGAGCTCTAGATGTTTCTCTTCAGATGCATATTCTCCCTCCAAGGAAATACAAGTGTTGGATGAATCTGAAAAATTAAAACAAGGGGAGGTAATACTCAATTTAGTTTCAACAAAATCAAAAGATAATGAGTTTATAAAAAGATTGACTCCCTGATCTTGTTTGGATTCAATTGGTTCTTCAATGGGAGGTGCTTCTTGAAGTTGAATTTCCCTAGATAGAGGTAGGCAGTCAGACTCCTCTATCTTCTCTTCAAATTCCACTGCTTGGTTGGTTTCTTCCTTCAATGTTGTTGAATCATCTACATTATGAGGAATAGTTGGCTCAAGAAGTTTCTCACACTCATTCCAGAAGTTATCCAGCTCCTTTTGATCTCCCATATGTATTTCAATTGCTAAATCTTCTTCGTCAATCTTATCCAACATTGATTGAGATGGGCTCAATGGATCTTCTTTTAATTTCATCAAGGCCTCCATGGGTTCTTCAACTTGAAGGATTTGTGAGGATAATTCTTCCATCAATTGTTCTGGTTCTGGTTCTGGTTCTTGTTCTGGCTCCAGTTGTGGATCCTGGGATGCATGTACTTGTTCCGCTATCCAATGTATTGAGGTCTCTAGGTTTTGAACTGTTTGACTAATTCTTTCAAATTGGGATTCAATATCCCTGTGGAATTCTTCTTCTTGGTGTTGTACATTGATCATTTCTGGATAAAAATCTGGAAAATACTCCTGAAGTTCAATTAATTCTCTTGCCAAACCCTCCAACACTGGGTATTCGAGGTTCTCTTTAAGGTTTTCAATGAGATCCTTGAATTCTTCCTCTATGATGATTTTGATTCGAGCTCCTCGAATTTGTCTGGCCAAGAAAGAAACTTTATAATCTATAGACCAAGGTGACTAAATAATTGGTTCTCGCACTGGTGGGTAATTATTCCATGAATTAAAGAAATAATCGTTGGAAAACAACATGGTAAAAGATTTTTTTTTTAATTGAAAAAGTCAAATATTAACAATTAGTTTGTGGCACTACCTCCCCGGCAACGGCGCCAAGTTTGACGCACGCCTGTCGTAGGGCGTGGCAAAACAATTATTTCCTAAGTTAAAATGTAGTAATGTGGTTGAACTAGGATGTCTCCCGAAGAGGAGTGCACACAAAATGGGTTGTCACTTTAAAACGGGGGTAAAAATGTTGTGAAAGGAAATTTGAAATTCAAATGATTGAAAAACAATGAAATTAAAAGGGTGATTAGGTCGGGGTCGGTTTCCTAATTATAATGCTATCCTTGTTCAATTTAATTCAAACCTCTTCTTCTTAGTTGATTAAAGTGAGTTTCCACAATCGTTTCCTCTCACTTCCTTGGTGAAATTGTTATTGTGAGAGAAAACCTTACCAAGATCTCGGTTTGGTAAACTCTCCTTCCATGTGTAAAATAGTTGTATTGAATATCCTTAATGGAAATGGGCAATTCCCGATCGGGTTTTGTTTATCCCAAACAATCAAGAACATTCACTACACGTTTTACACGTACTGACGATCGTCGAGTACTTCACCACTAATTCCTGGTTTATTCCATCGTATATAAACCAGAAATTAGTGGAGGGAGATATTGATTATTTTACCAAGGAAAAAATAAATAACGGAATTAATATTCAAGAACGATCTCACTTGATTATAAAATCCGCTATAAGAATTTGAAAACAACTTTGAAGAAGAAAGAAATTTATTCAATTACGTCCAAAACTCAAGCATTACAATATAGAAAACCAACCCTTCCCCAATCACTCCAAAAGTTTACCCCACCATGGTAAGGGTAATCGAGTTGAATGGGGAAGAAGAAGGCATTAACAAACTATGAAAAAGAAAATAAATAAAAGAGAAATCTGAAAAGTTCTCCTTCTTGGTGTCCCGGAAGGAATGGGGTGGAGAATCGATGCCTTGAGAGGATGGAGCTCTCCTCCTTTTATAGCCAGAATTCTTCCCCCGAATGCCGACGCATTGTAGCCCCATTAAATGACATCTTCACGCGTTCAGCCCTTCATAATTGTTGTTCATAATTCCCTTGGTCGTGTCCCCTAAAAATCTCAGCGGATTTGGACATGTATTCCGAGAGTTATAGCCGTTTTACTATGATCATTTATTCTGTCCAGTCATACTCTCCAAAACGAACTCCTCCGGATTAGGGTGCTTTAATGGCCCCATAAACGTCCACTGAACTCGGTGATTCCTTCATAAAAGATTCTCCAAAACCCCTTGCGCGTCCACCCACCGAATTTCACAATTTTTGGCCCCACAGTGGATGAGTTATGGATCCCACATCAAAACTAGGCAGAACTGAAAACAGTTTTCTTGAGCCAACTGGTGAGCTTTTTTTGAGCTTCCATATGGCCGATTCATATTTTGGTCCAAATATATTAAATGAATCCCTAGATGTGTAGAATCTTAAAAAGAAAGAATTTTTCAATTTGGATCCGTGTAGATAATGTTATGGCCAATCTACCGAAATAATTTAAAACTGTTAAAAATCCAAAATGGCCAATTTTTACTATTCAGCTCAAAATAACACCATTATCATAAAAATGAAACAATTCATCTTAGAGGAACAATTTTGTGGGTTTAAAACAATGATATTAAATATAAATTAATTGAAAATATTTTCTCTATCAATATCCTATGAAATCCCCTCTGTGGCCTCCCCTTCGGATGACCCTACTCTTCCAGAATCACCGGATTTGCCACCGCTTACACACCCTCAGCCGGCGCGGGTCTCGTCGCCACGGCGGCCCCGCCACCGCGAGAGGCCCTTGCTGCACTCCGACCCCGACCTCGGGATAGAGGAGGCCCGCCGTCACCGACCTGAATAGTTGGATGCCTCAGCATCTCCCCCGGATAAGCATCCTCCCAGGTAATGGCATACTCCCTCACCAATCCGAAAGCGGCGATGGATGGAGGCAATGCAATTCACATCTTCCCATCTTCTTGTGTGAACATGAGCCATAACTGCCTCATCACACACAGGTGATCCTCATGACGCAACTCCCAGTAGACCTATGGGGTCAGCTGCTGGAGGCACCAGAACTGCCTCGCAAAGCGATGCGGGGTGTACGGTTCACAAAGAGGCTCACGATCCACTCGTGCCACCAAAACTCTGCCTCAAAAGGCCAGGATATAAGCTCGGTGCTCTTCCGTTCCCCGCCCATCATAAGTGAGTATCCCCGTCGGCAAAGGAAATGAGTGGAAGTTAAAATCATCTATCCTCCACACCTGGTTCAGCACCATCGGCACGGTTAGTTTGAATGGGAAGCTCCCGTCCGCATTCAGAATGGAGGGATGGAATTCTGATCTCAGCGGCGAGATAGGGTTTGGATACTCATAAATCCTCCTGATGTGTGCCACAATCCACCCATACAGAAGGTGGAAGGGCTCACATATCCTTGGTGGCTTCTTGCCCGGCCTAACGTGTCGTAGCGTCCTGTACAGCTTGGAGAGCATTGGAATCCCCAGATTGACTCGTTGCCCCATGGCCAGCACCGACGCCATGATAAACGAGCTAGGTTGCACCCCCATGCTAGTATCCCTCACAAGTAGAATCCACCCGCAGATAAGGGCCATGATGAATGCCGCCAGCCTAACTATCGGCTATTGTTCAGTGCTAACACTGAATCCCCTAGTCTTCCATTGGCTATCCTCCAAGACCCGCTAGTACGAGTGATCCATGCCCCGTTGAGCCGCCTTTGGACAAGTTCGAGGCCTCGTAGGAAACTCCCAATTCTCGGAGAAGTTCAGGAACCGCTTGAACAACTTCTTAAAGAGGACATCCCTTACTTCTTCCTTGTCCTCTATAGGCACTAGTTCCATCAGCGCCGACGCAAGTCATGGCATCTGCTCTGTATCCTCCCAAGCGCTCATGACAGGGAGGAACTTATCATACATGGTCCCCAAGATCGGAACCCCCAAAATCTGGTGGACATCCCACAGGCTGATGCCCACCTCCCCATGGAGCAGGTGAAAAGTATTGGTTCTAGATGACCATCTGCTCAGCAGCTCCGGCATCAGCTATTTGGGTTGGTAAATGTGGAATTGGGAGGCCCATGCTGCCTCATACAAACCCACTCTCCTCAGCTCATCCCCAAACTCCTCACATGAGGCACCAACCCAGTAGGTCCATGCCCAGTCATTGGTGAAGTTGCTGCCCTGGCGCAGGTCCCACTCATCGGACCACCCCTTCTTCAGATCCTGCAACGCCGCCTTCAGCATGGTACGGTACAGAGGAGGGGATGTCTCCGGTTTCAGTGGCTTCCCGTCAATATTGTTCATAGGGTTGCAAAGACGGTCAGCGGTGACGGGTGTGAAATCCTCCTGCGCATGACCATCGGCCACCCTGAACCACTGGCGCTGGCATGGCATTCTTTTGAACCAGCAAGCCGGTTCGTCCCTACTCACCTCAGGGAAAAAGACGTCATCCCTCATCCTAAAGCCATACAAGGGAAGTTTCTTGCACTGCATATAGTTCTTATGACCCTATGATAGCAGTTTAGTCAAAGAAGTATGGTCTGAGTGGCTTCAGACCATCTCCCCTAGACCCAGACAGTTAGCCATCTCGTCCTTCCAGGCGGTGTCTGCAAGAACCCCCAATACAGCCTCTCGATGGGCCATTTCGGTTTTGGCACTCAAAAAAGGATTTTTGTTCGAACTGGACCGCGAATCTTGCTCATGAAGATCCCTAGAGAAGTTCGAGTGGAAACCCAAGCCACAGAGTCTGGCCTAGGCCGGAAAACAGAAGTCCGCTTGGCGCGGTCACGAAGTCGGAGACCCGCGGTTCTCCGCGAAGCTCGATTCGCGAAGAGAAGATGCGGAGTATGCGGAGCATCGCGAAGTCGAGAGCGCAAGAGGACAAGATTCGCGAGAGGAAAAAAGAGAGGTCAGCCCCCCTATTTATAGGCGGAGACCCCAGAGCTTCACGGTGCATCCCACCCACGTGCAGCATCGCGGCGCGTCCGGACTGCGTGGCCGCCGGCAGCTCGGCGCGGGCCCCTTCGCGAGGCTGCATTGCAAACCGCTGATAATTTTGCCGATTTTCCCTCCGACTTCGACCCTTCGTTCCTCCGCGGCTCCATGTCTGAGGGGGGGCATTTCTTGGCTCCAAAAGCTTTCACGCAAAGAAGGGACGAAAAAGAAGCACCGCGCACTGCCTCGTGAAGCTATGGCGCGAAGCACCCCCCGAGAATCGCGGCCATCGCGAAGCACAGGAGGCGGTAACACTCCGCGAACGCCCTGACGTTCTCGAGCCCGCCGTGAAGCACAGGAGACGGTAACACTCCGTGAATTCCCTGATGTTCGCAAGCCCACTATGAAGCACAAGAGGAGGTAATTCTCCGTGAACTCCCTGACGTTAGCGAGCCTTCCCCGAAGACCGTGAGGCGGTAACGCTCCGCGAACGCCCTGACGTTCGCGAGCCCGCCGCGAAGCACCTACCGCCCCTTCGTGCCGCCTGAGCTCTACTTTGCGGCGCCCCTTTCCTATAAATAATGGGTTCCCCCTGAGCCCAGAGGAGGTATGATCCAACCTTTAATCTTCTCATCTCCTGAATCGCGAAGCACCCTTCGCCCCGCGGGAATCATGAGCTCTGCGAGGTACTTCTACTTCGCGAGGTGCCTTCGCCCTGTCTCGTCTTGAGACCTGCTTCCGAGAGGGATTCCCTTTGCAAAGCCTAAGGTCATTCTCGAAGGAAGGGGATTCCCAAGGGAACCCGGGCAACCACGGAGTGTTTATGCTTCGTGAAACACCCATCCGGTACAAGTGATCCTCATGCCAAGGCAGGGTCGTTGTACATCGCGAAGCACGCTGCTTCTCAGCACCTTGCTCCGTGAGGCCCCACTGCTTCATGAGGCAGTGCTCCACGAATACTATTCCACTTCATGAAGCACCTCCCAGTCACACCCCTGCCCCATGTTAAGGCCGAGGCACTCCACTTCGTGAAGCATACTCATTTGCTTGGCAATTCCTCTTCCCGTGTGACCCTCCAGGTTTGCATGATGTGATTTCAAAATCCCATGGACAACACCACTCGTAGCGTTGCTTCGCCTAATGATTCTTTGCATAGGTATGCTAACGTCTATTGCTTCTTCACATAGCCACGCTAATGTGGACCCCTCGATGGTTCGCTCCGTGACCCCCTTTTACCATGGCCTTTCCAGTACCTTCCCTCCCTAAAGGAACAGAGGGTACCGGTTATTTAAGTCCTAGGGGTGTGGAGTAAACCCACCGCATCTGAGCTGTAGGATGTTAAATTTCCAAGCACCTCGTCCTCAACAGATGACGTTAAACTGTGATCCGGCCCCGTGCCGCGCCCGCAATGTCCCTCCAGCTCGGACATTTTTTACGCCACTCGTCTCCACAGAGACGGGGTCACCCCCTCCATAATGGATGATATCCTCATTCTCGGAGTAGCGTATGTCCATGGGAGAGGGGAAACCACCCCGGTATAAGCCCCAAGCCTCTCTTGCGGAAGGTAGCACCCATGAACCTCCCCACTTCTCCACTGCAAAGGTCAGCGGAGGGTGCGATAGGGAACGAGGCACCTTCCATCGTTGGTCCCAAATCCCTCTCCCACCATGCTTCGTCGCACTTCGGGCCTCCATCCTGGAGTAAGTCCCAGCACCATGGGCCACCTAACGCGTAAGCCCCTATTCGCTTCTCACGGACGCACCCTTCGTGACTTGATCGTCAGGTCCTTGCTGCCTCTTGTTTCTCACACCGAGCATGACTCACGTGGGCTTAGAGTAAGAATCGTCCATGGCAATGCCCTCGTCCAGCATGACGTTAAACTGTATGCCCTCGTCCAACATGACGTTAAACTCCATTCTAGTCCGATGGCAAGCCGTTGTGACCAACCCGAACTACGAGGACTTTGATCCATGTCAAGGCATGGTACGTAGGAAGCCTGACGAGGTTCAATCCCATCTCCCATCGGACCAAGGTCCCTCATTTACGTCGGTTCGCCAACACCCACCGCCATTCCCTAACTACGAGGCCTCTGATCCATGTCAAGGCATGGTATGTAGGAAGCCTCACGAGGTTCAATCCCACCACAAGTGGACCCCTCGGGTTCACCTTCACGTCGGTTCGCCGACGAAGACCATTTGAACTACGAGGTCTTTGATCCATGTCAAGTCATCGTACGTAGGAAGCCTCCACGAGGTTCAAGCCCACCTCTCATCGTTTATGCACGTCAGGGTTCATATTCGTCCCACATGACGTTAAACTGCATTCTGGTCCAGCGACAAGTCGTTGTGACCAACCTGAACTACGTGATCTTTGATCTGTGCTAAGGAATGGTACGTAGGAAGCCTCCACGAGGTCCAATCCCACCACCAATAGGACCCCTCTGGCCCCCTCATTCACGTCGGCCTTCAAGCGTCCAACCTGAACTATGTGGTCTTTGATCCATGTCAAGGCATGGTACGTAGGAAGCCTCCCAGAGGTTCATGCCCACCACCTGTTGGTCACTCTGACCTTCTCCACGTCAGGTCACCAGCACCTGGGCAGCCTAGTGTGTAAGCCCCGCACCATCCGGACTAATGTCCTCATTCGTGTCGGTTCTCCGACACACCATTCTGAACTACGGGGACTTTGATCCATGTCAAGTCATGGTACGTAGGAAGCCTTCACGAGGTTCAAGCCCACCACCAGTGGACTCCCAGGTTCACCTCCACGGCGGTTCGCTGACGATGCCCATCGGGCCAAGGTCTACATTCACGTCGGCTCGTCGGCACCATCACGAACTAAGCAGACTTTGATTACCTACCACGGTGATACATAGGAGGTCACTTTGAGGCTCAATCCCAATCTCACTACCGCCCTTGCGATAGTCCCATCTCAGTCCCCCTCTGCTTCATCCACCTATCCATCATCTACCCTGATTCTCACCCGGACCGTCATATCCCGGTGAGATCGTGCCATTCTGCTCTGCTTCACAACATTTAGGAAGCTGCCCACAGGTTGGCCCCGATATTGGCATCCCTTCAAGGGAAATTCATCAATTTGATTATCTCCAGCTAGTGTTTTGATCAGGCCGTCCCGTCTCCGCTGGACGTTAAACATGCGACCTACATCGTGATAAACATGAGATGCCTAAGGAAAACCTCGGATGGCACGTCCTTGGCGTAACCATCTCCACTGGACTTTAAACCTGCGACATACCATGTGTAAAACATAAGAAGCTGAGGAAAACCTCAGATATATTCCTAGGGCGTATGATTCCCCGCGCTCGATGTGGGATGCCTCGGGCTTCCACAACCTCGAGATGCCCCATGACAAGGGACAAAAGACCGACACGGCAGTTCCCCAGCATACAGACACGCTACTGATGCCTCGACGTGACTACTCCCCCGACTAAAGGTTGCTGCCCTGAACGGACCCTTTGGAATGTCCTGACCGAAGCAGTGTAATTAACCGGCATCCATAGAAACATGGAACAAGGAAGAGTTTCACGAACAACGTATTAAATCTATGAGGGAGACCCGGACTAGGTGACGAATTCTGAGGAGGAATCCACAGAAGGAAGAACAGACATTCCATCATCCCAGTTTCGATCAAGGAGCAGATGTCCCTGAATAAGGAGAGGATGCCGCCCGCCTTTGGAAAGTGTGAATGCAGGGAAACAGCAGCGCGCCCTCCACAGACGGATGCGCGCGCCCCGGTGAAAGCATCGGAAATAGCCACATACCATCCTTATCATTCATAATCGATTGTCTCTTCTATTCTGATGGACCACTCTTCTCAAGTCTCATATTATCTATTTCTTGTACGATCTTATTTCTGGATGTTGATGTGAGAGTTGGTAGTTTCTCCTGATCATCAATTGTTTATCACAGACTGATGAAATACACTTCTAGTTATTTGATATGTTTTATTTTAAATTTTCCAATTTAATTTAAACTATAAATTTCTTTATTCTATTAAATAATTATGATTTTGTACTCAACAACCTTTTTTGAGATTTCTGGCATTGAAGACCTCAACATTTCAATTTCTTCATTTTTCTCAGAATTCTCTTCTACCTGATGCTACAAAAAGATTTTGGAATCATGAAAAACATTTTTAGCTTTCAGTTATTTGTATCTGAAAATATCTACCTCTTCAAGGGTAGCTTCTAATTCATCCAAGAGGTCAACTCTTCCTTCAATTTATCATTCTTTATTGCCACTTTCCTCTCTTATTACTGAATTTCGGACAATTGTCAAAAAATAATCTATTTTATGATCCTTGTAGTACTCCAACACGTCTACTTCATATTCTTATGAATATTAATCCTATTTTAAAAGACAATTCATCTTTGTTAAAACTTTCTCCAAGTACATCTCCTCCCTTTCGCATTTTATGAATACTTATTTTGTGAAATTTCATCATTTTCTTCATTTTCATCATCAAACATTGTGGGAATCATTGTTGCAAAATGACCAATCATTCCACATCAATTTCATTCAAATGGATGTTTACCATTGAACTTCTGTTTTCCCCATTGTAGATTGGAGAAGAGAAAGGACGTAACGTCGTCAATATTTTCCTCCACATGACTATCTTCAACAGAGAGATTCTTCATGGCAATGAATGCCACTTCCTTATACTTACCCTTCTCTAGTTCATTGTTATCAATTTTTCACATTTCATATGCTACAAGTGTATTGTGTAGGTTACCTAGTGTCACATATTTCAGGTCTTTGTCTTCTAACATTGAAACATTCGGATTGAATCGTGATGGAAGTTTCCTCAAGATATGTTTCATAATATTAATATCTTCAATAATTTCTCCAAGACCCTCATGTGTTCCACAATAATATTATCCTATCATATAATGCATCAATAGTTTCAATGGGATTCAATCTGAGATCATCATACTTGTTCCATAGAACCTGCAGCTTTGCTTATCGGACATTTGTTTCTCCCTCATAAATGTTTAACAATTTTCCCACATTGAATGATATGTTTTAAAAGACATCACCTTTGTATAAATTTCATTTTATAGGGCTACCCTAAATAATTTATCCCATTAGAATCAGCATCCAATTTGCTTATATCATAATCAAATAGAGCACTACTATTAATGTTTGTCAATATTCCATGTATAGCTATTGTGAATACATCAATCCCTATTGATCGGAAGTAGTGTTGCATCCAATTCTTCCATAGATAAAAATTATTTTCTTCTAATATCATAATTTCACTAATATTTAAAACCTCCATTTCTTTTTATTGATAGAGATTCACTGACTTTCAACCTTTTCCTAGGATACCAATTGTTAGGTCCACTTGGTCGAATACACTTAGAGGAGGGTGAATAAGGGTATGAAAAATTAAAAGTTTCTCCCATTGGGATCTAGTTATGTTGTTAGAAAAAACAAAAATCTCTCTTCCTCCTATAGAAATATATGACCAGATATGAAATCATGCATAAGACACAACAATTTTTACTTGTTTCACCCTCACCGGGATACGTCCTAGGAGCATAAAACATTGATGTGCTGATGTACCAAATTCACTAAGGATTACAGCCAATAATGGGTACAATGTTCTGGTTAGATCTTCTATGCCCAGGATCTCTACATTTAAAATGTTTAGGGTTTTTTCACTGCATTCCCGAGGGTCACTCCCTAAGCCTCTTTCTGTGGTTCACTTCTGGTGGAAAGGATCACCATCTCCTTCTTCCTGCGCTCACTGCTCTTGATAGAAATCCACACACAGTTTATAAAATTGTAGGTCAATCACAGTTTATGGACATGTACATTCCTTCAGTTTCATGAATTCATGCATCCTCTACTATAGGTATATTCATTGTTGAGGTTCATTTTTTTCACCCATAGATGAAGTCCACCTTCTAGAGTACTGTTATATACCAGAAACTCTTTCGAAAACTGATTTGAAGCTTTTACTAGCTTCCATGTAAAAACTGTGAACTACCTTCATCTCCCACAGACTATGTATCATGTTTGGTATGTGAAACACCTCTTTTGAGTAATACTTATTCTTTCACAAACCTCCCTTCATCTGTGGGATGCCTCTGGCTTTTCTCTTCCGTACCGGCTCTACATACCGACTCTATGAACCTCCTCTGTGAATCACCATTTCCCACAACATATTCTATGTTCTTGGAATTACTTCACTAATCACCGACATACCATGCCTTCTTCATCCATGTATTGTTTCCTATTCATTTTAAATTTCTATGAAAAAACCTTCAGCGGAATTTCTTCCATGTGAACTACTTCAGCTTTCATGGAATTCTTCCATGCAAACTTCTTTTAGACTTTACAAAAATCTTGGAGAAAATGATGTTCTATAATGATATTCAGTCTCACTTCCAATCAGCGGGATTAGTGATTCTTATATAGGCAATGATATCTCTAATATCCACTAATTTATGATTTACCAAATCATTTATTTGGTACAGCCTCCACTGCGTACTGATCCTCCAACCATCACGAACCACAATCCATCCTACAAAAAAAATTAATACGCAGTTCGTGTACTACCTTTTCTCATATGTGGTCAATATCATCCGCTAATCACAAGCCATCTGCATAAAAAACCTCCTACCACCACGAACCATTTTTGGGTTTGCAAATCGCTCCCACGTACCATTCTCACTACCTAGTACATGCTCGTGTACTCTTCCATGACATGGTACGTGATCCACATCCCGAGATCTGCATTTTTTGTCCGCTGCCAATTTCATACGCTGACCTTCACACAAATTCCAAATTTTGAGGCCCAATAATTTGGAAATCTCTAGGAAACAATGCCACCTAAAAAACCTATCTTCGACAAACACCACCTATACTCATTAGTGGTCATCTGGATTTTTCAAAACACACGGTCACACCAGAAAAATGCCGAGAAGACTCCTCAAGGAATTTTTTCCCAACAAATTTCCATATCTAGATTCTAGTATGACTCAACATGTATCATAATTCAATTAACCATTGATTCCTTCTTTGGAATTCCATATCCGGAAGCTTTTTATAACTCCTTGTGTATATATAATCTCAATTTTAATTTGAAATGTATCTAAGGGATTCCATTTAAAGAATCTATCTGTTGAACAAGGAATGTTTTTAATTTCATTTTGTTAAAGACACCGCCCAAGGAAATCCATTTATGGAACCCACTTATTTCTCATGTCATACTATCAAAAAATATATAACAGTATTGAATAATTTTAAATTAATCAATGGAAATTATCCATTCCAATCAAAATCATCACAATTAAATTCACTTACTCATTTACAAATAAATTACAGTTTTTAAGTCACTCAAAACTAACAAGATGTCCATGTAAATATACATTACATTTATGATATCTCTTAATTCATTTGGAAGTTAATTTATGGTCATATGATGGTATTAACCATTTGAAATTTTATTAAGTTAATCTTGGAATCATTCTAATGAAAATATCAACCTGATTCTGAAAGAAAGATAAGGGTACACGCAATATAATCCATACCACATAACTAGTTCAAGTAATATTTTATGTCATAATCAAATATGTAACTAAAAAGGGAAAAGTTTAGTTGAATTTTCCTATCACACTCAGATAAATTTAGAGGAATTAAGCCTCAATGTTTATATGATGATTGTCGGTCAATGTAATATCTATACAACATGACAATATGTAAATTATATTTTAAAACATTCTCTCTAAAGTGATAAAAATGTTAAATTACTTTATACATTCAATTTGATGTTTAATTTCCATATTAATGTGATTATTATGTCAATTCAATAATGAAATATGACCAAAAACACCATTGAAGACTTTTTTCCACTTTAAGTAATAATATTGAACCCACCCATGGGGGTGTTTTTGTTGATTTCATTTTCCAATAATAAAATTTAAGGGATTAAAATAATGTCTAAATAATATCTAGGTGATAAATTTAAGGGATTTCACTTTTTTTTGAAATGTGTGGAATGTATGGTGTGCCAAAAAATAATTCATTTTATAAATTATGAAAATTTAATTAAATTTAAACAAAACAATGTACTGCATGGTAAGGACAATTCACTTTTCCATTATCAACCTCAATTTGATCTAATTATAGATAAATTATAACATTATACAGACACAATGAAAATAGGGAATACTATCTCACAATAATTTTGTATTCCATATGGGAAGATAAACGAAGGAAGGAAGGAAGGGGATCAAAGATCATTCCAAGAAAGAACATATGTGATGAATGGAGAAGGAATCAGACACCAGATATTTGATAGAGCTCAAATTTTAGGTTGTATTCTATGTGAGAGTTCCAATGTGAGGCAGGACTGCTGTATGTGATGTGGTCAGAGAATTTGATGAAAAGTATTAATATAAGGTGTGCAAATTTTACATTTCCCCAATTTTTTATGTGAGGGTGATTTTCCAACAAGGTTTGGATGAACCATGTACAAACCATATTACCCTTCTAGATATGTGTAATTACCCATGCATTTCAAGTGAATGGTTTTTGAAAATTGTGCACATCTTGTTCAGCCCCTCTACAGACCCTCTAAAACATTTCATATGGTTTTAACAAACCATGGGGACTTAGGTGCACAGTTTAAAAAATAGTGAACCTGACCGGTTTCCTCTTAAATTCATAGCAATATACCTTAAAAAAGACATAGATGCTCATAAAACCATTTTTACCCATTTATAACTCCTTTTAGAATAAAATAAATGGTTCACATAAAAAACAAAAGTATCTATAACTCATCAAAATCCGGGAGGTTACAACCCCATTGTTAACATTTGAATCAAATATGCTTGGATAAAATAAATAGAATTATAAATCTAAATACCATGAATTAATAATTACTCAAGGAATAAAACTTCAAAATACTATTATATACACCTCATAAACATAAATTGGTTCATAACGTCAAATATTTCATAAGGAAATAAAATGTTGATGATTAATCCTTTTGACATTAATAATTTTTTAAATAAAAATCATTAGAAGATATATAATTGTATGGTTATGTGAATACCATAAATTAAATCTTGAAATATTCTAAAATAAATTCATTATAAGTATATTTAAATTAGAAATAATAAATTGGTGCATAAAATTAAAATGTTTCTAAATGAAGAGAAATTGATATTGAACCCTTACAACATTGGTTACTTGTGAATCATAACCCTCATTAATCGAAAAAATATAAATGAAATATTAAATACGATGAATTAAAATATTTTTCAGTTATAACAAATCAATGGTGTAGTATATACAACCCAATAATGGAAAAGTATTTTAATATGGAATATGTCCCACAAAAACAAATTTGTTATAAGAAACCCCTACTTTATATCTAGATTGATTAATATACCTTATAACGTCATATATACAAATTTTATATTTAATATATATATATATAATATTTATATTCTTACATATAATATCAAATATTATCTAATTATATCATTTCAACACCTGTTTATTAAGAGTCATCTATTAAATTCATCATTTGAGGTGTCAATTGCTTCATTCTTCATATATGTTTTTGTTCGACATATAAGATCCTTGTTCATTCATCATGGTTACTCCATATTTTGAATGTTTATAATTATATAATTATAATATATATTATTTATATAATTATTTATAACCATTAATATTATGTGATTTTGAAAAGTCAATTACATCACCTCCTGGAGACGATAATCCGTACATAAACAAGGGTGATTCTTCCACCATTTTATTTCTGCAATGAGTAAAAGGTAAATGAGAATTCATATTTATAAAATCATTATTTTATCATAAATATCAGATATTTTCATTAAATTTATCCTTGTTACCATCTTAGTAATGTTTAAATTATAAACAAATCACATAGCTTTGTGTTGGTGGTAGTCCACATGTACCCATGGTTATTGTTTTCTAATAGATTAAAATGAAATATGGTAGATATGATATTATAAAAAAGATAATAATTATGCTATAAATATCACATTAAAATGTTCACTCTGTAAATATAATGACTCATTCATGATGTAGATGGGATATTAATCATATATACATCAAGGCGGTAGTCCACTCATACACAATAGTGATACTTTTATTCTTATTTGATGGAGGATGGGGAGAATATTGTTGTGAAATAATCATAATAAACTAAAATTATATTTTTTATACATTATTCATATTTTTTTATGGATATAAAAAGTTTAGATTGGGTGTTAAAAGAAATTATTTTGAAACAACTCCATTAATATCTTGTTGTCTTCTTTGAAGACCCCCTTTGGATTACACCATAACCCTTGAAGGATTGACTTTAAGAGAAGACATGAAGCTCTAGTTTTAAGGGAATGATTATATAAAGGTTATTTATTTGGAATTTTCTAAGCTATAAGGCACAATTAGTGTTAATAAGGGATTTTTATGGTTTCCATTTACAATATGGAAGAGGGACACACATGGATGTTTTAAAAAAAATTCAATTACATTGGTTCATATTCTGTAAAATGTGTCTCCAAATGGATTAGGATTACAAGGTATGATAAGATTATTTTTTATTATCTTTATCAAATAATAATTATATACATTTGGGTGGAAATCCTACACATATCTATTCATTTAAGCCCCTAAGTAAACAAGTTTTAACCATAACCATGGTAATAACATTTTGGGTTTTTACTCTTCACTATGGCCAAATATTAAGTTGAACCTATTAAATTGTATTAATTATTTTAATTAAAAATATCTATTACATTTTACAAGATTAAATTTTTCTATATGGAATAATTTAATTTCCATTAAGTGCTTTACTAGTAAAAAACCCGTATTTGAAAAATTAATCATTAGTCCTAAAATAGAATTTAATTATATTCCATTATTTTAAAAAATAATAAAATGGGTGATAACATATATAACAGAATAAATATTCAGTTCATTTAATTTAAACCATTAATAAATAAATGTCATTATAATTTATGGAGATAAAAATACATTATGCTAATAAAGATAGTTTTTAAAAAAATGTATTTTTAAGCCTAAAAATAATGTTATACCAAAATCAGGTATTAAAATGAATATGATGTAATTAATTAGGATTTTTAAAATTAAAATATTCTTATGTAAAATTATGTTAATTTTCAAAATAATTTGTTAATTTTACTTGAAAATAAATTACATTTTTTACAAATATTTCTATTTTCACTATTCATTGAAAAATATATCTTTTTCAAAAATACAAAAAAACAACCCCTAAGATAATATTGAAATGATGTTTTAAAAATACTATTATATTTCCCTAATTGAATATATAAAATATTATAAATTATTTATTATTTTAGTGTATGTAATGTTCAATAAAAACCATTCTTGAGAAGAACAAATTTTTTATGCATAAATGATTTTACAAATAAAAATTGGCACTTGTTTATTATGAAATAATCAATAAAATATCATCAATTGAAACCATTACACATATTTGGAAATTATTTGGTTATTAATATTCAATCCCACCAATTTTATATCTATCATATAATAATTTACAACATCACAGTTCACATAGACTCTTGGTTGTGTGTATAGACAACTATAGAGCCATTTTAATTTTATTGATTTTAAATAATTATTCGAAATCATGGGGGGCCAAATTATCCCCCCTTTAAATAAAATGAATCGTCCTAATTTTTTATTTTTAGAAAAATGTTCTATATTCAAACATACTATTGTTGAAAACCCACTTCATGAAGAAGAATAAGAAACCATCCATTGAATGTGGAAGTGAGAATAAAAATAATTCACCTGAAATAACACATAATTAGGTTCCCATATTAAGAGAAAATTATATGTAAGTGAAAATATGCATATGGAAGATAATGATCAGCATAATATTATATATTGATAAAGAACTTGTTTTTTGTAAATTTATTAACCACAAAACCATAAATTTTTTTGGGAGGAAAATGAATATCAATTCATCAAAAAAACAATAACATGGAATATATTTTAATTTTCAAGGTACAATTTCATAGATTTTAGGAATTATTTCATCATGGATTATAAGAAAATATAATTACTAGATTTATTAAATAAAGACATAATTTCATCCTTTGGTTGTGTGTTTTATTTATTTTTTACATCATTTAATAAATATTCGAACAATATGATTTTTTTCTTACCTAATGCTCTAAAAATACCTTTCAATGATACATAATAACCCCAAAATAATTAAAATACATTACTTTTGTCTCTAAATATTTACCAAAAAAGGTTATTACATGTTATCCAATATATTAAAATATTTATGTGTTAAAATAACATATTAATCAGTAAAACCTGAACAATAACACTGTAATTTCAATATAAACCATTCCCTGAATACATAACCATGAGACTAATCAAAAATATTTTTAATGAAATTCAAAACCCAAAAATTTATAACAAATGTCACAATATTTTAAAAATGAACATAACATTATTCCCCAAACAACATAAATTATCACTTAATATTACATACCACAAATTTCAATACATTGATCATATTTTCTTAAAATACAAGCTATTAATATGAATCATCATAAGACCTAAATGAATGTAATATATACATATCCATATTCATTAAATAAAATCAATGACTATTAAATATATTCAATAAAGAAAAAAATTAAATATACTTCACCAATGAAAACCTAAATTTAATTTTTATCATATCACCAATAAATTTAAAGGAATCCACTACTGAAAACCTTACAATAAAAATATCAAAAAATACATTACACCAGGTAAAAATTATTATCTCAACATTAGGTAAATATAAAAGGTTTTCTATACCTCAATGATGTGTTTTAAAAAAATTATTTCCATACCATTAAATAAATTTTCTAGGTTATTGGTACCATTAAACCTATGATTATAAATCCTTACTGGAAAACTTATTTTGAAAAACCCTTTTATTTTTCAGGGTTATTATAAATTGAATTTCATTAAAAAATAAATTCTATAACATATTTCTCAAATATCAATGCCTAAATACTTAAATCATTTAATTTCATTTATAATCCATTAATAAGGAATTTTCACATTATTCATTAATACATCTTTACATTCATATGTCATTCATTGTATTTTTATTATCAACAATAAAACCTTTACACATACAACCTTTTGGACCCAATAATCAAGCCTTACCCCTAGGAAATTTATTATCATAATTTCTATACATTCCACATTTATTTAATTCATCCATAGATAATACATTTTGGAAATCCTTAATTCCATCCATATCAATATCATAACATTCTACTTTTCCTTGGAAACTAATTAATATTTTTTCTTTTTTTTAATAAAACATTTTCAATTTCCATTGAGACATTCTCCTTGGTGGTTATTTCCACATTGTTGTCATGTTGGAATATGAATCTCCATTCTCATGAGATCATACTGAAACTCCATTTTTCTAAAATTTGTTTAATTCAGAAACTCAATTGTGTTTGTGTATTAAATCATATAATGAAAGCGTTTGATAGGAATAAGCACAAGAATTCACATTCCGTCTCCCATATCATTTGTTTTCTCATGAGTACAATTATATAATCATATTTTATATTCAATATTAATATAATTCCTCCCAGATCTATACAATATCTCTTACCAAAATCATAGTCTCCAAAACATTAATTATTAACCATATTGATATGAAAAAAATTGTAGGATTTCTAATCCATCACACATTTTTTTTAAACTATGACACCATAGGTTTTACCTGAATCATCCATGCTCAATATCTTATCACATCCCTTATAATGGATCATAAAGAAAATATGAATTTACTAATGTAAATCCCATGTGAGTCTAAAATAATATGTGGAATAAGCGATCATTCATCATGCATTATAATGCTGGTCAATATATTCTCGAAAAAATCGTTTTAGCATTATTTTCCATTAATGAATCACTTCCAAAACCATCCCCACATGTAGTATCTATAAAGGGATAGATTTATATAAAAAAAGATACTCCTTTCTTCCGCATATCCTCATATGCTATCCAATACATATGCTTATCCAAATGGTTATCACTAATGTTTTCTCATCCTAGTTTCAAAAAGTTATTGTAAATTTTTATTATACTAACTATATAAACCCCAACGTTTGTTTTCATTAATACATAATCTTATAATTATAATATTCATTAAATATCAATACAATCCATTCCATAACTATAAAGATTAAGTGTTTTTAGAAAAGTGGATTCGTTAAAAATTTGTATATAAAAGATATACCTCATTTTCCATTATGTTATTAAAAACTAGAACCTCTATTATACATATCATAATTAAAACCTTTCATTATAACCTGGTGAAGGGAAGCATAGTAAATTGTTTTCTCAGATGCTCAACAAGGATAAAAAAATAATATATCAAGTCAGTGTTCATAAGTTATCATAATAAAAGAATACGGTTGTGAGAACATGATCATGACATACAATAATCATGACAAATAATTCAATTATTATTAATCCTCAAACATGTTATATGGTTTTGTTAAATACAATATAATACATAAGATTAATAATCATGAAAAATAATCTAGAAGACATTATATTGAAACATTAGAATAAGGATTAAGATTTTCACATGCACATAAGCATATAAAATCATTTCCACATTCAAGTATAACTGTCAATTATATCTGGTGGATTGGTTTCGTGCTACATTTTATCATTTTTTTAAAAAAGGTTTTCTACCATGCTATTATTAATAGAAAATGTCACTCAACGAATTGGGTTCATTTCCCATCCATGTATTTTTTTTATCTCATGAGATATCCTTCATTACCAAATAAATTGGTGGGATATAATAGACCCATCCATCCTTGGATTATAAAAAAATGACCCGTCCTCGGTTTATAATGAAACCACAAATAACATAATCATAATCTATTCATTTTAATTCCTCAATATCATGAAAAAGTATCGTTACATCAAATATTAACCCATTGTAAAGAAAATGGGTTTCATCAATATTTTACCATCATAAAAATATACCATCCATTGATATAAATTTTTTTTGCGACATTCTATTAAAACCTAATAAATCATAAGAAACATAAAAGGATTTTTTTATAAATGAAAATTACTTTAACAATATCACTGAAACATTTTTTAATGAAAATACAATATTCATTTTGAAATAACATATTTTAAATAAATATAATTCAAAATTATTATGGAAAACATTTTACATACAAATAACCACAAAAAAATATAATGTTATATTCAAATAAATGATTATTCATGTTGATGGGAAAATATTTTCATATGGAGTATGTTAAAATATTAATTCTTCTTACATTTTTTTGAAAAATTAAAACACAGAACATTTGGAAAATGATAAGAAGTTTAATTTTAAACTCTGGTAAATAATATAAAATTTTGTTAATAAATAAATTTAATTTAATTTCTAGAATAGTAAACAAAAACATGAAAACATTTTAAATACAACATCAACATGGAAAACATATTTTCCTACCAATGTGAGAAATGGTGTCGGTTTTCCTTAAAAAATTATTCTAGTGATATGAGTTCATAAAGGGTGAAAATTGAAAGGAAAACATGTAATATTTAAAAATGGGGATATGTTTTTAAAATACATAATATTTGGGAGAGATATATCATATAACATCATAATTATAATAATTAAGCAAAAAACCCTCATAAAAATGAGATGTCACATAAAACATTACATATTTGTGAAATTGTTATACTTAATTACCATAATATTAATAGAATAAAATGAATCATTATAAATCATTAAGATATGGATATTTACTATAAAAAAATATAACAGGGTTAATAGATACACCTCATAAAATAATATAAGTTTCTAATCATAATTTGTTTCCTAAAGAATATAATTTGAGATGGTAAACTCATACCAATTTGGTATGTTATGAAATAAATAACTTTGAAAGAAATAATTTTTATTATAACATTGAATACCATGATTTCATAATCATTAATTTTATAATATTTTATATTATCAATATATAACCCTACAAAACATAAATTTGGGTATAACAACAAAATGTCTCAACAAAACAAAATTGAGATGAAAACCCTTATGGCCATAGTAATTTTTGAAATAAAAGTCATTGGAGTCATGAAAATCATATGGTTATATAAATAAATTTTATTAAAACATGATTTATGATAAAATAAATTCATGTGTGGTACATAAACCAAAAAAATATGAAATTGGTTTATTACATTGAAAGAACTCCTAAAGAAGATAAATAATGATGAAACCCTTTCAATATTGGTTTCTTTAGAATCATAAACCCATTAAAAAATTATTTAAAATGAAAATTTAAATTCAATTGATAAAAAATTTAATGATATAAAAATTTATATAGATATTTTATACACCACAATAAGGAAATAGGTGGTTATTATATTATATGTACCACAAAAGAAAAAGTGACATGAGAAACCCCAGAATTATATCCAACTTGATTTATAACTTCTCTAAACACATGTATAAAAAATATATATTTAATATAATTAAATAAAAAAATAATATTAATAAATATAATGTAATCCACTTATATTACTTCAACACCATTTAATTAACAGTCCACTTTTAATTTTGACGTTTCTGGTATTAACTGCTTCATTTTTCATGTATGTTTTAGTTTGGTAGATAATTTATTTTTATTTTGTTAATAGATTCTCTATCTCTAAAATTTCAATCATTATATAATTATCATATATAAACATTATATACATATTTATAACCACTCATATTAAGTGGTGGTAAAAATGAATTATATCACTTCATGGAGGCAGTAATATGTATGAACACACAATTGATGGTTCCAAATATTGATGGATGGATTGAAATAAAGGTAAATGATAATGTATATTTATAAAATAATTATTATATCAGAATTATCATGTATTTTCATTAAATATTTACTTTTTACTATCCAAATAAAGATGAAATGATATAAAAATCCCAACTCTTTGTGGAGGTGGCGATCCACACATATGCATGAGTGACGTTATCATTAACTAATGGATCTAAGGTAAGAGGGTATACAAGATATTATAATATTATTATATATATTTATAATATAAATTTCATATATATATGTCACGACCCATCCCCCGGGGCCCGTTCCGTGACTACCCCAATCCCTCCTTCCATAGAACGGGGGTTGGCGACTAGCACCAAAGGCGTAATTCCCTAAAACTGGGAAGGGACTGCCTTTATAATATATAACACACACACAAGAAACCACAAAACTAGACAAAACACCAAGTAAATTGTATAACAAAAGAGTCTAGAAAGTAAAAGGGGTTAGAATACAAGTCCAACTAGAAAGTACATGTACAACTGAAATGTAATACAACTGAAGAAAAAGAAAATACAGCTAAGGGATCATCCTCTGAGGTTCCTACCTGAAGGGTATGTATATATCGTCTCCTAAACACTCCATGTCCGTCAATCTCCTCTATGTACTGACAATCCATTTGGTCCACCTCCGGGTATCGTGCAGTCCTGGTACTCTCAGCATCAGTCAGTGATGTTCGTCTTCTACATCCAACACAACAAGGTGCGGGCATAGCCCGTGCAGGGGTGAGTATAATGATACTCAGTAGGGACCCTGAGACCCTCAAGGTCTCACAAAATCCTACAAGGATAAACCAAAAAATATGAAATAAACAAATAACCCTACTTTGGTATATGGCCATACATATACCTTTGTTATTAAGTAATCCATCTCAATAATGAGGAAAACACAAAATTACTGACTCAGCTCAATAAGGATTTTATTTTAGGGGTAGTATCAAGTAACATCCCCAGTCGCATTATCGAAACCTCAGCTGGTGGAGAACTCCTACTCAATCATGTACAGTGGGCCTGTTGCGACAGCAAGCGCACTTCCAACTAACCTTGGACTGGTGAGGTACTCCTCCTGTTGATTACCTTGGGTCTGCTGCGTCACATAGAGGCGCTCCCCAACATGGGTATATCGCGTCACCAAGCGCGCTCCCCCTCGTATCCTGCTGAGGTACTCCTCCTGTCGAGTACCATGGGTCTGCCGCATCACCAAGAGCACTCCTCCACAATGGGTCTGTTGCGACACCAAGGCGCTCTCCACTAGGCTAGTAGAGTCACTCCGAGTCAAACGGTCTGCAGTCATTAGGTCTCTGCCAGCTACTAGGTCTCTGCACAATGCTCGCTCATCTCTGGGAGGATATGCTCCACAAGCTACTGGTCGATACTCCAACTGTCAGTGCGTCAATCGTATGCCCGGTCTGTGAGTTATTTACCTTTTAGTCCCAGGGGCCCGGATGAATTCGTGCATGATCCAACCTGATCATATCTCAACTATACCCCAAACTCTAGTGGGGTATACTCAATGGTACCGTCGCGCTCAATGATTACCAGTATCATTGAAGGTTCGTCAAATAGACATCTGGTGCCAAAGGTATGGCCAAAATAAAGTAAAGGGTCGTAGTAGGCCCGTGTTCAGTCCGACCCGGTTGGACCGACCAAGTTCGGGTCACCCTATCTGGGATGACTCGGTTTGGCTTGACTCGGCCTAAACTTTTGGGTCTGGCCTAGTCCGTTGGTCATGCTAGCCTATTGGGTTTGGCCCGGCCCACTGGGCCCCGCCCAACAGGCCGTGATGGGCCGCGGAGGTCCGTGAGGGCGCGGACCGGCCTCTAGGGCATGGACCGGCCGCAAGGGCGGTTTGGCCAGGAGGGCGTCGTGTGGGCAGCTTGGCCAGGAGGGCTCCGAGAGGGCGGCTCAGCCCGAGGTGTGGGGATGGTTCGACCAGGGCATCGTGAGGGGCGCTGCGAGGTATGCGAGCGGCTCGGGAGTTTGGGGCACCGTGAGGGGCACGGGCGGCAGGGGAGTTCGGGGCACCGTGAGGGACGCGGACGGCTCTGGAGGTCGGGGCGCCATGAGTTGTGTGGGTGTCACAAGAGGTCTGGGCGCTGCGAGGGGCGCGAGTGGCTCGGGAGGCTGGTGGGCGGCGTGTGCCGGGGCAGCATAGAGGGCCAGCGGTGGTGTGGCCAGTTCAGCTGGTGGGTGACGTGGCTGGTGGGTAGCATGGCTGGGGCTGCTCAGCCAGCGGGCGCGGGGCCAGTTCAGCAAGGAGGTTGGAGCATCGCGGGGGCGGCGTGGGTCACAGTGGCCGTGAGGGGCGGCGTTGTTGCCTTCATCACCTTCCTTCATTATGAAGAACACCACAAAAGGAACGGGGGAGGGGGTTGGGCCATGTTAGTTTGGTCCGCACCCGACGCATTTAGATTAGTAGCATATGGTTCACAAGAATGAAGCAAAGAACATCAACCATGATCTTCCGTAATATAATCATTCCCATTCCTGCACAAGAGAAGAATGGAGTACCTTGAATGTTATAAACAAAAAGCATTAAACCCCTACCATTGTTTGCTTGATATCGTTGGTGCAATAAGGAAGGTGGTGAAGTTGTCAACGTTCCTCTCATCCTCCACACACCTCCAATTCCGGGCTCATGTGTCAGTACTTCGTAGATGAATATGTGGAAATCCCACGTTGGAAGATGTTCAGAGGAAGAAGGTCGAAGGAGATCGGCGTTCTTCATCGGTGGAGCGTTCTTCATTGGAGAGCATAATCCTCCAAGTGTTGGGCGTCGCGGCACTTTACCAGTGCTTCATCGCTTGGTGAAGCTGTCCCAAATCCTCATTCCAAGCTCCATATATATAGGAAAGGATCAGAGAAGAGTAACAATCATGGAATTTATGACAATTCATTTATTAGGAACCGTCCTAAATTCCAACGATGTTGTTACTTAATATTTAAAAAGGGTTAATCCAATTAATTTACATTGGCATAATAAATTTGTGTGTTAGCACAATTTAATGTGGAGGAAGTCAAGATTCTTCTCCACATTAATTAAGAGATTTTAGAGCTTCTCTCAATTAAAAGGGAGGTTTAATCCCGGGTGGTCCACACCACCATAACCTCTCATGGGAGGATAGGCTTGGGTGATCCCGCCCCCACCATAACCTCACATGGGAGGTTAAGGTATGGTTGTCCCCACTTCTCAACATCCACTTGTAGGATAAAACGCCTATGGTCCCACCTCCACAATATTCACATGCGTGATTCAAATAAAAATAAAATGTTTGCACAATTTTATTTTTATTTTATTCCTTCACAAAGAACCAAAAAACTATCATTCACCCTCAACAAACATCCGATGAGGTAAAAGTCTCCTTAGGTGAATATTGGCACAACGAGTTCAATGGTGCCCTCAGATTTCAATTTTGATCACAGGTTTAAAAGTTATAAAAACCCACACATACATTTAGGGAACGTACCCAAAAAAAGTTCTGAAAATTATTACCAGACACCCTTGACTCGTGCCGGTCAAGGATAGGCTCTACTTAAGTGAAACACATCTCAACAAACCCAACGGTACTCAGATTTATAATCTGAGTTACCATTTAAAAGTTATGGATTTTACAATAAAATAATTGTCACTTAATTATTTTATTTATGGCCAAAATACTAACTTTCACTGGTGGCCCACATCGGCCAAAGTTAGTATCTGCTTAAATAAAGCATGACCTCAAGAGTTTAGCGGTGGTCTCAGATTTTTAATCCAAGCTACAATTTGTGAGTTATAAGAATTTCAAAAATAAAATAATTTATTTAATAATTTAGTTACGGTTATTCCATTTTTGGGTTTTCTCACAGGAGGCCTGCGCCGACTAAAATTAAGTCACACTCTGGGTAAACCCACCATCCTGTGCACAACGGTGACCTTGGATTTCTAATCAGAGTAACCGTTTAAGAGTTATTCCACTTTTTTAGGAATCCTACTTACAATCACTAATTAAGGCTTAAAAAACATCGATTGATCATTCTAGGCACTCCGGACCTTGGAATTATGCACCGTCAATTTTGGGGGACTCGTAAAATTCTAATATATTTAAAAACAATTACATGGAAATTCCGGGTCTTTAAATTCTCCCCACCTCAAGGCTCTAAGTCCCCATAAGCTACAACTCAAACTAGGTAAACAAGTGGGGGTACTAAGCACGCATCTGAGATGCTTGCTCCCATGTTCTCTCTTGGAGGTTCTTGTGCTGCTAGCGAACGTGCATCAGAGGTATCGACCGTCCACAAAGGACTCGCTCTGGTTGATCCTCAATCTCCACTGGAACCTCCGTAAAATTCACCCCATCTTCGACATCTATCTCACCATGGTCGATGATAGTAGAAGGGTCGTGCACGTATATCCTCAACTGGGACACGTGGAAGACTTCATGCACTCGGTGCAACTAAGGTGGAAGAGCTAAGCGGTATGCCACCTCGGCAACTCGGCTGAGGACCTAAAAAGGTTCGATGAGTCTCAAAGATAACATGTCGCCTCACCCAAATCTCTGTAAACCTCATCAGGGTGAGACCCGTAGAAAGACGTGGTCGCAATCTTCAAACTCCAAAGGTCTCTGTCTCCTGTCAGCATATGATTTCTGCCTGCTCTATAAAGTCTTCATCTACTCTTAGATGATCTGCACCTTCTCTGTGGTAGCCTGTACCATCTCTAGTCCCACTAGTGCTAACTCCCATGGGTCAGTCCTGCACAAAGGTGATCTACAAGGTCGCCCATATAATGCCTCAAAAGGTTCCATCCTAATGGTGGAGTGATACATGTTGTTATATGAAAACTCTACCAAAGGTAAGTGTTCCTCTCAACTGCGACCGAAGTCGAGGACACAAGCACGCATCATGTCCTCGAGGGTCCGAATGGTCCGCTCGGTCTGACTATCCATCTGAGGATGGAAGGCGGTGCTCAAACAAATATGTGTCGTGAAAGGCTCCTGCAATACATTCCATAGCTGGGAAGTAAAACCTGCGTCATGATCAGAGACAATCGTCGAAGGTACTCCATGTAGTCACACAATCGTTTGCACATAGAGGATTACCAAGCTCTCAACTGAACCCTACTCTCTGATCGGTAGGTAGTGGGCTGACTTCATGAGTTGGTCGATGATCATCCAAATAATGTCATGTCCCTTATATGTATGAGTAAGACCCTCCATGAATTCAACGGATATCCCATCCCACTTCCACTCTGGGACCACTAAATGCTAAACAAATCTTGCTGGTACCCGATACTTCACCTTCACTTGCTGAAAAGTGAGGCATCATGAAACAAACTCGGCAACTACATTCTTCATTACCGACCACCAGTGATGTATTCAGTGGTCCTGGTACTTCTTCTCCACTACTGGATGTACCGCTAGAGAGGTAGTGTGGGACTCCCTCAACAATTCCTCCTAAAGTGACACTGGTACCATGGTACGTCCTCTGAAGAGAATGACATGCTACCCACCTTCAGATTATCCATCACATTCATGTCCTCTGGATATCTAAGATCATCGAGTCTCGCAGTTAGCATCCCCACAGTCTTCCTCCATGACTCGCTGAAGAAGTGGGGGAGTGACTGTAAGATACTGTAGAAAAGCTGCTCCATTTCTATTCACAAAGGATATCTGGAAAGCGGCCTGCTGCTCTGTCGCCTCACATAGCAGTTGTATACCAGATTTTCTACTAAGTAAGTATGCTAACATGGTCCCCTTCTCAGGGGTATAGACTATCTTTAAGTCATAACCATGGAGAAACTCTAGCCACTCTTGTTGGGAACTGAAAACTAAAAACTTCTACTACCACAAGGGTGAGGTTGGCCGACTCACGAGTGATCAGATGCACCCTTCTATGAAATAGTTTATCCTGGGCTTCCTGGGATTCCTTTTTCATCGACTAAGAAACAACTCATCCCAATGTTTTTGATAAACCAATTTTTTCCTTTATACAGTCAATCTGAGTATGAATTGTGGATGTCCAGTCATACCCAAACTAACATCGTAAGGCCTCGACGCTTCCACAAAGAGGTTATAACCGAAACTCTCGCCTGAAAGGTTAGATATCACCATCAGCATAAATGTGATTATCGAGTCTCATCCAAAAGGTGTCTCTAGACTTGAGGTTCATGTCAATGGTTTAACCAGAAACTATAGGTCTTGGACAAGATTCTTGGTAGGAAGGAATGATTGGTACCTATATCTATTGATATGGCGGCTAGTAGTAGACATAAACTGCACCTCGAATCATTCTTAGAAACCTAAGGTCACACTCCTTGACTGCATGCAGCTAATCTCTTTCCCCTATCCTCCAGCTCCCTGATCCTGGCGGGGACCACAAAGGGGGGTGGTTGTAACATGTTGAAATGTAAACCACCTCATGATGCTCCTCTAGCTCCGCTTCCACATATGCAGCCCTGCAAATTCATCTATCCCTAACACTTCTTCTTCATAAAACATTTTTACGTGGACAAGTCTCTAATACTGGAGCATGTTCCCTGCTTTCCCACTACTAACATTCACTAGCTGCATCCGCTCATCCAAAAAATATTCAACCACAAATGTTTTATCTAGCACCCTAAAATAAGTAGAAATGCATAGGGGAATAGTTCTAGCTCAGATATCCCTAAAGACACCTCGCTCAGAGGTCCGAGCTCTGAAGAAATGATCGTATCATATTCGTCAAGTACTAGGAATGATCAGTACGCCTTGATGAATACTTAGCTACCGACATGTCATCCTGCCGAAGCTATAGAATCTCTAGAGAACTCTCAGCCACCTCCTCAAGCCAGTCCTCAGCCACCTGTAAGTCATCTCACCTTGGAACCTGAGGGGTATCTGATATTTAATCACACGTAAGGAAATAAGCCTATATGTGTCCTTTACCTGTACTGCCGGTTGTAACTAATGACCAACGGGTAGTGATATAGCTGACACACTACCCGAAGGTACTATCTCGGGTAATGGTCCACGTACTGAAGCCTCATCACTATGAGGACCATCCTCATTGTCTCTAACTAAAAAGGTCGAGTATCTAAGATCACCATCTACTCTACTGGTGTCTCAAATAGGTGGAAAACTCAAGCAACTGCCTCCAGCCAGCCCTTAGCTGCATGGGAAACTATTTTGCCTTGAAACCTTGGAGGCCTCTGCTGGTGGAACTTATGCAATGTGCTCAGTCAGTGTGCACCATTTGCAAGTTCGGTTGGTGGTTAAGCTACCCAATGGGTGGTGGTGCTGCTGGTTCACCACCTGATGGTGCCAACATAATATTAGTGCCCTACACGGGAGCCTCGTAACTTAGTGGGCTATCAGTGTGTACAACTCCTGGAAATCTAGCTTGTTGTCTGCATGGAGGAATTCTTAAAATAAACTTGTTTGTTATAGTTAAAAGTTATACCTGGTGATCTCACTTAAATTTTTTTTGAAATCACACAGGAAATCAGTGTTTTTGTGTGCTGAGTCAGAAATTAGAAGTCAGGATCCTGGTGTATGGATATGTCGGTCACCGCACCAACGCTGGATTCATTGAACTGAAAACCACACAAACTACACTTAACACTATTACTTCATAGAAAAGATCATAGTCTTATATTCTGTGGAAAATTGAATCCTCTGATACCAATTTGTCATGATCCCTCCCCCAAGGCACATTCCTTGACTACCCCAATCCTGCCTCCCATAGGCCAGGGGCTGGCGACTATCACCAAAGGCATAATTCCCTAAAACTGGAAAGGAATTGCCTTTATAACCTATAACCCACACATATGAAAGCACATAACTGGATGAAACACCATGTAAACTGTATAACAAAATAGTGCTGAATGTAAATGGGGCCAGAATACATGCCCAACTGGAAAGTACAAGTACAATTGAAATGCAATACATTTGAATAAAAAGAAAACACAGCTATTGGATCGTCCTCTGAGGTTCCTACCTGAAGGGTAAGTACAGATCTTCTCCTGAGAACTCCACGTCCATCCATCTCCTCCGTGTACCGAAAAGTCGTATGGTCCACCTCCGTGTACCATCCAGTCCTGGTACTCTCAGCCTCAGTCAACATTGTCAGTCGTCTACATCCGACACAACAAGGTGCAGGCATAGCCCATGTAGGGGTGAGTATAATGATACTCAGTAGGGACCCTGAGACCCTCAAGGTATCAAAAAATCTAACATGGATAAACCAAAAAGTATGAAATCAACAGATAACCCTACTTAGGTATATGCCCATACATATACCTACGTTATTAAGTAATCCATATCAATCATGAGGAAAGCACAAAGGTATTGACTCAGCTCAACCAAGATTTTATTTTAGGGGTAGTATCAAGTAACGTTATCAAAACCTTGGCTGCTGGAGAACTCCTTCTCAATCGAGTACAGTGGGCCTACCACAACACCAAGCACGTTTACCATTAACCTTGGACTGTTGAGGTACTCCTCCTGTCGAGTACCGTGGGTCTGCCGCATCACACAGAGGCGCTCCCCACTGTGGGTCTACTGCATCACCAAGTGCACACCAACTCGTAGCCTACTTAGGTACTACTCCTGTCAAGTACCATGGGTTTTCTGTGTCACCAAGCATGCTCTTCCACTGTGGGTCTTCCGTGACACCAAGGTCCTCCCCTATGGGCTAGTAGAGTCAATCCGAGTCAAAACGTCAGCAGTCGTCAGGTCTCAGCCAGCTCATGGGTCTCCTCACTACGATCTCTCGTATCTAGGAGGATATACTACAGAATCTTCTGGTCAATAATCCAACTATCACAAATTCTGACGTAGAAGTGCCTCAAAGGTCTGCCACATCATAGGGCTCTCAATGCAATAGACGGCGCATCAATCAGATGCACAGTCTGTGAGTTATTAGCCTTTTAGTCCCGAGGGCCCGGTTGGATTCATGCATGATCCAACCTGATCGTATCTCAACTATAAGCCAAATTCTAGTGGGGTATACTCAAAGGGACCGTCACGCTCCAAGATTACTAGCACCGCTAACAATTAGTCAAACAGACATCTGGTGCCAAACGTATGGCTAAAAGAAAGTAATGGGTCATAGTTGGTCCTGGTCCGGTCTGACCCTGTCTACCCGACCTGGCCCGACCCAGTCTGGGCTGACCCGGTTCAGGTCGACCCGGCCTGACCCGTTGGATCTTGCCCGGACCGTTCGTTGGGCTAGAATGTTGGGTTAGGCCAGGCCCGCTGGGCCCAGCCCAGCGGGCCATGAGGTCCCGCTGAGGGTCGTGAGGGCATGGACTGGTCGCGGGGGCGCAGACCGGCCGCTAGGGGAGTTCGGCATGGAGGGATTCACATGGGTTGCTCGGACCGAAGGGTTCCATTAGGGTGTATCAGCTTGTGGCATGGGGATGGTTCGGCCGGGGTGCCGCGAGGGGTGTGGGTAGCAAGGGAGGTCGGGGCGCCGCAAGGGGCGTGGGCAGCTCGGGAGGCCGAGGGGCCATGAGAGGTGCGGGCGACACTGAAGGTCGGGGTGTGATGAGGGGCACAGGCGGCTTGGGAGGCTGAGGCTCCGCGAGGAACATGGGTGGCATGGGAATTCGGGGCACCTTGAGGGGAACAGGCGGCTCGGGAGGCCGACGGCTGGTGCAAGTCGGGGTGGCTCGGAGGGCCAGGTGCGGTGCGGGCAGTTCGGCCGGTGGGTGGCGCGACCTGGCCGGCTCAGCCAGTGGGTAAGGGGCTGGTTCGGCTGAAAGGATGGAGCGTCGCGGGGGCCGTGTGGGGAACAGTGTCCGCGGGTGGCGGTGCCGTTGCCTTCGTCACCTTCCTTCATTCCGAAGAACTCTACAAAGAAGAATGGAGGGGGGGGGGGGTCGGGCCGTGTTACTTTGGTCTGCACCCTCCGCATTTAGAGTGGTAGCATATGGTTCACAAGAACAAAGCAATGAATTTAAACCATGATTTTCCGAAATATAATCCTTCCCAATCCCACACAAGAGTAGGGATTACCTGGAAAGTGATAATCAAGAGGCATTAAACCCCTACCTTTTCTCTCTTGATGTCGTTGGTGAAGAAGGAAGGAGGTGAAGTTGTTGGCGTTCATCTCATCTTCCACACACCTCCAATTCTGTGCTCGTGCATCTGTTCTTCATAGTCGAATATGTGGATCTCCCACATCGAAATAAGTCCCATGGAAGAAGGTCGAAGGAGGTCAGAGTTCTTCTTTGGTGGAGCGTTCTTCATTGGAGAGCATAGACCTCCATGTGTTGGGCATCACAGCACTTTACAAGCGCTTCGTCTCTTGGTGAAGCCATCCCAAATCCTCCTCCCAAGCACCATATATATAGGAGAGGGGTAGAGGTAAGTAACTATTGTGGAATTTATGATGGTTCATTTATTAGGAACCTTCATAAATTCCAACGATGCTGTTACTTAAAATTTAAAAAGGGTCAAGACAATTAATTTACATTGGTATAATAAAGTGGTGCATTGGTACAATTTAATGTGGAGGAAGTCAAGAGGCTCCTACACATTAATTAGGGGAGTGGAGAGTTTCTATCAATTAAAATTGAGGTTTAATCCCCGGTGGTCCCCACCACCATAACCTCTCATGGGAAATTAGTCTTGGATGGTCCCCCCACAATAACTTTACATGGGAGGTTAAGGTATGGTGGTCCCGACTTCTCAAATTCGACTTGTAGTATAAAAACTCTTATGGTCCCACCCCCAAAATATTCACATGGGTGATTCAAATAAAAATAAAATGTTGGCACAATTTTATTTTTATTTTATTACTTCACGAAAATCCCAAAAACTATCTTTCACCCTCGTCCAACTACCGTTGAGGTGAAAGTATCCTTAAGTGAATACTGACGTTGTGAGTTCAACGGTGCCCTAGGATTTCAATTCCAAGTAACGGTTTAAAAGTTATAAAAACTTGATCGTACGTTTATTGAATGTACCTGAAAAAAATCTTAGAAATTATTACCAGACACCCTTGACCCATACAGGTCAAGGTTAGGCTCTACCCAAGTGAAACATGTCCCAACAAACCCAATGATACTCTCGGATTTCTAATCTGAGTTACCAGTTAAATGTTAGGGATTTTACCATCAAATAATTGTCACTTAATTAATTTATTTACAGCCAAAAACTAACATTCACTGGTGGCCCGCACTGGCCAAAGTTAGTATCATCTTAAATAAATCATACCCTCACGAGTTCAGTGGTGGTATCAGATTTTTAATCTGAGATACCATTTGTGAGTTATAAGCATTTGAAAAATAAAATAATTTATTTAATTATTTTATTTAAGGTTTTGCCATTTTTTTGGTTTTCTCACAGGAGGCATGCGCCGACTACTCTTAAGATGTGCTTATGGTAAACCCGCCATCCTGAGGGAAATAGTGCCCTCTGATTTCTAATCTGAGTAACTGTTTATGAGTTATTCCACTTTTTTAGGAAAACTACTTACGAGCGCTAATTAAAGCTTAACAAAACTTCGACAGATCATTCCAGGCACTCCATGCCTCAGAATCAAGTGCCGTCAATTTCCATGGACTCGTAAATTTCCCATATATTTAAAAAATGGAAATTATTGGTCTTTAAAACATACATGAAATCATTCATTATTCCCACCCATTGAAAATGATTACTGAAAATGAATTGTATCACTACGTAGAGGAGGTAGTCCACACATACAGAGAAGCAATACTGTAATTTATCATCTAATGGGGAAGGGGTTGAAAATTGATATGAAACCCTAATAATAACATCACAAAAAATTTAAGATACTTGATTCATCATTTATTATGGATAAAAAATGTTTAGTTAAGGTTTAAGAAGAAATAAAAATAAATGTGCTTGGTTATGAACTATACCTCTTCTTTGAGAAGCCCGCTGTAGCTTACACCTTATGGAGGAAGGATTAGTATTAAGAGAATAAAATAAGATATGGGATCATGGGATTGAATATAAAAAGGTTTTTTATCATGTATTTGTTGATATAAAATTCTCAAATGGAGTTAATGTGGGAGGTGGAAATGTTCCCTTTTATAATTGAGGGGATGGATACATATAAAATTACCTATAACATTACATCTTATATATGTTAAATTCCATAGGGGGTTTATTTAAAATAATTTTTTTTCTAATTTATAATATTTTATATTTTAATTATCCTTAACCAATATGAATTAATTTGATTTGGGTGGAAGTCTTACACATATCTCTTGGTTTAACCCTGGTATAAATATATCAACCTTAACCATGGTAACATGTTTTTACACTTATTACTATTATATATTAATAAATATTTATTTTAACCAATTAAGGTATATTAATTACAATTATTACAAATATTTAATCTATTTTACATGATTCCATTTATATAAGTGGCATAATTTAATTTCAAATAATTGTGTAACTAGCAACAAATAGCCATATTATAAAAGAATATTCTTTATGCATATAAAAAAAATACATACATTACATTCCATGTAAAAACCATAAAAGTTTTTTAAAATATGTAATTGAATATATAATATATATATTTTTTAAGACATTAATCAATATAGATTAATTTAATTTTTTATGACAAAAATAAATAGTGCACATGGAAAAAAATTAGAAAAATTTGTTTTTAATAACAAAAATAACCATATTCCAAAATATATTATAATGATGATTATTTTTTTATAACTTCGTTTAATTAATTTAGAGGATAATTATGTGGATTTATGATCAAATACAAATCATACTAGGACTTTTAATTGAAAATAAAGGATATTTTTTTACAAAAATTGGTCTTTTCCCTTTTGGAAGGGTATATAATATTATATCAATAAAAGGGACTTTAATTTGGATCCTAATAATAGACTAGACGTGCCTCCATGTATCCAAAATATTTTTACCATTTAGAAACCTCCATAAATTTATATCCAAGCTTCTCCTCCCTCCATAGAGGCCATATGTCCTTTTATAATCCCCCCATCCTTCTTTGCAATATTTACATTATCCCAAGATTGGTGTATTTCTTCATCTATCTAATCCGAAAGATCTAAAAATATTATCTCTCATGGATATCTTCATGTATATCCCATAATACTAGTAAACTCTATATGAAAATAGTTTTGTTCCTTTATACTTTGGTTGATCTGAATTAGTGGAGGGGTTTTCAATGATCATTTTCATAGAGGGGCCTTTAGAGGCATTAGTGTCCTTTCATGGGTGTACCCTAGTAACTATGTTCAGTTTGGAGATGCATCTACTCCCATTATTTCAAAACATTTTCCCCTCATAAGCGATGACATCCATGACTTAGGTATTTGAGTTGAATCAGAAGGATTTTTGTGTAGTACTTGGATCCTTTAATGGTTTTGTGAGGGAATGGGCTCATTATTCATTATCTATGGGTAAATCGAGGTTCAACCATTTAATATTGTTGATAGAGGCCCTTTCTGGCCATTATTCTTCTCATACGTTGATTTGGATCAATCTCCTTGGTCTTTAACTACCCTTCCACTAACTTTCCTTCCTACAGGGAATTGGGAAATTGTTGAGATCCTTCCTTTGTGCAGATTATAGCACCATGTTCCTTCTTGATTCATTTATGGATCATCATTGTTTTTAAGTGGATTTATCACAATGCCTTTATCCACACATCCTTATTCATTCGGTAAAAGATTTGTCCTTGAGTAAAACCATTCATCTCAACTCCCCAATTAATTTTTTCATGGAATTTTATATACAAGGGAATTATATATATGTTTGTAAGAGAATTATCTTAGGAACCAATGATTAAAAAGAAGATTCTAAACCTCCTCTAATATCTTCTATCATTGGGTGGAAGGATGTTTTGTGAAATTATCCATCTCAGTTTCCATCAGAATGTGTATTCTCCCCCACCTTCTACCCCTAGCACTAATGGATCCTAAGGAATCAAAAATAACTAAGCCTCCTTCAATAGGAAAAGAGGGTATTTTTATCACATGGGTTCTATATAGCTTATGGTCTAATGTGGGAATTGTATATGTGTGTCCCTCTTATTCTCCAGAATTGATCAGTAGGGACCCGTGGTGTGGAAATTCCATTAATAATTATTAGGATGCCTCTTCCTTCAAAAGACGATCAGACCCTATATATTTAGGGTTATCACCTATTACTCTTTCTAATGGTTTATATGTGTTATATAATATTTATCCCACTTTTTTTCTAGATCACAACTTTAAGCACCAAATCCCCTAGTGGTGTTTTTACACATTCTCACACCAAGATAGAGGCTATTAAATAATCGTCTAGGGTTAAGAATGATTTAACACTAGGCTTCAAGGACATGTGTCACTTTCTAAAATGTGTTTCCTTATAATCGTGAATTCTCATGGTCTAGGTTCTCGGGTGAAAACTAAATTCCCCTCTAACGAGATTCCACTAAACCAGGCATCCCTTGTTCTAATTATAGAATGAAGGAGGCAATATTCCAAGATTTAGTATATTAATTAGAGGATGATATTATGAAATATATTTTATATAGAATATCAAAATAATTATATTTAAATTTTCTATAAAAATTGAAGCTCAACTAAAAAAAATTTGGTCGTCAATGTGAACCTCACAACAAAAGTAAGTACGGGATCTCAAAATTGTTTTTCTCCTTCGTGTATAACAAATGTGATGTGTTTATAGAAGCTATATAGAAGGAAATAATGTATTTTACTTAATAGAAATAATATTTGATAATTCATGGAAACTTTAACACTCTCCTAAATGATTCAGATACAAAGGGTAGGGGTTTACCCCATGAAAAAAAGTTGGGATTTTTCCTCCATTTCTTTCAACAACAGGTTAACTGACATTGGATTTTTAGCTACTAAATATTAACTAGTGTTATACTGATAAGGGGAATAAATTTAACTGGTTCTATATCATAATTTTTTTCTCCAACCATTAGGATTAATCATTATTTATTAATTCTAATTTATTTCAACTTTTCATAAACGTTCAGATGATTCCCTTTATTAATCGCCCTAACGACTTGGGGAATCAGTAGTGGATTATTATTTTACTCAAAATGGTGGTCCTATAAACCCTATAATCATCAAATAGTGCATGATTCCTAGAAAAAATAAAAAATGATAACTTATGTGTTGTTCTTCAAAACTAGATTTGATACATGAAAAAAATTACTCAACCATGGAAATATTACCCACCCTCATGCTTCTAGGAGTTTGAAAACAATGATGAAAACATCGAGTGAGGTATGACATGTCTAGATAAAAGGGGGCGTGATTTGACATTCATATACATAGTATGTACAATAAACCATCTGGTGGAGATGTTTTTTGAACAATAAATAACGGTATGGGAGAGGTATAGGACTTTGTGGCTCAAATAAGGTGATAATAATTACAAGTATTTCCAAGCTAGCATTAATGAATGTAAAATGATCAATGTACCATGAATTATTATAGTGGAATAATATTTTATTAATGAACCAGTGGGGGTATGGATAAGGATCATTTTAAATCCCTTTTAGCTAGTTATAATCCTTTTGTGTAGTAGAGACTCCTAATAGGACTTGAAGACCTCCAGGAATCCATCCCCTATATGGCATCGGGTCTTAACAACTCTAACATGAAGGAAATTCCCTATGAAAGAGAAATATGGAAATAGATTATATCTCTAATCTATGTTAGATCTCCATACTCCGAAAGCTTCCTAGGAACTTTTTATGTCACTTCCTAGTATCTTGTGAAAGGTATCATTATGGGTGTAATTTTAGACTACTTTTAGATTGTGGCATCCCATGGGTGGCCTACACTATTACCTTGATTCTCATCCTAAATGTGATAAACCCCTCATTGTTGAATCCTTTTTCCACATTATCAATTGTAACTACACATATAATCTCATGATAGTTATTTTAAATAGGTGACATTATATTCATCCCTATAATTGTTTTCTAATGAACAACATGCCCTCATCATGAGATACACCTCTTAATGTGCCATAGGTATTACTCAAGAGATGATGAAACAGATCAACCAGAAATTACTATGTTCAAAAATTTCTATTATGCTTGACATGAATAAGGATTATTATTGATAGGATTGGGTATTCATCTAAAAGGTGATTATGAGAATGGTTTTCTATGACTTGGTGATATCTGTAATCTTATGATGCATCATCTTCCCCTGTATATCTATATCCTTCATGGGTAAGAGTAGTGTATTCTTCATGTCACCTAGGGGTATAATTCAAGGAGATCCACATTCACCCAATCTATTTTTCATGATATATTATTCCCTCCTTAGAATCTTTAATAGACATGTGAATAAATGTATAATCCTCACCTTCTTTTGTAGGACTCACATTACTAGAGTGTCTCATTTTATCATTGAGGACAACGTGACATTATTCATGAAATAAAATTGGAAATACATGTCTAGATTCAATAAAAATATGGTGGAATATTATATATCTAAGGAAAAAATCATCAATAATGTGAATATAAGCATCTTCATTTCAAGGTTTTGTGTAGAGTGTCACTTGAGGATGACTGATACAACGTTGGGATTTCACAAGAGGATCTTTCCCATGAAGTATCTGTGAGTAGCGATCTACACTGGTAGATCCTATATCCACCATTTTGATGGAGTTGTTAAAGAAATATCTATCTGAATCAATAATTATTATAATTATTTCCTATATTTTGTGTGTATAATTATCCTCTTTAGTTGTGTTCTTACTTCAAATCCAAGGAATGTGTTTTTCATCTTTATGGTTCCAAATAGAGTCTTGAAAAAATGAAAAATGGTAGGGCTTGTTACATATGGGATGCTTCGAATAATTTAGGGATTCCATTGAGAATCATGGGCTCCTATGAAAAAAAAATGGTTGGAAATGGGGGTGAACTAAGAAATGTTTTGGTCACCATGAACATCCTTTAATCCTAGATTGCATGATTGGTCAGGGAATTTATGTCCCTCTAGGGAGGTTTCAAAAGGAATAAATATGGTATTAATCAGAACCTTATGAGAGGAATTATCTTAGGATCATTTATGTTCTCAAGAACCATATTATCATACTCTAATATTATTTTTACAAGATTATCAATTGTGGTGATAATAATTTCTAGACACAAAATTGTTTCGGGACATCTCTTAACTTTCCAGAATGCCTGACATATAATCTATTTTTCTCATAGGCTATCACATATCCAACTAAAATCCATGATAGTTGGGATCAGAACCAATGGTAACTCTTCAATAGAATTAGGTTATGGATAAATAGTAAAATTTCATTCACATTGTTTCCTCATCAGTTTATCTCATCCAAAACATACCTATATGTGATGTAGGCTATCGATGTGGTTCAGGATAAAAGAGGAGGGAGTAAATGGTGAAAGGAAAAACCCTTCAACTAAATAATTCTAATTTGGAACCTAATGAACAACACCATAAAAATGGATTAGGAAATTTACTATTACTATATCATCATTGATTTTATGTATCATTGCTGTTAGAACAGTAGTTGAGAAACTATGTCACAACTATTTTTTCAAGATGAGTGGGAATTGGTTGCCTGGTACTCTATAGTGGATTCACTGGCCTGCCTTTTAATATCCTATTAAGAAATAAATTCAATCACTTTTGGTTCCATGGATTTTTAACCAAAAAACAAGAGAAGAAGTAAATATATAACCTCCTAGAAGTAGTTTGTTGTTGTATTTGGTGGAAAAGGTATAATGTCATTTTTAAAAGTTACACTACCTTGAGAAACACTTTGGTGGTAAAATATATCAACTTGGAAGTAGAACTATCTTCTCTACTAAATCACTAGGAACTCACCCCATCCTTTATAATTATAATGGAAGGTCAGGGAACCTTCACTTCATTTTATAACCCCCTATTAGTCAATATGTATATAACATCCCGGTTCGAGAAGCCACCCAGGGGAACCCCATAACCGGTTGGTCACAGGGACTCAAGCTCATTTCCCCAAATGCCAGAGGCATCCGACTAGTAGCGAGGGCCTTGGGTGTGATTGTGGGGAAACTATGACCTCATTGGTAGAGTACACAGTGGAAATAAATAACACATGCAATAGTGGAAGCAGTAAATATCCAACAACAGTAAGTAGTGGAAGACTAAAACAATAAAAAACCTGAGCACATATATATATGAAATGATGCATGATACATATGTCTTGGAAAACAACCAAACAAGTCACAATTCTGGATACATTACTAAACCAAATTACAAGAGAAAACAAATAAGAAACTCCTCAGCATCGCAAGCCTAATCTTGGTCCCATGATCTCATGCTCTAATGCAAGTCAAGTACCTGAAGTGGAAGGGCGCTTTCCCTTACCTATACCTACAACAACGTAATCTGTTTGGGCCCAAAATAATGACCCAAACTGGGTGTGAGACTATGTCCCGGTAGGAAACCACCCGAAGATCTCTGCCTAATATTCAGTTATCATATGGTAGGTAATAGTACAATAAATAGTAAACAATAACAGTAAATAGGATGATACACAACAGTAAACAATCCAAAGGCAACAAGCAGTAGTGAAGAAAACAGCTAACCACAAATAGGAATCCCTCTGGGAAGTACTCACATCCACCCCCTCTTGTCCTATCCAAGAAGTACCAACAACCCTCTGGTCAGTACACTCAACCTATCCTCTCTAGTTTGTTCATACAAACTTATAAGACTCTCTGAGGATGCATGCTCAGTCAATTACCCTTTATAGTGTAAGGTAGTCAGGGACTCTCTGCGGATGATCATGCGGTCAATTCCTCTTATATCCACAAGGTCTAGAGACTCGCTGATGAATCTCACTCGGTCAATTCCCCATATTACCTCAGGTCTATCACAGACTCTCTGAGGAATCTCACTCTGTCAGTTTCTCATATAGCCTGGAGTGGTTTAAGGAAATTTAAACAAACAAAGACTCTCTAAGGAAGCTCACTCGGTCTATCCCCTTACAGTTTATAAAGCTCAAGACTCTCTGAGGAAGCTCACTCGGTCTATCCCCCTATTGTCTATAATATCCAAGTCTCTTTGGGATGCTCACTCGGTCTATCCCCTATAGTCTATAATGTCCGAGACTCTCTGAGGAAGATCACTCGGTCTCTCCCCTTATAGTCTATTGCACCAGGTTCTCATGACCATGTTCTAGTAAATGCATAATAATGATATAAGTCCAAATTAAACCAAGAAAGCTACTTGGATAACCAGTCTACAACATAAAAATCATGTCAGGAAACAACAATCCATCCTACGGTCACAAGGCTTGGAAAATGGGTATATCGTCCAATAGGCTAAACAAGACCAAAAGGTTGTAAATAGAAAAAGGCATGTCAAATCATCCAAGCATGGAAATTATCATCATACATCACCAAATTACCTCTACAAAATCTTACAAGCAAGGCATGAAAACAATAGGGGTAAAACAGAAAACACACAATTCCACGCTCAAGGGTATTGGTGGAATTTGCACATAAAACTCAAGGACTTTGAATAGAAAGGCACAAACCACATAACATTGATACTAGGAGATCAATATACTTGAACCAAGTGGCTTGAATCTTCTTATAACGTCATAGATCTACGAAAACACATAAGACGTTCACCCCATAATATATTGCAAAAGAGGAGTAATTGGAAAATGATGCTCTAGAAGAAGTAAGAGATTACCGCTTTGGTTCCAATGCAATTGACGGCGGTCGATTCAGAGAACGGATGGAGGTTCGGGGGCTTGATGAAGACTCACGGCTGTATGAAATGCTCTCAGTCGAATAAGCTGGAGAAGAAGATGGTTCTGGGGTTAAGACGCGACCCCGGTCCATTTAATGAAATAAAGAAAGTACACATCGTGTAATTTTGGAGTACATGGCGTGTACTAGGATTTTTCGTACTCTACTTTAAGTGGCCTCCATGTCACCCCTACATGGATATGTTTGTGGCCCGGACACGGCCAGTAAATGACCTCGCACAGCAAGGGAGTACATGGCATGTACTCACAAAGTACACGGCGTGTACTTCAAAAATTTCCAGAAACACCTATTTTCTCAAAAACTCCAGAAAAAGGAAAAACTATACCTGAAAATATGGTCCAGGTTCTTACAAACTTCCCCCCTTAAATAAATTTGACCCCGAATTTCCCCAGCGAGGCGTAGAAGAATAAATCATGAATAGCTTCGGCCACTGCGATCGTACATTGATCTCCCTCTCCCAAGTCTCGTCCTGTACTCGACTGTGCTGCCATAGCACCCGTACCAAAGGAATAAACTGGCCAGGAAGAACCTTCTTACTATGATCAAAAATCCGGATAGGATGCTCCTCAAAAGATGCATTCACTTCAAGCTCAACCTCCTCAGGTTGAAAGACATGAAACGAGTCTAAAAAGTAACATCAGAGCTGAGAAATGTGGAAGACATTGTGCATAGCCCGGTACCTTTGAGGTAACTGAAAGCGATAGGCCAATAGCCCAACTCTATACAACACCTCAAATGGCCTGACATACCATGGTGAAATATTACCCTATCTCTGAATCCTCTTGTGTCCCAACCTTGTTGTGACACGCAGGAAAACCTGATCCCCAACCTCGAACTCTAGATGTCATCTCCACTGATCAGCATAAGACTTCTGTCACGACTGTGTTGTAGCCATCCTCTTCCGAATCAACTCTATCTTCTCTGAGGTCTCCTAAACGGGACGAGGTCCCAGCAAAGCAACCTCTCCTGCCTCCATCCAGCATAAAGGTGATAGGCATGGCATACCGTACAAATCCTCAAAAGGTTCCATCTGAAAATTCGCCTGAAATTTGTTGTTTTTGGAAAACTCTACAAGAGGTATCTGATTCTCCCAAGATCCTCCAAAATCTAGAATGCAACCTCGGATCATATCCTCAAGCACTTGAATCATATTCTCGGACTGGCCATCTGTCTAGGGATGGTTTGATGTACTAAAAAGTACTTGTGTACCTAAATCCTTCTGAAGCCCCTACCAGAACTGAGAAGTAAAACGTGCATCTCTTTTAGAAACAATGGAGTGTGGATCCCCATGTAGGCGTACAATCTCTCGGATATAAAACCGCCTCAGCTCATCAACACTGATGCTCTCGTTGATCGGCAATAAGTGAGAAACCTTTGTGAGTCTATCAATGACAACCCATACTGCGTCATTCCCTCGAGGCGACCATTGAAAACCGGTCACGAAGTCCATCGCAACGTCGGTCCACTTCCACTCGAGAATGGGTAACCGCTGTAAAAGCCCTACTGGGTGCTGATACTCCACCTTCACCTGCTGACAAGGGGAACACCTCATGATGAACAGAAACATCCCTCTTCATACCTAGCCACCAATACTGACGGTGTAAATCGCGGTACATCTTGGTGATTCCAGGATGAACTGCCCTAAATGAGGAAAGAAAGTCCCGCATCAGCTCCTCGCGTATGTTTTTTGGCACCCATACGCATCCCTGGAATCACAGGATCTCATCCTTGCCTATGGTCCACCTAGGAATAGATTCCCCTCCTGACAAATTTTCCTGTAGGACTAGGCCTTAAGAATTTGATAGATTCCTCATTCGTACACGATCAAGAAGAGTGGAGGTAATAGCTACAGAAGAAAGAAACATCTTTTCTTGACAATCATGCACCTCCAAATGAATCTCATAGAATAGATCCATAAGATGCCACTCACTAATAGCCTCCTGAACTGCATGTATCTGAGTTCCATTTCTCAATGAATTGGCCACTGCATTGCCTTTCCTAGGTGTATCGGAAAGCTCAATGTCAAAGGAAAGAAGATACTTGACCCACCTGCGCTATATCAGATTCATATCTCGCTGAGTGAAGATGTACATGAGACTCTTGTAGTCGGTGAACACCACAAAGTACTCTCCCAGAAGATAATTTCTCCAAAATCGCAAAGCATGAACAACTGATGCCAACTCCAGATCGTTCATTGTGTAATTCTTTTCTAGTGGCCTCAACTTCTGAGACCCGTATGCAACGACTCCATCTCAATACATAAGTACAGCTCCCATCCCGATACCATACGCATCGCAATAAATATTATATCTCTCGGATGGATCTTGCAAGACTAGTATCGGTGCTGACGCCAACCTCCCTTTCAACATCTGAAAGGCCGACTCACAAGAATTTGACCATAAGAACTTCGCCCCTTTCTTGTTCAGAGCTGTCAGTGGTGTTGTTAGGTGTGAAAAGTCTTGTATGAAATGCCTGTAGTATCCAGCCAGCCCTAGAAAACTGCGCACCTCAAAGACATTTTTCAGTTGCTCCCATGAAACTACTACCCTCACTTTCTCTAGGTCTACTGATACTCATGTCTCTAAGATAACATGACCCAAGAAGTGAATCTGATAAATCCAAAATTGGCATTTCAAGAGCTTAACATTTAATTAATTCTCTCTCAGGGTACTCAAAACGATCTCAAGATGGATAGCATGGTCATGTCGAGTTTGACAGTACACCAAGATTTCATCCACAAAAACCACCACGAAGGAATACAAGTATGGATGGAACTCTCGGTGCATCAGTTCCATGAAAACTTCAGGCGCGTTCGTGAGACCGAACGACATAACCATATACTCATATAGACCATACCTTCTCCTGAAAGCTATAAGAGGTATATCGGATGGTCTAATGCGCGACTTGATGATAACTGGACCTCAAATTGATCTTTGAGAACACTCATGCTCCTTAAATTTTATCAAAAAGGTCATCGATCCTAGGAAAGGGATATCGGTTCTTGACCATCAACTGGTTCAGCTTTCGATAATCCACACAAAGCCTGATGGTACCATCTTCCTTCTTCGCAAACAGGACAGGCGAACCCCATGGAGAAGTACTGGTTCGGATGAAACCCTTCGCCTGAAACTCCTCCAACTACTTCATGAGCTCCTATAAATCAGGTGTAGCCATAATATATGGAGGAATGGACACCGGTGTCACTCCTGGAATGATCTCAATCGATAATTCTACCTCACACTCTGGAGGCAAACCTAAAAAGTCCTCTGGAAAGATATCTCTACAATGATCCACCACAGGAGGAAAGTCTAACTATGAAGTCCCCTGGTCATCCAGATATAGACTGGCAATCTGGGTTGTAACTCCTCCTAGCCCATGATGCTCTGGTTCTGCTCAACTCGCTTGGACATCCCACTCACCTCTATAATGAAAGGATCCACCCTCAGGTGATACGAAACTCACCCTGCGATGATAATAGTCGACGACTACCTAGAAGGGAACTAGCCAGTCCATTCCAAGAATGAAATCATAGCTTGTCATCTCTATGACATAGAGGTCCCATAAGAAGTGACACCCTGCAACCTCAAGAGGGAACTCTCTGCACTAACGTACACTAACCGCTCTAGTCCCCAGCGGTGTGTCTAGAGTCAAAGTATCAGCAGAGGAAATGATGCAGAGCCCAAGTATCTCCACAATACCAATAGAGATAAAACTATGCATAGCACCAGTATCGAAAAGAGATGAAGATAAATCTAAGGCTGATAAGATCGAACCTTGAATTGTAGCAGGGTCGAGATCCGGCTCCTGATGGGTCTTCTCCATTGAAAATGTATGGCCTATATTGTGACCCTGAGACCCTGCCTGACCACTCTGAGCAGATCCACTCTGTTGTCGCTGTTTTCCTGGTGACTGACCACCACAGCCGTGACCTCAAACTCATCCTGAATGGCCAGATGATCTCCTGTTCCCATACTGGTGAGAAACTGGCGATGCATCTCGTGAATGTGGGGTCATACAAGAATCCCTACCACCAACTGTAGGTGAGAAGATCTGACAAAAACGCTGAAGATGGCCCATATTGCAAGAAGATTGGCACTCCAGTGGGTCTCTCTGGAACTGAGGCCTAGTATACTCACTCCTCCCGCATTGGTAGCATACTACCTGGCTACCCAAATATACATTCTGCCTACTCTGATCTCTTTGAGAAGACTCCCTGTGGCCCTTCCGGCTATCAGTAGGAGGAACACTGACTCTGGATATCGAACCGCCCTGGATTGCTGATCTAAAATCTCTCAGATTTCGCATAGTGATCAACACCTGGTTTAATATAGAGGATATCAAAGTCAACCTGAAGATGTTTACTTGGGAACAAATCTCCTTCCTGATACCATGCTCAAACTTCCTAGCCAAGAACAACTCATCACCTGCTAGAATCAGCGTGAAACGCTGCATCTCGGAAAAGCGAGACGAGTACTCCATAACTAAAAGAGTACCCTGCTCGAGACACATAAACTCTCGGGCTCGATCGACACTCAAGATCTTCAGGTAGAATTAATTGTAGAATATGCGCTGAAACTCATCCTAAGTCATACCCTACTGGCATCCTGACTGTGAGATCACCTCCCACCACCTCTTGGCGGAGTCTCGGAGCATATTGGTCACGAGCATCTCCCTCTTCTCTGGAGGTATCTCCATATTCTAAAAAAATTTCAATGTGGACTCTATCCAAGACTCTGCAGCCTTAGGTCCTCTTTCCCCTATGAATGTGGGGGGATGCTGCTGCTGAAAAACCTGCATCAATTCAGCCATCGACGGGGCAGGAGGCAGCGCTCCCTAGAAGTTCTGCCTCATCCTCAGAAAATCTTCCCTAAACTGTGCATCGGTGCCTACAACTTGTATAAGAACTGGTGCGAAGTCTAGCACAGCAGGAGGATCTACAAGAGGTCCCTGATTTTCCATATCCGGTGTCTGATCACCATCCGGCAGCTGACGTACAACCGGAAGACGTCTCAGTGGCATAACTCTAAAAGGTCAAAAGCACACCTTAGATCAGGATTATCAAAGATGGGAACAGGAGAAAGAAACATTCAAGTTTTACAAAACATGACTACATGGTGTGTATAAAAGCTACATGATGTGTTCTCTTAAGTCATTCACATGGACGTGTACTTCTTCAACAACTGGTCGTGTAACGCCCAAACCACACGGCGTGTTATCCCTACACACGGCGTGTACTTGAACTCTATCCCCCTACCCGAGTCTCCTTACACGGCTAACCCACACGGTCCTCTTAATCCTAGACTACATGGAATGTTCACTGAGGACATGGCGTGTACTAGATAAGGTTTCAACGACCCATGTTGTTAGTTACATGGCCGACTACATGGATCACCCTACACGGCGTGCTCCATGGGAACAAGTCGTGTACTTAGAGGCATTCTGCAACCCGTGTTGTTCGTGACACGACCGGGTACTTAAGTTACAAGGCACGACATGTGAAAACAGGACATGGCGTGTATAGTCGAAGTTTCATCCATATGTGTCATTTGTCACATGGGTAGACACAAGGTCTCTACAACACGGTGTGTACCAACCGTACACGGTGTGTTCCTGAAGATTTTTCACAACACCGTGTTTCTTCCCACACAGTCAGTGACATGATTTAAAAACTACAGGACATGTATTCATAAAGTACACGCTGTGTATTCTGGGTTTTTTCGGGAAATACCTCAGAAACTGCTTTGAAGCCAAGAAGACAGAGGAAACAAGAGTTAAGGTGTCAAATTCTGATCCATGAGGGCCCATACTCCCCATGAATCAAAGTTTTCCATCTCTTACACATCATATACAATGAAAACAAGCCAATGATCCACCATGTTCTGAATCATGAGACCCCATAACACCTCAAGAATCAAAATTTGGTGTTTATTTAAGAAAAGTACTATACAAACAAATTATCTATGAAACATAAGAGGTTCTATCAAAACATCTATCACAACAGCATGCATAATCTACACAACATATATCACAACAACATGAAATTTCTAATGCATCCTAGATGACATGAAAAAATACATGGCATGTGATTTCTAACAAGTTTCTATATGATGCATGAGATGAAATACCCTCATCTCATCGGGTAGAGAAAGAAATAGAACCGCAATAACAACAATGGTAACAACACAAAGCATGTGAATCACCCAATAGTTAAATCAAAACAACTGTAAAATTGCAAACCAGTAAAACTGCAATAAACGAGGTAGTATGGATTTTCCCTATACACGGGTTAGCTACTCTTGGGAACAAAATATTACAATGTACCTATTCTGTCATATCCTTAGCTATAGGCTCTAAACAGTAAGTCAAGATAAAATAATTCATTTGATACCACTTTGTAACATACCGGTTCCGGAAGCCACCCAGGGGCGCCCCGTAACCGGTTGGTCACGTGGCCTCAAGCGCATTTTCCCAAATGAAAAAGGCTACCGACTAGCAGTGAGGGCCTTGGGTGTTATAGTGGGGAAACTATTCTCTCATTGGCAGAGTACACAACGAAAATAAAAAACACATGAAATAGTGGAAGTAGTAAATATCCAACAACAGTAAACAACGGAAGAATAAAACAATAAACAACTAGAGCACATATATATATAAAATGATACATGATACATATGTCTAGGAAAGCATCCAAACAAGTCACAATGCTGAATACAGTACTAAACCAATGTATAATAGAAAAAAGATAAGCAACTCTTCAGCATCACAAGCCTCGGCTTGGTCCAATGCTCTCCTACTCCAATGCAAGTCAAGTACCTAAAGTGGAAGGGTGCTTGCCCTTATCTATAGCTGGAACAACGTAATCTATTTGGGCCCAAAAGAATGACCCAAATAGGGTGTGATACTATATCCCAGTAGGCAACCACCCAAAGATTTGTGCCTAACAGTCAGTGAGAATATGGCTGGTAATAATACAGTAAACAGTAAATTGTAATAGTAAACAGGATGATACACAATAGTAAACAACCCACAGTCAACAAGAAGTGGTGAAGCAAACAGCTAACCACAAACATGAATCCATCTAGGAAGTACTCACAACCATCCCCTCTAGTCCAATACAAGATGTTCCAACAACCCTATGGCTAGTACACTCAGCCTAACCCCTCTGGTTTGGTCATACGAAATTATAAGACTCTCTGAGGAAGCACACTCATTCAATTCCACTTATAGTATATGGTAGTAAGGGAATATCTGAGGATGATCACAAGGTCAATTCCTGTTATATCACAAAGTCTAGGGACTCTATGAGGAAGCTCACTTAGTCAATTCTACCTATATCCAAGAGTGATTTAAGGAAATTCAAACCAACAAAGACTATCTAAGGAAGATCACTTGGTCTATCCCATTATAGTCTATAAAGCTCATGAATCTCTAAGGAAGCTCACTCGGTCTATCCCCCTGTACTCTATAATATCCAAGACTCTTTAGGAATCTTACTCAGTCTATCCCCGATAGTCTATAATGTCCGAGACTCTCTGAGGAAGCTCAATTGGTCTATCCCCTTATAGTCTAAAGCACTAGGTTCTCACGGCCCCATGCCAGTCAGTGCATAATAATGTTATGAGGACAAAGTAAACCTATAAAGATACTTGGATAACCAGTCCACAACATAAAAATCATTTCAGGAAACAACAATACAACCTACGATCACAAGGCATGGAAAACAGGTATATCGACAAATAGGCTGAACTAGACCAAAAGGTCGTAAACAATACAAGGCAGGGTGAATCATCCAAGCACAACAATTATCCTCATACATCACCAAATTACCTCTACATAAGCATACAGACAAGGAATGAAAACAACAGGGGTAAAACAAGAAACACAAAATACCCCATTCAAGGGTATTGGTAGAATTTTCACATAAAACTCAAGGACTTTGAATAGAATGGCAGAAACCACCTACCTTGATACTAGGTGATCGATATACATGAACCACGAGGATTTAATCTCATTATAACATCGTACATCTACGTAAATGCATACGATGTTCTACCCACGATTACTTGAAAAAGAGGAGGAATTGGAAAAAATGCTCTAGAAGAAGGAATAGCTTACCACTGCAGTTCCAATGCTATCGACGATGGTCGATTCGGAGAACACACAGTGGCCCGGGGGCTCAAAGAAGACTCGCGGCTGTATGGAATGCTCTCAGTAAAAGAAGTTGGAGAAGAATACAGTTCTGGGGTAAAGACATGAACCCAGTCCGTTTAATGAAAAAAAGCACATTGCGTATACTTTTGGAGTGCACGGTGTGTACTAGGCTTTTCTGTACTCCGAATTAAAAGGCCACCATGTCACCCCTACATGGCCGTGTTTGAGGCTCGTACATGACCAGCACATGACCTTGTGTGGAAAGGTAGTACATGGCGTGTACTCATAAAGTTCACAGTGTGTACTTCAAAAATTTCGAAAAACTCCTCTTTTCTCAAAAACTCCAGAAAAAGGAAGTACATACTTGAAAATAAGATATGGGTTCTTACAATGTACGTTGGAACCCTCCAACCAATGGTTTAAAACTCAACGTTGATAGATCATTCAACCAAGGTATCATATATATGGGATGGGTGGAATCATTCATAATCCTATGGGATTAGGTATTTTAATCTTCATCACTATTTAGTGATATGGGGACTCCCTCATAATAGAAGAAAATACTCTGCTTAATGGTTTGGAAATATTCCACTCCAAAGGTATTGTGCTAACCTTAGTTGAAACTAATTCGACCATTATTTATAATTTACATCCATTCCACTCCTCCACTCCATATTCTATCTTCTATATAATATTATGATACAAAATTATTATATAATTTTAGATGATACTGCTTCATACATAGCTTGGTGGGAATATGGTATCTAACTTTCTATCATCATTGGATTCATAGCGCACCATCGTTTCTCTAATTATCATTACTGGGTACCTTAAACAATGAGTGTCTGATAATATAAGGGAATACACCATCAAGTTACATTACATTAGTACCCATTGAACTAACATTATAATTGTATTTATTTTAATAATAATATTTTAGAAAACCATGTTATTGTACTGCATTGTTTCACATTCCAATGATAAATAATCATTTTAGATAAATCCAAAAAAATAACCCTAATATAATATTGACATTATGAGTTCAAAAACAATATTATTTTCCTCATGAAATATTTATATAAATGGTATAAATTAATCATAATTTTTATGAACATAATATCAAATAAAAAACATTTATTAAGAAATCATGTTCTTGAGGATTAAAATAATTTTACTAAAAAATTAGTACTTATTTTTTATGAATTAAAAAATAGATTTTCCTTAATTAAAACCATTATGTATTTTTTTATGTTTTTATTACATACCTTCCTACTAAATTAATGGTTATATTATAGTATTTTACAACATCCTAGATCATATAGACTTGTGGTTTCATATAAATCACCCTACATATACCTTGAAATTTTATATAAACTAAAAAATTCGTTTATATCAAGATTTTACATTATGGGTGGGATAAATATTATATACCCCTTGATGCAAAAGTAGGTCTCATTTAACAAATTAGTTATGGTTTTTTGGGTTATTAGTTCATTGATTAAAATATTTCCTAAACACTGGTCCATTAGGGAAAGATCATGATTTCAAATATAATGATGTCATAACCTAGGGAATGTAATTACCTCTAAGACATTATGAATTTCATTACTATGGAAATAGTTATCAATATCCATTATATCTATTTGTTTTCATTTTTATTCATGATTGTATTATAATTTCAGTTTCATTATATTATGATTTTTTTATTTTCTTCTATTTCTGTATTATTTTTTCTCCTTTTATGATCACTTAGGTTCTTCTATTGTTATTACTTATATTTACACATAATGGTTGTTTGATCTCACTACATATAATTTTACCATATCCCCATGTTATGAAGAAATGTATTACCCAAGATATAACCAATAAGATATATATTTTTCATAATTTCATGGAGATGTTGATGTAATTTTATAAATTATGTATTTTCTTATAGCAAAATAAAAATTCTCTTAGTTCAAAAATACATGGGATTTATTAGTTCATCAATTACCCTTATTCCCTAAATCTCCACACATTAATCGTCTTTGGAATGTATTTAGTTGAATATTTTCTTTATATCAAGTATTTATGGGATATTTTTTTCGGATAATATACAGTTGGTATTAAGTCCTTTACCTAAATTATGTACTTATCATCATCAAATTATGAGATCCTATTCATGGGATGATAAAATGGGTATTCGAATAGGTTTTATATTACTTTATAGAAAATGATTTTTGTTAAGTATAATTTAAGGGATACTAAATTATGGTTGAACATATTTTAATTAATTCAAGAGTAATAAATTTATTACAAGAAGGTCGAGGCCAAGAATGAAACATCATCTTGGAGGCCTATAATAGTGAATCACAGGGGAATATTTCCAAGAAATACCACCACATATGTGTGGATGATAACCCGTTCTAGAAAAAAAAATTGGTTGTCGTAGGATTCCCAAGATACAAGAAACTCTTCAAACATATTCCATTATTGCCAAGTGTGGTTGATGGAAACTCAAGAATCCAAAAAATCATTTCACTTTCAGATGAGGTAAATGATTGAAAATGGATCCTGAAACATCTATTATATAAAATCATGGATAAATGTTGATCTATTTTGACTACACCTCGGTTGATGTGGTGAGAATGACACAATTCAATAACTTTCAACATAGATTAATCCCCCTCCACCAGAGAATCCCCCTTTCCATATCTGTCACTGAAAGAATGCACCGCTAATCCTTGATGGTCATGAACACCACCACCACAACCCCCATACATGAAGCCTGCAAAATAAGAACCAACCATTTTGATATTAGCGACACTGCTTAGAGGCTCCCATATCACACTTATACCATTTCCTCTTAGGTGGTGAGAATGGTAGACTAAACATTTTCCATCCATGAAAATTATCACTGAGGATGAACACTCCCAATGATTAATAATAGGTTCTAAATTAATAATTAGTATTATTTTTTGAACATCATACCCAAACCATGATTTAAGATACCATCATTATGTTTTTTATTCCTTGAACTCAATATTATCCAACAACCAAGTTCTATTAGGGCCACCCTTACTTTACATTCAAGAACAGAAATTCCTGCCTCTAAAAACCAAGTGTGTAAAAAATCATGATTAAAGAAGAATTAATACAACCCTAAGATATCATCCATGAGATTCCAATAAAATAGTTTCACATTCCCTCTCTACGAAAAGATGACTAGAAGTTTCATCCTTTTGATCTTTGCAGTACAAGCACATAGAATCCATGAAAATCAATTTTCTCTTAACCTAATAATTTTTAGAAATCAAGCATATATGAAGGTTTCAAACAATGAAATTTAACATTGTTGTAATTTCATTCTAATAGATAACTATGCCCCACTCATCATGTTCGACCATCACATGACGTATTTTGATGTATGATTTCAATGAGAAATATCCTGACATTATAACATTGAAAACCAGTTTGTCTTGTTCTGAACTTATTAAAATGTTGTTAAAGATAATAGGGTGATGAATAACAAGGGTGGAACACATGAATGACTCAAACATTCTTTCATGCATAAGGAAGATATTATGAACCAAGAAACCTGGAAATCAGAGAACCGAACCCACCTAATTATCCCTCTAATACATAAATTGTCTACAACCAATGATCCGTGTAGAGTTTTCCCTCAAAACATATTTATAGAGTGATATCGTCATCGAAATTTGAAATCACTCCCTATCTTTTATAGGACTTTCATTTAACAATTTTTTTAAATGAATTGGGTCCACAATGATTTTCCATCCACATAGTCCGAAGCTAGATTTCCTTGTATACTATGAATGGTGTCCTTTATAATCCTTAGATTAATTCCACCGTCTCCAATAATACTGACCATTCAATCCCACAAATCACAATGACATGATCCTTCATCATGTTAGTCCTAGATGAATCTCATTAAAATATTTTTAGTGTTTTGTAGAACTACCTTGGAGACATTGACAACTAAAGTCACATGCATGGGGATGGTAGATAAAACATAATTTACAAGAGTATTTAAACCCTATAAATATGTATAACTATTTTTTCAATTGTGGATGTGAGACTTGACTATATCAATTAGTACATAAAAGTGTTGAGTTCATGTTTTTATAGGAGAGAAGTCTCCCCATGTATACTCCATGGGAAATGATTTTTTATACATGCCTAGGCCCTCTTCAATATTTTTACATCATTCAACTAATACCCTTGTAGATATGAAAAAAAATTACTCCTTATTGTAATATTTTCCTCTATATATGAACTACTTACCAATGTATTGGTTCAATTCATAGAAATTTCTACTACTAACATTCAAGAATAAGACCATATCTTCCCTAAAAAATATTTGAGAAATGTGCATAGTCTTTAATCTGAAAAGGTAAGGCTAGATGATTCTATTTAGATATTTTTTTATCCATGTTCCTTCTGAGGGTGTCTAACACCATGGTAAAGAGACTAGGAGAAGGAGGGTGTCCTTGGGCGATGCCCTGAGTTGATTTAAAAAACCCTCATTTATTACCAACGAAAGATTCTAACATCTTGGGAGAGATGAAGGATATAATGAAGATATACACTACCAAACCCAGTAATCACAAACTATTTAGAGTTGTGCTGATAAATACCCACTCTATAATTTCATAATACTTGTACATATAAATATTCCACATAATATTGGAAAATAATATTTTTTGTTGATATCTCTAACCATTTCATGGACCAAGCCAATGGATGCCTGAGTAGACATTCCCTTGATAAAGTATTGCTCTTTCTCTAAGATCTATTGAGGATAAAGAAGTGAAAGCCTTTTGTTGAAAATATTTTCCATGACCATGTATGGAAAAAATAACATGATTATTTTCCTAAAATGGTTATGGGAGGATTGATATTTCACCGTTAGGATGGGAATTAAGGTGGATGTCTAAGCCACTAGAGGTAAACTCCCCAATCTAAAAAAATAATTAATGGAAGATTTTAGATCATTCATTACCAAGTCCTAAAATGAAATGTAAAATGATCATGGGAATCCATCAGGACCTAGATATCTTTTAGGATTCAAATAATGGATCGTTTTCCAAATCCCATGCTCCACCAGAATGACCTTGAAAAATTTATTTCTCTCATTAGATAAAACATGAGAAATTTAATTGAATAAGATTGTTTGATCACTTTGATAGCCTCTCTGCAAATTGGGGTTAGGATCACCTAAATTATATTTGATGTAATGAGTAGCCATACCACCCATAATCTCCACATCATGCATGAAAGAGAAGTCCTATAGTTGCATTTTATGAGCTATAATGTTCCTTTTCACTACAATAAATTCATGAAAGAAGGCCATATTTTTATCTCCTTCCCTGAAATAGTGTTCTCTTGAGTAATACTTTGATGTTCCAAACGGATTACCACCAGCAAGTTATTCATGTCCACTAGAGTAAAAAAACATGACTACCTTTGATATCCCAATCAAACTAAAAAATATAGGGATAGAGTCTCATGGAATTTTGTGTGAAATTATGGTAAATGAAATAAGATTCCATTGCCTTTGTGTCAATAATGTGGGAATAATCACCTTAGGTCTTTCATTAAATGAATGTGAATTTTCTATAGGTTTAGAAACGATGGTCACAAATCCCATGGGTTAAGGGGGAAGATATAATATAGAAAAATTAATTTCATTAATTGTAATTAAATTGGGTAATATAATAAAGAATTCACTAAACTATTGGGAAATATGGATTATAGTCATCCAAATCCTCACAGACCATCAGATCAAGTAAATCCTACACAATAATGACTATTAAAAAAGATATTGATTATTCACTCTTGATTTTATAATGCCTTGTGAAATATAATATCTAAAATATATTATATATTTATTTATAATTAAAATCATATGGTGGTATAATTATTATTGAATCTTATTTGAGACTTCTGGAAAGGTACTTGTTACAGATCTAGTTTTCCCCTTAATTTTATATGGTATTAAAAATGGATTAAATATTTTAGAATAGTAATTATATAAATTTTTAGATTTGGGAATCATATTACATTTCCCTTATCATTCCATGGTCATATATCCATTTTTACTGTGGACCTATTGTTGAAATTGCTTTTACCATAATGGTCTTGACACAAACACATGAGTTTCTTAGTACAAAACCAGTATGTTTTGTATCTCATTATATATAAAACCTTGTATATTATCTATCATGTGGGTGCACTAAATTTCATTCCTTAGAAAAAATGAAATAAAACCAATGAGGATGAAATTTATTTAAGGGGTGTGGGAGTGAATGCAACTCCTCTAGATCTCATTTTTTTCCTATAAAACCCTAATATATGTAATATCTTATTTCACATGAAAAACTAAACCAAAATGAGTCAAATGAAGTTATTTAGTCATAAAAATATAAAATTAAAATTATTAGTAAAAATATTTTCATTATACTTATGAAATATATTTTAAATAAAAATAATGGTCAATAATAATACTATAGCATTAAATAAAATTCAATTAGTGCGGGTAAATAATTAATAATAATATTTTATGCATAAAAATGAACATTTACAAAAAATATTCTATGGGGTAGAATATATATATTATAGATAAATAATATTTCTTAAATCAATAATACATTAAAACCAATTTTGTTTGTAATTGATTGGAAATAACAATGAATAGTTATTATTATTTAAAAAAATCCTATGGAAACAGATTTCATTATATTTATATGATTTTATTGAATAGTTAAATTCTAAAAATTTATAATTTGAATTTTAAAAAATAAAATTTCTTTTTTGTTTCGGAATATACATATTAGATTAAGATGAATTTTTTATTTTTTGAGGAATAGTATATTTTTTAGTGAATAGTGAAAATATAAATTTCTCTAAAAACTATACTTTTTATCAAAACACAAGAATGAATTAAATATTTATAAAACTATTAATATACTAATATTAAAATTTATAATTAAAAACAAATTAATTAAAAATATTATGGTCAATTTATTAAACCAATGTATAATGTTTGAGAAACTTATGTAATATTTTAATCTAAAAATTCTTTTTATTAGATTATTTTCAAAATCAATACTAATCGCTTATAGAAATTAAATCTATAAAAATGGATTTCATATTTATATCAACGTGATCATATTATATAATAAGTTAAATTGATTTTTTTTTTAAAAAAAAAATTATTTCGAGGATTAATAATAATGAACATGGTAGTGGAAAAACTGATATTTTAAAAGAATTAATTTAATAATATTATGTAGTGTTATTCTAATTTAATAGATTATGGCCATAAAAATTGTGTACATGAAATAAATATTAAACCCACATATAAATATATATTATCACTCATTAAATTGGTAATAAGTATTAAATATGATTAAGTTCACTTATTGATTAAGACAACATTTTCCTTCAAATTAGTTTCTCTTTATAATAAATGTTTTAATATAAAAAGTCATTTATGAATTATATATAAATTAATTAGATTTTAAGGATCCTTAATTTAGTTTTAGAACACTAAAATTTGGTTTCAAGGATACCTTATATTTTTTATAAAATATAAACTACTAGGTTAAATATTAGTTACAAAAGGTAGAATCCCAAATGGAAATAGTAAATGGTATTCAAAAAGTGCCTTTTTATTCTCTTGTAATTGTGGAAACTTGAACCCCATCCTTAAACAAACATTAACATTAATTGAATCTTGAAACATTAAAATATTTTACCTCCTAGAATAATCAATCATGTTTATTACCCTCTTGTCTCAATTATTTACCCCAAGGCCTTCATTTCCATGGAGACTTTGAAGAGAATGACTACGATACCAATGTGAGGATAACATAATCCATATATATTTTTTCTTATTAATTACCATTAATTTATATCCTAACCATACTTATAATATGAAAAAAGTGTCATTGAAAGACTCAAGTGTTATAAAATTAATTGAATGCCAATTTTTTCATTTCCATCAACTTATTAAAAAAATTATGTTAGTCATTCATTGTGAGGACAACCCCATCCAAAATGTAACATTTTTCATTTTAATACTCATTTTTTATATTTATCCAAAACACATAAAATATGATTTATAAAAATAAAAAATGAAAAATTCTATCATTATTCTTTTGTAATAATGATATTATAATATTCTTTTACCATACTCATCCTTTGGGATATAACATCTTCATATTTGGGTTGGTTTAACCACATACTTGAACAATGCTACAAAACACTATCATAGATTACAATGGGAACCTAAATACTAATTTTATTATTTATTAATTAGTAAAGAAATATTTTATTATTATTCTGTATTGTTTTTATTTGGTATTTTACTTAATATTAAAATAACATTTTTGATCACTAAATCTATAAAAATAAGCTAACACCCATTAAATTTTCACACAACCGTAAGAAAAAATAATAATAAATTTATATCATATTATAATAAATGGCCTATATTACAAGAAATATTAAAAATTATTTGACTAATAATATATATATAAATTAATTTGATTATTCATAAAGTTATGTTCTTACACAGAATAAATCTGGGATAAGGTGAGAGTTTCATTTTATAAATTTTCACTCCATGTGACTTATATCATATTTTAGAAAGTGTTTTCTATGGAATTATTTATCCTCTAGCCGTTTAGTATTATATATAATTATTCTAAAATTATTAATGATATTTATTATTTCATTTGAAATAATATTCTTCATGGGGGTTCCATTCAAATAATCTTATTGTTGTAAGGGTTTCATTGACTCATGTTATGATACATTAGGCCAAATTCATTCTTACCTGAGTATACATTTCATTCAATATTTGATCCTATATTTCCAATATTTTATATGTTATTATATTTTATGTTCTCTCTGTTGAAATTACTTCTCTTCATCAATGAAAAATTATTTGGTAAACTTTTATCTAAAATAAAAGTATAATATTGGTAATAGTAACTCTCATTCTTATAGAGGATATGTTTCATACATTTCCATATTTCCCATCACACCAACTATCTCTTATAATTTTTTGTATGATAATATGGACTAAAATCATTTAACTTAATTAATTACTTTGACCTGTTTAAAAATAAAAAATAAAATCCTTTTTTATATTGTTAGATTTCAACAAATGGTATTTCAAAATATTAATAATTTTTTCCAACCTCTCAAAAATTAAATATTTTATCATATAAACTAAATTTATTTGTAAAAACCTTATACATTTTTAATGATCCATGAAGGATGTTTCTTTATCAAAATTAAAATTTTTAAATGGTTTCAATCATTATTTTTAAAATTACTTTTTAATGTGACCCATAACTTATTCTTCTTACGATAATGTTAAAAATTCTTTCTCTAATATATTTTCAAAAAATTATTCAAAAATATATTTATTCCCTATCAAACATAATCTCTACCTTCTCATGGGTTCTGAAAGAAATTATTTTTCTCCTATTTTTATAAGATATTTATTATAATTTTTTTCAAAATATCATATATATTTTCTATTTCCCAAGTGATTTTTCTAGAACTCTTTAATGTTTTTCTAATCTAAGTCATTTTCTATTGAAATATATTTTGATTGATTGAGGATATTATTAAAATGCTACTACAAAACTTCTTTCTCTAGAATAATTATTTAACACTCTTGTAAATTAATGATATTATCCATCGCTATATTTTCCTTGAATAACAATCCAATAAAAATAAGAAGAAAATTTTTTCCAATGCCAAAACATTGTGAATGCTCTATTTTCAACTTCTTATTAATGGTTTTTAACCTAGATTATATACTTATCCATATAACCATACTAGAATACAGTGTTAATTATGGGGATTTTTTCAAAAAATCTATTTTATTTTTTGATTGGGGAACAATTAAAAAACCATATTTTTTTATTCTAATAAATATTTATAATTATTACTTGAGAAATTTGACTATGTATTGTTTAAACATCAAATTTCATTGTTCAATTTAGTTATGATCATGATATCCCTTTTATTTAAATATATAAGAGTGTGGGTATTCCATATTTTATTATTCCAATACGGAAGATTATTTTCATGTTGACATTGTATTATTTAAGAATCCACATTGTTTCTCGAGATGTTTTATAACAATGTTATCCTTTTTATTAACATGGAGAAAATTACTGAAACTCCATATGTTGTTATTCTATTATAGAATATTAATGGAAAATTACATGATGAATGTTTTTTCATTTTATCATTTGATGAATTTGTTTGAATTAATCATGTGAAAGGTGGGGGAAATTTTATATAGCCCCTCAATGCACTAATAAGTCTAACATGTAAAAATTTATTAGGTATTTTTGAATATACCTACTCAAAGTAAAAAAAATTAAACACAAGGCCTTGATTCTAAGATCATGACATCCAGGATAATGATGTATTGGATTAGGTAATGGAATTAACTATAAAAAATTGTACATTTTATCACTATGGGACCAGTTATAGATATCAATGATATCTATTTATTTTCAATGTTATATATGGATTTATTATGTTTTATGTTTCATTCTATTATGGAATTATTTAGTATTATTCAGTCCTATCATAATACTTATACTCTGCATATTCCCACATATGACCTTCTATTTTTATCACTTAAGATTACCCTTGTTGAGAATTAGATATTTTTAATTATTATGTTTCAATTTACAGTGGCTCTAAAGAAAATTTTTATACATTATATATATAATAAGAAATAATGTGTGGAGAATTAGTGGGTGATGTTGATGACTTCATATGGATTGAGTAGATTCTTTTAAAAGAAAAAATATCATTTATTTGAGAATTAAATGATATTTATTATTTTATGATTTGAAAAAATTATTTAAATAAAAAACCCCATTAGAATTATGAATGTATTTAATTCGTAATTTTATTAATTTCATGTAATTATTTAATAGTTATATTGATAAATCTAAAGTTTTCATCAAATAAAATATGTAATATATGTGTTTATGAGCATTATATTTCAAGAGATTGGTTCTAGTTCATTATTATCTAAGAAAATTGTTGTTTCGTGATAATAATTGATATTTAAATATTGAGAAGTACCACCTTTCAATGATATTAATATCGAAATATGTGAGACTTTACTTATATAATCATGAGTTATGCCTCATCTATCATGCTTACCCACTCAATTATAACCTTAGTTTTCACTAATGGAAATGAAGCCTTTCCCAACGGTTCTGCAAATCATAGGGAAGTAAGCCATTGGGAAAGATTTTCCCAACGGTTTACTGTGAACCATTGGTATAGAGTGGGGGAAAGCTAACCTATCCCAATAGTTCTGGAAAACCGTTGGGATAGTTTTTTCCAATGGTTTGGCATGAACTGTTGGGAAATCCAAAGGATTCTCCTATCCCAACAGTTCTCCCAAACCATTGGGATAGTTTTTCCCAATGTTGTTTACCGACGTTTCAATGAACCGTTGAAAAAATAAGCATCAAAGATGCTATGCCAACGGTTTGAAACCGTTGGCATAGCATATGCTGTGAAAATTGCACAGTAATCTGCAATTTGTACAGAAGGTCTGCAATTTGGACAGTAGGGCTCATTTTCTGCATTCCCTCCCATTTTCAATCCAATTATTGTACCTGCAATAAAATAACACATACATATACAATTATTGTACCTATAATAGACAACTAACACATACATATAGAGAACAAATTCATACACATTTAACATATAATGCATCCTGAAACTATACACATCCCTAATTAAATTATAATTCATAACGTAATTATAAACATACATAATTCATTTAGAATTAAATTTAAAATTTAGATGACAATTATATGTGGAATCCGGATGTCAATTCATAATTTGATCGGTTTTTTGTATACCATATATTTTTACCTGAAATGACGTCCATTTTAAACAAAATTCATACACTTGGAGTGATACCAGCCACACTACGCCTCGGATTGAGTTGGGGTTTACTTGTACACATCACATATGACCCATGGATCATTGTTATAAAGTATCGACACAATCTGAATGCGTTTGGTCGGTTTTCTATATGCCAGTTGATGTTTTTCAATTAAAATGACGTCCTTTTGAAACAAATGATAGACACTTTGAGTGGTTCCGGCCACACCACATCTCATATTGAGGTGGGGTTGATTTATACACGTCACATATGACCCATGGATTGTTCTCCTAAAGTTTCAACGGAAACCGAATGCGTATGGTAAGTTTTCCGTATGTACTTAAAATTTTGTCCATTTTAAACAAAAGAGAGACACTTAGACTGATTCTGGCCACACCGTGACTCAGATTAAGGTGGGGTTGACTCGTAAATGTCACATATGACCCATGGATCATTTTAATAAAGCATCAACACATTTAAAATATGTTTGGTCGATTTTGCGTATGTCGGTTGTTCTTTTCACTTATAATCTTGCCCATTTTAAAAAAAAGAGACATAGTTAGAGTAGTGTTGGACACACCGTGCATCGGAATGAGGCGAGTTTGACTCGTACACCTCACATATGACCCATGGATCGTTGTGCTAAAGTATCGACACAATACAAATGTTTTTGGTCGGTTTTCCGTATGCTAGTTTAAGTTTTTCACTTAAAATGACGTCCTTTTGAAACAAAAGACAGACACTTTGAGTGGTGGCGGCCACACCGCGCCTTGGATTGAGTCGAGGTTGACTTGTACATGTCACATATGACCCGTGGATCGTTGTGATAAAGTATCGACACAATCTGAATGCGTTTGGTCGGTTTTCCATATGTACTTAAAATGTTGTCCATTTTAAACAAACGAGAGACACTTAGAGTTATCCCAGCCACACTGTGCCTTGAATTAAGCCTAGGTTGACTCGTACATGTCACATATGACCCATGGATCATTGGCCTAAAGCATCAACACAATCTGAATGCGTTTGGTCGGTTTTTCGTATGTCAGTTGTTCTTTTCACTTATAATCATGTCCATTTTAAACAAAAGAGAGACACTGTGAATGGTGTCGGCTACACCGTGCCTCGGATTGAGGCGGGGTTGACTCGTACACATCACATATGACCCATGGATTGTTTTCCTAAATCATAAACACATTTCTAATGTGTTTGGTCGGTTTTTCGTATTCCATTTGATCTTTTCACTTATAATCCTGTCTATTTTAAACAAAAGAGAGACACTATGAATAATGTCGGCCACACCACACCTCGGATTGAGGTGGGGTTGACTTTTACACGTCACATATGACCCATGGATCGTTATTCAAAATTATCAACACAATTCGAATCCGTTTGGTCGATTTTCCGTATGTACTTAAAATGTTGTCCATTTTAAACAAAAGATAGACACTTAGAGTGATTACGGCCACACCGTGCCTTAGATTAAGTCGTGGTTGACTCGTACACGTCAAATATGACCCATGGATCGTTTTCCTAAAGAATCAACACATTTAGAATGTGTTTAGTCGGTTTTTCATATGTCAGTTGTTCTTTTCACTTATAATCTTGTCCATTTTAAACAAAATACATACACAAGGAGTGATCCCACCACACCGTGCCTCAAATTGAGGTGAGGTTAACTCGCACACGTCACAAATGACCCATCTATCGTTGTCCTAAAGTATCAACATATTCCGAAAGAGTTTTCTCGGTTTTCCGTAGGCCAGTTGATGTTTTTCAATTAAAATGACGTCCTTTTGAACCAAAAGACAGACACTTTGAGTGGCGCTGGCCACACTGCATCTCAGATTGTGTTAGGGCTAATTTTTACACGTCACATATGACCCATGGATCGTTCTCCTAAAGTTTCAACGGAAACCGAATGCGTTTGGTCAGTTTTCTGTATGTACTTAAAATGGTGTCCATTAAAAACAAAAGAGAGACACTTATACTGATCTTAGCCACACCGTGACTCGGATTGATCCCGGGTTGGCTCGTACAAGTCACATATAACCCATGGATCGTTCTCCTAAAGTTCCAACTGAAACTGAATGCGTTTGGTCAGTTTTCCGTATTTACTAAAAATGTTGTCCATTTTAAACAAAAGAGAACCACTTAGAGTGATTCCAACCACACTGTGCCTCAGATTAAGGCAGGGTTGAATCATACATGTCACATATGACCCATGGATCATTGTCCTAATGCATAAACACATTTAAAATATGTTTGGTGGCTTTGCGTATGTCAGTTGTTCTTTTCACTTATAATCCTGTCCATTTTAAACAAAAGAGAGACACTGTGAATGGTGTCGGCCACACCGTGCCTCGTATTGAGGAGAGGTTAACTCGTACACATCACATATGACCCATGGATCATTGTGCTAAAGTATCGACACAATACGAATGCGTTTGGTCGGTTTTTTGTATGCCAGTTGATGTTTTCCAATTAAAATGATGTCTTTTTGAAACAAAAGACAGACACTTTGAGTGGTTCCGGTCACACCGCATCTCAGATTGAGGTAGGGTTGATTCGTACACGTCACATATGACCCATGAATCATTCTCCTAACGTTTCAACGGAAACCGAATGTGTTGTGTCAGTTTACAGTATGTACTTAAAATGGTGTCCATTTTAAACAAATGACATACACTTTTAGTGGTGGCGGCCACACTACGCCTCAGATTAAGGCAGGGTTGACTCATACACATCACATATGACCCATGGATCATTGTGCTAAAGTATTGACACAATCCAAATGAATTTGGTCAGTTTTCCGTATGCCAGTTGATGTTTTTTACTTAAAATGACATCATTTTGAAACAAAAGAAAGACACTTTGAGTGGTGGTGGCCACATCGCACCTTGTATTGAGACGGGGATCACTCATATGCGTCACATATGACCCATGGATCGTTGTCCTAAAGTATCGACACAATCCGAATGCGTTTGGCCAGTTTTATGTATGCCAGTTGATGTTTTTCAATTAAAATGATGTCCTTTTGAAACAAAAGGTAGACACTTTGAGTGGTTCCGGCCACACTACATCTCAGATTGAGGCGGGGTTGATTCGTACAGATCATATATGACCCATGAATCGTTCTCCTAAATTTTCAACGGAAACCAAATGTGTTTGGTCGGTTTTGCGTATTTACTTAAAATGGTGTTCATTTTAAACAAAAGATAGACACTTTGAGTGGTGGCGGCCATGCCGCGCCTCAGATTACGACAGTGTTGACTCGTACATGTTCCATATAACCCATGGATAGTTTTTCTAAAGTATAGACAAAATATGAATGCGTTTGGTAGGTTTTCCGTATGCTAGTTGATGTTTTTCACTTAAAAGGACATCCTTTTGAAACAAAAGACAGACACTTTGAGTGGTGGAGGCCACATCTAGCCTCAGATTGAGGCGGTCTTAACTCGTACACGTCACATATGACCCATGGATCGTTGTGCTAAAGTATCGACACAATCCGAATTTGTTTGCTCGGTTTTCCGTATGCCAGTTGATGTTTTTCAATTAAAATGACGTCCTTTTGAAACAAAAGGTAGACACTTCTAGTGGTTCCAGCCACACCGCATCTTAGATTGAGGAGGGGTTGATTCGTACACGTCACATATGACACATGAATCGTTCTCCTAAAGTTTCAACGGAAACTGAATGCGTTTGGTCGGTTTTCCATATGTACTTAAAATGTTGTCCATTTTAAACAAAAGAGAGACACTTTGAGTGATTACGGCCACACCGTACCTTAGATTAAGGCGGGGTTGACTCGTACACGTCACATATAACCCATGGATCGTTGTGCTAAAGTATCGACACAATCCGAATGCGTTTGGTCTATTTTCCGTATGCCAGTTGATGTTTTTCACTTAAAATGACATCCTTTTGAAACAAAAGACAGACACTTTGAGTGGTGGTGGCTACACCGCACCTCAGATTGAGGCGGGGTTGACTCCTACACGTCACATATGACCCATGGATTTTTGTGCTAAAGTATCGAAACAATCCAAATGCATTGGTTGGTTTTCCGTATACCAGTTGATGTTTTTCAATTAAAATGACTTCCTTTTGAAACAAAAGGTAGACACTTTGAGTGGTGTCAGCCACACCACATCTCATATTGAGGCGGGGTTGATTTTTACACATCACATATGACCCCTGAATCGTTCTCCTAAAGTTTCAACGGAAACCGAATGCGTTTGGTCAGTTTTCTGTATGTCAGTTGATGTTTTTCAATTAGAATGACGTCCTTTTGAAACAGAAGACAGACACTTTGAGTGGTGCTAGTCACACCACGTCTCATATTGAGGCGGGGTTGATTCGTACACGTCACATATGACCCATGGATCATTCTACTAAAGATTCAATAGAAACCGAATGCATTTGGTCGGTTTTCCGTATGTACTTAAAATGTTGTTCATTTTATGAGAATCCTCATGTGTCTATTAGTGGAATGGTATTTACTTAAAATATTGTGGACATTCATATAAAATATTTTTATATCATTCTTAGTATGGATTAGATTTTAGTTTATCATTCTATGAAACATTTCTAAGCTCAAAATGTCATGCCCAATGAATAAATCTCTTTTATAACATACCAAGAATCTATGATATTGATTAGATGTGTAAATGTGAATTACATTGATTATCATGATGAAAATAAATAAAATATATATTATATATTTTCTAGTATTAAATGAAATCAAGGAGGGTGGGGGGGCTGTCCGGTGGGGCTGTCCGGGGGGCTGTCCGGTGGGTGTTCGGGGGACTGTCCGGGGAACAAGGAGGAGGGTGTGGGGTTGTGCGGGGGGTTGTCCGAGGGGTGTTCGGGGGGTTGTCCGGGGTGTAAGGAGGAGGGTGGGGGCTGTCTGGGGGGATGTCTGGGGGCCTGTCTGGGGGGTTGTCCGGGGGGTTGTCCGGGGTCCAGGGAGGAGGGTGGGGGGAGTGGGGCTGTCCGGGGGGGGGGGGCTATTCGGGGGGCTGTCCGGGGGATGTCCGGGGGGTGTTCAGGGGGTTGTCCGGGGTCCAAGGAAGAGGGAGGGGGGGCTAACTGGGGGGAAGTCTGGGGCGCTATCCGAGGTCTAGGGAGGAGGGTGGGGGGGATGTCCGGGGGACTGTTCAGGGGGTGTCTGGGGGCTGTCCTGGGGGTGTTCGGGGGGTTGTCCGGGGTCCAAGGAAGAGGGTTGGGGGCTGTCTGGGGGGCTGTCTGGGGGGGCTATCCGGGGGGTTGTCTGGGGTCCAGGGAAGAGGGGGAGGCTCTTAGGAGGGCTGTCCGGCGGCTGTCTGGGGGGGTGTCCGGGGTCCAGGAGGATGGTGGGGGTTGTCTGGGGTCCATGAAGGAGGGGGGTTCCCAAACACACAACCACTAAAAGACAACAACATCCATAAAAAAGATAATATATAAAAATAACTCAACTCCAATACTATACTACGAGTCTAGATGAAACCAACAACTAGAATAGATTAAATATCAAATCTCAATAATATTAGTAAAAAATATAATGGATCAATTTGTCCCACATCACCATCACCATCATCACCATCATCATCACCCTCATCCTCACCCTCCTCAACTACCTCCTCCTCGCCCTCACCCTCCTCCTCACCCTCACCACCCGCATCGCCCTCCTCCTCTCCCTCCTCTTCCGCATCAGACTCCTCGCCATCATCATTGTCAAGCTGGACATCGTCCTGAACACCACTAGAACTGCCACCTGGTGCACCATATATAGAACGTATCGACGACATATATTCATCCAAAGCGGGGATGGCCTCTGCTGGAAGTGTTGGATGTAGAACTTCAATAAATTTCATAAACACACTGTTTGCCCTAGCAGACTATTCTGCCGTCTCTATGGCCCTTTTCTCAGCCTGTTCTACCTGTGCCCTAATTTTCTGAAGCTCGGTGGCACTACATCTCGTACCTGAGGAGGGCCAATACCTCGTCGGGGCTATCCTAGGTCGGCAACGTACTCTTCCAGAATGCTCCTCTCCCAACAACTAATGTAAGTGATCTGTTGGCCCAAAATTGTCTGGTTCTTGGGAATCGAGGGCCTCTAAAGTAGCCTATTACAAATATAAATATATCATTAAGTTACAAAATAGATATTAAATTATAAATTCAACATATTAAAACTTACAATCTGCTGCTGAGTCGCTTCATTGACGACACTTCCATCATTTTTCCGTCTACTCGAGCAAAATAGTTTTGCTCGAGGCACACGTCCTTAAATATTGTGTATTTTCCTCTACAATGACATTGAAAACTAAATTTATATGAAAACTTTAGCAAACTATTAAATAATTGAGGAAGAAAAAGAAATTATAAGTCGTAAAGAAAACTTATAAACAATTGTCATACATGCTTCCTCTCATGATAAGGCATCATAGTGCATCCCACTGTGTGGAGGTATTTTTTTGCATCAATGTTCTTTTTATTTTTTTCCAGATGATTCCTAAATAAAATTAGAAAATGAAACAGATAGTATTAATGCAAAACATGAATGTTATTATTTAAATACCTCAAATGTTATTAATACCTTAAACTGGATACTCATCCAATGAGTAATCATCTGACGATACTGCTCTATAGGACAATCATCCACCACTTGCACCGCCTCTAACTCAGTGCCAACTCTAGAAACCCAGCCAATATACAACTCATTCATTTATGCTCTCCAAATATCACCTAAATCCTTTAGACATTCCGATCATGTACCCTCACCATCGGGAAACTTAAATCGAAGCTGACATCAAAATATTAATTCATATAAATACAAAAAAAAATCACGGAATTAAATAGAACATATTTTTTTACCCATATCTCTGCCCAACCTCTATCCTTGATCTCATGTGGAAAATGTATCCATGATAGCGGGCTGACGGGAATGAAGTTGGAGTATTTGTCAAGTGTCGCCAAAAAACTCTGACATTGCTGCCCGGTTTTCTCAACCATTTGGTTGTCTTCATTATAATCCACCATAACCTGTGTGCGGCAGTTCCCCACCGAACGCATGCGTGTATGCCCCCGACCATGCCTCCTGTCAGTAGATGTATCTGTCATGAAGGAAAAACAAATATTTCATCAAAACATGTTATAATGAAAATAAATATTGCTATAAAATTTTGTTAGGGTTCTATAAATATACTTGTTCCATTATAATAGTTGAGTGTCGTTGGATCCATAGAAACGGATGGAACAGCCTATGGTGGAATAGGAGTCGACGACGATGGAATATAGAAGCTCAGATAGACAGAAGTAGAAGGAAAAGAAGATGGGATAGTTGTCTGACTGGATGCTGACTCGAGAGTGAGAATCATCATGGGATGTGAAAATGATGGGCCAGAAGATGCAAAAGGTAGCGAGAACATGGGAGGACTAAATATCATGTGTGTCCCTAACGACACACCGGGATCAAAATGTGGAAAGGATGACATGTCAGTGGAAGGGGCAGGGTCTAGTCGGGTATGCGCAGCTGCTCGTCCATCTCTGGTATGAACCCTCCTCGTACCACCAGCCTGAGTACTAGGACCAGTACTAGGCTCCTCGTCGAATAACTGTCGACGTATAGGTGGATCCTACAAAAATGTTTAAAAACATTTAATCACATGACATTATATATTCTTTAAATATGTCAATTTTAAATAAAGTACTCACTACAGGAACTAATGATGGAATTCCCAACTCCGTCATTCGACGATTGTTCTCCATCATTTTTTCCTTCTTCTCTATTCAATTGGCTTCATTTCCTGCTTTTGAAAAAAAAAATGTAATTAATTAGAAAAAAGAAACTAATGTGCAACCCAAAAAACTAAATATATGAAGGAATAGGGGGATTAATTAGTAATTTAGTTGTCAATTGTTTTAGAAGAACTTGAATGGATTTAATAAATCATACAAGTTGTAATGTTCACCAAGTTAGAAATATTGTTTGACTCTGTTTGAATAGAGTTCAATTCCAAATTATAAAATGAAATTAAAATAAAACTACAACCAATAAACATTGAAAATTCACATAATGGTCAAGTCAGATATCAATTGTTTTAGAAGAGCTTCAGTGGATTTAATAAATCATACAAGTTGTAATGTTCACCAAGTTAGAAATATTGTTTGACTATGTTTGAATACAGTTCAATTTCAAATGAGAAAATGCAATTCAAATAAAACTGCAACTAATAAACATTGAAAAATCACATAATGGTCAAGTAACCTATCAATTGTTTTAGAATAGATTGAATGGATTTAATAAATCATACAAGTTGTAATGTTCACCAAGTTATAAATATTGTTTGACTATGTTTGAATACAGTTCAATTCCAAATTAGAAAATGCAATTCAAATAAAATTGCAACCAATAAACATTGAAAATTCACATAATGGTCATGTCAGCTATCAATTGTTTTAGAAGAGCTTGAATGGATTTAATAAATCATACAAGTTGTAATGTTCACCAAGTTAGAAATATTGTTTGACTATGTTTGAATACAGTTCAATTCCAAATTAGAAAATGCAATTCAAATAAAATTGAAACCAATAAACATGGAAAATTCACATAACGGTCAAGTCAGCTAAAACATATTTGTGATCAATACTAAATCAATTTGAATATTACCAACCTTAACAACCCAACTCAAGGTAAACCAAAATAATTGAGAACATGGATGAATGATTCTATATATTTTCAACCACAACTTCAGGTTCACAATCAACTCTGACAATTGATCAATTGGGGTCATCAAAAGAAATAAATGGATTGGTTGTATATGGCACTAGAGACAGTGTAAATTACATCATCACCATCATCAAAAATATGTATTGTAATTACTTCAACTATGTATCCAAATTCAGGTCGAAGTTGCTGTTTAACATAAAAAACTTGTTTAGCCATTGATGCCAACACATATGGTTCTTCAGTAGCAAGAGTATGAGTCATATTAATTACTCGAAATCCACAATTATCAATAAATGTGCCATGTCTCTTCATCGAATCAAACTCATGGCATTTGATCATTGTGACTCAACCATGAGAGTAATAATCCATTATTATTATTTTCTCAACAACTCCATAATAACCCACATTTTCAAATCGTGATATACTATCTGATGCACTGGCATAAAAATATATTGTGGTAGTAACCATAACACCATCATGTTGTGTTCTCATGTTCTTTGCTCGTTCAGTGACAATAAATTTGTACCCATTGATAACAATTGATTTACAGTCACGAACCACGGTATTAGGACCAAAAGCCAAATCTATTATTTCCTCAGAGACAGAGTCAGCATTCAAACTCAATAACTTCAATATAAATGACTATTAAAATTAATTAAATATTGATATAATTATTTTAAACATTAATTTTTTTACCTTCAATTTTAACCAAGCAGTGAACTCCTTGCTATGCAAAGTCTCTCTCCTTCTCAAAGATAAAGAACGATGCTTCCTATTTATCATTGTTTTATGTTCCCTGTAAATAAAAAATATGAATAGTTTAACAGATATATATGTAAGATATACATAATCAATTTAGTTACCTGATATAGTCATCGAAAAAATCACAGTTGAACAAAACATTGCGATGTGCCATCTCCCGCTCTTCATGGATTAAATTCTTCAATGTAAATGATCCAGGAATTCCTCCTGTTTGAGGAAGTGATTGAAAACTGGGTTCAATTTTCTCATACTGTTCTTCTTCATTTCTCATTGGTCTGTTCAATCTTGTTGTAAGACCAGACAAATACATCGAGCAGAAATCTATACATTCTTGAGCCAAGTAACTGTTCATGATAGAACCTTTGGGATGATTTCTGTTTAGGATATAAGACTTTAATGTGAACATATTTATTTTAGTTGGATACATCCAACGAATAGAAACAGGTCCTTCGAGAAGTATTTCAGTGGGAATATGGACAGTCAGATGCAGCAAGCATGTGAAAAATGATGGAGGAAATAAGCAAGCATGTGAAAAATGATGGAGGAAATATTTTCTCCAACTCACACAAAATTAATGGGGCATCTGTCAACATTTTTTTCAAGAAAGACTTGGAAAACTTATTAGCACAAAGATCTCCAAAAAAATCCACAAACAAATAACAGCCACCCTTAAATTATTGGACAAAAGATGATGGATTGCTATTGGAAGCAACTCATGCAGTAGAACGTGATAATCATGAGTCTTTAATGATTTTAGCTTCAACTCTCTTCTGTTGACCCATTTAGATATGTTGCTTGAATAGCCATCAGGAACTCTAATAGTCTCCAATACATCCAGAAATTGTTTTTTTGTAGGTGTCTTCACATAAGAAGCACATGGATGTTTCCATTTATTTTCACTGATACGCACAGGATGTAATTCTGGTCTGATGCCTCAATCCACCATGTCATGTCGAGATCGTAAATCATCTTTTATCTTCCCCTTGACATTTAGAAGAACTGAAAGCAATGTTTCACATATATTCTTTTCAATATGAATTACGTCTAAGGAATGATGTAACAAATAGGATGACCAATAAAGCAAATCAAAAAATAGACTCCTCTTCCTCCAATTGTAACAGGTTTCAGTGGAAACATTCTTTTTCTTTCTAGATTTCATTTGACCCTTCCCGAATGAAAAACTGAAATCATTCAATTCATTAAGCACGTCAGTTACAGACATACGCTGAGGTGGATCATCGGTCTCTATGGTATTATCAAATCTTCGACGATCCATCTATATGGATGATCCTTTGGCAATAATCATCGATATCCCATAAAACTGAAACTACATCGATGTTTCAGTCTTCTGGATCGTGTATTTTTCATCCAAACTAGACATGACAATTTTACCTTCTTGCTCCATCCAGAAATCATTGCATAAGCCATAAAATCATTGATCGTCCACATAAGCGCAACACACATCTGAAATATGTCTTTCAAACATGCATCGTATGTGCGCACACCCACATCCCAAATAAGTTTCAACTCTTTTAATAAAGGTTGCATGTAGACATCAATATCAATGCCGGGATCAGAAGGACCAGATATGAGTATACTCATGAAATTGAAAGGTTTTTTCATACACTACCATGGGGGAAGATTATAAATGTGTATAAAAACTGACCATGTGTTTTGCGAAGTAAGCATCTACCCAAATAGATTAAAACTGTCACATGAAAGACCAAACCTCACATTACGCACGTCAACTGCAAAATCAGGATGTCGAGCATCAAATATTTTCCATGAAAATTCATCTACAGGGTGAACCAACTCATCATTAGTCTTCTTTATCTCAGTATCATGTCATCTCATTTTTATTGATATGTCATCAGACATAAAAAGATTCTGGAGTCTGGGGATCAATGGAAAGTGCCACATTACTTTTTGTGGAACGTGGGATGGTGTTCCATCAGATTTTGACTTCCAGCGGAATGTGCCACATTTTATACAATCATTTCATTCAGCGGTTTCCTCCCAGAATAAACTGAAATCTTTCAGGAAAGCATGAATTTTGTTTCCTGAAAATCTAAGTTCCTCAACTAACTTCCATGACATATAGTGGTTTGAGGGAATATCTACATCATCTGGAAGTAAATCCTTCAAGAGGGTAAGAATGTAATCGATTTCTGTATTAGAAATACCATACATAGTTTTCCTATGAAACAATCAGATTAAAAATTCCAGCTTTTTCATTTTATTGCATTATCAATATACTAGAGTTGTGACAGCATCATTCAATTTTTTCTCCCTATTAATATCATCATTTTCACTAGATGCATCAGCTGTCCTCATATCGAAGTCTTTTTGAGTCAAAATCCTTTCTTTTTCGTGATGACGAATAAATGGAAACCGATCATTTAACAAATTCTCCATTCCAGTATTTTCATTTCGATCATCACCAATTTTAGATTTTATTTTCTCCCCATTTTGATTCCACACAAATTAGATTTCTTGAAAACCATTTTTGTTTATGTGGTACCTGACTTATTCACGACTCAACCAAGGTCTACCAACACAATTGTAACATGGGTAGTGTATGCGACCACTATCTGAAGCATTGTGAAATGAAAAATCTATAAAGCTCTCCAAATTGTTTTAGAAATCGCTTGAGATCCGATCGTTTTCATACATCAAACGTCTCTCCATTCTGTAAAAAGAATTTATATAAGTCATTTTGTCATAAACAATTCAATAGGATTGAACTTTAATAGAAAATACATTCAAGTAAATGATAAAGGAAGAAGTTTCTAGTCGATTTAGTGAACTACTAAAATAATGTAAAGAACAAGTACTCATAAATTAAATTAAAATTTATTTATATTAATTTTCATTAGGTCTATAAGAGGCACATGCCTCAGGTCCCATCATGTGTTATAGGCACCCCAAATCATTCACTCATGTTCAATAACTCATTATTGGCACCTCTATGGCCATACCTTTCATTGCCCAATTACTCCCCCAAGTCAAGCGCACCCCATGGGTGAATAAATTTTAGGCTTCTTCACTAATAGGTTGTTAATGGATTGTACAAGGATTTAATTTCATTAAGTATAGACAAAAACATTTATTTTTAAATTTGATATTAATAATAAAGTATGTCAATGATAACAACATTACTGAATTAAACTTGTGACTTATCTAACATTTTTATGGATGTGTTCACATGCCAGAATGGGTAGTGAAAATAACCCCACCCTCATAAAAGTGAGTATTGGACAATAAGTACACAGAATATACTTCATAAAATGAGAACCATATTTAATTGACCCTAATGTTATATTAGTACAGTCATCTTGGGGGAAATGGAATATATGATCCTGGTTAACTGATGAATTGAAAATCTCGTATTTCATATGTTGGACACTATCTAAGGTAATAAATCATGTGAGGATGGGTTTACATCATTCAATTTTTTACATGCTAGTGAAAATGAAGGCTTGAATTAATGACTTGAGTTCACTGACTAAATGAGGGTAGAGGTTGAATACATTGTGTAAACAGAATGATTAAATAAGGGTAGAGGTTGCATACACTGTGCATGGTGGGGGACTCTCAGCCGATTTAGAAACTAAAATAAATTCCCATCATAGGTAACAATAAAAAACATCACCATCAAAAGAAAATCAAAATAAAAAAGGACTAAAAACATCAAACATTTCAAGAATTTACTACTATGCAAGGCTTATCCACATGTTTAGTAGTAATTATATGTCTTAATCATGAACCACCTCTACAGCTCCAAGTTTTCACCAATGACAATAAGGTAAATATCTCAAAATATCTTTAAAACAACTCATTAATAGTCTTAAAACGTAAATATAATCTTGAACCAACCATGGAATCTCTTTTACAACACATTCTCACACACCAGTTATATCATGTGTTACTAAATACCAAACATAGTCACATAGTGTACTATAACAAATTACATTACACAAGCCTTATTAAAAAAATCATTTTAATAAAACACTTCCCTCGAGACATTTTAAAGAAAACATTCATAAAAACTTTGATAAAAATTATTAAACACATATAAATAAGTTTCCAAGTAACAATTAATTACATGATGGAAAAGAAGCATAAAAACACATTCATAGAAAATCTTGAATACAACGGCAATGAATTTGATATGCTTCTTATTCTATGGAGGGTTATGGATTTAATTAATTAAATGGATTGGAATGGATAAAGTCTAGATTAAATCAAAACACAAAAAATTATATACACATCAAAATCAAAACTTAAAACTAAAATATGAGATGAATAACAATATAAACAAGGTATCACTTAAATATTTTATGTATGAAGAATAGAATACCTGATTTGAGACGATTTGGATGTAGTTTGACAGGTTCAGATGGGGGAAGTCGCGAGAGCCGCGGAGACCTGGAGAGGATTAGGGTTCTGTCACGAATGGGGGGGGGAGCATCTGATTGAGTATTTGGGGGAAGGATTTCCCAACGGTTTTTAAAAACCTTTGGGAAAGGGGTGTCCAAGAGACCCTTTACCAATGGTTTAAACAAACCATTGGTAAAGGGTGACCATTTCCCAATGGTTCTACAAGAACAGTTGGGAAATGGTGTCTTGGACACCCCCTTTCCCAACGGTTCTCTTGAATTGTTGGGAAAGGGTGCCTTGGACACCCCTTTCCCAATGGTTTTACTAAACCATTGGGAAAGAGCTTCTTTACCAACGGTTGGTTTAAACCGTAAGTAAAGAAGCATTGGGAAAACATGATTTTCTAGTAGTGTTTGGAATTTAAATTGGTCCTCTATCATGATGGGTAGTCATTCCTCAATAATTTTAAATCCATGTCATTTCTTAAAAGGTTATTAAATTATATTCAATAGCTGATTTCCTCAAACGATACCATATGCCAATGAATTAAATTCTTAATATAGAACTCTATAATGAAGTGTATTTCTCAATCTACTAAAATCTATGATCATGGAAAATATACATAGAGTATCCATCTATAATTCTTATAAAAAGAAGTATGGAAAACATAAAATAACAATAGGCTTAGAATACATATCATCCTTGTCACCCTATAAATATAAATTCTTCTATTTTGTTTCCAACCATTAAAAGGATGCACCACCAACATGGTATAATTCCAAGCACTTGTTACAAAAAAAACTAATTATATTTGTATATTTTAATGGACAAATTAAATATCAAGTGTGACTTAGAAGTAGTAATGATGAATATAAATGGTGAATAATAAATTAATATGGATGAATTAATCACTTTCATATATTATTTAAAACGGTTGATAGGGGAATTCTTATTAAAACCTACATTTTCTCTTGACTTTTGTTCACATAGTTCCCATGTATATGTATTTTACAACACATATATGACCTTTTATGATCCATACTAGGAAGAAATATTCATTTTCATCGTACACCACATGGTGGTCTCACCATTCATCAATATTGATATAGATGAAAATAAAGAAGATAACACTATCATGGAATGAGGGTAGCCCATATCTCCATTGATTCATTTCATAGTTGGATGGGTGTATCCTATAATATAATTTCTCAACAATGAAATTATCATTCTAGTTTCAGTTGAGAAGAAAATAATAAGACTTTCATTAGAAAATTTCATCCTCTAGAACTTCCCAAATTCCCCAAAAGACTACTATATATGAAATATTGATGGAGTTATACATATATTCATTTAAAGAGAAAATACCCCATATTAGTGTGTATACTATAATATTGTATGAAGTATTATCCTAGGAAAATTATATATCATCTATGGTTATATAACACAATTTCTCATACTACCATATAAGATACCCCATGTTTACTTCCCAACGTGACGTAGGTATTCTTTCCTATTGACATTTACCAGCACTCACTCCACATTTCTATCTATAATCCGTGGTTTTTAAATGAGTAGACATATCCAAATTTTTGTATGTATCATCTCTTTATCGATATGGAATGTTCCGGGCGCAGCGGAGGCACGTGGGTAGATGTGCCCACTTGGCTTTTTGGCATTAACAATGATCAATCCGGGATCAATACGACGATAAACCCCAGTCTCCACAGATCGAATCACAGAAAAAGACAAAGAAGATGGTTTGTCCCGAAACCACAAACAAGGATCGTTACAGGTTGATTATAACTAATTTAACTAATTATAAAGAAATACCTTTTGGGCATTCTTTCTTCGTTGATGTTCTCAATCACGTTGTCGATGTGATCCGTCATTGCATTGCAGAAGCAAAGTGTAGACTCCCTCTAGTGGTGATCCACACGTGTACCTTGTATCTTTGGACATCACCAAATGATTCTCCGGGTGCTAGCCTGGAGAAGCCTTTGCTTGCGTTGTCTACCTTAGATCGTCTTGATCTGATGTAAGAGGATCTCTCTTGGTCTTGAGAGTGTTCTTGGAGGAAGAGGTTATTTCGGTCTTGAAAGAATTCTCCAGAGATGTTGTGTACAACAATTCTCTTGTGTGTCGGAAAAGAGTTTGGGTTGTGAGGATATTTATAATTGGCTGTGTGGGGTTATAGAGTTGTGACAATAAATAAATGTGTTACGTGTTTTATTTAATTCATTGACTATTTATTTAAAACCCCCATGTCGAATAAATAATTCCTTGACATGCGCCCACACTGATTATAATACATATCATTTAAAAAAATATTATATCCTCAAAATCCCGACTGGAAAAACTACAGGTGTGTAATAATAAATACACGGCGTGTACTTGTTTTTCATTGAAAACTACATGGCGTATACATTAAATGTACACGGTGTGTATATCTTGTTTTCATTTATTCATTTCCTTTCCAAAATAAAACTACACAGCGTGTAATAATAATACACGGCGTGTACTTGTTTTATTTTATTTTTCCTCCATCATTAAAAACAACTTAGGCTTCCTTGAATACTTATTAAACCACATATGGGAATAATCATTATTTAACTTGAGATACTTGGATACACTTAGTGTGTGACCCTCTAGGACTCTTTCTCGTTGGCATTAGGCAGTCTTGCCTAATGTCCAAGATTACTGTCTAGCAACGGGTCAAGGCACCCAAGAGAAAGAAGTTAACGTTGCATTGATGTATCACCTCATACGAATGCTTACTATGTAATTTAATCCCTTTGTCTCAATATCTCATCAAGCAGGTTTCATGGCAGTGTCATAAACCTATATGCTGGATATGTCATTCTTTGACTACCTGAAATAAACTCGTCATTTACACCATGGCCATGGAATTTAATGTGATAGTTCTATTTCAATCAAAGGGCCGAGATATTAACTTCCATAAATGGAAGGGACAAATCCTTCCTTGACTTATCTATTAACAACATGTCACTCATGACGCACCCAACGTACCCTACTTCCCGCCAACTGTCTGCGTGATGGTTTTCATCAGTAAATCTAAGTGCGCGAGACATGACATGAGTTAATGATAATCTTCCAGTCTAAGGACCATTACACACGCTCGTGGATAGCAATATCTGATGACACCAAGACATGAAGAATTACTACTGGCGGGTCTGTTCTCATAATCTCCCATCTTGGAGATTACCAAGTGCGAACTCCATGAGAGAGAGTCTCGTCTTCTTACGAGTACTCACACATGACGGTCTGTATACTATGTGTCCTATCATAGTATGTCATCCAACCACAGAAATTTATTTAAGAATATTGTTATAGAATTTCAAGGATCTCATCATAGCGGGGATATGCTATGAAATTATTAATGAAACAAATATTCCAGGACATTATTATATTATAGTCATGCAGAATAATGAAAAATATATAATAAGTGAATAATTATGTAACCAAAGTACAAAACAGTTGGTTATGAGGACACCAACCCTTACAAACTCCCACTTGGACTAGATCCAACTGCCTACGACTTTTAGTCCGCTAGACCTCACATGATGATCATGTTTCTGCTGAGTCAAGGCTTTAGTCAATGGGTCTACCACGTTGTCTTCCGTGGAAATACTGCTCATTGCAACTTCACCTCTCTGAGAAAAATACCTCTAGAGATGATACTTCCGAAGTATGTGCTTTGTCCACTGATGTGACCTTGGCTCTTTTGCAAGTGTCATCGCTGCAGTATTATCACAATAGAGTGATAGGATCTTTACTTCTCGGTACAACATCCAGCTCTTGGACGAAGTTTCGCATCCATACTGCTTCTTTAGCTGCCTCAGAAGCTGCGATATACTCGGACTCTGCTGTAGAATCTGCCACCACACTTCGTTTTGAGCTCTTCCAGCTCAATGCACCTCCATTCAAACTGAAGATGTATCCAGTCTGCGACTTCATGTCATCTTGATCAGTCTGGAAACTAGCATCTACATGTCCTCTGATGACTAGTTCCTCATCTCCTCCATAAACCAGGAATATATCCATAGTACGCCTCAGATAATTAAGGATAGTCTTGAATGCCATCCAATGGTGGTCTCCAGGATCAGCTTGATATATGCCTACCGCACTTAATCCGTAAGCAACATCTATCCTCGTACACAGCATAACATACATGACTGACCCAATCGCGGATGCATAAGGGATCCTTGTCATCCTCTTTCTTTCCTCATGTGTCTGAGGACACATTTTCTTTGAAAGATGAATGCCATGTGACACTGGCAACAATCCCCTCTTGGACTGTTCCATATTGAATCTCTTCAGTATCTTTTCAATGTATGTACTTTGACATAGGCCCATCATTCTCTTGGATCTATCACGATGGATCTTGATCCCAACAATATATGTTGCCTCGCCCAAGTCTTTCATGGAGAAGAATTTATGCAACCATGCCTTAACTGACTATAAGACAGGTACTTCGTTTCAAATTAGCAATATTTTATCAACATATACTATTAGGAAAACGACTGAACTTCCACTAAACCTTTTTTTGACACAAGGATCACATTCATTCTTAACAAATCCAAATTCTGTAATTGCTTCATCAAAATGAATGTTCCATGACCTTGATGCTTTCTTTAATCCATAAATGGATTTCTGTAACTTGCATACCTTGTTGGCATCCTTTGGAGTCACAAACCCTTCAGGTTGTGTCATGTAGACATCTTCTTAGAGGTTCCCGTTAAGGAAAGCTTTTTTGACATCCATTTTCCAAATTTCATAGTCATGGTAAGCAGTAATGGCCAATAGGATTCTGATGGACTTCAGCATTACAACTGGTGAAAAGGTTTCATCATAGTCAATTCCTTGATGCTGTCTAAAACCATTTGCAACCAGTCGTGCCTTGTAGGTGGTGACTTGCCCCTCCATGTCCAGTTTCTTCTTGAATACCCATTTATTACCAATAGGCTTTACATCAATTGGAGGATCTACCAAAATCCAGACTTGGTTTTGGTACATGGAATCCATTTCAGAATTCATGACTTCTTGCCACTTGGCAACGCCTGTGCCTTCAACTGCTTCCTTGTAGGTAAGAGGATCATCATTGTCAACCAATAATGAGTCACCATCCTCGGTGACAAGAAAACCATATCGTTCTGGTTCTATCACCTCTCTCGTGGTCCTACGTAGTTCTTGTGTCTATGGAACAGATTGTTCTTCCATGGGGCTTTGTGGAATCTGTTATTGTACCAACTCATGTGTATCTGGAGCCTCGACTTCATCGAAGTCGATCTCGCTCCCACTATCTCTTTTGGAGATGTGCTCCCTCTCAAGGAATATGGTGTGTCTTGCCACTGTAACCTTATTGTATGAGGGGTTTTATAGGTAATATCTCCTTGTTTCCTTGGGATATCCTATAAAGATACACTTTGTGCCTCGGGGTGCAAGTTTGTTACCTAAAGAGGCCTTAACAAATGCTTCACTACCCCACACATGTAAATTCGATAACATGGCTTTGCGTCCACTCCATAATTCGTATGGAATACCATTTATCGATTTAGTTGTCACTTGGTTTAGTATGTGCGCTGCTGTTTGTAATGCATATCCCCAAAATGATAATGGAAGACTCACATGACTCATCATTGATCTCACCATGTCCAACAGGGTGCGGTTCCTCCTTTCACATACACCATTCCACTGCAGTGTGTAAGGAGGAGTGAGTTGAGATAGAATCCCAAACTCCCATAAGAAATCAATGAAGTCTTGATTAAGATATTATCCTCCTCTGTCTGAGCGGAGTTTCTTAATCTTCTTACCAATATTGTTCTCAACTTCATTCTTGTATTCTTTGAACTAGTCAAAAGAATCCGACTTATACCTCATTAAATAGATATACCCATATCTACTAAAATCATCAGTAAAAGTTATGAAGTACAAGAACCCACCCCTTACTTCAACAGGAAATGGTCCACACACATCTGCGTGAACTAATTCAAGAAGCTCTTTAGTTCTTTAACCTTTCGCACTAAATGGGGCTTTGGTCATTTTTCCATGTAGACACACATGACATACACCAATTGGTTTTAGTTCGAAAGAATCTAAATACCCATCTTGATGTAATTTTGTCAAATGTTTCTCATTGACATGAACTAGCCGGTGATGCCAAAGTTGGGTGTGGTATGAGTCATGTGAATTAACTTTGTTATCGATTTCCATTACTTGGTTTGTGTAGTCTAACACATAAAGTCCGTTATATAAATGTGCCCTACCAAAACAAATGCTATCTTTATAAAAGTAGAAACATTCATTTCCAAACTTGAATATGAATCCATCAGTATCTAATCTGGATACTGAAATAATGTTTTTAGTAACAGAAGGGACATAAGAACAACCTTTCAAACCCAAGACCATCCTGGTAGGCAATGTGAGGTGGTAGTCTCTGACTGCTACAGTAGCGAGTCTGGCTCCGTTGGCTGCTCGTAGATCTACCTCCCCTCGATCAATCTTCCCGAATCTACTTGGTTCTTGTATTTGGATATAGATGTGAGCACCAAAAAAAGTATCTAATACCCAATTAGTAGAAACAGATAGATTGCATTCGATAACAAACGCACCTAAAGCTTCCCCTTGCTTCCTTGACTGGGTGCAGTTTTCTTCTAGTGACCCTTCTTCCCACATGCGAAACAAACAGCATCCTGTTCCTTTTCCTCCCCTTTGATCTTCCTTTTCTTTGAAGGCCTTGAAGAAGCTTTGGGCTTAAATCTCTTCGCCTTCCCTTTCCTTTTATTCACCATAAGGACAAAAGGCTTTTCACGCTTCATTTCATTGTCCACTTGTAGAATAAGGATAAGAAAATCAGATAGAGACTTCTCAATATTGGTCATGTTGAAATTAACAACAATTTTTGGGAAGCTCTGGGGAAGTGATGCGAGAATGAGATCGGTACCCAGTTCTTCAGGGAGTTTAAACCCTAGAACCACCAAGAGCTCAATGTAGCCAATGAGATTGACTACATGAGGCCCAGCTGGGGCACCCTCTCCAAGCTTGCTCTGAAATAGAGCCTTGGAGATCTCAAACCTTTCCTGTCTTGATCTCTCCTGGTATAAACCACGGATGTGCTCGAGCTTGCTGTAGGAATCCTTGTCTTCATGAGACTTAATGAGCTCACTAGACATAGATGACAACATCAAACATTGAATGTTGAGAGCATCGTTCAAATGTTGATCATAGACTAGGAAATATTCATCACTTGACCCTGGGGTAGGAGAATCAGGAAGTGAGGACTCCAGCACGTAAAACTTCTGTTCATGGAATATGATAACCCGAAGGCGCCTAAACCATTCTTGAAAGTTACTGCCGGTGAGGATGTTGTCTTTATCCAGAATTGATCACAGAGAAAATGTGGTTGATGTGTTTATCATATTGATTCTACAATTTAAAAGAGCATATTCATCAGTACTTTCTTGATTATATTTTATGAGAAATAATAAATTTTATTAAGTCTCCCACTATTTTATCAAGTCCCAATGGCCCTCACCATTGAACTCGGAATGTCCAGTTGCTTTGACATTCTAGTGGCAAGGATCCATATTTCCCTTCGCATAACCCCAACAAGGGTTGTTCAAGATATTTGAAGGTATTTAGGTAGGCGGTTCTTTTCCAACTGTGAGCTTACAGTTCCTTGATCTATTGAGTGGACTCCCCAATCCTGAAATCCCAACTTGGATTTCCTCAACTCTTTCCTCCAATATTACATCAAGTCTAGCAAGGGCTACTTCTCTTGATGTAATATGGTTAAGTCAACCCGAAAACTTTCATAAGGGCTTCCTTTATAAAAGTAAGTGTCCCAACAAGCATTGGTCAAACACATTGTTTTATTGAGTCTTGCCCTTAATCAAGTAACGAAAGGCTTGGTCTGACATAATATGGTATTTGAGGGATTTTATTCTTTATGTGTGTCATTGCATTATCACATGCTTTTTAATATTAAGTGATGCTTTCTTAAGTGATTAACCATGTTCTGATAATGTTTATGCATAGTCTGGTTTTTACTTTATTCCATCTTTGCATGCTTGTTCATTTTATTAATTATGTGATCACGACAACACATGCATAATAAATAAACCATGCAATCAGACAGAAATAAAATAAGATGGCATGATCATGAGATTCTATTTGGTTAGCTTATCTAGTGGTTTTGATAAGCTATCCCTGACCTAGGGAAAACACCTTGAACCTGATGGTTCGTGTTTTGCAGCTCCCACCTGTCCACCTTTGGATCTTCTTGTGTCGGTTTCACCTCGGCTTTGGGATTTTAACCGTCTCCTCTGGCTTGGGAGATCCTCCATTACATGGGTTTACATTAAAGAAACCATGGGCACGTAGGCCCTACATTTTATTGGAAGAAGGCTCGCAGGCCAAAAAATTTAAATTAAATAAATTTAAATGAAACCATACACATACAAAGGTTCTTTGGTCTAGCTCATGATCATCCATAGTATGCAATGACATTTACCCATATTTAGAATTCAAATTCTTTTAATCGTTCTTTTATTTAAGATAAGACGCGCTCGAATTCAATTAATTATTATCTTATAATTAATCAATTCTTTATCTTAAATTCCTTTTTGAATTTCCTTGAGATTCTTCTCATCTATATTCCTTGTACGGATCATTGTACATTGGAGGAAACCTAGTGAAATTCCATTTCTGGAAAGTACATGATGTGTAGTTAATAATTACACGGCATGTATTTTTCTTTTCACCTTTTATCCAAAGTACATGCCAGGGCTTTGGCGTGTTTTCTGTACTTTGGAAATTTTAGAGTACATGGTGTGTAGATGAATCAAACATGGTGTGTACTTCCTTGTTACATTGTAACTGACCTGCCGATCCCGTGTACGCGGTACACGGATTTTCATTGTACACGGTTTCACCTGGGTCGGAACGGACTACACGGCGTGTTGCTCCAACATACACACCGTGTATTCCAGTTTCCACGCGCCGTTCAATTCTTGTCAACACGGAGTGATTAAAACTTAGGCATAATCAATTCATACGACGTGGTTTGGCAGACCAGTGCAGGTTCGTTGAACCTATGTACACGGCGTGTAGTTTTAATTACATGGCGTGTAATCCCGTGTTGTAAAGACAGAAAGAGCGGATCCTCCGAATGAGTTCCTCGTTTTTATTTTAATCAAAATTAAAATTAAAAGGTCGTTTATGTGATATGAATCGAGAAACGAAGGAGGAAGAATGGATCTCGTTAATCCAGATTTATAGAACGATTTATTTTGAATTGAATCAAATATAAATGCGTAAATTATCAACAAAAATTAAATAACTATAATCAACATTGTAACCTGGCTCTGATACCATTTGAAGGTTCCGGACGCAGCGGAAGCGCGTGGGTGGATGTGCCCACTTGGCTTTTTTTCATTATCAATGATCAATCCGGGATCAATACGACGATAAACGCCCGTATCCACGGATCGAATCACATAAAAAGACAAAGAAGATGGTTTTTCCCGGAACCACAAACAAGGATCGTTACAGATTGATTATAATTAATTTAATAAATTATAAAGAAATACCTTTTCGGCGTTCTTTCTTTGTTGATTTTCTCAATAACATTTTCGATGTGATCCGTCGTTGCGTCGTAGAAGCCATGTGTAGACTCCCTCTAGCGGTGATCCACACATGTACCTCGTATCTCTGGACGTCGCCAAAGGATTCTATGAGTGCTAGTGTGGAGAAGGCTTTGCTTGCATTCTCCGCCTTAGATCGTCTTGATCTGATGGAAGAGGATCTCTCTCAGTCTTGAGAGCGTTCTTGGGGGAATAGGTTCTTTCGGTCTTGAAAGAATTCTCCAGAAATGTTGTGTACAACGATTCTCTTGTGTGTCCGAAAAGAGTTGGGGTTGTGAGGATATTTATAATCGCGTGTGTGGGGTTATAGATTTATGAAAAAAAATAAACGGGTTACACGTTTTATTTATTTCATTGACTCTTTATTTAAAACCCCCATTTCAAATAAATAATTCATTGACATGCGCCCACGCTGATTATAATAAATATCATTTAAATCAATATTATATCCTCAAAATCCCGACTGGAAAAACTACACGGCGTGTAATAATAAATACACGGTGTGTACATGTTTTTCTTTGAAAACTGCACGGCGTGCACATTTAATGTACACGGCGTGTATATCTTGTTTTCATTTATTCATTTCCTTTCCAAAATAGAACTACACGGCGTGTACTTGTTTTATTTTATTTTTCCTCCATCATTAAAAACAAATTAGACTTACTTGAATAATTATTAAACCACATACGGGAATAATCTTTATTCAACTTGAGATACTTGGATACACTTAGTGTGTGACCCTCTAGGCCTCTTTCTCGTTGGCATCAAGCAGTCTTGCCTAAAGTCCAAGATTACTATCTAGCAACGGGTCAAGGCACCCAAGAGAAAGAAGTTGACGTCGCATTGGCGTATCACCTCATACGAATGCTTACTGTGTAATTTAATCCCTTTGTCTCAATATCTCATCAAGCAGGTTTTATGGCAGTGTCATAAACCTATATGCTTGATATGTCATTCTTTGACTACCTGAAATAAACTCATCGTTTACACCATGGCCATGGAATTTAATGCGACAATTCTATTTCAATCAAAGGGCCGAGATATAAACATCCATAAATGGAAGGGAAAAATCCTTCCTCGACTTATCTATTAACAACATGTCACTCGTGACGCACCCAACGTACCCTACTTCCTGCAAACTGTCTGCGTGATGGTTTTCGTCAGTAAATCTACATGCGCGAGTCATGACATGAGTTAATGATAATCTTCCAGTCTAAGGACCATTACACTCGCTCGTAGATAGCAATATCCGATGACACCAAGACAGGCGGAATTACTACTAGCGGGTATGTTCTCATAATCTACCATCTTGGAGATTACCAAGTGCGAACTCCATGGGAGAGAGTCTCGTCTTCTTACGAGTACTCGCACATGACGGTCTGTATACTATGTGACCTATCATATTATGTCATCCAACCACAGAACTTTATTTAAGAATATTGTTATAGAATTTCAAGGTTCTCATCATAGCGGGGATCTGTTATGACCTTATTAATGCAACAAATATTCCAGGAAATTATTATATTATAGTCATGAAGAACAATGAACAATATATAATAAGTGAACATTTATGTAACCAAAGTACATTCTGGATATTGGTTGAGTGGATCGTTTCCATTTATTTCCTCCCTTTTATTTTGTGATTTTGGGTTCATAGTGGTTATTTTCATACTCAACCATGAGAGTGTATTCCCAAACAAAAAGTTTCTTATACAAATGATATGTCTTTTGATGGAGACCTAGGAGGACCGTGAGGAGGTAATGTATACCAATCTAGATAGACAGATGTGCGTACTTGTAGTCACATTTAGTAGTAGTCCCCCCAAACAGAGAAAGATGGGTTATTTTAAAAACATATAGTGGAATTTTATTTTTCCCTTTCATCGAATCTTGCTATTTTTACTCCAATTTTTGGATAGATGTATGCCTGAATTTTTATTTCAGTTGTACTGTTATCTATGAACTATTTCATAAAGAGGGATGTGTGTGTGCTTACATGTGATGTTGAATAAATCCTCCCATGTGTGTGATATACCTAATCAACACTTGTCTCTAGGTCCAATCCTATTTGATGAAGTATTTGGGTAGCCTCACTTGGATTATCACTAGCTTGGTGAGCCACAGTGGGTCAGTTTGAGAGAGAGTGGTTTTAGAGGTGGGTTCCACTTTCGTACCGTAGTGTTGAGATTTTGAAACAATTATATTGGTTTGGGGTTTAAGGAAATATTATCCAAGTGTATAAAATTTATATTTCATTCTACGGACTCTTGTTTTGTTGTAGAATATGAAATATATATTCACTAAAACAATAAAAAACTTCTTGTTGACTCCGAATAAGTAGAAAATCATTTTTAGGAAAAGATGATACATGCATCCTATAGGACTGGGTTGGAGTTTTCATTTCCTTATAAATTAATATCCCAATATATATTCTTTGACTATGGTTTATCTTGATTTTATTTTAGGATTCCACCATGACAATATTAAGAACAGTTTCTAGGGTGGGATTTTGATGATTATCTAATCAATTATGAGGCTTCAGTCAGGGGTCTACATAGGAGGCGGTGCCTCTAGGTTGATTTCAAGTTGTTCCACCACCATTTGAGCTAAATGTATCAATGTAGTAACATCTGAGGAAGTGTCCCAAATGAGTTAACTACATGAGTTTTATAGGAAGCTACATATTATTCTTTGGGGTGATACAAACCCCCACGTAGCTTGTGACTAGGTGGAGGTGGTCACACATGTCTTCCACCTTGTGAGGAAATCTCTTAATCAGATGGTGGTCCCAGAATTGATTCACCTCCAGGGATCCAAGGGCAGATTGTGATATATGGTGACTCAAAAAAAATTATATGATGCTCACTTTGACAGAGTTTGGTAGGAACTTCAAGGAATATTATTATTAATACACTTTTTGATCGGTGTGCATCTAGGATCTTTTTCATCTTCAGTGGGGTAGCATAACAATGGAAATGGTTTTGGAATCTTTTCCTAAACTCCCAAGATAATTATTGTATGTCATTCACTGTCATTTTTTAAGGAACAATCCTTTGATAAGGTCTTACATTAAGATATTAGAGCTTCAATTATATCTCTATGCATTCCCTCCAATGCTAGATTTTTTGAGCGGGCCTTGGTAGTGAAGGGATTTTAGGTCTAGAATGAAAATTAAATTTTTATTCCAAAATAACATTTGAGGAGAAAGTGGGATAACTAAACTAAATACATACAAGAATAAATACAGATCAAGAGTACTAGGAAATTCCTCTCCATAGCCACAAAATCATTTTTTCAAGCCTACATCTTACTTGACTGCTCAGAAAGCTGTCTCATGTAGGGTTACACAGGCCTGGTACAGATTGTAAAGCCACACCCTCTCATTCTTCAAAGACAGAAAAACCATGTACAGTTGAATGATTAATGCTCTATATACTGATTTGGAGTTGTTCCTTGTAGAATAGTTTTTTATTATGCCATCAAAATCCAAATAAAACCAACTTATAAAAAACTGCCTCATATCCCATCGTATTCAGATTTCAAAAACCATCACCGAGAATTTTCCAAAAAAAATTCAAAATGTCACCAAAAATCCAACAAACCTATAAACCTTGTCGATCTCATTCAACTAACCACACGAACTCATATCCCAAAGGACCAAGAATAACACTTCACTGCTCCACCTCAGAGAGAATGGAGGAATCCTAGAACCAGTGCATTGAACCAAGAAAAAAGAGACTGAATGGATCGTCGGTGATACCACATCTCAACACCATCACGTTGCGAACACTGTAAAAACATCAAATCAGACATAACCATCTCGAATTATCATCAGCAAAGATAAAGAAGGATAACCCCATTGGAGTAGCCTGAAGAAGGCAACTCCACAAGCTTCCCAACATGCATGAACAAAAGAAACATCACAGAAGATTCAGCAACAGCAACAAAAAGGCCAGCAACGAACACAAACCCAAATGGAGATGAAAACGAATATCCAAACCCAAAAAAGGCACATCTTGATGAAGCATGACCTGATCCGAACCTGGACGTCAGCACCCCCATTTCCAAGCGAGCACAAAAATCCCAGATCCACCCTTTGATGACTGTTTGGGATCACTGACATTAGGGTTTCCAATCTTGATCCTGTGAAAACATTCGAGTCCATGAAATATCATCTGGTATAGAATCATCATCAAGCAGAGAAACCCAAGGCAATGACTTCTTCACGCATCCATCATTGAACCCGCCATTGACTCCTACCGCCTCCGCTCTCTGAGAAACCACATCGTCTGCTATAGCACTTGAAGATGAGACCCGACCTCACCACCATGACTGAAGTTGTAAGATGTCTGATTTGAGTGATTTTTTTACATTTTTTCAATAAAAAATTTAAAAATACGACCAGGTTTAAAATATTTTTTTTACATCCCAAAGGCGGCACACCATGTGTCGCCTTTCGGGCATTTCAGCACTGAAGAAAGGCGGCACCTGGTGTGCCGCCTTTGCCCATAATTAAAGAACAAAGGCGGCACACCAGGTGCCGCCTTTGGAAAAAAAAAACTAATAAATTTTTTTAATTTTAACTTAGTCCTTCTAACTTAGTCATAGCATTCAGATGCATTCCAACAATGAAAACCTCAACCAGGTTATGTGATTTACACACAATAGAAACATCTTTGCAATTTTGTCATGCCCCTGAGTATAAATCAACCTCAAAAGCTCTAGATAATTTTTCATGGTAAGGTGAGATGAGAAGGGAGGTATTATACCATCAGGAAGAGAGATTCTATAAATGTTCAATGCTATGAAAAACCTTTAGATGAAATGTGTCAGTTCCCCACTAGATGTGCATGTTCCTTCAAAATTTTCAGGCTGGAGATAATCCACCTTATGTTCCACATAGCTTTATGCCTTCCATGGATTAATGTCAAACACTTAATCCCATTTGTTTACTTTATAGGGAAGTAAAACCTCATTCCTTTGAATATTCACATTACCATGAACATATAAAATCAGCATTTTGCAAGAAAAACTATTAATCGCATGTTCACTGAAATACCCCTTAACGTAAGAATGATACAAATAGTGTAAGTACCCAATAGCAAGCTTCCAATCCATTTTGACTGGGCTATGTGGAATCATTAGTGTTTTGATTTGAATAATAATTTAAAAGGTTTCAAAACGACCTTTCTGAAACTCAAAAATGTTTCAAGTAAGTGACTTTGAATGCCTATAAAATATAAACCATAAGATCTATTGAATTGAAACTTAAAATATGGATTAAACATATAATAAGTAATTGAAAATAAAAACCATTTCTTAAAAATTGTTGATGAAATACAATTATAGGATTTCAATAACACTTCTTGCAACTCAAAAATATTTTAGATATGAGACATTGAAAACCTATAAAATATAAACTTAAAGACTCGTATAAATGAAACTTAGAATATAGATTAAACATATAAGAAGTAGTAGAAAAGTAATGAGTTAATTCTGGTGAGGGGGAAAACTGTTAGACCCTGGAATTGAAGGATAATGAGTATGACAAGGAAACATCAACCCCCACGCCCACCCCTTCCATCCATTCAACCAACTTCGGTAACTCCTATAGAAGTAGCTTTAGAAGCCCCCACACCCACCCCTTAAAATATTTTTTTTACATCCCAAAGGCGGCACACCATGTGCCGCCTTCGGTTCAGTTTCCGCTGGGCCAAAGGCGGTTCTCCAGAAACCGTCTTGCGCCATTGGGGAAACGAAAGGCGGCACACCAGTACCCACCTTTGGATTTTGTTTCTGCGAAAGGAGGCTTTGGAAGAGCCACCTTTCGTGTTTTAAATAGCCGAAGGCGGCTTCCCAGATGCCACCTTCGCAAAAAATATCCCTATAAAAGGGATCCGCCCCACCCATCCTTCCTCACTCACAAATCCCTCTTCTCTCCAAAATTTTGAGAGCTCCTCTCTCTAAGTTGAGTTTTCCTTCGTGGTACTTCCGGAGACGCAAGGAGTACAACATTTTTGTGTCAAGCTTCATTTAGAGGTATTTTTTTATTTTAAAGTTATTTATTTATTTGTTTGTAATTAGTTAATTTTAAATATTTAAGTATGTAGTAGTAGTTATTTAAAGAAAAGAAATAAATAGTAATATTATTAATGTTTTAATTAGTTAATATTTAATGTTAGATTAAGGTATATGTAATTTAATATTATTAATGAATGATTAAGGGGTGATTAACTAATGATTAAGGGGTAATTAAGGAATGATTAAGTTGTGATTAAGGGGTAATTAAGGAGTGATTAAGGGGTGATTAAAGGGTAATTAAGGAATGTTTTAGGGGAGATTAAGTAACAATTAAGGGGTGATTGACTAACGATTATGGGGTGATTAAGTTGTCATTAACTAATGATTAAGGAATGATTAGGGGATGGTTAAGGGGTAATTAAGGAATGTTTAAGGGGTGATTAAGGGGTAATTAAAGAATGTTTAAAGGGTGATTAACTAACGATTAAGGGGGTGATTAAGGGGTAATTAAGGAATGTTTAAGGGGTGATTAATGGGTAATTAAGGAATGATTAAGGGGTGATTAACTAACGATTAAGGGGGTGATTAAGGGGTCATTAACTCATTAAGGGGTAATTAAGGAATGAAGGGGTAATTAAGGAGTGATTAAGGGGTTAAGGGGATGATTAAGGGGTAATTAAGGAATGATTAAGTGATGATTAAGGGGTCATTAAGGAATGTTTAAGGGGTGATTAACTAACGATTAAGGGGGTGATTAAGGGGTAATTAAGGAATGTTTAAGGGGTGATTAAGGGGTAATTACGGAATGTTTAAGGGGTGATTAACTAACGATTAAGGGGGTGATTAAGGGGTCATTAACTAATTAAGGGGTAATTAAGGAATGAAGGGGTAATTAAGGAGTGATTAAGGGGTTAAGGGGATGATTAAGGGGTAATTAAGGAATGATTAAGTGATGATTAAGGGGTAATTAAGGAATGTTTAGGGGGTGATTAACGAACTATTAAGGGGTGATTAACTAACGATTAAGGAGTGATTAAGGGGTCATTAACTAATGATTAAGGAATGATTAGTGGAAGGTTAAGGGGTAATTAAGGAATGTTTACGTGATGATTAAGGGGTAATTAAGGAATGTTTAAGGGGTGATTAACTAACGATTAAGGAATGATTAGGGGATGATTATTGGGTAATTAATGAATGTTTAAGGGGTTATTAACTAACAATTAATGGGTGATTAAGGGGTGATTAACTAGGGATGATTAGGGGACGATTAAGGGTTCATTAACTAACGATTAAGGGGTCATTAACTAACGATTAACGGATGATTAAGGGGTCATTAAGTAAAGATTAAGGGATGATTAAGTGGTGAATGACCAACTCCTAACTGATTAACCAGCACTTAAGTAGTGATTAACCAGCACTTAAGTAGTGATTAACCATCACTTAAGTAGTGATTAACCAGCACTTAAGTAGTGACTGACACTTATGTAGTGATTAACCAGCACTTTAATGAATCTTATTTTGTAGAGATCATTGAAAATATCTTTAGGAAAGTTAAAAATTGTTCTAAAAAACATTAGTGGCTTAATTTAGGAAGGTTTTAAAATTTTGGTGTCATGAAAGTTTATGTCGTTATCTAAGCAATTAAATCCCTGTCTGGATACTACAAGTGGATGTGGCTCTGGCACAGCTGTACCTAGGGGTAAAATCCTCGACAAGGAGTTTCGGGCCTAACCTGGGGTATCCTGGTACACGACAACGGGCCTTGCTGCACTCCTAGTTTGACACTCCCAGGGGATATTCTTTAGATGATTGATATTTACTTCATAAAGTACTAAAATACCTTTAAGAAGATAAAAAATGTTATTTAACACATAACAAAACATTATTGATATATTCAATGATCAGTAAACATTTTTCATGTCGAGAGTCAGGTTTGCTTGTGTTTACTACTATGGAAAGGTTATTCAAACTGAGCAAGGAGCTTCTTATAGTATACAACCAACATCTATGGTTAACACATCTGATTTTGTTACCATAACTGATCTTCAAGATAGAATTCGTGGTTGCCTAAATCTCGGTACTCATCAAGAGATAAAGTCTATTAGTTATAGACATTTGCAATTCCCTGCCACGTTATGGCATCTTGCTTGTCCATTGGCTGCTGATGAGCACTGGGTCCATGCGGGAACTTTATTTTCCCAATGGTCTGATGGTGCAATGATGGAGTTATATGTTGATGTTTCTAATGTAAAACAACATCAAAATGTTCGAAGTCGTAGACATGCACAAATAGTTGTTGAAGAAGCTTCATCCCAAGAAATTGAGGATGTTCGCCCTGTTGTGGAGGAGGAAAACTTAGATGATCTTCCATATTTACATGTAAGTCATTCTTCAGATGAGGAATTTAATAATGATGGAACAGACGGAGAAGAAAATGATGAGGGGGAGGGAGCTGGAGATGGGGAGGGAGCTGGAGAAGATAAGGTAGTAGTTTCTCGAAATAGAGTAGTTCAAGAACATTCTCGAGAAACATTAAATCATCCACCACCCTTTGAATCTTGGTCTGAAGCAATGGAACGTGTACCTAAATTCGACAACAATGTTCTGACACTAGCAACAGAGTTTCCTGGAGTTATAGTGAACAGGTTTAGGGAGTTGGACAAAACATTATATAATGGAAGGGATTTTCCAAGTAAGGATGTGTTGAAGAGCTTCTTAAAAAGATTTCATATTGATAGGAATTGTAGATATGTAGTTGAGGCATCATGTCGAAAAAAATACATCATACGGTGTGATAAATTTGATGAATACTGTAGATTCCGGTTGAGGGTGATTCCAGACATTTCATTTGGTGGATGGAGAATTTCAAAGATTGAGGCAGCTCATTCTTGTGTTCAGCCAAACATGACACAAGATCACACTGCTTTGGATGAAGAATTTGTGTCAACTGTTATCGTCGAGATGATTAGGACCTGTTAAGATTTTCCTATAGCCCGTGTGCAAGAGAGGATAATTCAAACTTTCGGTTATAAGATTTCTTATAACAAGGCATGGATAGCGAAACAAAAGGCAATTGTGAAGGTCTACGATGATTGGGATGACTCGTATCAGGTGTTGCCGCAATTATTAGCCATGCTGAGCCACAACAACAAAGTTTTCTACCATATAAATATGAAGGAACATGTGTTTGAAGATAATCAATTGGATCAATCTCGTGTTCAATTTCATCGGTTATTCTGGGCATTCCTCCCATGTATTTCCGCATTTTGTTTCAGAAAACAGTTCATACAAATTGATGGAAAATTTCTTATCTGGAAAGTATAAGGGCGTATTGTTGATTGTGGCAACCCAAGATAGGAACCGTTCACCACTTCCGCTTGCATATGAAATAGTACAGAAGGAAAACTATGAATCTTGGAGCTGGTTTTTGGCATGCATCAGCAACCATTTCACACGCATTCGAGGTGTCTGTTTGATATCTGATCGACATACGACAATCAATGAATAAATCAATGCGGATCCTGATTCATGGAGGCCCCCAAATTAACATCATCGATACTGCATCAGACACATTGCTAGTAACGTGCGCAAAAACTTCTATAATGAGGCTATGAAGAATGCAATCATGAGGCTTGGTAAGCAATGTTTTCATTGATTTTTACTATTTTAATGTAAATAAAAATATAATTTCTATGACCTGTGATCATATTTATGTAGCATATGATCCAGATCAATGAAGTTTTGAGGCGCGTTATGATGAAATCCGCAAGGCTAACCAAGAAGTGTATGAGTATATGATGAAGATTCCAAAAGAGAAATGGACACTGGCCTATGACGGGGGGAAGAGGTACGGACACATGACCACAAACATTGTGGAGTGTATAAATGGCGTCTTCAAGGGGCTTCACAAGCTACCAATTACTGCCCTAGTTCAAGAGACATTTTATCTTTGTGTCAAGTACTTCGTTGATAGACAAAAACTGGCCTCCGATGGGATTCAACAGGGGCTAATATTTGAAAAAAACATTCAACAAGATATTGAAAAGAACATTGAAGAAGCTTCCAGCTATCGAGTGTGTCTATTTCGTCGGGAAGACACGGCATTCGAAGTTCAAGAGTATTGTTACCCCATTACAGGTAACAGCGGTGAAAAATTAGTGGTACTTCTAGAAGCAAAACAATGTCAGTGTGGAATGTTTCAGGCATTAAGGTTTCCATGCGCACATTCCATCATAGCATGTGCGTCTATGAACGTATCATGGGAAGATTATGTTGATCCAGTATACTGATTGGAGGCCATTGCTAATTGTTATGATGCGCCATGGACGCCTGTTGGGGAGTTTCGATATTTCCCAATGCCTGAAGACCAGCCCATACTGATTCCTGACATCAGTAGATTACGAAGATGGGGAAGAACGAAGACCAACAGGATACGAAATGAGATGGATTGGCCTTAAGAACAAGGGAAAAGGTTGAGATGTCGTCTATGACATCAAGCAGGGCATAACCGGAAATGATGTCCTAACATTTCTGGATCGAGGTCACACACTCAACCACAATGATGTGTTGTATCCAACATGATCTTTTCATGTAGTCAGTTATATGTTGTTAATATCAGAGATGAACTTTTTAAGAATTGTTTCACATTTCCAATAAGCAACTTCTCTCCTTCCAATAACGAACCTATGTATTCAAAAATTTTAAATCCATTAATCTGAACGTAATCATAGAGAACAAAAACATTATTAAAAAAAGGTTATTTGTCATCGAAGATAAAAAATTATTAAAACACTTATCATAAAGGATCTTCATAAATCATACATAACTGGGATAAAATGTTTATATATATAAATATATTACACCATATCTTAAAAAACATAATTTTCATGGTAAAAACATATATAAAGACATGATATATAAATGTTCTCCAAAATATTACGACATTCCCTTAACTTTTTCTAAAAAAAATACCACATATCGTTCATTATACCAATCATAACATTCTATTAAATTTAACATTATATTTATATTTTATAGTGAAGACTAATTTCCTTTTCTGGCTTCCAGATGGATGATATTCCACTCCTCACCGAGCAGCATAGGCATGTTTCTCATGATTTGATAGAGGGTCGGGATGTTCGACAGATTAGGGTGCGGCGAGCACATCATTTTTGACACATGGCTCCTCCAGCTGCTATTATACCATACCTACGTCGTGCTGGCTTCTACGACATTGTCGTTTCTGATTTCACTTACACTGATCATCCCCTTCTTGCTGCCTTGGCCGAGAGATGGAGACCAGAGACTCACACATTCCACTTGCCAGAGGGAGAGATGACTATCAACTTAGAGGATGTGGCAATGCTACTCGGTCTTCCTATTCAAGGATATGCGGTTATTGGACCCACCAGTGGGGATTGGGATGAGCTGGCACAGATATTATTAGGTGTCGATATTTTGGCTGATCATACTGCTACAGATGGTGGGTCCATATCTATGCCTTGGCTTGCTTTACAGTTTGCACATTTACCTGCTGATGCTGATGAGCAGACCATCATGTGTTATGCTCGGGCATATATCTTACGACTTCTGGAGGTACATTGTGTTCAGATCACTCGGGTGTGCATGTGCACACGATGTATCTTAGTTTACTGGAGGACTTTGATCGGATCGGGAGATACATTTGGGGATCTGCATGTTTGGCCTACACTTATAGAGAAATATGTACGACATGCCGCTCAGATCACACAGATCTCGGAGGATTTGTCTTCCTTATACAGTTGTGGGCATGGGAGTGCATCCCTGTCCTCGCCCTTGTTACTGTTGGTCAGAGGATTCCTATAGATGTGCTACAGGACGCTCCACGTGGAAGACGGTATGATCTGTCATATTTATTTGTTTTTGATTGTATTATGATTTATTATATTTAATTTCTGATTATTTATCACTTTCAATGTTGTATTTGATAGGTGGAGTCAGGCACATCATTTCGTCGATGCTCCGACCAATAATTTGGCTTCATATCGTCTCATGTTGGACAATTTACTATCTGACAGCTCAAGTGTATATCATCATTTTTTTTTGTTAACAAATTTCTCTGATGAAATGTCACATGTCATTACAGATTCATTGGATGACATACTGGAGTATGGTTCAGGACTTACCTACATACTGTACTACTGGACATCATAAGGTTATGGCTGTAGTGCCACTCATTAACTTTCATATTATTGAGTGGCACCATCCCAATAGAGTTATGCGTCAGTTTTGCTGTGTTCGGCTGATTCCACCTACACCATGACAGTTACCAGCGCTTCATGGCTTGAAGCTCACGGGGATACAGCATGTCGATTGGCGATGACGACATGCCCAATATGTGGCCATCTGGGACAATCGAGCAGAGCATCGTATCACAGGTGTACGTACGATGTGATTCTACCTATCAGATCAGGTAGAGTATGATCCATCGTATAGAATGAAGTCTATATTGTATCTGACTCAGCACGGGAGAGGGATTCGGGATCTGGTAAGTCAATAAATATCTCATAATATATTTATTAGGCTATTTTATAATTCATTTTGAATCTCTGTACAGCATACCAGACTACGACAACTATGTCGCATGACTGATCCATAGGAGGAGGAGGTTGCTAGTTTATCTATGATCCATGCTGCTTTGGAGGAGACGATGCCAATTTTTCGATCTATTCATGATAGTATCATCCATCCTAGACCCTAGAGACATGATGTTCTTGCTCAAGAACATGATGCTCTTATCCCAAGAGATGAGGGTCCTACTCAGGAACCTACAGCAGCAGCCGGTGCTGTTCCCCATCGACGACAACGGCGACGAAGACCGCTTCCTCCTGCACGTGATCCCTCACCTATTCCAGAGGCACAGGTCGGTGCTCTATCTATCCAGCCTGACCCGTCTGGGTTTGTGCAGTAGGATACAGCATGGGATCCATCTTTTTTGACCGGATATCCACAGTATTCGCCAGATATTAATTTTCCAGGGATTTATCAGGGGTCATCTCCTATGCCGCCATCTTTCATACCGGATCCTTCACAGCCTATATGGTTTCCCGAGGGTATGATGACAAACCCTTCTACTTACGTAGTGGGAGAAGGATCTCGTGCACACGATGACATCCCTCCAAAACCTCCTTCCATGCATACTATGACAGAGGATCCCGTGATTAATGTTCCAGTGCCCGAAGATTATCCCTCTCAAGGTCATCATACTCCATCCCAGCATGGAACACGTCGCTCTCGATATGGACGTACCATTCGCACACCACCTTGTCGGACAGAGCCTCACCATAGACAATGACATTACTTCTTCATGTAAATGTTTTCTATTTATTAAAAAGAGTGCATTGCTTTTACTCTATATGAAGTTATTACAAATTATCGATGACACATAATTTACAAGCTTCCAAAAACACCTATGTGAAACTTCATAATGGTTCAAGTACGTGAATTTGAAAGCTTGTAAAATATAATCTATAAGACCGATATGAATGAAAATTAAAATATGAATTAAACATATAGGAGATAGTTGAAAACAAAATGAATTTTTAAGAAATGTTGAAGATAAATTATTTAAAAGGTTTCAAAACAACCTTCCTGAAACTCAAAAATGTTTCAAGTAAGTGATTTTGAATGTGCAATGCTATGACAAACCTTTAGAAGAAATGTGTCAGTTCCCCACTAGATGTGCATGTTCCTCCAACATTTTCAGGCTGGAGATAATCCACCTTAAGTTCCACATAGCCTTATGCCTTCCATGGATTAATGTCAAACACTTCATCCCATTTTTTTACTTTCTGGGGAAGTAAAACCTCATTCCTTTGAATATGCACATTACCATGAACATAAAAAATCAGAATTTTGCAAGAAAAACTACTAATCTCATGTTCACTGAAATACCCCATAACGTAATAATGATACAAATAGTGTAAGTACCCAATATCAAGCTTCCAATCCATTTTGACTGGGCTATGTGGAATCATTAGTGTTTTGATTTGAATAATAATTTAAAAGGTTTCAAACCCACCTTTCTGAAACTCAAAAATGTTTCAAGTAAGTGACTTTGAATGCTTATAAAATATAAACCATAAAATCTCTTGAAATGAAACTTAAAAGATGGATTAAACATATAATAACTAATTGAAAATAAAAACCATTTCTTAAAAATTGTTGATGAAATACAGTTATAAGCTTTCAATAACACTTCTTGCAACTCAAAAATATTTCAGATATGAGACTTTGAAAGCCTATAAAATATAAACTTAAAGACTCATATAAATGAAACTTATAACATAGATTAAACATATAAGAAGTATTAGAAAAGTAATTAGTTAATTCTGGTGAGGGGGAATACTGTTATACCCTAGAATTGAAGGATAATGAGGATGACAAGGAAACATCAACCCCCACGCCCACCCCTTCCACCCATTCAACCAACTTCTGTAACTCCTATAGAATTAGCTTTTCAAAGAAATGAAATTTCACACCACCATAGCTTCCTACATCCATATTAACCCCCCAATTCAGTTTTATTAAAAATGGGGGTTGTCCACATTTAATGAAACTGAATTGGGGGGTTAATATGGATGTAGGAAGCTGTGGTGGTGTGACATTTCATTTTTTTGAAAAGCTACTTCTATAGGAGTTACCGAAGTTGGTTGAATGGATGGAAGGGGTGGGCGTGGGGGTTGATGTTTCCTTGTCATCCTCATTATCCTTCAATTCCATGGTCTAACAGTTTTCCCCCTCACCAGAATTAACTAATTAATTTTCTACTACTTCTTATATATTTAATCTATGTTCTAAGTTTCATTTATATGATTCTTTAAGTTTATATTTTATAGGCTTTCAAAGTCTCATATCTGAAATATTTTTGAGTTGCAAGAAGTGTAATTGAAAGCTTATAATTGTATTTCATCAACAATTTTTATGAAAAGGTTTTTATTTTCAATTAATTATTATATGATTAATCCATCTTTTAAGTTTCATTTTAATAGATCTTATGGTTTATATTTTATAGGCATTCAAAGTCACTTACTTGAAACATTTTTGAGTTTCAGAAAGGTGGTTTTGAAACCTTTTAAATTATTATTCAAATCAAAACACTAATGATTCCACATAGCCCAGTCAAAATGGATTGGAAGCTTGCTATTGGGAACTTACACTGTTTGTATCATTCTTACGTTAAGGGGTATTTCAGTGAACATGATATTAGTAGTTTTTCTTGAAAAATGCTGATTTTATATGTTCATGGTAATGTGAATATTCAAAGGAATGAGGTTTTACTTCCCCATAAAGTAAACAAATGGGATGAAGTGTTTGACATTAATCCATGGAAGCCATAAGGCTATGTGGAACATAAGGTGGATTATCTCTAGCCTGAAAATTTTAATGGAACCTGCACATCTAGTGGGGATCTGACACATTTCATCTAAAGGTTTTTCATAGCATTGCTCATTTCTAGAATCTCTCTTGCTGATGGTATAATACCTCCCTTCTCGTCTCACCTTACCAAGAAAAATTATCTAGAGCTTTTGAGGTTGATTCATACTCAGGGGCATGACAAAATTGCAAAGATGTTTCTATTGTGTGTAAAGAACATAACCTGGTTGAGGTTTTCATTTTTGGAATGCATCTGAATGCTACGACAAAGTTAGAAGGACTATGTTAAAATTAAAAAAATTTATTAATTTTTTTTTGTCCAAAGGCGGCACCTGGTGTGCCACCTTTTTTCTTTAATTATGGGCAATGGCGGCACACCAGGTGCCGCCTTTCTTCAGCGCTGAAATTCCCGAAAGGCGGTACATGGTGTACCTCCTTTGGGATGTCAAAAAAATATTTTAAACCTGGTCGTATTTTTAAATTTTTTTTTGAAAAAATGTAAAAAAAAACTCGATTTGAGTCACCCGAATAACCCTAGACGCAACGCCAAATCTATGGGGAATCTGATGAAGAAAAGTACACCACAAAAAGATGAAATAAATCTGATCCGTTGTCCCCATGATCAATGTCATCCACTGTCCAAACTAAGATTCCCGAAATCCAAAAGGGGGATGCCGTTGCACAGGGGAGACGAGGCCGAATCTGCAACCCTCTATCATATATTAAACTTAATATTATAGGCCAAGAATATTCCCACTCTCAGTGTTGGGAATATAGGATATGTAACATTTTATATTAATATAAAATTACAGGATCATGGATCTGGGAATATAATATATTTCAGAAGATGACCCTGGATAGAAGGTATGGCAGATGTGGGGTTTCAATTTTGATGAAGGAGGACATATAATGTGTGATTTCCTAGCCCATTTATTATCCCTGGTCTATAGACATCCTTAGAATATAAAAAACAATATAAAGGAGTTATGCATGGTGGAAGATGTGGAGGTGGAGTCGGGAGAGGTGTAGTAAGTGGAAAGAGGTTTGGTCTGATACCCCCCGAGTGGTCCATGCCAATATCATGGAGCTGGAGGATGGGGTTGAGGATTATTTAGGTCACATAGTCCTTTGAACTAGGGACTATAAGGGTGATTAATTGTATTATATGTTTTATTTATACATTTTATTGGTAATGTTAAATAAAAGGGTGAAAACCCTATTTTTTCCACCACTTGTTCAAGGATTATCTAGGCTGAAATGGGGAATTAGTGGAGACCTTTTATGGTGATTTTTTATATTGATTCAGACTCACAATATTGGGGGACACTTTCTCCATATTAATGAATTCATTTTATGTGATAAAAAACCATGAGGGTGAGATAGAGTCCCCTAATGGATATATTTTTGGTGTTTGGAATCAAGTTTCCATGGACTTGTGTTTTTAGGGTATCCTGGTGTATTTAGGTGTCGAAGTAGTCCTTAGTTGTGGTGAAAAGGTTGGAAATATAAATGATGAAATATTGAAGAGGGGGCATCTGACCTGGTGGCTCGAGTATGTTTCGAGTTATAAAATGTGACTTTACATCCACATATGTATTTGGCAGAGAGTCATGATCTACTTATCACTCAGTTTATCCCCTTATCAACGTCTAGATATTCTAAAGGAGCCTTATTTCTCCACCCAAATTCTCAAAGGCTACAATAAAGAGGATCTATGTTCTTGTAGTCCTATCTGTGGTGTGACCTGACTATAGATGAGAGATAGCCTCACAAAGAACCATTCTATTATTGTAGAGAGGGACCCTGTGATGTTTCATTAATGTGGACTAGTTTCCGACAATCCATGAACTAGTGGTTTCTATCAATGGGTTTTTTAGTATTTCCATCTTGGGGAATGATTTTTCCCCTATGTAGAGAAGTGATTTTTATCCTAGTAGGATGATCTTATGTCGGGGTAGATATTTCCAACTTTTATCATTTGGATAGTATGACCCTTGGTGTAATTGATTCTATGATATTGATGTTACCTACAGTTCAATTAGAGTTGAGGACGTCTTCCTGAGGATGATTCATGTAAAAATAATAGGTGTCAGAGGTCTTCACGACCCTCAAAATTTAAGTTATTATGTACAATAGTATAGTGGTGCAAGGTCGATCCACAAGGAAAACAAGTGAATGATCTAATGGTTTTAAACAAGCCTCACCGGTTTCAATAGTGGAGGAAACATTTTTTTTACTTTTTATATTTATTTTATAAAGCATATATGTGTAAACAAGTTTTTACCTAACAGATACATTATTATTATAAAACTATTAGAAAAGTAGTTAACTAAAACACTTGAAAAATGAGAGAACCGACCTATCAATAAATGTTACTCGGTAGTCTTTAAAAAAACTATTTAAAATGGTTGAACTATTCACAAATTTTTATTTAATAACACATCATGAAAGGATTGATGAACCTCCATCACCAAAAGATAAATTAAACAGAAGATCAAATCTTGTAGTTCCCCACTCCATGATTTAATAACTAATAAATAATTTTACAAAGTAAACAATTGAAATAAAACTAACCATAATATTTCCACGTTTTTTTATTTTATGCATAGAGGAAATTAATCAAGGTAAATTTCCCTAAATGAACTTGTGATTTTGATGTTTGAAATAAAGGTGTGAAGCAATTAGAAAATTGAACTAGAATCAATCTCATCGATGGTATTCTGATCTCATAAAAAGAAAAGTGTGTGAAGAACTTTGAGTAATAAAACAACATATTTTACAAATTCCCAGGATAAAATATTTATGCATTAATCATGTTAAATTAAATTGAATATGCTATAATAGTGAACATGAGCATCACAGAAATAAAAAATAACCGACGAAAAGAGATCTCCAAAACAAACATTAAATGTGATACTCTATTGGTCCTTGGGTCTCCACTAGATGGTTCTCAAGGTCTCTCGCTTCCCTTCAGTGGTATGATAGTGGAAGTGAAAGAGATTTGTCTATAATCTCATTGCTTCTCTATTTTTTAATCGACTGTCATCTACTTCTAGTCACCCACCAGATTCTCCAAAATAGACTTGCCTTTCAAAAAATCACTATAAATGTGCTATGTTTACTCAAACACACATCACTTAATCAAAACCCATGAAATTAACCCTCGACCATTTGGTTGGAGTGAACCAGATCATGATTTTGGCCTTGCTTGAATCATCAATGAAAAACTGTGTGAAATAAGACAATTTAAAAAGAAAGATTTAATTAACCTATATAATTAATTAATAAAACAATGAAAAAGATAAAATTTACTTTACTAATTTCTTAATTTAACATATTATTCTAATTAACTTATAATTATTTAAATTTATTCATTATAAATGTTTTTAATTTCTTATTTTTTTTTAATTATTAACTAGTTATTTTATTAATTAATTTTATCAACATTATATAAGTTTTTATTTGATATTATTTATAATTATTTGATATATAAAACTTGTTAACTCATTTTATGAAGATCTTTATTAAGATCATAATTTAATATTAATTTAATTTGATCAATAAATTAATATTATAATAACGTTTTTAAATTTTGAAATTAGATCATTATTAATTTAGTTGATGAAATTTTTTTATTTTGTTAAATTTATTATTTTAATTAAAAAGGTTAAATATAAATGAATTGAATTTTATAGTATTATTTATTTAAATTTATTAATTTATTCAAAATTTTATTTATAACATACTATTAATTTTTTAGTTTTAATAAATTTTATTAATTAGTTAGTCTTATATTTTTATTTTTTTTATTAATAATTACATTATTTATTTATGATAATTATTATAAATTATAATTAATATTTTTAATTTTTAATTTATTTATTTGTTATTTTTTGTATTCTCCCCCACCCCCGTTATTATCCAGCATGCAGGGGGTGGTCTTTTTAGGCTTTCCCCAAAAACCAATGGTGTATGGCTTCCATCGTGGTGGTTCCATGGTTCCTCGGCCTCCCTACACAATGGTGCGGATTTTTGTGGTGTGGTGTGGAAACTCCTCATCATATTCGGTGTGGCAATAGAAGATCATGAAGGATTGAGGTTTGAAATCAGATATCAGCGAAGAATGCTCAATGGAATAGCCTCTGATGGCAACATGCCTCACCTTCATGGTCTAGTGGTTGCTGGGGTGCCACACCACGGTGAAGCGGTCTAGGGCTCACGACTGGTGGTTTAGGTTGTCCTCTTTTGTACAGATAACTCACTAACTCACTCTCAAGTCAAAAAAAAATGGTTTGACCTAGGTGGTGAAGTGATGAGCGGTTTGGAATCCAGATTTTCTGTTGGGGTGTGGAGTCCGGTGCCGCAGCGGAAGTAGTCGTTGCAGAAAACACACAAGAGAAGAGGATTTCACCTGAAGGAATTTTATACACATCACTCGAAGGATTTTGAACATCACACCCAAAGGAATTTTACACAACACCAGAAGGCCTTTTACAACGCACCCACGACACCCATGAACGTACCATTTTTGTCTGTACCGCCGATCATCACAACCAGGACACACCGGTTGATCTCCGAAACCAAGTGGACTTTCGATACATGGCACCGTCATCATTGTCGTCTTCAATTATCGCCGCCGTTAACAAGCCATTAACATCAATGTCAACACCTCTGCTTCATTCATCTTCATCATCTTCGGTTTGCACCAGTTATCGCAAACGCGACAACCCCTTTTCCGCTCTCTCTTGGTGGATACATCTTTTCTAGCCCACATTCCAAAACATGCCAACACATCTTCTTATATAGACATCGTGTCCATATTTCCATTTAATGCAGTCAAAATTCACAATTCCATCATTATTCCACCAATTAATATTGGGAATAACTCTACATTAATGTTGGAAGAAAATCCTCCATTAATGTTGAGAAAATCCCTCCATTAATATTTTCTCTCTCTCCATAATTCAAAATTTTAAATCATCAATCCCAACAATCTCCACCATGATTTAAAATTCAAATACTCCAAAGTCATCTCCACCATCGGGGTCAATTTGATCACCAACTCCACCAAGGTCGAAATGTCACCCAATGAATGGAACACGCCGCTTGACACATGCGGCCAAGAAGACTTTCGATATTCTAGAAACACCGTTGATCCCGCCGTCATTGTCTGATGACATCTGAGTCCTTGATAAGCTGCACCACCAGATGCTTTCCACCGTGTTCTGCAACCGAGCACTTCAATCAATCCCTCTGATACCACTATTGGGGCGCGGAGGCCAGCGCCGTAGTGGAAGTAGTCGTTGCCAAAAACACAAAAAAGAAGAGTATTTCACCCGAAGGCATTTTATACACGTCACCTGAAAAAAATTTAACATCACACCCAAAGGTATTTTACACAACACCCGAACGCCTTTTACAACGCACCCACAACACCCATGAACGTACCATTTTTGTCCGTACCGCCGATCATCACAACCGGGACATGTCGCTTGATCTCCGCAACCAAGTGGTCTTTCGATACATGACATTGTCATCATTGTCGTCTTCAATTATCACCGCCATTGAAACGCCATCATCATCGACGTCATCACCTCTATTTCATTCATCTTCATCATCTTCGCTTCACACCGGTTACCGCAAATGCGACAACCCCATCGCCTCTCTCACTTGGTGGCTGCATCTTTCCCATCCCACATTCCAAAACATGCCACTGCATCTTCTTATATAGACATCGTGTCCATATTTCCATTTAATGCGGTCAACATTCACTATTCCATCATTATTCCACCAATTAATATTGGGAATAACTCTTCATTAATGTTGGAAGAAAATCCTCCATTAATGTTGAGAAAATCCCTCCATTAATATTTTCTCTCTCTTCATAATTAAAAATTTTAAATCATCAATCCCAACATTTTCTTGGGTTGGATTTCTATTTTTTGTAAAGATCTTTTTTGGATTTGAGTTGTGAACTGGTTTGAGTCTGGATCACGATCTTCAATTGAAGATGATGTTGTGGCATGATTCGGTTTGAGTTTGCAGGTTGGAGGGTCATCTGTGAGTGGTGGAATAGTGGGAGGAAATAGAAAAAGGGGTGTGGTGAGATAGTGGATGGGGAAGGCAATAGGTGTGGTTGGGAAATAACATCGGTAACATTAAGAAGATGGAGGGAATTCTTAGGGAAGTGGGGAAGCAGTGGAACCATAACTGAAACAATTGGTGGTTGGGATGGTGTCGAAGGAATGGTGGTAGATGGGATGTGAGAAAATTTAAAAATGCAAGGAGAAACAGTGACACCATTGCACTACAACAGTGTGATGGAAAAAATGGAGATGTAAATAACAATGATGACTAATTAAGTCACTACTTAAAATGGTTTGACACACTGTAGGTCTAAAACAAAATTAAAATTAGAAATCAAAAGAAAACAAAGTAAGAAATTATCATAATTAAATAAAAACAACTTAACAAATTAATCAATTAATACATAGCATGAAATATAATAATTAAAAAATAAAAATAATTATATGATGAATAAATTTGAATAATAAATAATGAATTATAAAAAAAGGGAAATTGAATAATTTTATTTTAAATAATAAATTTATTTTAAACTTTAAATTTAAAAATTTTAAATTAATTTTGAAGATAATTTTAATTAAATACTTTTTTTATAAAAACGATTCAACATTAAATGGTTAATTTAGAATAATATTAAAATTTAATAAATTTATCATATTGAATGATTAATTAAATAGAAAAATTCATAGTATTATGAAAACAAATTATTAAATTTTAAAAACTAAATAGAAAAATTAACAAACCTAAAAACTATGTCTAATAAAATTAATTAATAAAAATAAGTAATTAAAAAGAATAATTATAAACACTTTTTAATTAATGAATTAATTTATAAAATTATAAATGTGTGAATATTTTACAAAAAAAGTGTTAAATCTATTATATAAATCATTAAAAATTAACTAAAAATATACCGAAAATTAATAAAAAAATGAGGCCACATAAAATCCTCCCACACATAAATATTGTTTGAACTCAGAAAATATCATGATTTATTAACTTTCAAAAAAAAAACAGTTTTTTATTCATCGACAAAATAATTCTACATGTTAAACAGTTTAGAAAAAAGATGACAAAAAAATGTCAATAGTCTCTTGAAATTAAATTTATAAAGATGTCTTGCCTAAAAAAATTCTTACTTGTAATGAATAAAATAGTGAACCATCTACCAATAAGGATGCCATGCCTCATATATAAATATCTAAATGAATTAATTCATTTAAACCCATGTTCTATGTTCAAGAGTGCTAATTGGTTTAAAATGATTGGAATTTAAAACCTCATAGTAAGCCCCTTGTACATTGAACATCACTTAGGTTCCAAAAATAAATATTTTTTTGAATGACCAGATTGATACACCCTAAATGATTCACATATAATCCAATTGTCCCATTCATCATCTGTCATTAATTATTCCCTTCTCCTTAATGAACTCATTTCTGAACCTAGAGACAATATTATAATTTTCCCAAGCCATATAACTTATGTAGAGTACTTTGCATATGCACGTATTCAATATAGTGCATAGAGGTTTTAGTTTATATAAATGAACCCAATACATAGGGTCTTATAGATTCACTTTGGGTTCCCAAATACCCATATTAATCCTGTTTCAGAAGATTCATATGAAAACCATTTAAACTAGCTCACTATTGTGATTACTTTTAGTATTTTAAAGAAAATGATTCCCCGAGGATAAATTTCAAACTTCTTGTTCTTAAGGGTATGATCTCAACACCACTAATATGTAACCAATATCATTCTAAAAATTATTTCTAGAACAATGAATTCATAAAATAACTAAACAGAATCAATTAGAAATCTTTCACCCAAAACAATTTCAGACTCAAGGCTACTGTTAACTACCAATAAGAATCATCCTTATGCAAGTCTCATTTCAGAAGAGTGTACAACCTAAAATTGAGCAAGAATTTTGAAAACATTTAACCTTTATATTTGCAAAAATTTTGATGAGTAGTGGGAATTGAGGGGATTCCATTAATTCATAGTTTAGCTCAATATATTTTGACCCCCTCCCCCACACATTAAACCCATCTTTTTCCCCAAATTTTAATTCAAATATTTAGAAGAAAAATTTTAAAATTAATTTTCAATATAGATTTTCAATTAAGTGGATTAATAAGATGTTAAAAGGGTTCCATTTAAGTCCAAATGAATGTTTTCCACCCAAAAAAATTAAAATTACAATCATTTAACATGAATTATCATTTAAATAAGTGATAGATATTTTTAATTAAATTCAAACTAATGCATGTAAAAGATGTGGGTGAATAGTGTAAAGGGTATAATAGTTTGACAGATTTGATTCCAACAAAATTTTAGTATAGCAGAAAAAGTTATTGATAAACACCTAAATATTTTACGGAAATTCAAATAAAAACAACTTGCTAGTCTTTATGTAATCCCTACTATGTTTCAAGAAGTGAATATATTAAAAAAATGAGACTCAATTTTTATTAGTGTGGCACATGGAGAAATAATTTTCATCACAAAAAACATGAAAAAAATATTTTATATGTACAAGTAGACTTTTTTTCTTCATTACAATGACATGAATATGACTTTTTCTATAAAAGAATATTTTTCTAAAAAAAATAGCACTAATGTCTCAGTGTTAGCAGTTTAACAGCATGTCACCGTTGAAATAAATCACCATTAATAGTGTAACAGAGAATGAAATTGCAACAGTAACTCAATGAAAAAACGTTATACAAAGTAACAATGACTTATCAATGAATTTTTAAACTTAATGGAGAATAAAATAAATATAGAAGAAAATAATAGAACTTCCTTATAAAAGATTCTCCAGATATTCAACCATGAAACTCCATATGAGTATAAGATCATAGGGAATTATGTTCCTCCAACGAAACCAATAGCAGCTTCATTATTATAATGTGAAAAATAGTTAGCAAGTCCAAGGATACATATCCAGAAAATACAGAACAACAATAGATAGAGTAACCCATTTATTCAAAAAAATTATAATATACGTAAATACAAAACGTGAACCATATTTTGACTCCCTTGAATAACTGAGTTTTAATTATTTTGTTAGACATTATTTAATTCTGTTTTTTTATTATTAAAAGCTAATAAATCATGGGTTTCCTCTTATGCAATACTAGTTTTATAATCCCTAGTTGGACTTACCTACAATTAACCATAGTTCCTAGGTGGGTGTGGTTTCTTATATATAAACCACAACATATTTATATCCTAAATGTTTTTAATAGAGTAATAAGTTTTATGGGAACTCAAACTCTTAAGGGATAACTTGACTCCGTTCACACTTTCAAATGTCCCTATGAAACACTCTTTGTAATTAATGAACTGCTCAAGGGACTCTACAAGTTGAGCAGTAGGATAATCACCCAAATCTCCAGTTATAGTATTTTGCAAACAATTGAGTTCAGGTAGAAACTACTTGAATCCCTCAAACTCTGCCAAGAAGATTTTATGTTTAGATACATCCAAGTCTATCTTGGAATTAGTGTGGTCCACTATATGTAAAATTTCTGATTTATCAAGATTTAAATTTTCATAAAGGGACAATAGAGAAGTAGGTGTTTCTATGTGTATATCCTTATCCTCAAAACTGTCTCTATTGACATCAACACAAAAATTATCAATAATAAGGGTTCTTAAATCTTTGTTTTGACAAGTAGTTTCTGGAAGGGATTCAATAGTGTGCTGAACAGAATCACAAACACTAAAACTTAATTGTGTTTCACATTTTAAACTACTCTCAAAATCACAGTTAGATTTAGCCCCCAAATATACCATGGAAGACTTAGAAACATAGGGATGTTTCATTTTTTGTTTACCTAAATATTCAGGGTTGACAGTATTATAAATCTCTTCTAATAATTCCTCATCAGTAAAAAATAAATTCATCAACTACAACTTCTGATAAAAAAAAATTTCAAACATCATCTAGTGTGTGTCAACCTCTACTTGAAGTACATGTTCAAAAATTTCATTCACAAAAAAATTTTCATTTGAGTGTTCTTGAAAGTTCAGTTTGGGAGGATAAATGTTCAATTTAACATTAAATTTTTTTTCCAAATTGTTCAGCATCAAACAATTCCCTCTATGTCTGAAAACACAGGTTTTCATTTTAGTACATAAAGTATCAGAAAAGTGATCAATATTAGAATATGGTAGTAATAACTCACCAATTATTCTCTATTCAAATATCATTCCCTCTGCGTTGTCCTCAAACATCATTTCAGATATTGAAGGGTTTAATGTTTCTAAACAGTGAATATAATTTTTTAACATAGATTTAAGAATTTATGATTTTGTGCTTTCCAAGTTGTTCTTATCTTCCCAAATAGTTTCCATTTCCAGTTCAGATTCCTTATTGAAGATTTTAGTAAAAATGGGTTAAGAGTTTTTCACATTTATTTTTCAATTTCCAATTTCTCTTCAACCTGAGAAATTTCATTTTCCAAACTCCTAAAATAGTGAACCTTATCAACAGGTTCTACCGTATATAAGACCTCACATTCTTTTTTGATTTTTTTTAGTTCTTTCTGAAAATTATCTATCACAACTTCATTTAAGTTCATTATTTGATCTTTAGAACTGATTTAATTAATCTAAGAGTGGTTAATTTCTAGATTTTGTTGATCATATTGAGATTATTTTGAATAAAATTTTAGTTTCATTTGTTCAGAATCACTCTCCTCTATAGTTTTATATCCAAATTATTTATAGACATTTTCTCCGGCACATATTTCATCTTCTTCTTATTCTTTAAAACTGATTTATTATTCTAAAATCATAACTTATAACCTTTTCATTTTTTTATATTTCTCTTCAGAACATCTACCTAGAATTTCATGGTTTTTGTCTAACGAATAGTTCCAAGAAACCATCCTAGCATCCATTTTAGATTCAATTAGGTTATGGTCTTCTAGTATGTCATGGTTTTCCTCCATATGATGTTCATTATCTTCAAAATAGTAAATCTATTTTGGTAGATTATAGGCTCCCTTCCATGTAGTGTGACCATAATATACATATTATGGTTCAATATGATTCTAGTTCTCATGTATTTCCATTTTTTTAAAGAGAAATAGATTAAACATACACAATAATGTATAACAACCAAAAAATTTGATAACAAACTCAAGTAGTGGAAAATTTTCAAAAAATAATTTCAGAAATTTTATTTATTTATTTAATTTTTTTTAAAAAAATTATATTTGTTTTTATATTTATTTTTTAAAAAAATTTCTTCGCTAGAACATAAATCGCATGCCTTCTCTAGAAACGGTGCCAAATTTTGGATGGTTTCGGAGGATGTCACATACCTCTTAAATTTATAAACTACAATAGTATAGTGGTGTTGGTTCGATCGATATGGAAACAATGTAAATGTTTAAAGGGATTTAAACAAGCTCCAGTGGTGTCAAATGTGGGTGAACCATCTTTGTTTTTTACTTTTTATATTTCTTTTATAAATCAAAAATCAAATGAAAAAAATTGACCAAGAGTCTACACATGTTATAATAAAACTATTGGAAATGAAGTAAACTGAAACAAAATTAAAATGAGAGAACCAACAGTTCAAGAAAAGTTACATGGGAATATCTAAAATTACTTGCTAAAATGGATGAATTCTACAATATTTGTTTTGAATCACACCTAATGAAATTATCGATTAACCTCCACCACTAGAAATAAATCGACGTGAAGATCAAATCTTGGAGTTCCCCATTAAAAGATTCAATATCTGTTGAATAATTTTACAAAGTAAACAATTGAAATAAATATTGTCATATTATTCCAATGTTTTGAATTTTATGCTTGAAGAAAAGTAATACATGTAAATTTCTCATAAATATCTTGACATGTTGAAGTTTGAAATGAAGGTGCTAAAAAATTATAAAAGTGAACCAGAATCAATCTCAACAATGTGATTATGATCTCATAAAATGAAAAGTGTGTGATAAACTCTGAGTAATAATCCGAAAAAATTTAAAATTTCCCAAGCTATGAAATTTTGTCTTTGATCATGGTTTATTCAAATGAATATGCTATAATCTCAGTTGTTCTACTCTGCTAGTCCTCGGGTCTCTACAAGGTGGTTCTCCATGTCTCTCGCTTCTATCTAGTGTTATGATCATGGAAGTGAATGAGAGACATTTGTAATCTCATTCTTGCTCTATTTTTAATTCGACCTCCATCTGCTGCTAGTCACCCACCAGCTTTACCGACAAAGTATTGTATTTAAAAAAATCAATTCACACGTGGATTTTTTACTGAAACACATATCACTTGAGCAAAATCCAATATAACTAACTCTCGACCAATTGGTTGGAGTGAACCTAGTCATGATTTTGGCATTGTTTGAATCTACAAAAAAAATAGAGTTTGAAATAAGATAGTTTAAGTCATAAAAGTATTTAATTATCCTATCTGACTAAATGAGAAAAAATATGAAAGATAAAAGTTAGTTTACAAATTTCTTAATTAAACTTATTAGGCTAATTAACATATACTTATTTAATGTTATTAATTATAAAAAAATTATTTATAAATTTAACTAATTAGTAACTAGTTATATTATAAATTACTTTTATCAATATTATATACATTGTTATTTGTTATTAATTATGATAATTTGTTTTATTAAATTTACTAACTTATTTTATTAAGTCTATTATTAAGATCATAATTTAATATTTATTAATTTTATCATTAAATTAATATTAGAATATCATTATTAAATTTTGAATTTATATTATTATTAATTTAGTTGAATTAACTTTTTTATTTTATTAATTTTATTGGAAAAATTATTTTAGTTAAAAAGTTAAATTATAATTAAAGTAAATTTTATAGTATTATTTATTTAAAATTTTTAGTTTAATATAAATTTTATCTAAAGAATACTATTAATGTTTTAGTTTTAATAAATTTTATTAATTAGGTAGTTTTATATTTATATTTTATGATTATTAGTTATTTTATTTATTTATTATAGTTATTAAAAATTATAAATAATATTTTTTATTTTTTATTTATGTGATTATTATTTATTATTAATTTTATTCCCACCAGCCCCTCTTCGCCAATACACATGGGGGTGGGGTTTTCTCACTTTCCCAAAAAAAAAGTGGTGGAGGGGTTCAATCGTGGTGGTTCCTCAGTTCCTCAGCATCCTAGAACAATGGTGTGACTTCACGCAGTGCGGCATGGAAACTCCTTCTCCTATTTAGTGTGGCGATAGTAGATCCCGGTGGATCAAGGTTTCAGATCAGATCTCATTAGAGAATGTTTAACGGCTCGACCTTACGGGAAAATAGGCCTCGGCTTCATGGTATGGTGGTGGCTGGAGTTCTACACAATGGCAAAGTGGTTTAGGGCTCACAACTGGTGGCATCGGTTTCCCCCATTTGCAGCGACCAATCAGAGGCTCTCTTTCCAGCCAAAAAATTGTGGGTCGACCTTGGTGTTTAAATGAGGAGATGTTTGGAATCCAGATCTTTTGGGATTTGATTTTAATTTTTTTGAAGATATGGTTATGATATTTTTTGTGAACTGGTTTGAGTCCATATCACTATCATTAATTGTAGGTGATGATGTGCCTAGATTCGGGTTCGAGTTTTCAAGTTGGAGGGTCATCGGTGAGTGGTCGAACGGTGGGATAAAATGGAGAAAGGGGAACATTGAGATAGTGATCGGGGAAGGCAACTAGTGTAGATGGTCAATAATACTGGTAACATTAACTAGATGGATGGAATGGTGGCACTATAACTGAAACCATTGGTGTTGGGATATTGTCAGAGGAATGGTGGCAGATGAGATGTGAGAAAAATGTCAAAGTCAAGGAGAAACAATGCCACTGGTGCACTACAATGGAGTGAAGGAAAAATGGTGAAAGGACAACGGTGACTAATTGATTAACATCTTAAAATAGTTTGATGCACTAAAAGTCAACAAAAAAATTAAAATTAGAAATCAAAAGAGAACAATGAATAAATTAATGTAATAAAATAAAAACTCATTAAAAATTAATTAACTAATTAATAACATGAAATATAATAAATAAAAATTTAAACTAATTATATAATTATAAAATTTGATTAATCAACAACGACTTATAGAAAAAGAGAAATTTAATAATTCAATTATAAATTAGTTAATTTATTTTAACCATTTAATATAAACCAGTTAAATGAATTATTAAGATAATGTTAATTAATTGAATTATTTAGAAATCAATTCATCATTAAATGTTTAATTTATAATAATGTTTAAATTAATTAAATGAATCATATTGAATAATTAATTAAATAGAAGAATACCTAAAAATTTTAAAACAAATTATTGACTTATAAAAATTAAATAGAATCATTAGTGAACTTAAAAACTAAGTTTTCTAAACATTATCAATGAAAAAGTCAAAAATAAAATGATTAATTATAAAAAAAATTATTAATTAATGAATTATGTTATAAAATTTTTAATGTGTGACTATTTAACAAAAAGTGAAAAATTAATTAACTAAATCATTAAAAATTAATTAAAAAGATTTGGAGAATTAATCAATAATGAGGCCACATCAAACACGACAATATTTTATGGTATTTTCCTTTCTAATGAAAAATAATCACTTCGATAACATACATTTCCCAAAACACCTCGTTAAAAAGAACAATTAAATATTCTTATATGACCATTATAACATAGCCAATAAAATGGTATGAATTAATAGTATTAACCACTTTATGAAATTTATAATTTTCTAACATATTGTTAATTTATTAATAATCACTTATTTTTTAGAAAAGTCATTTATACTTCCAAAATATGTATTCTTGAAAAATGGATTTCTTGATTTTCTCAGTAAATATTATAATAAATCTATGAAACATATATAAAATTATTTTAGAAGAAATGTATCATTTTTTAACAATAATATTAAAATAAAATTATGTTTATTTTTTGTGAATTTTCAAAAAAGATTTATTTTCTAGTTATTTGTGAAAAAATCCACTTTTCATTAATTAATCATTATTTTTATATTAGAAATCCTATTTATGATTTTAATTTCATCTAAAAGTTAATTAATAAATTTTTTTTATTTTTATAATTTAATTATATAAAATTTAAACATACTTATACCGTATTTTTTTATACACATATTTTTTTGGATAAAAAATGAATTTTTCAAGAAAATTGTTTTTTGTTGCGCATTTTCAGATTAATTTTAAATTAAATTATGGAACTTTTTAGAAATTAATTTTTAAAAATGGATTTCACATTTGGATTCATATGATATAAAATGATTAAATAGTCCCCTTTTATTTTTTACCAATATGAATATTGTCGTTGGTAATTTTTGTTTCCATGGAAAAGAGTAATTTGGGTAATTTAGCTTAATAATGTAATGATAAGGAATATAAAATGACCATAAAACATGAAAAAAATTTATTTTATGAATATTTTTAATAAAAAATAATTTGAGGTTCGATTATAAGACCATTTAAGGACATTTAAATGAGATTATTAGGTTTATAATATTTTATTTAATGAAAAGTTAAAGATGTCGCACTCATAATTTTAATAACTATAAATTTTTTTATAAGGGTTTATCTTGATGATAAGTTAGACTATACATATTATTTTTAAATATAAATGATTTATATACATCATGGTAATTGATTTTAAATTTTTAGTGAAGAAACAAATTCCTTAACTACTTACACAATAATGATGATGTAATTATTTGAATTATGGAAAAATCAAATATATATTATTAGAAATGTTAAAATAATTATAATTTTTTATAATTAATTCCTTATATGAATTTTAAATATTTCCTTGAGATATTAGTTATATATTAAAAAATTGGTTCGAATTTATCTTATTGTTTTGATTTTATTAAATATAATTCAATTAAAAGTTCACAAAATTGACATTATGAATAATTAATAGAAAAAAACATATTATAAAATGATATAAAATTACTAAAAATACTAAATTTAAAAAACATGATTGGGTTAATATTGAAAATAAAATTATTGATTCCTTTATGGTTCATTTTTCATTTTATAAAACCTATATTAACCATAAAATATTACAAATCCATGTTGTCATGGTAATAGATAAAAAGGATAAATAAGGGTTAAAATACATAAGGGTATAAATTTAGATAAGGGTATATATTCTAAAGTTTCCATTATTTTTTCCATTTTTAAATGAAAATTATTTATATTAACTTAATATTTTTGGAAATTCCTAAATTGCCCCTGTTTTGTCTGGAAATGCGGATGACCTTGTTTTTTGAACGATCAAACATTCCAATCAGTTTTAATGGGTTTATTAGTAGAACTGGAAACACCCAATGATTCTATATCCATTTGGAAGTACTTTCCAATGGTAGGTGCTCATTAGTTGTGGACCGATGAGGCTTAAGAATTTTCATTGGTTGAGAGGATAGGAGGTCAAGCTCATCACACCTTTTTGGGGGGAATTATTGCATACTCTGGGACTCTCTTATAGATTTAAGTTATGTTCACAAATCCTTATTAATTCACCAAGAATGAAAATGATTTTTCCTTTAGATTTGGAAATCAATGATTGATATTTATGGGTTTTAGAGAATCTTTTATATGTATTTGAGGTTATTTAACGATGGAGAATCATCCATATGTATTTGAGATTCTTAGTCAATAGTATCCTTCAATACATTATATAGAAATATCTTGGTCATTATATTGAACATACTAGTTTTAAAGCCACTCAGTGGTGAACATAAAGTTTATTGTCATTCATAAAGACAGGGATTATTTTAGAGTTGGGATCATACCCGCAGATGGGTTACCAACGTATCCTCATTAAAAAATAATCAGAACCCATGTAGTTCGATAAAGAGGATATAGTTTAACGTCATATGGGTTGAAAAAAAATTAATGAATGATGGGATTGAACCGTAGAAAGGCTTCCTACATACTCTACTTTTTAAGGCGGAGATCAAAGTCCACATAGTTGGGGTGAAGAAATATGGGGCTCATGTACAGTTAACGGCCCAAAAAGAGACATCGTGATTACTTTTACACTCTAAGCTCATGTGGGTCATGCTCAGTCTGAGAAACAAGAGGTATCAGTAAACCTGACGATTGTGACAAGAAAGATGCAGTCATAAGAAATGATGTGGGGCTTATGTATGTATGACTGCCCAAGAAGATGAAGTCCAGAGCTTACTTCAGGAAAGAAGCCCAGGAGAAGGGCCCATAAAGGTATTTGTACTTTATGGATATTTGGAGTTTTAACCCGGGGCTTAATCTTTAAGAGGATGCCCAAATTAAAGAGGACATATAACTTGGGGCTTACTATTGAGAAGGAGGCCCAAATTAAAGGAATTATGATTGGGGCTTACTCTTGAGAAGGAGGCCCGAACTAAGGGAACTTGGGACTTACTCCTGAGGAGGATGCCAAAAATCAAAAGATCTTCTCATCTTAAAGGATGAGGTTATATGGAGGAATCCTCTAACTGTAGTGACATAAAGATTATAAGTCATGATGTTTTGGGAGAGGTTCTCACTGAATTCCTTTCAGATAAGGAAGCCAACAAATGATCCATGCCATAAATGTCTTTGAAATGGTGTTTGAGGGATAATCTCTTGAAGAGGAGAGGTGAATGGGAGAGAGGCACACAAATGAAGTAGGTGCGCATGTGTAGGTCATGCAAGTCATTTGGCATGCAAGTCTATGCCACGCAAGTATACTTGTGCAGCATGGGTTCACCTGGGCGACGAAGAATCTACAGGGTAATAATTGGGTGAGACATAACTCAAGCCTCTAGTATTATCCTAAGATGTTTCCAAAAGGGAGGCGCACAAGTTTCATCGAATGGGTAGGGCAGTGCGCAAGTTTTTCCATTTTTAAGGAGTTCTGGAATCTTAGGCGCCAAGTGTTGATGAATTCTAAACACTTAGGCCTTATTCTATATCTTCAGGCCTTCCATTCTTGGTATAAAGTTACCTTAGAAGCTTTCGGAAGAGTTGAGTTGAAGACTAGGGAAACCAGAGCTTGAATTTGACTTTTAGAAAATGAGTCCTTGAATTAGGGGCCCACAGGGGCTATTTATAAGCCACCTTGCACCTTGGGAGAAAAACCAGATAGGGCGTGCAAGTCAGCTGCATGACCCATAAGTGGAGTGCAACTGACTTGCGCGACACGCATGTAACTTGCACACATCACTCCAAATGGACACCTAGTCCATGCCTTCGTCAATTTTTTTGATGTTCTTCAAAGGGTGACCCTCGTTGTACTTAAGGTATTCCCCTTTTCCATTCGTTGGACTCTATGATTTAAAAGAGCATCAACAAAAGTCCCCCCTCAGAGTTGGATCTAAAAAGGAAAGAGGATCTGGCTCTGGGTTAAAGCAGGATAAATCAAGGGTCTGTGGCGTGCAAGTTCGGAGCGCAGATGATGGGGCGTGCAGGTATGGCACGCAGGTGGTCTGGATTGCCAATATATACAGGCTCACTTCCACACAAACTCAGTCAACTTCCAACAACTTGAGCTCTCATCGCGCAGGTGCTTCTGGCTTCGGCGAATCACCCTTCGGGATTTTGTTGCACTTCTGTAGAAGGTATTTGACTTGCGTGCCCTGACTAGGGAGACCAAAATTTCACGACCGGTTTGACTTATGCACCATGTTGGGACTTGTGCGCCTTAATGCCTTAGCCATTTTTTTGATTTCCTTCATCAAAATTTCACAAAACAAACTTACTTAATAGTTGATTATTTGATCTTTGTGCAGATTCAATATCTCTAAGAATAATTGGATCGGCTGATGAGTTAGCCAGTAAGAGAATAGATGACATGATAAATATCATCGACCATGACTATTATGTTATCTACGACAAAAATCTCTTGGATTTGGATATGTGCTTGAAGAAATATCATGAAAATTTCCCACAGATCATCTACTTGACTTTGAATGGCCATGGTCATCTTCAAGGAGTCCACATTCCATAGGTGAAGAATTATATCCCTCATTCCTGGTTTCAGACCTACACCAACATCTCTTCGGAAAATGTCTCAGTTGCAGGATAATTTTTTAATTTTGGGACAGTGGAGAAGGCACACATAATGCATCATAGCCCATGTGCTCCAGATCTGAAGCCTCACATGTCTGAGCTGCAGCCGCATTTCTATCCATTTATTTTCCGAAATTCTCAGATGGACCAATCTATGGGATGGAAGAAGAGTTGGGATTTCTATCCTGGAGGAGGTGTGAATCCAACTTGCATGTGGGCATATAGGTTGAGACAAACCTATGCAGAGTTTGTCGATGATCTGAAGGTAGCTACAATATATGAAGCTGTCTGGGCTGGGCAGACATATGTCTACAAGAATGACAATTTTGTGCTAGATTTAATCATCTATTGGTTCCTAGAATCTAATTCTTTCCATCTGACTCATGGAGAAGTAGGCATCAATTTTTGGTACGTTTACAAGATTTCAGGTGATCTAATTTTGGGAGATATGTATGATGAATTCATCCTCCCAAGGTGACCTGGAATGATTCAGAGAAGACTCCGGCTTTGGATTGAGAGTTAATGGAAGTTTTCTACAAGCATAAGAATACCACCACCGCGATAACCCAATCCAGAAAAGATATCACTCTAGATGAGTGCATGTACATGTTTTTGATTAAGAAGATAGAGGAGGGACCTTCCTGCACTCGTCCGTTTAGTTTCCCTAGAGTAGTAATGAGGGGTGCTCTGGGCACATTTTGGCCAACTCTAGAAGCATGAGAGTTTGATAGGAGGGGGTATGAAGTGAACCAAAAAATTCCAGCGAAGACCCATCTGGCATGCTTTTTTGCCTTCTGGCTCAGTGTTTACCTTTTACTAGTTCAGGATTCGAAAGGAGGTGTGAGGTAAGAGACATTTGTTGTTGCTTCCAAGCTATCTAAAAGGAAGATGGTTGGGTTGGCCACCCCAATACTGGAAAAGATTCATAGGAGAATACTTCATGTTTATATGGGTAAGTCTCCCCTAAGAATAGTGAGACCATTCCAAGTTTTATGGGGATGGATCGCCACCCACATCAAGACAAATACTCTTTAATTTGGGGTACAGGTTCCTAAATGTTTTTTTCGGCCGTATGTTCATTCCTTTTCTAGAATTTCTCCCTTATCACTGAACACTTATGATATAAAAATAAGGCTAAGCATGTTAAAGGAGTTTCACTTCTTTCCTTATAGAAATATTCCAATAGGGAAACTTGATGATGATTAATAAGCCAGCCTAGAGTTAAGGGCATATATGGTGGCATGTAGAGATGGTATAGTGGCCACCAGGATCGATGTCAAAATTATATGCGAGGCCTATGCTCTATATATATTCTCACATCAATTCAAATTTCTACAGCAAATTACTGTATCCCCTCCGGTGCATGTCAGGTTTGAGCAGCATCCGATGGTTTCTCATCAACTATGGTTGCTGGAATCTATGGAGAAGACTAGGGCGGTATTTGATCTACCATCTATTCAAGTGAAACGTCGATTGACTACATGGTATGTTGAGATCTAGGTAGCATCATACCCTAAACGTGTACTGAATCTGCCTATCCCACGGATGGGGATAAAGAAGAGAACCATTAGGAAAGAAGATCTTCATTTAGAAGGCGACTCTTCCTCACCAGGAGCTGATTCACCGCATTCCTCACCCAGAGTTGATTCCCTGGATTACCAGGATGGGGATGATGAGGCTCGAAATGCGTCAAATTGGCCTTGTGCTAGATATAAACCACCTTCCAGAGTCAAGAGACCTACTCCATCGACTCTTGGTGAGTAACATCATTTAGGCAATTTAGTCTCCATTATTTTAAAGAGAAACAAGTTTAATTTTCTTATCCTTTATCTGTGATTGCAGGAGATTGGAAGAAGTTGAAGTCTCATATTGTAGGACCCATATCACGACCTTCTAGTGCACATTCTGAATATTCATGACCAGAGGTTGTCCAGACATGGCGGAATTTATATTGTGATGCTGAAACCGCATGGATGAGATTTTGCGAAGGGCTGCATATCAATGGAGTGGGGAATCTCAGGGCTTCCTCTGACATCTGTTTTTAGGACAACCCCAATTAAGTGAGTGCTTACATCAAAGAGCTGGAAATGATCAAATATGCCACTAATGAGTTGGTTCCTGTCACCAAGCAGGTGAAGGAAATGATGGACTGTTGTACCACTAAGGGTATTGGTCCTTCATTAGACGAAGAGTGGCATGATTACGTGGCCCTTGAAGATGTATGTTTCCTTTTTTTTTCATATTTCTATTTGCTTCGCAATTTGAATTTTGTCAAAGCTTTGTTATTCAAGGAAATAATCTTCTTCATCCTATATCATGTAAAGGAAAGAACCACCAATATCCCTTTGCCACAGTATAGTCTTGGTGGCACCGCTCTTGGAGCCACTGAATCTCTTTGTGAGCTGGGTGAAGTATCTCCAGGCCAGCAAGTCATGAGTGAGGAGTTATAAAGGGCGTTATTGTCTCCAAAATCTGTTTTCGGAGATGATGATGCCAATCCACCCAAAAAGGCCAAGATGAAAAGGCATCGAAGAAAGAAGACCACATTTAAATGCTTCATTAGTAGTGGTATGTATTTCTGGTAGTCATGAATATTAACTTATGAATAAGTTCTCAAACATCTCAAGATTGCAGGGGCTTCTTCAGTTTCCCCTTTAAGGGAATGGACTGACCATCCTCAGTGTACAATGGAGGGTGCTATAGAACGGCCACAAGTTCCTACTGAAATGGATGTTACTGAAGAAATACTGGGAGCAAATGAGCGGGGGTCTGTTCCCAGCAACGCTCTTGTTTCTGATGCCAGGAGAGAAGTGACTTCTGGTAAATTAACAATAATTCATAGACACTCAAATGAGACAAAAACTAACTTCTATTCTATGATGTTTTAGGTTCAAAAGATGCACCAGATCATTTGAATACCACCAGAGCTGACCCCATAACTATCTTTGAAGAAGCTATTCGGGGTCAGAGATTGCTAGATGAAAGTCACGAAGAAGACATGACGAGTGCTCCCAATGGTGAGACTAACCAAGTATTTGAGATATAATTGGATAAAATGATGAATATTGTCGTGTCCTTTGAATTTTTTTAACACATGTTAAATTACCACATGATTTAGAAGATTTTGGAGATATAGTTACAGAATCAACTTCACGTGAGTTTCATCATTTGTTCTGTTAATATTCTCATGATGACACTTTTATCTATGTTTGGTTAAAAAAATGTACATTTCCATCTGAAGGAAATGCTAAACCAACAATTCTTGAAAGGGGTGTAGACATTGATGTCAACACTGTTATTGCAGAAACACTGGCTCAAGTGGAACTTAGCACGACAGACCGTCCTGAAACCCATCCTAAAAATCCTGTTGAAGCTAGGAATGATGAGGAGGAGTCTTTAAAAGTTGTTGATGTACTGTTAGGTAAAAGATAATGATATTGGTGGTTTACTTAACCTTCAATACAATCAATCATCTTTTACTGTCCTTTGAAACTAACCATACTTTCAATTGACTAAATAGGGATGTCAACTTCAATGGCTAGATCTAGAGGTGAAGCCTCAGCCTCAACCCAAACAGTAAAAGAAGGTGAAGCAACAAAGGTCAGGGAAGCAGTAGAATAGGGCCCTTCCTTGAGTGCATTAATCCCAGACTATGTTTCTCCCTGTGATAGGGATGTCGAATCAGACCCAGAGGTGAAAAAGGTGCTCCAATTCTCACGTTGTAAGGCAAGGAAAAATATATGGAAGATAATATCAGAGGTTCCTCTTGAAGAGATGCCTTCGAAAATTCCGCGACTTTTATCCCTATTCATCATTCTTGGACTTGGCAATTTTAGATATCAAGAAATCCATGTCGCAGTGAAACAAGTCATTCGAAGGAGGGAGCAAGAGAAAAGGTGTCATCAATACCTGATAAGAGCTAGATTTCTAACCAATATCAGTGAATTTCAAGCTGCATTATCCCAAGCTGAGGATTATCATGCTGAAAATTTGAAGGAACTGAAGCATAAGATCAAGGATAATATTGTCTAGTAGTCACACCTTCATCAAGAGATAGATGATGTTACTGGGGAGCTTGACTAGCTTCATAATTCATTGGAAGAAGTCCAAGAGGATTGTATAAAATCCATCACAGATGCCAAATAAGCACTTCGTCGAGCTGAAGAGAGTGAATTCAATCGAGTAAATGAACTTCAATTGGCTGATGATGATGCTCAGGATGCTTTGAAACAGATGAGAAATCATGTTGAAAGTCTTCTGTAATTTCTGAAAAAAAGAGAAGATACTCCATTCTGTGGATGTTCTTCTAATTTTGTTCATCAATTAAGAACAGTTCATCTTCAATCATCTATACCTTCATTTTTGTAATAATTTCTCTTATTTTTACTTAATCCAATGGGCCTAGTAAACATAGTTTGATTTTTACTAGGGTTATATAAACAACCCCACAAACCTTACATCTTTTAATTTCTCAATATTGCCTAAATCATACAAAATGTACGTTTAGCGAGCTGGGACTCGACCTTTTTTTGGAGTACCCTTTATAGGTTTCCAATTTAATTAGTACCATGTCTTTTGTAATTGGCAGTTTAAAGTCATGCATGTTGGACTATAAAAGGCTAATATTTAAGGTCAAATATCTTTGACCGAATCGATGATATTGACTCAATTATTGATAATTTATTTGGAAACATATTACCATATTCAAGAATGGAGGGGGAAAATTGTAAACTGTGACTTGAGAAATTTTGAATCAGAGCAATGCCATGGGAAAAGAGCGAAAAGGCATTACAAGAAGTCTCTCCTAAGAATGAAGTTACCACTACTTGACAAACCCATTATGGGGGCTGAATTATGTAGGGCCAACTAGGGCATATGCAGCATAGTCAAATAGTAGAATCTTTTGGCTGACAGGTCTGTTATGTAGACAACTTATACAAGGCCACCTAAGGGAACGAGCTGCATAGTCGGCAAAAATAACTCTCAGAAATTTGACTTTCTATTGATAAAACCTGAAAAACGTTTTGTGGATATTCAAAATTTCCAAAGCATAGAGTCTGCTTTATGGAGAATGTTACTTGAATATAGAGAGGATATTTCCAATCAGAATTGTCAAAGAATATGAGGAATGTGAATTCTACGAAGGTCTGACCCAAATGTAGGAAAAATGGTATATGGTGTTTTAAATCATATGACTAAAACCAGAGATAGAATCATTATATGACATATGGTCAAGTGGTCCAAGGTTGTTTTATATTTCTCTAAACATATGGAGATGGAGGAAAATGTAAACTATAGACATGAATACTTTCAGATCATGAAAAAGAGTACGGATCAAATATGTTAAGGATGAAATTTTTTTAAAATATCCCTACATATCATCATTAAGACCAATATGGAAAATAGAGGGTTCTTCTAAGAATGATGTTACCATTACATGAAAACCCCATTATGGAGGTTGAATTATACAGGGCCAACTTGGGCATAAGCTGCACAGTCAAATAGTAGCATCTTTTGGCTGACTGTTCTGTTATGTAGACAACTTATGCAAGGCCACCTAAGGGAACATTCTATATAGTCAGGCAAAAGAACACTCAGGTATCAGACATTTTGTGACCAGAAGTCAAGAAAAGGGTTATGGAGACCATCAATATTATTTGTATAATGTTACGGATGGGTCCTGAATTGAGATTCTAGATGTCACTATACATCTCATTAGGATGAGAATCAAGCCACACGTAGTTCTTGAAATACAGTTTAACGTCATACAGGACGAGAGCATGGAAGATCTTAGTTTAGGGTTGTAGAGGTTAGACTATAGTGAGGGAGACACATAATTCATTTTTTATAAACATGATGTGAATAATGACCAGGGTGTTCCATATCACACCATGTGCTCCCAGGGGGACTTTTCATCCAAGGGACCGAAAGTGGAGTTTGGGGTTTGGCCCAATGGCTCAGGGCTGGACTCAAGGAATGCTCGAGCATTCCTACATTTCCCATGAGGATGGGAATCAAGCTGCACATAGTTAATGAAATACCTTTTGTATATACTTTTTTCGTACATATGAGGGGTAAAGATGAATTTATTGCAATTATGGCTGGACCCAAGATTAATGACTTGGGTGTCACTACGTAACTCATAAGGATGAGAATCAAGCCATATGTAGTTCTTGAAATATGATATGGTTGGAGACCATGTCAATGATGATTCCTCTTGAGTGAGGGTATCAGGGATTGTTGCAGTTTATTGTCAAAAAGGACAAAAGTAAAAATAGTTTAAGTTCATATGCATGGACCTGTGCTATGCAGTTTAATGTCTTGCAGCAAGGACAATGGGGGACTGTATAGTTTAATGTCATATAGCTAGGATGATGGGATGTACACAGTTTAACATCATGTAGGACAAAAGTGAACTGATATGAATAAGACTATTGATGGGGGCTTCATGGATCATCATCGTATGGGATGGAGGTGAATTGATGTGAAGAAAGTGGTTACAGGCTTGAACCTCAAGAGGTTGCCTATGTACCCAGTCTATGAGGCAAGGATCAACATCTGTATAGTTCAATTGAGAGGGATTCGGCGTGCAGGGTGTACTTAAGAACAACGACCCAAAGACAATGTTGGGATATAAGCATGGTTAGAAGCCCAAAGAAGATGTCATGGTCGAAGCTTACTCTAAGCTCACGTGAGTCATGCTCGGTGTGAGAACCAAGAGGCAACAACAGACCTGATGACCATGTCGCGAAAGATGCGACCACGAAGGATGGTGTGGGGATTATGCATGGTTATCTGCCTAGGGAAGACATGGAAATAGATTTTAAAATACAATTGCACTTATGGCGATCATAGTTTAATGTGATGTGTCACAAACATGGGGTGCTTGGATTTTCATCGTCCTGCAGCTCAGATGATGCACAGTTTAACGTCATGTTGGACGATTGAGGGGACACAGATTAACTTCATGTAGGACGATATAGGGGGATATGTAGTTTAATGTCCATCAGCAAGGAAAATGGGTGTATTTTTTTTACACAAAATACTTCTTCAAGAATCTTTCATTGGTTGGATTTGTAATGAGTTCTCTATCCATTGAGAATAAAGAATAAACTCCATTGGAGTAAACCTTATGTATTGAGTAAGGTCCTTCCCACTTTGGCTCATGCTTTGGAGGCTCTATTCCCAGTATCATTGGGGTTCTGAGGACTAATACCAGTTCTCCTTGAATGAATCAATGAAGATGAACTTTTTTATTGAAATCTCGTGCTATTAGATTCTGATAGACTTATAAATGGTGTAGTGTGCACAATCTTTTTTCATCTATTCGTTCCAATTCATCCAATCGCTTTTGAGATTGTTCATCTGTAGATAATTGATCATAAATGGCGACTCTAAGCGAAGGTAATTTGACATTAATAGGAAACACTACTTCTTTTCCATATACCAATGAATAGGGAGTTGATTGTGTAGCAGTGCGGGTGGTAGTCCGATAAGCCCATAGAGCATGAAAAAGTTTATCAGGCTATGACTTATTATCTTTATCCACCATCTTTTGAATTATGTTTCAAAGAGTCTTATTGAAATACTCTACTTGACCATTGACTGGAGCATGAAACCTAGATGAAGGTTTGGATCTGATATTGTATTCTTGATATAATTTTCTTACCTCGGAGGAACAAAAGATGGTGCCATTATCCGTCAATATGGTATGAGGAACACCAAATCTGGTAATGATGTTGGAATTGAAAAAGCTAACAATGATTTTAGCATTGACTTCTTTGAGAGGCATTTCCTCTGCCCATTTGGAAAAGAAGTCAATAGAAGTAATAATATACTTAAACTTCTTAGCTATAGATGGAGTATAAGGTCCTACTACATCCATTCCCCATATAGAAAATGGCCATGAGTATTTAGCTGTATGAAGTTACTCCAGGGGTTGATGAATGAAGTTGGAACATACCTGTCAAGAATGACACTTATTAGTGAAATCAACACAATTTGGCATCATTAAAGGCCATAAGTATCCAAGCCTTTGAATTTGACCAGAAATTCTATGTCCAGATGGGTGGGCACCACGAACTTCGACATGTAATGCAATCCTAAAAACCATTGTCTCTTCACCATCAATACATCTGAAGAGAATTCCATAAAAACGTCGCTTGTAGAGAATTGTTTGGTGATCTAAGCTATCATAAAGAGTAAAATTGACCACACGTCACCAGACTTGTTCATTCTTGGCTCTATCAGGTGGGACCGTTCAATTTTTAGGTATTTTATGATAGGTGTCATTCATCTATTAGTATGACAATATGGTTCATAAATGGGACTAATTTCATTGATTTCCTCAGTTCTGATTTGAAAAAAAGGTGAAACTATATGACGGTGGGCAATACTGATGATCGTTTCATCTCGATTTGGATGTGCTAGGGTTGTTTCTACATTATCTAGTGCATTAGATTGGGCATTTTGTGATAACAAGACATAAGAAAATGTTAGTTCCGAGGGAAATTCCTCCATTAACTCTATGACATATTCACAAAAAGGGATTAACTCTTCCTTTCTGAAGGCATAATCACCATTGATTTGTTTGATTACCAAATCAGAATCACCTTTTACCTTCATGTGATTCACCTGTGCCTAAAGTTCCAATTCCAAGCCTGTGATGAGAGGTTGATATTCTGCATCATTGTTTGTACCGCCTTTCTAAAATTAAAAGGAATAGGGTAGCACTGCCTTTTCTGGGGAAACAATCACGATTCCTAACCCAACTTTGTTGAATTTAGGATCTTCCATTTTCTTCCCTCTTGGACTTCTGGAGGAACCATCAAAGTACATTTCCCATGTTTGAGGATTATCTTGAATAGAGACGAATTCCTAATTAAGAAGTTCAATATTTAACGGTGTATCTTCTACAGATGGGTGTTCAGCAAGGAAATCAGCTAGAGCATGGACCTTTAATGCATTTTGAGACACATACTGGATATCAAACTGCTGTAAAATAACTGACCACCTTGCCAGAAATCCTGTAATAAATGGATGACTAAGGATAAATTTGAGTGGGTTATTATGAGATACCAATTAGACATCATGATGTTGCAGGTAGTGTCTTAATTTCTGAACTGCAAAGATTAATGCTATGAAACACTTTTAAATACTTTAATATTGAGTTTATAACTCAAGCATTGTCCGACTGAGATAGTAAATGTTGTTTTCATTCCCAGCATCATTATTATGGGAAAGGAAGTCACCCAATGATCACTCTAAATCTGTCACATAGAGAATAAGTGGTCTTCCTTCAAAAGGTGGAATTAATACTGGAGGAATCAAGAGATATTTCTTGAGGATATCGAATGGTTCTTGACATTCTTCAGTCCACTGGTAGGTGACTGCCTTCTTCATTAATCTGGTGAAGGGTAAACACTTACCTACAAAATTGGAAATCAAACGTTGAATATAGTCCAAGTGTCCTTGAAGTCATCTTAATTACTTCAAATTTCTAGGAGGTGACATTTCAAGGATTGATTTTTTCTTCTCAAGATCAACATCGATACCATGATGGTGTACATCAAAGCTAGGAAATTTTCCAGATGTAACACTAAAAGCACATTTCAAGGGGTTCATCTTCAAATTGTGTTGTCAAAGTTTGTTGAATATGATTTCTAGATCATCCAAGTGATTAGAACGTTGTTTGGATTTAACCACCAATTCATCCACATAACATTCAAAAAATTTCCCTAAAAAGGGTTTGAAGATATGGTGCATGGAACGTTGATACGTTGCACCTAAATTCTTTAGGAGAAAGGGCATTACCCAATAGAAAAACACACCTTGAGGAGCTATGAAGGCTATAGACTCCTCATATTCTCAAGACATTCGTATTTGATTGTACCCAGAGAAAGCATCCATGAAGGTAAGATCTTCATAGCCAGCTGTTGCATCAATTAAGAGTTCTGTTATCGGAACTGGAAAATAATCCTTGGGACAATGTCGATTAAGATCTCTGAATTCAATGCAAACTCTAATTTTTCCATTCTTCTTCATCACCCGGACAATATTATCTAGACATTTGGGATATTGAACTTCTCTGACGAAGTTAGCCTTAGTGATCTTATCAACATTAGCTTCAATTTTGGGGGCATATGTTGGGTGTGTTCTTCTTACTTCTTTCTTGAATCCTCAATGTTCTTCTGGAAAACCCAAATGATGAGTAGAAACATCCAGATTATGACCTGGAATTTCTGTATAACTCCAAGAAAATAAATCTCTATTTTTCTTTAGAAATGATGTATACATTTCATTCTCTTCAAGAGTCATGGATGAACTGATTAAAGTGGCGCGTGGATCTTCTTTTGTACCCAGATTTATTTCTCTGAGTTCATCCACAGTGGTAGAGATACGCTCTTCAAATGCTGGAGAAGCATCCCTGTGATCTTCCTCTTATTCATCAATATGTGTTACATCTTCTGTTTTTACATGCATAGTAGATGACGATGCAGAATTTCCATGGTCAGGTGAGAAGTTAAAATGTGAACATCTTGAAGAAGAAGCTGCCATTTCTGACCCTATTAATGATGAAGGGTCTTCCTGGGGTGATAGAGAGGAGACGATGGATTGAGAATCGACACCATTTTTATCCTCTGGTATTGCTATAACTTCTTCTGTCCTAGTTGATGAAGTATAAAATTACAGGATTTCAGTGGATGAAATGAAGACATCTCCATTTATGCTTTCATCACTTCTTGGCGAATCAAAAATTTCTCCCATGCTGTCTCTCTTGGTTTCCGTACTAAACATTATGGAAGTTTCCATAAGAGTGTTTGGATTTAGGTCTATCCTGTAAATTTGACTGATAGGCAACACAGAATCTGTACTCACATGTATGAATAGGTTTACTTGAATCTATTCTAAACCACTTGGAGAACTAATTTTGTTGATCTCCTTCGCCATGGATTTTTTCTTTCCCTCCATGCGAAAAAATTCTGCCACAGTGTATTGAAAATCACACGTTTTGAGGTGGCCTTGTCACCATACAATTTCCAAATTTGACCATTGAAACAATATTTGAGACATTGATGGTGTGATGATGGTACAGTCATATGTTGGTGTAGCAAATTTCGTCCAAGCAAAATGTTGAAGGCAGTGTTCTGATGAACAACCATGAAATCTTAATTAGACACATGTTCTCCATACTGAATTCTGAGTGTAATCTCGCCCAGAGGTTCTTGTTCATTCTTATCATTTCCACACAATACCAAAGTAGAAGGAGATAAATCAGATTCGGTGAGGCCCAATTGACGAAGTGTAAGAATAGAAATGTGTTAACTCATGAGCCATTATTAATGAAAGCTCGTCGGATGTCTATGTCATTGAATTTTCTAGATAGAAACAAAGTATGATATGTCCATGTACAACATCATCTTCATCTTCATCTGTAAAATATATCACCGCATGGCATTCCACAGGATCATTCTCTATACAGTAGCTCAGCCGTAGTAATTTCAGTTTCGAATTCTTGAGGACTTGACAAAGCCTCAATAATCGCCTCTCAAATATCTTTTGATAGATTCAAGGCATCCATAATTGATAACTTACTCGGTACGTGGGGAAAATGTTTCAAGACATCATACTTTTCGTCCAAAGGTCTGCGTCTCCCAGCATAAAAATGTGGTTTTCCAGGTGCCTTAGAAGTTGATGCTTTGGCAATAAATGCATCTTGTATCAGGGAAAGAATTGGAAACACTCCTGGCTTCAGTAGATTAGACTGACTAGGTCTATCTATTTTCTGAGAGGAAGAAGGTGTAACCTCCAACTGGTCCTCCAAAATAACTGTGTCAGGATCGAATCTGCCATGTGTGGAAGAACTTTCTTGTTCCTATTAAGCCCACTAAAGGGCTTTGATATGAATTTTTGTAGCATATACAGTTCTAGGAGGGGAAGGATTAAAATAGTGGCTTCTAGAATATCCATGTCTTCCTTAGTATCCTAGACCTCTGTCTTTTCCTCTAATTCCTCTGTTAGATACAGGGAACTTAGGCTCATCATGATCGAAACTATCATTGGCATAGTGATCCGTTAAATGAATCATGTTAACAGAACCAATGATCAATTCTTCATCTGATGAATATTCTGCCATATGAACCAGTTCAGGCTGGGCCATTTGGTGGGGCGGTGCCCATGCTTTTGAAGCAGATGGCATAAAATCTTCCAGAGTCAAAGACAACATAGGATTTAACATGAGCTCATCATCTTATAACTGCTCTTATTTCTTCAAATTATGCCGCTTCATTGAGGATTTTCCTTTTGATGAAGGGGGTTTTGTTGTGGTAGAAATAGAAAAAGACACAATTGGGTGATTCAACTGTGTTCGTAAAATGTTATGAGTTCAGTTGATCATTTTCCTGAACATCCAATCATTATATTTCTATGCATTTTTACATTTTACTTTGTGCCACACACCTTCTTCCTCTGGACCACTAGCAGTAACACATGCTATCTGGGATGAAGAACCTTTCAGTTTTACTTGTCCAGAGTCCACCATCTTTTGTAGGAGGTCTTTGAAGACAAAACACTCCGGAATGGGATGCCCCAGCATCTGATGAAACCGTAAATAGTTGTTGGGGTCTTCATCTCATTCCTTGTTTGGCCTTTTGGGCCTTGGCAACTGAACCATATTGTTTTCTAGAGCTGAGATGAAGTAATCAGGAACTAGTTCATTCTACAAAGAATAAATTTTTTTCTTTAAATCCTTAAACTATTTCTGCCTTTGATCTATTTGATCATCTTGACGAGGCTGACATTTTTGTTGATGCACAGGAGGTGGATCCTTTCGATATGATGAAGGATTCGAAGTGGGAAAAGGTAAAGGTGCTTGTTTAAGTGTAAATATAGTAGCCTATGCTTTCCCTATTCTCCTTTTTAGAGCTGATGGAATTAAATGGGACTTAGCTCTTGTTTCTACAATGTAATTGTCCACTAGTCGGGAAATTGAAGTAAGTTACCTAAACCCTCCTATGTATTTCACAAGGATCAATGTTGTATGGAATTCATCGTGGAGATTTTCCATGAAAATGGGTAGAAACTCCTCTTGAGGGAGAAGTAGATTCAAGGAATATGCTAATCCTTTCCACCGAGCAATGAAGTCTGAAACTATTTCATTCCCACTTTTTTTAAAATTTGTGAGATCAAAAACTGTTGTTTTCTACAATGTTGAGCTGAACTGAAAAAGGAATTTCTGACGAAGATCTTCCCATCCAATAATTGGTTGGGATTACAAACTTGTATACGAGACAAAGGCTGGTCCTTGCAATTATTTCACAAAACACCTGATTTTTACTACATCTTTTTGTTGAAGAGTTCCCATCATAGGATCGTAGCGAGAGACAAAATGTGTCAAATGCTGCTCTGGATCTCCTGATCCATGAAAAATGGGGAAGGCGACATTTAAAAAATTTGGAGAAGGAGGAATTAGATCTACCCATTCATGGTAAATATTCTTCTCTGGTTTCACCGGTTCATGTCTTCCTTCCATAGCATCCAATAGAGCTATTAATGAATCAATGGTAGTCATTAACTCTTGAGAAACATCTGGTTGAGCTTGGACCTGAGCAGGTGAAATAACTAGAGTTTGGACGGGTGTGGCAACCAGTACTGCCACTGATGGTAGTACTGCCGGCTGCAGTCACGTATGACCCATAGGATTGGACCTGTGAGGGTGTACTTGTAAATGGGTATATTCTTGATCCATCCCAATATATGCAACAAATTCCCTTGATTGATTAACTATAACATGTTTAGGAGGAAGACTACCTTGAAGTAGTTCTACATTTAACCTCCTTAACTCCTTCAATTCTTCTTCTTTTTGTTCAAACCATTGCTCTAATGAGAGTGATTGGACTTCTCCAGAGATAGGGTGGGATGTAACCAGACTTTTACCCTTTTCCTTGGCATGTTCCTTTCTTTGGAATAGAAGGGTATTACCCGAAGGAATGTCTTGCCTCTGGGAAACCATCTGGCTTCTGGTATGCACACCACCTTCATTTGTTTCTGTGTATACAGCCTGTTGAATAGGAACTTCTTCATCTGATTCCTCTGAGTGAGCCACATGTTCTGGGGGATCAGTGACAATGGCATTAATGATATTTATCGATGCATAACGCTTTGTAGCCCTTATGTCATCATTTCTGTGATAATATCTTCTTCCATGTCCTTTATGATACATTTCCCTTTTTTTATTTGATCCCTCATTAACTTCTTGATGAACAATAATTTGGAGGGAATTTTCTGATAATTCATCTCCGTGTTCCCCTTTTGGCTTCTTCCCTAATCGAGATAAGACATACTTTCACTGAGGAAGAAATTGAGAATTTGAAAAAGTACCCAGTCCGGTGGACCGGGGCTGTTCTTATTTTTCCTGATCAACTCCTCGAATCCTATATGTTGATCTCGAGGGTTGGATTAAAAGAGTACCTAGCATGGCAAGCTGAGGAGGCTCTTGAGCTGATACATCTAAAAATTTCTTAAAAGCTCTCCTGATTTTGCAGATTTTAGTCTAGAAATTGGCCAGATGCATCATCCAACATCCACTCAAATCTTCTAGCTCAGATGACTGTTGGATTATTTCTGACACCTCTGTCACCTGATGATTCTCATGTTCTAAACGAAAATCATGTTCTATATTATCATTTTCTTGATGAAAGAGTAATTCAAAAACTTTTTATTTATATGCCTGACTTCGGGAAGAACTATTTGAGGCATGTTCTTTAGAAAATCTTTGATTACACACCAAACCAGTTAGCTATGGACAACCATGGGCCATAACATTACATGAGACCACTTTTGGCTGGCTTTATTGACTAGAGAGAACAGTGAAATGCAATGCTCCATGAACACCCTATCCTCTGATCTGAATACTAGATGGGGCATTGGTAATTAATGGGCACAACATTTTTAATTCTCTAAGGCATATATGCTGAAGGGATCTCTACTGCTTTTCAGCGTTTGTATGTCGATAAACTAAGAGAGATGCCACGTCAATTTGGTATTTCAACCCTTCTATTACCTTAACATGATTTTGATATTAATCATAAGTTAATATTTTCTCTTTTAAGTGTCAAAGAGTTTTCCATATGTTGAGAAGAATATCGTGAATACAATATTCTGTCAGCATTTCTAGAATATCATACTGATAGTCATCCAAAAGCCAAAACATGACTGGTATTTCACCTTTCTCCCATTGTTTTCTCATATTCATCACTTCCTCTTTGTCATTTGATGAATATTATTCTACCTGAATGGACCAAAGTTGGTTCTTCTTTGTTGCTTCATCCGATTAAACATGATTGGTAGAGAATTTATTTGTCAAATTAGAAGATGAATGACCCAGGGGTGGTTCGGAGAATGACCTACACCCTGGGCTATCTTCTGATTATGAAAGTATTTCACCTGCTAGAGGTAAGGCATCAGACATGATTGGCTTCGCATTTGCAAGTTCCTCACGATAAGAGGGCATTCTCGTTACTGCATTATCCCTTGAAGAATTTTCCAGAAAATGTGAATTACTACTGCGGAGAGGACTTTCGCAGATCAATTCATCATCATGGGGAGGACCACCGTGGTGGGTTACAACAAAAGATGAAACCTTTTTCTCCTTGGTCTTCTGGCCATGCAGAGGGTTATCATGGATCTCATCTGAAGATGATGCATTGAGATTTACTGAATTGTCATGAAGCAAGCCTTCAGGACGAAGTTTCAGATGAAGACCTTCATAATTATTATTGTTATTTCCATAATTTGGAAATGAGAGAGTATAATCTAGAGTTGCAACAGATAAATGTCTGAGCGATTCAAGAACTCCAATATTGAGCAATGCCTTATTGCTGATTGGCTCTTGATTTTTAAACTATGCTGGATGGGTCTTTTTCTTGGAAGTCTTCGTACTCACTTTGGAAACCACTCAATGATGAAAGTGGTTATTATGGGTAGGTGTATGTTCTTGCTCAGGAGAAATGGTCAGGTTAGGCTGACTAGCTCCATTTAAATCGGGTGTATGTGCCCGACTTGATTGTCTGTATGACATTGGGGATTATACCCCACAACCCTCCTTGACTAGAACAGAGGGGTGTATCTTCTCTGGGGTGACATGTTGATGAGTCACTCCACTGATAGGGATAGATTTATGTTCCTTTCCCTATGATGTCACTGAAGTTGTTATAATATTCTGACAGGTATCCAGAAAATGGGCAAGGATTTGCTTATGCTCTTTCACCATTTCCAGAATGTTCTTGCTGACTTCAGCTGACAGAACGGGAATATACATCCATTCCATGTTTGGAGTAGGTGTGTGTTCTTGCTCATGTCCTCCTTTTCCTATCATTGAATGCTGACAGTACTCATGTGTGGGAGAAGAAAGTGGTTTCTGCCTCATGTTTGTCACTGGAGCATCCCAATTGACATCTACGCGTGCTACCAAATGAGACTGCTGGTTAGCTTGATGATTTGCATGTGTATGTGCCTGCTGATTGTTCTCCACCGAATACGATTGATGAACTTCCTTCAATACTGGCAGACGAGATTGCTAGTAGAATTGATGAGTGTAAGCAGGTGTATGTGCCTGTTTACAGGTGGTCACCACATTTGGTTGGTGGGATTCTTTGGATGTAGTCAGATGAGCCTACTGACAGGAAAATGATTTATAAACATGTGTACATGAATGCCTACAGTAATCTTCTAGAATTTCATGGTGAGATTGTTGTGTTACTGCCAGACGAGTCTGCTAGGAAGTGAAATTAGGACAGATGGGTGTATATGCCCGCTCATTGATTCCCATCAAGTTAGGTTGATGGACTTCTCTGGAGGGGACAGAGGAAAGAACCTTCTCCATATTGGTCAAATTTTTCCTCTGACTGTTCGTCTTGCGTGCTCAGATATGAGGAACCTAAGCCGAATGCCTAGAGGCGATACCCCCATCATGTTGAGGGTCCACTACCGCATGAGTCTGGAAGGGATTGTTGGTGGGATTCCATGGGAATGACTCTTATCTTCTTGAACTAAGGCCTTGATTGATCTCTTGATCCACCTCCCTGTAATATTGGAGATACTGGTTGTTGCGTTCCAGGGATAAAGACCCGAAACGGTTGGAGACGGTGGTTGGCATCACCTACTTCTTGACCACTGGTCGTCGTTTTCCGAACAACCAGGGTGAGTTGTTAACTTGGAGGGCTTGTCGAGAGGCCTCCATAGTCGAAATGGTACCATGTTGACGGTATTCCCTCACCAATGCATTTGAGTCCCAGCGTTGAAGATGTTGAGTAGGTGATGTCATCCTCAGAGTGCACAAGGATCCACCAAGAGTAGCAGCCGAGGCATTCACATGTGTGAACCATAAAGAAACCATTTTGTGTTGTAGAGAAGTCTTTGAAAAGAGTGCCCGTTTGATATAACAGATATAATAAAGATAAGTTTTTCCAGAATTCATCTTTTTGATGAGAACATATGTTATTGATTGCTTTGTTGGCCCTCATATTGAGTTTAATAGGGGCCTAACAAATAAGTAAAACATCATTTAACTATGTTAAGGATTCACATCAGGTTCACTATATTTTGTTTCGTCTGGAAATGGTGATGAACATGTTTGTTTAAGGGTCAAACTTTCCAATTGGTTTCTAATGAGTTTATTCATAGAAACAGAACCACACAATGATTCTGTATCTATTTTTACCTACATTCCAAAGGTAGGTGCTCATTATTTGTTGATCGATGAGGCTTAAGAATTTTCATTGGTCGAGAGGATGGGAGGTCATGATCATCACACCTTTTTTGGGGGAATTATTGCCTACTTCAGGACTCTCTTATAGATTTTTGTTATGTTCACAAATCCTTATTAATTCACCAAGCATAAAAATTAGTTTTCCTTTATATTTGGAAATTTATGACTGATATGTAGTCGATTTAGAGAATCTTTTATATATATTTTATGTTCTTCATCAATGGGGAATCATCCTTATGTATTAGAGATTCATAGTTAATGGTATCCTTAAATAAATTATATAGGAATATCTTGGTCTTTATGATGACCATATTGGTTTTAAATCCACTTAGTGGGGCACATGAAGTTTATTTTCATTTCGAAAGATAGGGATTATTTCAGAGTTGGGATCGTACCCTCAGATGGGCTACCTACGTATCCTCATTAAAAAGGAATCAGAACCCTCGTAGTTCAATAAGGAGGATATAGTTTAACGTCATATCGGACGGAAAATAATTAATGAATGATGGGCTTGAACCTTAGAAAGGATTCCTACGTACTCTACATTTAAGGCAGAGATCAATGTCCATGTAGTTTGGGTGAATACATTTGGGGCTTATGCATGGTTAACAACCCAAAAATAGATGTCGTGATTACTTTTACACTCTACGTTTACCTGAGTCATGCTCAGTGTGAGAAACAACAGGTATCCGTAAACCTGATGATTGTGACATGAAAGATACAGTCACAAGAAATGATGTGGGGCTTACGTATATATGACTTCCCAAGTAGATGAATTCCATGACTTACTTCAGGAAAGAAGCCCGGGAGCAGGGTCCATAAAGGCATTTGTACTTTATGGATATTTGGAGTTTTAACCTGGGGTTTACCCCAAAGAAGGATGCCCAAATTAAATGGGACTTATAACTTGGGGTTTACTCCTGAGAAGGAGGCCCAAATTAAAAGAATTATGATTGGGGATTATTCTTGAAAAGGAGGCCCGAACTAAGGGAACGTGGGACGTACTCTTGAGGAGGATTCCAAAAATCAAAAGATATTCTCATATTAAAGGATGAGGTTATATGGAGGAAACCTATAACTCTAGTGACATAAAGCTTGTAAGTCACGAGGTTTTGGGAGTGGTTATCACAGAATTCCTTTCAGATAAAGAATCCAACAAAGAACCATGCGATAAATGGCATTGAAAAGGGGTTAGAGGGTAATATCAAGAAGAGGAGAGGTGAACAAGAGAGAGGCACAAAAATGAAGTTGGTGCATAAGTGTTGGTCGTGCAAGTATAATTTCACGGCATGGGTTCACCTGGGCAATGAAGAATCTATAGGGTAATACTTGGGTGAGACTTAACTCAAGCCTATAGTATTATCCAAAGATTTTTCCAAAAGGGTGGCGTGGAAGTTTCATTAAAATGGTAGGGCGGTGCACAAGTGTTTACATTTTTAAGGAGGTCTGGACACTTAGTCACACATGTATTGATGAATTATAAACACATAGGCCTTATTATACTTTTTAAGGTCTTCCATTCTAGGTAAATGGTTACCTTAGAAGCTTTTAGAAGAGTTGAGTTGAAGACTAGGGAAACAAGAGCTTGAATTTGTCTTTTGGAAAATCCGTCCTCGAAATGGGGGCCCACATGGGCTATTTAGAGGACACTTTTCACCATGGGAGAAAAGCCATATAGGGAGTACAAGTGAGCTGCGCGACCCATAAGTGGCACGCAAGGGACTTGCGCGGTACGCACGTTACGTCTGTGCCTCACTCCAAATGGGATCCTAGTCCATGCCTTCATCAAGTTTTTTTTTGATTTTCTTCAAAGGGTGACCCTCTTTGTGATTAAGGTATTCCATTTTCCATTCATTGGACTCTGGAACAGAAAGGAGCGTCAACAACCCCTCACTAATATTATAATATGGTAACCCCTCACTTATGTAAACCACATGGAGCCATGTATATAGACAAAAAACTAACCATATATCTTATAAAAATCGTTATCCATGTTTTATAGGTTCTTGTCCTTTCAAATGACCAACCCTAGTCCCCCTATGAAGAGATCTAATGGAAGTTTGTCGAAGAAGTGGTGATAATCTTTAAAGACTCTTTCATGTTTATTTCTTCTTCTACTTCCTCCTCAATTATTGTTTCTTTTTTAAATTAATATCTCTAGTATCATATATATTTTTAATAAGATTATCATTTTTTTAAAACCATATTCCACCTTTTATCCATCCTATTAAATAAAAAATACCATGTGTGCATACGTACATAATATTGTCTCTGCATAGTGGTGTACTTCGTTTTCCATAACCATTTTTCTTGGATGGTTATAATGATGGAAATGAAAAACAAATATCATAGATATTATATTATATTAATTATGAAATTTTAATATATCATCTCTTTCCCTAACCATTCACTAATAAAATAATTATATCATCACACGTGCATACATACGGCCTACCCTATCCACAATACGATGTGATTCATTTTCAATGTTAAAAGTTAAAAGTATGGTTATAAAAATATATTTAATTATGAAATATTATATTTATAACATTAATATAATTATAGATATGTTCTATTTATATCATATATATGATAACTGCATCTTTCATGAAAAACATGCATGATAAAACACGGAAATTAACGCATGAAATAAGGGTAATAAGAAAGTATTATTAACCAATATAGAGAAGATGATATAATAGGACAATATATGATATAATAAATATGAATATGGTTCTATTATAAATTAATAACCTGATTTAATCCATTATATAGGATTTTAAATCACATTCAGCTAAAGGAAAGTGCATGGTATGAAATTTCTTAATTTAATTTCTAATCAGTGTGTTAAACTTACACTTCATTGATTTTGTTATGCTAATATTATGTGTGAAATTAATTTTGATTATGTTATTTTTATTCTCTTCACTTTTTATGTGGATTTATAGTGGACATAAATAATTGATTCATTTGACTAATAATAACATCAATGATATGGTCTTTTTAGGGGAATTCATATCAATTTCACTTCATTGAGGCATACAGTAATAATATGGACCTAATTTCTATTCAACGACATATATACTAACTAATCGATTTATTTATTATCATTTTTCATTAATAATTTAACCTCTATGATAAATCTATATTTCTTTTATCTGGGATTTGATTATTTCTTAAGTTGTATACCAATTTCATATGTAGTGTTTACTTTAAATGTTATTTGATTAACTGGGGAAGAAATGTTAAATATGTATCTTTAACACAATACATATATATTTTTATATGGAATATTGATTCATGAAATTAATAAATTATTTGATATATGAAGAATGTTTTGGACATGAAAGAAGAAAATATCGTGGATGCATCGGTAGCTTCTTGTGACGAATAAGTAGTATAAATTAAATGGGTTTTACCCATAATGACTAAATTGTCTTGTGAAATGTGTTGATGGTAAAGCTATCATGTTACTGGGAAATATAAAATCCAACAGTTAATCATTTTCATCATTAAGATTTTAGTTATTTTTATCCATGATATTTTCACTATGATATTATCTATAGGATCAGATTGTACACCAGTTATAGATTAAATGGAATTTGTTTCCAATTATTTATATTCCCATAATATTTATTCATTTTCCTCTCATCATTGAAATGTTATTCAATAATTTTTTTCTTGTTCAATTATTTACTTTTATTTATTTATTATTCATTATTGAATCAAGATAGATTATTTTTTATGAAACCGTTAGTAAGCATTTGAGCTCGCCCTTTTATTTGTTATATTTTCCCTATGATATGAAGATGAAATATTTGAATGGGTTCATGGATGATAATTAAATTCCTTTTGTTTCTATTTGAAATTAATTATATAATAAGGTAATAATTTATTTATCTATTTCTCTGAAACTAATAACCGATTTAGTCTTTTAGTATGTCATTCCTTGTAACATATGCCTAAATAATAATGAAAATGTCAGCACCCACTAGTACAAAAACATTTTTCTACTTCTTTTTTTTGCACTTTAACGTTATTTTTAAGGAGAAGTTATTGTGAGTGATGTTAATAATAATATTTTTACGTTGTTTATTTAATAAATGACGTTAAAAAATGTTGTTTTATGGGTTTTTGATGTCGGTTTTTTAAAACCCGACATGGAAGACCTTCTAGAAATGACGTTAAAAAGCCATTTTGAAGTCGGTTTTGAAAAAGAATGACATTAAAGGTCATTTTAACGTCAGTTTTTAAATATATGATCTAGAAAATGTTTAAATTATTGTATATAATTTCCTATGATTTTTTTGATTGGTCATAGACCTCAAACGAAGTTATGAATCCAATGTTATGGCCATCAGAAGTTTGATATATTTTTTTCGAGGAAAGATCGAATGAGCCAACCGTAGTTTCCTCATAGATGTAATTTTAGAATATGAATTAGGATTTTCATTTTTACCATGATATAAAGCATTATCCATCATTATAATAAAATAATAATAATTAAATGTTTTATCAATTAAGAAAACTACCCATAAAAGACGTAAATCAGGGAAAAGTAATTACAAATACCTTGACGAAATCGGGGAAAGAATAAATAGTGGATACATGCGGAAGATCAAACTAGTTGAGTTAGTGGAAATATGATGTTTGAATGAAATTGTTGTTAAATGGTATATCAATTACAAAAAAAATCATAAAAACCATAAATCATGGATAAATGATTAAAAATACCTTTATGAGATCACGAAAAGAAGAAATAATTGATGAAGATCCAACGAGTCTAGTTGGGGGAACAATGATGGTTGAAAGAAATGTTCATTAAATTAGGATATATGTATAATTAAAACATATAATTTGGATGATAAAAAAAATGGGGTATTAAAAATTTTAAGCGTATATTGGAAATTTCGATGTCGTGATGTAAAAGAAATGAAATTTCACATTTCAAGGATATTAAAATTATCTTTCAAGTCAATTTTATGATAACCATCATAATAATATATTAAAATTTTAACATATTTTGAAGTTGGTTCTTATAAAACCGACATGAAAAATCAATTTTCATCACTTTTTCACGTCAGTTATTAAATAAGTGATGTTAAAAGGTATTTTTCACATTAGTTATTTAAAAACTGATGAGAAAGATGTTTACCAACATGTAGTTCATTTCCCAAGATTCGATTTCATAAGAATTGGAGCTCAAACAGAGTTACAAATTAAATGTTATGGTATTCAGAAATTGGCCTTCCCTAAGGCTTCGTTCAGTGATGATCAACTTCCGATGACCATAACTGTTGATCTATGACTCTGTTTGAGCTCTGTGACCTGTAAAATTGATGCTTGGAAAATGAGCTACATTTAAAAAAAATCACATTGCTTTTTAAATAAAAAACATGAAAAATAACTTTTATCATCAGTTATTAAATAACCGACTTGAAAAAGTCATAAAAATAGAATTTTCACATATGTTCTTATATAACTAACATGAAAAATTAGAGAAAAGGGATTTTTCATGCTGGTACTATAAAACGGACGTGAAAAAAATGTGATGTTAGAAATAGTTTTTATACTAGTGCCCGTGCTAGTAGAGTTGGAATATTTATTATTGTTATCAATGGAAATTTAATAGAAACCATTGAAATAAGATTTAGGTAAACATCGATTAGTAAATAAAACCCAATGAATTTATTTTTTGAAATATATCCAAATAAAATAATGTTATGATTTATAGATTAGTTATACCTATTTTTTAAATTTATGTTATGTGTATCACTATTTTAGATATTATATATTATGTTTCTTTATTTTATGATCTAATATACTGTTATCCATTTTTTAAAATTGTATCTAAGAAGAAAGAATGGAAATTGCATCAATGAAAAAATCCAAAGATTAAGAATAACAATTTCAATGATGGGTTTAAAAAAGTATCTAGAAGGGAAAATTTATCCAAAATATTCGCATTATATGAGTAAATAATACTTTTTTCTGACAAGAAATAGAAATAATTCCCAAAGTCTTTTTAATTTAAAGTTATGTAAGAGGAGAAGTGGATGGATGATAAAATAACTGATAAAGGGAAGAAGGGAATTAATGATTTTCCCATGTGTAATAATTGTGGAAGGAAACACATTTGTACAAGCCTAAAAGGAAAGTATTTTGTTTCAAGTGTTGGGAAATATTATACAATGATCATGATTTCAAGGGTAATAAATAATTTTCCAACATTAAATTATTCCACTATAAGGATATGGGGAAATGCACAAATGAATGCCTTAATCATTAATGGAATATACCTCAAAAGAAGAAAATAAATCAAGGTTAATATTTTTTAATTTATATATATGAAGTGGAATGATTACTCTAATTGGGTATTTGGTTCCAAGAAATATGTTGTCATAATGTTTTTGACATTCTGTTTATTTGAATGATAAACCTTATAAGGATTTCACTATAGTTCCATTTCTTTAAGGATTTAGAGGTTTGTGATTAGTAATTTCGGTAACCATGAGAAGTGATTCTATAGAAATTCAATCGTTTTCAAAACACATTTTTAGAGAATATAAAATTAATATGTGATTGATTTTTAGATTCTAATTATAATGATATGTTAATGGAAAACTATTGGTGACTATGTAGGTCGTTAGTGATTTTAAATATTATGTTATCTTTTCATGTATTATTAGATGTTTGGATTTAGGGAATATATTCAACAACTAGAGATTTTATTTTTTCAATAAATCATTTTTTTTCATTAATGTCTATAGGTGGTAAAGGTATTCATATATTTTCTATGTTATAATATGATCTTCATTATGTTTTTTGGGTAAAATATTATGTTTAGTTGATTTTTGAAATCTATTCACCATCATTATAAATTTTTGAATAGATGTATTTTGGATGAGTCTCATGGTTAACACCTTATATAATGAATTAATATAAACATTAGATATTATTGATTGAGGTTATAAATTGAATAATCCTATTGGAAACCATGTGAAAATTTTTTTGTAAATATTTAAAATCCGAATGAATCAATTATGGATCATTTCTTAGATGTTCTTGAGTCGTAATACAATTTCTTCCATATCCATTTAAAAATATTTAGAAATAATTTGAAATATATCAAAGAACATATAATGTATGGGATTATTTCATGGAATGAAATCAGGTATGATTATTTTTTAAATATTTTTATCTAGATGGTAAAATAAAACCTCGACCCTTTGAAATGGATTTTGGTAGAAAAACATTATATATTTACATTTCATTCAATGAAATCAGTGGAAATTTAACCAATCATAGATTTATAGTTTTGTGGTGGTTAACATTATAATGGTTATTTTAACTATCACTCTCCATCAAAACATGAAATTTTAATTTCTATTCTATGTAGAGAATTTTACATCCCACAAATGTTATTCAAATTAGAATATCAGTTTTTGGTGACCTCTTTTCTTCCTCTTTTTAAGAGGGGGTTTTATTAACCCTTTTCATGATATGGATTTCCCATATAGGTATTTTCAAATATCAACCCTTGGTTATAAAAGTGAATAATAAAATTTTGGAGACATAATTTATTATAGGTGGTTAGAATGTAATAACCAATCATTTTATGGTATGTATATTTTTAAATAAATTTAATATCTTTAATATAATATGTTACTCGCTACACGTAGCTTATACCAATTGTGAAATATTATTACGTGATCATTATAACCTAGCCATTAAATAATAAGAATTAATAATATTCACTAAAATATGAAATATATAATTTTTCCAGTAATTATTGATGTTTTAATTAATCCTTTGTGAATAAGAATTTAATTTTCATTAAATTAATTTACTCTTAAAAATTATGTTTTCTATAAAAATTATTTTCTTTATTTTTATAATTAAATATTATAATAAATTTCACAAAAATATATACATTTTATTTTATAATAAAAATTTAATTTTTCATGATAATTATATTTAAATTTTCTTATGATGAATTCTTGAGAATTTTATGAAAACATTGATTTTCTAGTGAATAGTGAAAATATAAATTTTTTTTTAAAAAAATTTTCATCATATTAAAAAGTTTCATTAGTATTTTAATTTGATATAAATTTAAATTAAGTACTATTTATTTAGTTTTAATTTAATAAATTACATTGTTTCACCTGTATTCCTTATTGTGATATAAATATATATTTTAGCTTAAAATGTATTTTTCCTAAAAATATTGTTTTGTTTTGTTTTGCGAGATTATTATTAAAATAAATTATGAAAATTATATGTGTTTAATTTTGAGAAAAGGATGCCATATTTTTATTCATAAATAAAAAATTTATTAAATAGGTCCCTTTTATTTTTGACCAATATAAATAGTAACCTTGGAAAATTTTGTTACCATAATGATGGGTAAAATGGGTAATTTAGGTCAAAAATAAAATGATAAGGACTATAAAATGATTCTAACATATTAGAAAAAAATATTGGATGGGTAATTTTCATCCAAAATTAGTTAAGTTTTGGTAATATGACCATTATAATGAGATTATGATGTTTATTATATATTATTTAAAGAAAAGTTAAAGATGTCACATTCATGATTATAATAACTATGAGATATTTAATAAAGTGTTATCTAGAAGATATATTGAACTAAAAATATTATTTATAAATATAAAATTTTTATCTTCATCAAGAAAATTTATTTTAATTTTTTATTCAACAAATTATTACCAAAAATATTACAAAATGAGGATGAATAAATTATTAAATTAATAAATAAAATCAAATAAATGAAGTTAAAAATATTAAAATAAATATAATTTGGTATAATTAATATCCTCCAAAAATATTAATAATGAAATTAAAATATTATTTATTTATGTGATTATTTGGTGTAATATTATCTTTCTGTTTTGATTTTATTAAAATTAGAGCAATGAATTGTTCTTAAAATTGAAATTAGGTATATTTTATAGTAAATAATATTTAATTAAATGGAATATAATTACTAAATATTTTAGCTTCATAAAAAAATATAAAACGATTTATAATGTAATCCATGATCCATTTATGGATCATTTATTAATTCATAATAACTATATTAATCCTCAAAGAGTACAAATCCATGTTGCCACGATAATAGTTAAAGAGGTAAAATAAGTGTCAAAACCAAAATGTGATATTACAAATTTCATAAAATCTTATCTAAATAGAATTTTATGATAGGTTTTATACACATTATCATCTTATATTCTATATTAATAACTTTTGAGTCATTTTTAATCGAAACAATAGTTTATATTAATATAATATTTTATGAAATTTTTAAAGTTTATATCAGTTAAATTTTAAAAGGGAACCCATTATTTAACATATTTACACAACTTGGATCCATATATATATACCAAAACCATAAAATTTATTTTTTAACATTTTTATTCATGTACTATAGGTTCTTTTATTTTCAAAAATACAAACCCTAGTTCCAAAATAATAGATCTAAAGAATGTCTTCCCAAGATGTGGTAATCGTCTTTACTAAATCCTTCAAGTTTATTTCTACTTATACTTCCTCTTCAAGAGTTATTACCACGGAAAATTAATAAAATAAGTATAATATTTTTTTAATGTTATAATGGTATTCATAAAACCATATTTCACATTTTATCCATCATATGAAAAACAAAAGCATCGTATGTGCATGTGTGTATACAACTTATCGTATCCACGCAATGGTGTTATTTCATTCCCATAACCTCATTACGTAAAATTTTATAACGGGGAAAATGATAAATTTATATATGATCTATATGTTATGAAATTGATTATGTAAAATTAATATATCATCCATTTCCGTAACCATTCACCATTAGAAAAATGATAGCATCACTCATGTGTACGTATGGCCTACCATTTTCTTGATGTGATACGATTCATATTCCATGGTCAACATTTATTAATTGTTCTAAAGATATATTTTATGATAAAATATTATATAAATAACATTAATATCATTATATATATGTTGAATCTATATCCTATGTAATTTAACTGATCCTTTCATGACAAACCATGCATGAGAAAATAAGTCATTTCACATATGAAATTCGGGGAACAACATGATATTATTAACAAATGGGTGATAATATGATATAATTGGATCATATATGATATCATAAATATTAATATGGGTATGGTATATGTTAATAAAATTATTTAAACCACTATATTAGAGTTTAATGCACATTCAACTAAAGGAATGCATAAGGTAAGTGATTTCTTAACACAATTTCAAATCATTAGGTTAAACCTCTACTTAATTGATCGTGTCAAGATAAAAATATGTCTAAACTAAATATTTATTATCATATGTTTTTTTAAAAAAAATTTATGTATATTTAATGTGTATAAACATAATTATTTAATTTTATTAACACACACTTCAATGATATGGTATTTTTTAATGGACTCCATCTAAATTTCACATCATTGAGGCACATTTAAATAATATAAACCTTATTTATTTTCTATGGTGGATATACTACCCTATTTATATATTTATAATTATTATTCATGGAAAATTTGATTTCTCTTAAATATCTATATTTTTTAAATGTGTATATGATTATTTTCTAATCCATTTACCATTTTTATGTTTGATGTTTACATTGAATGATATTTGGATAACTAAGGAAAAATTGTTAAATAATTATCATTTAATTAATGTGAATATTTTTTGATAATCCATATCCATTCATGAATTAAATTTATTACAAGAAACATGGGTAATGTTTTCGACATCAACAAATGGGTGGGGATGTATATAGAAAAGACCCTTGATGCATCAATAGTATCATGAGAGGAAAAAGTTGGCCAAATAAAATGAGGTTTTAGGAATAAAAATTAAACTATATTTGGAATGGTTATAGAGGTAATGGTGTCATGTTACTTGGAAACATGATTTCCAATAGTTAAAAATTTCCTTCATTAAGAATTTAGAAATTTTTATCCTTGTGATTTTCACTCTCATATTATATGTGGATTCCGATTATTCATATATTATTGATTAAATTGATTTTGATTCCAATTATTTGCATTACTGTAATTTTTATGCATTATACTCTCACGATAGAAAAGTTGTTGCTTAAATGGATTTTGTATTTAGTTATTTACTTTACTATATTAATTATGCATTATTTACTCAAGATATCTTTTGTTGTCTGTAAATATCATAGAGAATCTATGCTCACTATTTTATTTGTTCACTTTTTAATAGTTTATGAAGTTGAAATGTTTGAATGAGTTCAAGGATAATAATTACAATCTTTTTTATGTTTTATTTTTATTTAGAAATCTAATACATGGACCATTTATATATATATCCTTATAAAACTACTATAATCTTTAATACTTTGGGATGTGATTCCTTATAACTTATGATAATATAAAGATGTAAACTCCAACTTCATGATATTGTGGTTGGGGTATTTACATGTTCGTTTTACCTCCCCGTAAATAGTTAGAATTATATATTGATGGGAACAAAGGGTTTACCCTAACACTTTCTCCAACATATCAGATAGCTCCTATTGGTATACATGAGATGAGGTACAGTTGGAGGTGTGGATATGAAAGGTTGTGTAATACCTCAGGTGTTCACTTGGGTAGCCTCATGTTGTTCACCTGGGAATCATATGGGATACTTGAGATAAAAGTCCTTCCACCCTATTTAAATTAGTTCTTGATAGTATTTATTAGTACCCTCGTGTGTTCAGTGTAATTGTTTCACACGAGACACATGATGATCATTCTATACATACTTCTAGAGTACCCATTTTTTAGGGATATCTCATACAGTCATGTTAGGATTTAGGTGGTCTAACCCATTCTATATATCTTCTTATGCATGGAATTGATTGTTGAAATGATATACATTGAAGTTGTGCAAGATTGAGGGGAACCAAAGGTCATGGTCATTATAGTATATTATCACTATGAGGGATTCCATCATCTATTTTTGTGTTTGGTACAAGTAAAATTAACTGCTTTATATATTACCCTTTTGGGTGTGGAGGACACAACAGGTTTCTAGTAGTTGGTCATTACCCCACAATTTTTATCGAGGTAAGAATGCACAACATAGAGATTCTGTTTAATCCATCCATCATAATAGGATATCCATTGTACATGTTCCTGATATATTTTGGGAAGGTGGGGAGTCCATCATCCTTCTGAGGATTGATGATGAAACTAGACATGTTACGAGAGGAAGTAATGATGTGTTTTTTCTCTTATTAGTTGACCTAGGAGAAGGGTGGTTTTACTGAGATTAATTTTCATAAAGAGTTTTAGATATGGATGATGACTATATGGACACATAATGAGTCATTTATGAACTGGTGATGGTGAGAATTGGAGCTCATTAGAGTGATACTTTTTAGGGGATATATCATATTATGAAGTATTTGAGGGAGTATTCAGGTTGGTAGGATAACCTTGAAGTACTTATGCCATTTTTCTAGTTGATCTGAGGGTTTGTGAGTTTGTGTATCATTATACTGTATGATTTCAATTAGACCAGATGTGTTATTTCCCTGTTACCATATCTAATGAGGAATGTAATAAACTTGGTGTATAATATCGATCTTCATGTCCTTCGTATTGGGTGTAGAGTTGGTTTTTTTGTGGTATCATGTGGTTTTGAGATCTTCTCAGAGAATACCATTCATGGAAAAGTGGTTCATGTAGGTGCATATTTTTTGATGCCATGGGAACTCTCTAGAGATCTATATAGTGTGGGAGACCTATTTGAAAGATTAATTATTCCATTTTTATTGGATTTTATATTCATGAATAAAATACATGAAGGTGGGTAGATGGTAGTGAATCTGGTTTTTTCATATAAGAAATTAAAATATTTATAGTAATATTTATGAAGCCTTTTATTGAGCCATTGTGTAATTATTAGGCCTAGACATCCATGGTGTAGTGATATTAGGAAAATTAAATACTTTATAACATGCACATGTGGTTTTTCAGTAAATTTCGAATGAATGTTGATCGGATAATTGTATTAGAAATTTACCTCTATCGATAAGTCTGGAATCTATTTTTTACCCTAGGAATGAAAAAATGTTTTATATCATCGAGCTACCTATTCATGGAGGGTTTTGGTGGGTGTGTTGATGATATATTATTCTATTTAATAAAATAAATAAACTAAATAAACTAATACATAATGGCTTTTATGATTGACATGTAAGAGGAAGTGTGTAGGTTTCTCCCTTGAGTGATAGATGATATGAGGACGAACCAATGGATATGAGCCACCATCAAACATTATTCATCATAAGGACTACCACCAGATCTTGGTGTAGAAAATTTTGTGTGTCGTGTTAGACCCAAATAATTGATGTTTCACCTTGACTTGGAAATCTATACAACATTTAACTCATAATCCCCATATATGAATTATAATAATATTTTAAATCTCTATTATGATTGATATATATCTCTTGTGGGTATATATATGGGTTATGGATGTAAATGGAGGGTTTTAGGGGATTGTAGTTATTCCCATTCAGAAATAATAATCACACGATGTACGGTGATGGAATTAATATTGTGCCTATTTCACAATCGAGGAAGATGAATTTTTGGGACTACAAGCCAAGTACTTGGTGTATATACCATGTATTGAGGCTCAGATGTGTGGTCGAGCACATGCGTAGGAACACTGTATAAGGGGATATTGTCGTGTGGAGGTACACATCGCAGTTGGAGGTGCACATGGGCCAGGGGACACGACCAATGAAACGGGCTCAGACCAGCCCAATAGAAATATTTAATGTATCTATGGTAGATTCCATGTGTGGTGACACAGATATCTAGGCTGTGTGGGTATTGTTTCACACTCAAGTGATATTTAATGGTTATGAACTGTGTATCTAGATGTACATTCCATGTGATATCCTTATACATTCTATTTATAGAGAGTGTACATGACTATGGTACGGTGTTGAGAGACGCACAATGTACTCCCATTAGCAACTTCTCCCTTCACACATCTATATTCAGAACTCAGTTAGTAATCCATGACTAGTCTATAATATGTATTTTTCTATGTTTAATGGGATAGTGGACTTGGTTTTGGATTTATATATGTGATGTGAGGTTATTCTAGAAGGAATATATTTCTAGTGACATATAGATCAGCATCAAGTGTGTTTGTTCCCTTGATACATTCCTCTAAGGGTAATGTGTGGCATTACATCTTGAGCCTAAGATTCAAAAATCATTGATTTAACTAATATTGATAGAGTTTTAGTGTTCCTAAAATTATTCTAGGGGGTCCTCTATTGAAAAATCTTCTTAATTGGGGTTTTTGGTATACCTTCTTACACACGTGTTGATAAACTGCTTAGGGGGTAATTCCAATAAGGGTCCTGGTGTCATCATATATATGATCCCCTATTTTGAGGATAGTTCTGGATTGGTATTTTCTATAAGTCTCGGTAGTTATGGGTGTGATCCCATATCTATATCTCATTTTACTAAGTCCTGGTAGTGTTTTCTATGTCCCCCAGTAGGCCTAGATGTGATCCACTATCTGAGAATTGTGATCACCAATGTTCTATACTGGGTTCATTGTGTCCCCCGATGGTCTTGTACAAGATACCTAATTGTAGTGTTGAGATTTGATAGCTTATATTAGGGCTTATGAAGTCCCTCATGAGACATGGGTGAGATCCCCTAGATATGTTCTAGGATCTCAAGGTTCTAGTGATACATTCTTCATGGAGATATATAGTTATTCTATTCTATTAGATGTATTCCATTAGGGATAGTGGCGATGATCCATCGACATACCTATTCCTAATGATTGGTATCTCTTGAATTAGTTCCATTATGAATGTTAGGAATCATAGAGTGAGTAAACCTGGATAATCATTTCATTTGAGACTCGAGTAGAATCCTATGGCACTCTATATGGTTTGGACCATGAGACTAGGTGTCTATGATGAGTATATTTTGGTTTTCTAAAATTAATTTAATAATATATTATATCTCAATTGATATATCATTTGTTGATATGCTCACTAGTCATGAGTACAAGTGGTGTGCATATGGATATTTTATTTCTCTCTCACTTGGGTTTTGGGTAATATCAGGTTATGGGTTGATTGGACTATCTACTTTTAGTTTCCCCCATTTATTTTAGGTTTTTTGGGATCCAAATGGGTATTTTTATACTCACCCCTACATTGGATACACCCACACATGTCATGTCATATAAATAAAAAAAGGATTTTGATGATATCCTAGGATGAACCGGAGTAGGTATAGCATAACGATCTAGGATGACCAAAATATCTAATAGTGGTTCAATTTGATAGAAGTACCATCCCATGTACCAGCATGGATTATTTTATCTATATCTATAGGGTTTGTATTATTTATATTCAATTTTTTTCTAGTACATACTTTGATTGTGTGATAGATATATGCATTGATTTTGGAATCAGTTGTATTATTATCTATACATTGTTATGTGGATATGGATATGTGTGTGTGTGTGTATAAACGTATCATAGGCTATGACCACCCATGTTTTTTTATATTTCTAATTTAATAGGTATCTAGATCCATTCCAATTAGAGGTGAGATTAGGGTAGCAAAACTTGGCTTATCACTAGCAAGGATGGCTCCAGTGGGTTTAGATGTGACCTGAAAGGATTATAAAATTAAGAGCATTATGGGTACTATATCAAAATATTTTAAAATACATTATTTCTAATATAAGTCAATCCATTTCTTTTTTGGGTTTTTTATTAAAATTTAGGATTAAATTAAAACTATCATTGTGATATATACTTTTAACGCACACTTAGAGACACCACCACTCAGGGGTCATGATTTTCAAACTTATTTGGATATTGATTATTAGGATCATCAATAGGTAAAACCTATAATCATTATTTTAATATAACATGAATATACTAGGCCCTGTATAACACATGATTTTATTGATGATCCTACTAATCCTTTTGAGTTCATTGTTAGTGAGTCTCATTAACATATATGTATTACATAGAAACAATTCTTGCATAATATATTCTTCTATAGTATCTTCTAACATAAATTCATTGACCCATATGGAATTTTATAGTTGGACACATCCATGATTATTTTAGGGGAACTAAGACTCATACTCATATTTAGATTCACCAAATGAAAAGTGGAAACTTATGTAATTGACACAAATAGAATTATAAAATGATTCATTATTTGATAAGGGTTCAATTTAGTGGGCCACTTCCCATTGGACAATTTTTTAAGGTTTATACAAAAAAACCACTATCGAATTCAATAAATCACTTGGAGTTTGACCCATATTAGGGATCAGTAGATATTATTCCTCATATTCAACATAGGACTTATCTCTCATCCACTTATCATATTTTCACTCAGTTGATAGGGGTTAAACTAGATAGTTTACTTATTTATGAAGGAATTAGGGATTAATTTTTTTATTCAATTACACCCAATGTGTAGAATGAAATCAATCAATGATTTTTCATTCCATCAGGCTATCAAACTTCTATCCACTTCTTCTTTGGACTTCATCTCATTCCCTTTCAACCTTTTGTGGAAAATTGATAAACAGGACACCTACTCTCATGGAATTACCAATTTAACTTCTCTATAATCAAGAATCTTCTGGGATATTTCCTTGATGACAAATTAATCTGGAATATTATTCCATAGAATCTAGTGATAAGGGAAATAATCTGGGTAGTCATTAAAACCAACCTCTAGGAATTTCTTGGCATTGGGTAGTATAATAATTTTTTTTCAAGGAATATATAAAATATCTTAGGACCTTATCATTCACAAAAAAATAATACAATTATTTATATGTTAAAAAATAATTGCAGCATGTTCTTTCTATCCTCCTATCGAGGATGTTGTTCGTGTAGTCAAGTAGGAAGAGGCACTGCAAGATATTGGTCAAGCTCTCATACTGGGGTCTATAAAAAACATTTTATTGGTGTGCTAGTAGTTTTTTATTCCATAAATTCTATTTATTCATAGATAGATAGAATTTAATTGACGTTTCCTTTGCAATATTAGACATTATCTTACAACCTTTTAGCATTTGATTCCAATTATTTAAACACTCCATGAAATTTTTATGGGATATTCAAGGTCATTAAATCATCAAAAAACATTTGGTATACATAAATATACTATAATATCTGTCATGATCTGAATATATGGAGAATATATGACACCATTATAACTAGTAATTAAATATAAAACATATTCATTCTTATACTATTTTCAATTTAAATGTTCTTTGATTTTATTTTCTTTAGTGTGGAGTTAAACTAAAATAGAAATTTATGACACAGATCCTTCTAATTATCAATTTTCTATGAAAGAATATTAATATACCCAAAAAATTATCATTCCATTAATTTTTTCATGAAAAAACTATTATTTCTGCTAATCACTACTTGAGTCTTCCCATAATGAGACCCTAATGGGGAAAAATGTTCCGAATGTTGTTTCAGATCACCATCACCCTTAATAGTTTGGAAATTGGGACTCTAGATGTTGTTTTAAGTATGGGTCTCATCCACCAAATCAGGTTATGGGTTATAACTTATAGTTACTATATTATGCCTTTCTTATATGGCCTCTATTCTAGTTTTGATGGTCAGGATAGATTCAGACAACTCTAGTGGTATTAACATCTTATGGGAAACCTGGTTGTAGAATTTAGGTTTTGCCTAATACATTCTTGTTTATTGTGTATTTTTTGGTAAACTAATCTGTGTGGTTTTATAATGATGAATTGATTATGTCTACAGTTCTAGAGAATGAATATATAGATAATCCTTAACCCCATTATCCATGTAGACTTTTGGTTAGGCTGTATGATTAGTAGTGTGGTTGGATCCCTCCCAAACTAGTGGGATGTGCATTTCTCTATGTAGAGGTCCTACTAGTGGGGATAGATTGGTTCAACTATATGAATATATTTTGCATGAATATTTCCCCTTAGCATAGAATCTTTAATACTTCTCATTTCTCATATCTCATCCTCATATCATTCCAAAATCACCTTGATGGAAGGTACATTAGCTCCCCCAGGAGCAACGTAGGATGATTCCTCCACTTTCCCTCATCCCTCAAAAACTCATGAAATAGTGGAATTTGATAATTTATGGGTTCTAAATTATGGTTTTCCCTTTTTTTGAGTTTAGAAACCCTCCTCATCATGTTACTTAGTGTAATTTCTATATTAGATATTTTCCAAGAATTTTTTTTGGATCCGTATTTCCCTTTTCATATTGTCATTTAGGACATTAAATGAGGCATACTAGATTTATAAATTTATATTATTATTTTTATATCTATCATATATGTTTTCATCATCCCATTTATATTTATTGAGATATATTTTTAACTTTTTTCTAGTTTTCTCATACATTGAAGTCCATTTGGTCATATAACAACTTTAATAGTTAATATTTCCCCCACACAACCTATGAGAAGAGGATTATGTAGACTAACCTGTAAGGATCATTCAAAAACACTTATCATGAATATACTTAGTAGTGAGGATATGTCACATATTAGTATATATGACAAAGATTCATTCCTTAATGTTTCTCCCAACCTTGTCAAAAAATGACATTAATGGTGGGGAATTTGATAATGGTAATAAATCCCCATTACTTATAAGTTGGGGTTGATTTTTACTTGTGCTCATAATATTTTCAATTCACTGGGAATTCTGATCATCCCAAGTGTGTCGGGGATACTGAATATGATGAAAATATTTTTTCCATATTGGTTTTGACTTTTCATGTATTTCTTCTAAATATAATGTTACTGAGACCTCATATATTATTCCTACTTTCATGTGTTTATAAGTTGAATAAAGTGGATATTGTAATATATTTTCTAAAAATGTGGATTCAATATTTGGGGCCCTTGTGTTCTCAGATTTGTATACATTTTATCTTTTCAAGTGGTATGGTGTAATAATATACTAACTTCTTTGCTTAGAGAGTGCATGGATTCTAGTATTTAGAAGCCGCATGAATGTGTTGTAGTGACTAGTCAGAATACGTCACTCCTAGACCTTTGACATGAACCGTGGAAATAAAATTGTAGTAAAATTCCCCATTGAGTATTATCTACCTATATAATGGAATAAATGTACTAATACTTATTATACCATTCCCGAAATGTGCACATCAATGGGAGAACCTTCAGTAATCCAATGATGTTTTTTCAGACTATCATGGAAAACAGGCAACAGATTCATATGTTTTTTTTTCAAATTTTGTTTCTTTTACTACTGATTGTGTAGTTGATTCAAGCATTTATAAATGATAAACTAACTTTTCAATATGACCAAAATTTCTTACATAGAGAATATGGTTTCCCATGATCTAATATTATGTCATAAATTAGTAGATAAACTTGTATTAAATAAAATATGATCTTATTTATTGAGGGACCTCATTTTGGGAGGCAGTTGTGTTCCAATACATGATCATAATATCACCCTCAATATGATCCCCACATATATATATTATATTCCTCATTCCCAGAGGCATTTTCTCTTCTTTATCATACCATGAAGGTAATTTTGTTGAATACAATAATGACAGACCTGTTAGAGGATGATATGATAACTATTATACTAAATCAGCCCTTGAACATAATGGATGATTATTGACTATATATTGGAAAATATATTTAGTTTAAATTGATTATTCTTGTACAAATATATATGAGGGTACTATAAAAAGGAGATAATATCCTTTTTTGGGTGAGATATTTTCTTGGAGGGGGTTTCTATGGTGGAAGATATGGTATGAGTCCCCGTGACCCTTCTCAATGTATCCACATGTAGTAATTCTATGGTTTGTATTTTGTTATCCATTATATGAGTATTGAGAGTACCCAGGCTATATTTCACAAGATTCATAGAGGATCAAAATCACTATAATTGATTAGTGTTGGAATATCAACCTCCCCTAATCTAGATATGATACCCAATGTCTATTTAATTTGGATGTTGTTTGTAAAGATGATGTGTCTATATATAGTCATTGTGAACACTAATATATCGGTATCCTCCTTGATCACCACTATTTTATCAATAGAATAATTCAATGACCTTATCTGATATTTTTAGGAGTATGTGGATGCTTCTGGATGACATATAGAATATGTTAGGATGTTCTTGGATAATTGATATGAGTATGATCCTACCTCGAAGTGATTACGCAAAATATGTCAATGAACCCCAGCTAGAACAAGCATGTTTCTGTGATATTTATTCTCATTATTCACCAGTATATGATGGTGAAGCTCTTGAACGATATGGGGTATATTATTCCCCCAATATATTTCCCTTTATGTGTACTGATGAGATCTTTTATTGGTGTTATTTTTAATATAGGTCTGACTCACATTGACCACCATTATTTTTCATTATTCACATCCCATTCACATAACTAGAGTATACTGGGAATTTATATGGATGTGTTTAGGGATATATTCCTAATAATTATTCAAAAAAATTATATTACAGTTGGTCTATAAAATATCTACGATAGGGATATTCTCATATCCTAACGTGATTTTCCTATTATCCGGACAAACCCCAACTGGAATGGTAATTTTTTCCCGATATAGTGCCTCATCTATTACAAGGATATGATGATGATCCTCACGAATATGAGGAAGGATATGGGAAAACTCTAGATAAGCCACCAAATTACGTTAATGAACAACCTTGGTGGTGGGAGAAGCAATATAAGTCTGTCCCTTTTTGGTTTTGAGAATATTTTAATGGATTTCCTCCATGGATTATAGAATATTCTAGAAGTTATAAATAATTTTAGTAGTGATATGGGCCTTCTATTATGTTGTTTCTATGATATGTTAGTAGATAAATTTGATTAAACTTAGAATATATACCCAGTATTATCTTCCATATGCTATAGGAATATTCCAACTAGCTTAATATGATGGATTACAAATATACATTTTCCATGAGTTTATATTGTATGAATGTGAGCTCATTTGAAGAAGTCCATTATATGATATGTATCCTAATATTAAACCATGATATATGGGGAAACTTATCTAAAATATTTTTAATATGTTCAGACTTACTATTGAAGGATATGATATTCCAATTAGTCTCCTCTAATGGAACAACAACATAGATCCACCCATGAGGTACTACAGCCTGATGCCCATGGTAATACCTTTTTGATACCCAAGAATGGGAATCTGGAGTGAATGTCTATTGGATGGATTTAGATGAATCATAAAAGAGGAAATATAATGATTCATTTAGAGGATACAGTTTAATAGTTTAGGGTATGAAACATTAAATTATATCATCAATAATGGAATATAACCATGTAGGGAATATAGCCTTGTGGGGGTACCTTTTATGTGAGGGTGATTATAGGATTTTGGGTTCATTCCAAGGAATGACATCATATATTCCAATCAAATTACAAAAATCTAAACACACAATTCTTGAGTGACATAGTTAATGGTTTTATTCAAGGATTGTACCATGAATTTTAGCATCATTTAGTAAGGATGTTGCCTAAAATTCTAACATCATAATATAGTTACATTTTCCACAATGTGTAATGTACAGATTTTGGGGAAGTTAGTGTCATGAATAGTAAAAAAACAAACAATAGAGCATGATTTATACATTTAAGAAACCATTGAATATATAGTTGTTTTGAACACCAAGAAGGATGCCAAATAAGTTATTTTATTTATTATAGTGGCATGATCATCACTAATATTTTTTACCTTTTGATTCATGATCATTGTAATAAACATGAGGTAGAAGAAGATCAACAACATCACATAATTACATTAAGATTTGACCAATACCTAAACTAGAATATGGTGTTATAAACTCAATCCTCATCTACTGATTGTAGAGGGAGGAGATATGGTAGGTAGAAAAAATATATTATCCTTCCAAAAATTATAAGGGCTTACTCCATGGGGGTGGGGGTTAACTATAAAAATCCACTCCACATCTATTGATAGAAATGATAGTTTAAATGATTGTGTTTCAAGAAAAGGAATACTAGGGGATTAATCTATGAGGGATTCCAATTATAGACATAATTTCTTATTCTAAACCCGGGATTGGGGTTTACACATCCTGTGATACAAAAAATTCACATATACTACCAATTTTCATCACATTTTAGGAAGATGGAAAGATGTAATCTATGCTTCCAAAAGTGAGAAGATTCTCATTACATCCTCGCATATTGGGACCTCATTTCCAAAGGAATATTTTATTTCAAATATCTTTAGGACCCCATCTATTAATGAGGCTATTTGTGAGAAATATTTTACCAAGGGAATTAATGATTCAAAAGGAGAACACTAATTTTACATACACATTGAACATAAAGATATAGTGGACTGATCTAGGCCTTGATCTTTCTTGTTTGGGGAAAAGGCCATAGAAATAAAACCCATATTGTTCTTCTAAGATACATAGATGGGAAGTATGTGTCACATGAATGATGGAGCACACAAAAGGTTCCCAAAAAAGAGGTAACACATATGAATTAAATGAAAAAGGGTGTGGGATCACAAGATCATGTGGTTCATCTATAAATCATTCACAGAACGTGAATCAATTAATGTGGGATGGCAATCATAGTTGGATATCATGGTCCACCTCTTATCGCAATAGATCACGTGACCATTTCTCATAAGACTATTATTTTTACTTAAACATCATGATTTTTACCAATGGAATTCTTTCCTTTTGGATGTTGTTTTCTCCCACTTTCTTTGTTTTTCCTCCAAATTCACGTTTCATAAGGGTGTATTTATTCGAAAATATTTATTATGTGGTAGTTATGACACATGGTGTATTTTAGGAGGATTATGAATACATGAATATTGGTCAACCATTAATGAGGCCCATATCTGATAGATAAAATTATTAACATGGTTCATGGTAGTATTGGGGTCATTGTATGATTTGGAGTGGAATAGGTTGACTCAGTAACAATTTTTTCTTTACTTTTGTCTACATAAGGGTTACACGATCAAGTCAATGGTTATGTGAAAGAAAACTTTCTATTTCTTTATAATTGATTCTCTAATGGATCCCTTCAAAAATTTTGAGGAAAATTTATTTCGAACACTAACATGTTATTTTCTAAGGTAGTCGGAATAAACACATATATGAGAGATATATCTATAAAGGGGTTATTTAATTAAGAACTAAATGTTGATTGATTCTCATTATTTTTGGAAAAATTGTTTCAAATAAATCATTTATTTCATATTATTCCATAAATTTCTTCACCATCGAAACCCTCTAACTCTAAGGACACCACATTCACTTCATGTCTTTCAATATTACAATTTATTCTTGGATTATATATCACTTATTGAAACTATTTTTCACTTGATTCATATTATTTAATGATACATAGTGTTGCCTAAATAATATATTTATTATTGGACATAACATCTCTATTCATTTTCATTCCATTACAAAGGTCCATAATAACCCAACCATGGTTAGCCTATGACATCAATGTCCCTTTAACCTTTTAATATCCCTTTTCCAAAGACCAAATGTCATTCCTAGGATATTTTTAATCATAATACCCATTTCATGGATATAGGTAATGAGTGAACCCAACTCCAAGGGAATCTTATTCATTTTAATTATTTTAATATCACCAACTTATATATTTCAAGAAAGAAACATATTTAATTATAAATAGATTGTTATATAACCATTTAATTCCCTGACAATATTTTAAGGAACCCATCACTCAAATATGTGTAATTGATCATCCTAGGAATAATTCTCTTATCAAATCACTTTATAATATGAATATATCCTGTCCTGATTTACATTGTATTCATTTTGTATTCCAAATTTATTAGCTTCTATTATCTCTCAAGTCACATTATGGCTAAAATACCACATCCCTAACCATGGTATGAGATCCATAACATTAAACTTTATTCAACACTCTCTAAGATAGTGTATATTGGAGTTGTGATCACATTCCCATTGAGATATTTCCTTTACATTTTTTATGTAGTCTATCTCGTCATTTTTACATTATTAACTGACCTTAAAATCTATAAATTGTTGTTTCAAGGATGTATCAACATAAACATCAGTGGTCAATGGACCAAAATAGAAGAAAGTAAAATGGGAAATTAAGGAGACAAAAAGCCTTGTCATGATAATAAACTACAAATGGAGGATTAAATAAAATTCAAGTTGATTCTCACTTGTTCATTTCCCTTTTATAACATATGAACATGTTACAGATAATGATGAAAGTGGATTAAATCCCGAAGGACCAACCATATGAATCATAATAATTTTAGGCTATACTTTCTATCACCCCTAGTCTATGTAAAAATCTGACAATTATTTCTTACTTCAGAACTCAAATTCATTTTCAAGAAACATCTTGTTATATCCTTTCACCTAGAGAATGTGTTCAATGCTTGATAACTTCTTCAACATGGGATGGGGTAAAATGATACTTGGTTGAGATGGTTTTTATATTACTATAAACTCTTATCATCTTGTTATAACTACTATCAAGGAATATTTCCAATAGGGTTTATTCATGAAACCATGAACCCCCTTTTGATCCCACATCCTTGAAAATCTATGATACTACTTTCCAAATATAGAAAGTCTTTATAGTTTTCTGCCAATGATGATTAGGAACACACAATGGTTGATTAGATGAGATTTTAGGCTCACCACACCCTTTTATGGGGGCATTAATTCTTACATTGGATTTTATAATAATTGTTTTTTCAATTTTATAAATATTTCCCAAATTCATGTATGAAATTGTCATCAATAATGATAGAAACTGTTTATTAGCTTCTATATATGTTAATATATATACATTTCATGGGTATCCATTGACATGAACATTTATACTTATCTGAGGTTCTCCATCACAAATCCATCTATATTTTTCCTAGGTTTTTCATCTTCCTACATAGAGTTAATATCCTATAGGTCATTATGTTTTTAATCAATGTGTTTGGAAATCAAGATTTTATTACCATCTAGGAGATCTATAGATATTCATTATTTTTTGTTCATTCCTATGAAATTAATTCTTATGTTTCATTCTGAAGGTAAATAGAAAAAATATAGTTCTATTTAACTTAATATTTCACATCATACATTTTAAATTATTTTGAAAAGGATCGATCAATTTTGTTTGTTGTTTTGGATAAAGGATGACTTCATAAAAGATAATAATTGTTTTTGGTTTGGGACCTTTGTATTATAAACCATTTCTATTTGAAGTTGTTGAGAATATGAATCAATGAGGATATAATGTTCTCACAAGGTATATTTCCCTATAAGGGTGTCCAATTATTTAAATATATACTAATGATGGTGATTTGATGAGTCCAATTGGTGTATAATATTTCCCCAAGTGAGGTAAGGATTCTATGAGGGATATATCATGATTGAAGGATGGTCCATGGGTAATACGACCGTAAATAATGTGTTGTATAGGCTCATGGGAATGTGGCCAAGTGAGGGAAGGAAATAGGTGAACTTATAAGGAATATTACCTCATAATATCAAATAAGAAACATTTATGATGATTGTTTTGAACCTCAGAGAGGCTTCCTGCATATACAATCAAAATTAGAATCCAATCCCATATTGTTTTAATGAAATTTTTTAGGGTCATGTGACATTATTGTACCTTATTGTTTAACATAAATTGGTAAGTAAATTGTCTTATAGTTTGAAATCATGTGACTATGATGTTTTCATATAGTTTAAAATAATGAAACGTTGATACTTGTGTTATGAAAGGTGAAAAAAATAGTTAATATTGAGAGGGGACTACACATATGGAGATTCCTCATTCCACTATGGAATAGAGGATGGAATTTTATAAGTAAATAGTCCTCGAATATTCTTTTATGAGGATGTATACATTTTCAACATTGTTGTTATTGGAAACCATAAGCCACATATGTTACACATTTCATATAGAACATTGGATGATTTCTATCAATTAGGGGGATGAAAGAATATATGTAGGGCCCAATCTAAATGTGGCTATATCTCCCCTCATTTGAACACAATCATCCACCATGATCTTAGGTTGATCAGTGTCATACCTAGGCTAACTAGGTATTTCTATCTATATAAGGGGAATTCTCATGAATTTTTTGAGATTTAAATATCCATTATAAATCTGATGAAATATTAGAAGAGCCCTATTTACCCTATATATTATGGGGAACGAAAGAGAGGCACATATTATTGAAGTAATTCAAGATCGAAAGGCGAACATTCATGATTTTATTCCATAAAAAAGCATATTTAGTTGTTTAACATGGAGTCTTGGTGATTGGTTACCCACATAGATTCCCTAGGGAAAGAGATATCAAATATTATAGAATAGTCCATTCATGTTGTACATATATTATCATAAATAATGAAACGCATCCTAACAAAGGGTCTTGGGAAAACATTTCCTACTTAGGGATTAAGAAGATAATATCACCCTATTATATGGCCTAGGGTATACTTCTCACTAGTGGAGGGACGTGGGTGAAGTTTCTATCTAGTGAGGGGTTACCTTACGGGATGGTCTCCCTAATATAGGGTATAACATGATGGGGGATTCCTTAGAAAAGGGGTCACCTTAGTGTGTAGTATCCCTAGTAGAGGTTCACCCTAGTAGTTTGTGCATGTAAAGGGGTCTCCATAGTCAATGGTTTCCTGGGTATGGGGTATCCTAAGTGGTTATCCCAAGTAAATGGGTGGACCTATTGGTGGGTCTCCCTCGTAGATGAATTCCCTAATCGAGGGTCACCCATGTATAGCGTCAACCTAGTGTAGGGTCCCCCAAGTAGAGGGTATATTTAGTGGAGGGTCTCCCTAGTGTAGGGTTTCCCTAGTGGCGGCCACCCTCATTAAGGTTCTCCATAGTGGGGTCTATAATAGAAGAGGGTCTCTATATTAGAGTTTATCCTTAGTAGAGGGTCAACCATGTTGAGTTCCTCTATAGTATATGGTCCCCTTAGTGGTGGGTCAGCCTCACTCTTGTTAGTCACCTTGGGTGACGGTTTTTCCAAGTGAATGTGGTGAGGTGGGTCCTCCACACTATTACATAGAAAATAGTATATAATTGTCATTTATTTATTTTTTCCCCTAGAATATGTCTCTTGCACCTCCTAGGTTATGTTTATTAAGTATTGAGGTTCATAGGCTACCTAAAAGACACATTGGAGACATTGGAAAAGAAACATTGATAGGATCTCTCTATTTTCTAAAAGAGGTTAGAAATCATGATCTAGTGAACTTCCAATGGGTCTATTTATAGACCAAATTATTTCATGGGTTAAGTGAACATGGGATGGAGAGGCAGGGCAAGTAAGTGACATAGTTGAGACAGATCCGGAAATTGAGGGACCTTGGTGAGGTAGCCTAGGAAACACCAGGAGATTCTATTTGAGGTATAATGGGTGACTAATGGGCCTCTGGGGTGATATAATGGAATTTTCATTGGATATCCTAACATTAACCTCTCTAACCATTCATCCCATAATGTGTAGAAATAGAAAATCACCCCTCCCACATAGAATAAGATCCAAATAAAACATTGAGGATACATTTATGAGGTAAAAAATCTACCAGAATGATAAAAGAAAGTGATATTAAAAAAATTCCAGCCAATGAAGTTAGGGAGGTCCAAGCTGGCTAGGTTGGGTGTGTCATTCTCTTCAGGTTGGGTGATCCACACTGGCCAGGATGGAAAGTGAAACTAATTTACTAATAAATAGTGGTGGTACCCTAACCACTAGAGTATGTGATTATTATTCACCCCAAATGTTTTCACTTTTTTCTACATTAAACTATGAGGAAAAACCCCTACCCCTATGTGAAAAACCTCAGATAAGTTCCTTATCAAGGCTATCCTAGGTGATGGGGATGGAAAATACACCTTATAGTGTTTCCATAGCTGGGCCACCCTATTGAGGGGACCTTAGTGAAACTACCCTTGTAAGGGGGAATAACAAGGCCACCCTAGTGAGGTGGGATTAGCAAGGATACCCTATCAATGGGGAGTTAGTGAGACCACTATAGGAGATACCACATCAGCAAGACCACATAGGAGAAGGTTTTTAGATTTTTAAATTTAGTTTTGGTACCTTTCTACATTTCCCACATATTCATTTCGGTGTACCTTCCATTAATCCCAATTTACTATGCTAAAACACTATTGAAATTTATTCAATTATTTGATAGACACCTTTTCCAATGTTGTCTATGATATGAAATATTCATCTTGATTTGTAGAGATGATTTCACAAGTTGATCTAAACTCATTGAGTATAATATCTATATCTCATCAGATATTGGAAAGCCTCATCGAAAAATATTTTCTTAACTATGCACTATTGCTTAAAATCACCCTACATGCTCTAGCCTTAAAATCTAGACTCCACTATTCTAAGTGAACCATCGAACTATTTAAATATTATTAACCCTATGTATTTCTATAGAAAACATCTCTCTTGATAGTAATATCGTTACTAAAACTGATAATGAACCATCACACTACATAGGTCATGATTAAACATCAATAGAAGACAAGTTTGATTCCTACTCATGTATTTAATAAATACTCTATCAAGAATTATAGAGTATGGTGATATTTTTAAGCGGACCATCAACCTATAAGTAACATTTATAAATAATCAGAATGGCCATATCAAGTTGAACAAAGTTGCATCATATAAGGGGATCACTTGTAAATTATTGGCCATTACAATGATATACGGACCTCACAGGTTTCTCTATAACATTATCCTAATCAGATCCATTATCTATTAAACCATTTCTAATTTGAAACTAAAATACGTCACCTATTTCATGGGGAGTTTTCATTCAGTCTATTGTACACTAATTTGGTAAAGAGTCCCTCCATCCTCATAGATATGTATGATAAATTCCTTCATATTCATTAAATTTTGGAATATGTTAGGGAATATTTATGCTTATGATAGATCTATTTGTACTCATATAGTTAAAAAATGAAATTATCAAATCCCTCAATGTTATATTTAACACATGGGTCAATTTTTTTTACCTCTCCATTGATCAAGACCTAGAGTGAAAGGTTCGAGGACCTTTACTACCCAACATACTAGTGGGACCCCTAATACCTATAGGTACATTTTTTTGAGGTTCACTACACTACATGGGGTTATAGAGAAAGGATAGGATTTAGATTTGGTCTCTAATTTCAAGGACTTATAACTATGTTCCTCAGCATATGGATGTTTCTTTCCGAAGATGCATGCACCGAGTTAGGGGAAACCATTTTTGCAACAACTGGTCAACAAGAATATGTGATGCTGATGAATTTTCTTATTCCATCATTTGGGAGAATCTATAAATTCAATGTCATGTTCATTGGAATGAATCTTTCAAAGGAAATGTATCCCAATGAAATGCTTACATTTTTAGATAGAAGTGAATCTCAAAGGTTATGAACCAAGGGAAGAAAACTTGGATCCTCGATATTACCATATCTCTACCATGAAATATATTAGCAGTGTGTGATCCATTATTATGGTTTCTCAATCCCTCAATGACGTTCTGGGAGAATGTTTATTGTTTTTATCCATGCCTCAAAATACTCTAAATGACCCATTGATTGAAGGTCTTAATGGAGCAACTATCATCTAATCAATCAAGATTGTGTTGCCGGGTGGAGATATAATAAAAACGGGTTAATGGAATCCCCATTTGATAATCCTGTATTCCATCTCGGATGGAACATTAGTTTTTATGTCAGGAATGTAGGCCACTGATAGGACCATATGCTGTACTTATTTTTATATAGGTCTAAGAAAAAACGAAATTTATAAAACACAAACTATGACACTCGATTAATTAAATTATAGTGTTATGAAAGTTTGTGGTTCAAACCACAGATACAATGAATTTAGTTTTATTATGTTACCAAAATATTTAATATTTTGAATTTGTAAAAATAGGTGATAAAAAGATGGTATTTTTTTATTTGATTAATGATGAATGAAAATAAAACATATTAATTGGTTTGTTTGAAAACAGAATTTGAAATCATTATAGATTTTTGTAATTACAAAATTCTAGTGCAATTGGATTTTAAAAAATATGTTGATTATTTAATTATTGAGGTTAGATTTGAGATTAGGAATATCCAATTTTTATTGTATCTCTTTATTAAAAATAAAATATCTTATTTCCATTTGTCTCGTAATTTATGGTTTTGAAAAATCAAATTTTTCTTAATACAATATATAAACCTCATGTCCCCTAATTTTTAAAATGACCATTTTTTATATAGGATTTTCAATTGAAAATCTTCGATGTTATTTTAAGATTAAAATATTAATTATAGAGATAAATGAAAAATAAATTTATTGGATATTTATTGCATAATTGAAACAAACTAAATACAAGAATAATGCTAAATAAATTCATCCAACGCACCTTACCCATTCTATTAAATAACCCTTTCATAAGGAGGGTTTGGCCACTCATCCTAGTGATGAGAATATATCAGAAAGAGAAAATAAATAGAATTCATAATGACAATAGAGATGAACTTAGGGAGGAACATACACAATAATGCTTTTTTCTCAAAGATTTGACCTCCAGTAGATCTGGACCCCCTAAAGTAGAAGCCTAGACCTCTTTTTATAGGATCTAGATGGAATCTGTACATAATTAATTCCACAAAGGAATGGTCCAATGGTGGTTTTTGGAGGACCCCATATTGTATATTTGGCCAAAAAATAATGAATTGATGAATCTTGGAGTTAAAATACAATTCTAGAAATTTACCCCATGTGTAATTTTAAATGATGTTTTTAATTTCCTCGTGTAATGTTCTTCTATTGAACACATAAAACTGTACATGTTGTGTAATGATTACATGTTGTGTATTTCTACTATTTTTCTCCTTAAGCCTCAATTTACCTTAGTTTTTACGTTTTATGGCCCATAAGTCCCCCATTGTCATTCTCAAAAAGCTTTTGTCATGTCTTTTCTATTCACTCATGGCACAAAGTGTCATTTTGATCATTTTTCAATTATCTTTTGTATCCTTCCATAAAACACAAAAAAAATTAAACTATTAACAAAATAGAAGGAATAATCAATTAAATATAGAAATCAATATATTAAAATAACATGAAATATATGCATGAAATTCAGATATAAACCACACTTTTCCATTTTTAGTTTCATTGATGATTATGAAATAAATGAAAAATTGAAAATGTAAAATTGTATGGATTATATTCCATAGATTGTAATTTTCTTTTTAGGATATTGTATCATTTTTCATGACAATAATATATAAATGAGTTGAATGATGTGTCAAATGGTTAATACCATTCTATGGACCTACAATCAAAATTTAATGAATTATGATAAATCATTATCAACATTGTCACATAAATATCTTATTTTAAATGTATTTTTATTTTAATTTCCATTAATGCTTTTTTTGTGGGGTTTCCAATGTTTTTATGGAAAATAGGTGAGTTTTCATGAATTGGGCCAAACCGTGAGCCCAATTCCAGATTTAAAAATAAATTTTGTTTCTCTTATAACTTATTCAATTTTTAATATTTTTTACTCATTACAACTCCTAAATGTTCTACCCTGATATATTAACACCAAAATTAAAATTTAGAGCCTTTGGAAATCCATAACCAAGGTGTATATGAGTTTTTATTTAAGAGAATGGGCCTGTCCGAAAGCCAAATTCCAGTTTTAAAAATAAATTTTTATTAATTAATAACATATTCATTTTTAAGGGGTGTTCGGAAATTTTAAGCCCCAAACATGCCCCTTGAACCCAGCCGCGCGTCCAATATCCTCCCACACTCTTTTCAGCTCATTTGCATCACGGTTTAGGTCGAAACTTATGAAGAACTCAAATTTCGGGCAGATTTATAAAGGTAATTTGTTTCCTTCATAACTCCTTTGATTCTTACTCTTTTTCCCCCATTCAAATTCCAAAATGATTTAACTGTTCTTGTTCGAACCTCCCTTGAAGGTTTGATTATTTTTGAAATTATCTACTAGTATTTTGTGGGGGATATTTCTACAAGATATTTTAAGTAAGTTGTTCTCCTCCTCTCTTCTTTCAATTTGTTTAGGGTTACATCCAATTTACTTAGGGTTTCTTCCATTATCATTGATGTTCCTTATGTCCCGGAAGTAGGGTTTAAAAATTAAGGTTTTATCTTGTGTTTTATGGTCTGAAATTCTGGGTTTAGATCTAGTTTACCTTCCTTGAGGTGTGGCGGTGGTGCGTTTGAGTTTTCGCACAAAGGATTCAAGGGTTTCCTTGGTTTTGGTATGTGATTCCATTGTGTATGAAATCTTTGTGAATTGGATACTGTTTTTATGGTATTTTCATGCCTATTCAATTTTATTATTTCAGAAAAATATATTTTTAGTGGTGTTTTTATTTAAAATGAATCCTAAAGGCCAATTTCATGTGAAATTGGGGGTTTTCATATAAATGTTTTATTAGTTTAATTGGGGCTACCCTAAAAGTAACTAGTTAATTTTATTGAAGTATAATAGGGATAAAAATACTGTTTTTAATGATTGTACCTTGTGTTTGTTACTGAAAAATCCGGTTTTAATGGTGTTTGTGAACCACATGAAATTCTAAGAGTTGTGTTGTGTAAAAATGGAGACTTTGCAATGATGTCATTTCTTGAACCATATGGGGTTGCCCTAAAAATGATTTTGTGTTTTCACTAAAATATAGTAGGATTCCATTTATGTTTTGGAAGCTTAAATATGTGCACATAGTATGCAAGTGAGGTCTATAAGGAGTTTTGTGTCCGAAACACTACAAGATTTTGAGGAATTGTTTTATGAAAAATCTAAGTGTTTTGTTGCGTGTTGTAAGTGGTATAAAATGTGATAGATACTGTATTGGTTGTGTTTGACCAGTAATGGTGTTTTATATGAAAATTTATTTATGATGCATGCTATAATTGATTGAGAAAAACAGGGTAAGCCTGGGTACCTAGGTGGGGCGGATTTGTACTAGTACGGCTAGTGGACCAGATGGGTTTTGTCCCTGTTTCACATAGCATTTGGATAAAGAAAACTCTAACTAAACTATGTTATGATTATTGGGGACCACTAGGTTATGGGTGTGTTCCCTACTAGTGGCTCGTGCACGAGAAAGGATTTTTCTATGGTTACTTTACACCGAGGTACGAGGTACATAGGGCCCAAGACAACCTAGTGCCTAGGGGTGTTCCCAATGTTGTTGCTCATTAGATTTGTAGTATCTACCAATGTCATAGGGTGTGTTTGGATGTAAATTATTGTATATAACATTTCTATTTTAATGTTTTAATATTCTGAAAATTTTGTATTGAAAAATATTTTCAATTAGAGGTTTCATTTCTTGAAATTTTAACACTACTTTTCCTTGCGTTTGAAAACTGCTTGCTTTTTCACATTGTATTTCTTACTCATTGGAATCATTGGGTGGTATCCTACTGGGCTTAGGCTCACACCCTAATTAAACCCCTTGGGTGTAAGTAGAATTGGTTATGTTTGATTTAGGTAAAGGAAAGTCTAAGGGTGATGGTGGTTCTTGGTGTTAGTTCCCATTCTTGGTGCGGAGTTGTGGAGATAGATTGGGGGCGATGACCCCTAGTCGTGTGGAGTCCTTGGGGATGTCTTAATGCTATAATTATTTTTATTTGGACCACTTTTATTTTCTTTAAACCAATGTACTCAGTTCTGGTTTTTACTTAAGTCTTGTTTGACTCAAAAATTTCAGATTTATATTATAGATTTTTTTTTATGTTTTATGCTTTCATACTCGGGTAAATCGTTCCCAAACCTAAATAAATGATTCCCAGGCACTTGTGCCAGCCCGTGGGGATAGGGAATGCCCTTCGAGTCATGTCACGGGCTGGGTTTGGTGCCAGTTTTGGCGGTGACCATATTCGGTTCGTGACAAAATGGTATCAGAGCAGGTTCGCTCCTTGGGTCATGTTATTTGGGGAAGAGTCAGCATAGTCTGGAGCTAGGATTTTTGGGACTTGAAATTTCAGTCATGGGTAGTGTGCCTGGCCAGAACACCTCATGAAGGGATTCAATTCACCATGGGAAGTATGGATTTATCTGAGTCCTTTGGTTTTCTTGGTTTAATGATGACTATGGGAAATGAAAAGAGAGTTGGCAGAATAATCTCAGTGAGCTCGCAGGGCCTGGCAAGCCATGTGGAGCCATGGATATTTCCCTAGAATACTCTCTATGAAGGTGAAGTGATTGGAATATGGCTACCAACCATATGTCCAAGTCACCCACCGAAACTAGTTTCCTGTTGCATTGTTTTGTGCTTTAGTTTTGAAATCTTAGCACTTTGGTTTTAAGGTGACTTGGTTTTAAGAAGCGTAAAGTTTTTATGAAATGATTTTAAAATAAAGAGGGAATGGTTTGGTTTATGAAATGGCGGAACTGAATTTTTAGAATTGTTTTGAAATGTAAAATGGTGTTCTTACACCTCTTTTAAAGAAGGAACTATATTGAATTTGGTTTTGAAAAGCGTTTCCAATAGAGTTTTCTAAACAATTAGATTGTGTTTTAATTGGATGATATGTTTCGAAATTGATGTGAATAACTTGAAAGTGAGTTCTTTTCTAAATGTTTGTGTCCTTATGAAATGTTTTGTAAGATGTGAATTGGGATTTTGATCTCATTGTTAGCAGTTTTCAGAAAAAGGTTGGGTTGGTTGACCATTTTTTTTAAGTGGAAGGAAGTTTTGTTTTACCCTTTGGTATTTCCATGAGTGACCGCATTCATGGAGTTATATGGGATGATGGATGGTTGATGGCATGACTGGATGAGTGCTGGGATGGATATGAGGAGGGTGCCCGGTGTGGCACAACAACATGCATGTGTGAGGCCCATGGGGTACCATTGGTGGATACGCTTACTGCTAAACCATTTGTTTTCAAAGAATTGGTTTTAAAGAAAAACATGATGTATTGATGAATAGTTTGGTATTGTTTGTATTATGGGTTTTTTAAAATGTTGATGTTGTGGGTTGTTTTGAGTTCAAGAACCCCCTTCTGTTTGAACTGTGTTTTGGGTTTGTGTTTGCTCAGTAAGCTGTGTTGTAGGGACGGTTAGTGGTCTCTTTTGAAAAAAAAATTGGGATGCCTTTACGGTGGTTCCCTTCATGTGTTTGGATCTGGTTTGTGGCATGTTTTGACCAATATACCAGCTTGGTTGGGTCCTTGGGTTCTCTCATTGGATAAGGTACGCCCCCATTAAGGGTTAATGCACAACTGAAGGGAAACCCGTTCTGTTTCTCAATTGGAAAATCTTCCAGTTGATCAATATAAAGAATATTTTATCGAACATTTTTTTATTGAGACTACACACATTCATTTCACTGATTTTTGGATCCTCTTGTAGTGGGATAGTTCTTGCGGAAGGTTGAAAGAGACCATAGTTTCTTAAGTTTCCTGATTCATCAAAGGTGGGAGTGTTCTTTCGTTGTTAGTACGGATGAGTGTCTTGATGGCGTCTAAGAGGGCCTCTGGGTTCTTTATAGTTTCTTTGAAGAAAGAGTTATTATTAAACCACCAATTTTGAGATTTCGGTCATGATAGGATATTGTGCCCACTTTTTGGACTTATCTGTTGTTTATGGACTTTGAATATGGTCTCGTTCCATGTATTGTTTCTATCAATCACAAGGGCCATGTTTGGTGACGCAATGTGATGTTGTGTGCTCTTTTGACCATAATGGCGAAGGTCACACAATCCTCTAAGGTTCTATGTTATGTTGGGATTATGTCTCCCTTGGTAAAAACATAAAATCCTCTATCTTAACGGAAGGTTTTTATACGTGTCTTTCCCTTCTATTGTTTCTCACCCAAAGAAACAAGGTGTGATGTGTGTGCATCTTCTGATCCCTTGTTTCAGTGAAATGTATGTATTTGGGAAAGTGGGTTATGAAGTGTGTTATGTCTTGATGAACCCATCGGGTTATGAGGTGTAGTTGTTTGTGGCACCGAAAGAAGAAGTTCCACATAGGGGTTTCAACAGCATAACTGTGTGGCCGAAGATGCTTCAATATTTTGAGCTCTAGCCATAGGTCCCAGAGAGAAGTCGGCGCGTAGTCAGGGGAAACCCCAGTGTCGTTTAAACCCTTGTACAATGTCCAATCCTTAGTATGAAAGATAGGAAGAGTTTAAACCTATGGTGTCATCATATTTCTTCCATTGTTCCCATTCAGTGGAAATAGGTGGATGGTCTTGTACCCATGTCATCACACAATGTTATTCCCTCCCCCTTTGGTTTCCATTGAGTCTTTGGAGAATGGTTGGAAATTTGGCTAGACAAGTTGAGCACACGGTTTTGACATGGTTATTTCTAACCATGAACAAAAAAATAACCATGCAGATATAAGGATCCACATAGTATTGCACAGTTTTCCAAACTATGCAGACTAACCGTGCGACCATCCAAACTCCTTAATTTTGGGGTCTTTTTGTGTCGGTCCACGCCGGTCGGTTAAGATGGTTGGTTCTTGCGGTGGGAAGACCCACTGTGGGTATCATGTATATTATTTTTTAAATTTCTAATTTATGTATACCCCTTGTACTAGGGAGTCTTTTTGGGCCTCCCCCTATTAGTGTCTTGATTCTGTCTCAGGAAAAAAAAAATTATGTTGTCTCTTACGGTGGGGAGCCCATTTGTGTCTCTTCATACGAGTAACTCATAGTTTTCCTTGGTTTTGTATGGGAAATAGGTATTATAATTTGGATATATCTAACTACCTACATCTTATTTTGGTAAACATTGATATTGGAGAGTGACCCATGGTTTAGTTATAGTAGGGCAAGTGTAACCTTGTTCGATGTTGTTGTTTATTTGGGTAAATTGATTGAGTGTTGTTCAGATTGTGTTTCAGGAGTTTTCATTTGGGATAAAGCCTGAATGTGCTTGATTATTTCAGCAAAGTGGTGTAAGTCAGGTTTGTGAGAGTATTCCTTCCTTCATTGATCATTGGAGGTGTCATGGCCTTTGGGGGAGAAACCTGGCAAGCGAGTACCTCTTGGTTTCTCAGTTGGGTTTGGTTGTTTCTTTGGCCTTACTGTGACTTTCCGGGGTGGAAAGTTTTCATGGTGGGGAGAATTGTCACATACATAACTTATTATAAATGAATTTTTATTTTAATTTCCATTAATGCTTTGTTTTGGGGGGTTTCCAAAGTTTTTATGGAAAATAGGTGAGTTTTCATGAATTGGGCCAATCCGTGAGCCCAATTCCAGATTTAAAAATAAATTTTTTTCTCATATAACTTATTCAATTTTTAATATTTTTCACTCATTAAAACTCATAAATGTCCTACCCTGATATATTACCACCATAATTAAATTTTGGAGCCTTTGGAAATCCATAACCAAGGTGTATATGGGTTTTTATTTAAGGGATTGGGCCTGCCCGAAAGCACAATTCCAGTTTCAAAAATAAATGTTTATTAATTAATAACTTATTCATATTTAAGGGTTTTTTCGGTGATTACAAGCCCCAAACACGCCCCTTGAACCCAGACGTGCGTCCAATATCCTCCCATACTCTTTTCAGCTCATTTGCATCACGGTTTAGGTCAAAACTTCTGAAGAACGCCAATTTCGGGCAGATTTATAAAGGTAATCTGTTTCCTTCATAACTCCTTCAATTCTTACTCTTTTTCCCCCATTCAAATTCTTAAATGATCTACTTATTCTTGTTCAAACCTCCCTTGATGGTTTGAGTTTTTTTCAAATCAGATACTGGTATTTTGGGGGGATATTTCTACAAGATTTTTAAGTAAGTTGTTCACCTCCTCTCTTCTTTCAATTTGTTTAGGGTTACATCCAATTTACTTAGGGTTTCATCAATTATCATTGAGGTTAATTATTTCTTGGAAGTAGGGTTTAAAATTTAAGGTTTTATCTTGTGTTTTATGGTCTGAAATTCTGGTTTTAGGTCTGGTTTACCTTCCTTGAGGTGCGGCGGTGGTGCGTTTGAGTTTTCGCACAAAGGATTCAAGGGTTTCCTTGGTTTTGGTAGGTGATTCCATTGTGTATGAAATATTTGTGAATTGGATACTATTTTTATGGTATTTTAATCCTTATTCAATTTTATTATTTCTGATGAATATAGTTTTAGTGGTGTTTGTATTTAAAATGAATCCTAAAGGCCAATTTCATGTGAAATTGGGGGTTTTTCATAGAAATGTTTTATTAGTTTAATTGGGGATACCCTAAAAGTAACTAGTTGATTTTATTGAACTATAATAGGGATAAAAATACTGTTTTTAATGATTGTACCTTGTGTTTATTACTGAAAAATCTGGTTTTAATGGTGTTTGTGAACCACATGAAATTCTAAGAGTTGTGTTGTGTAAAAATGGAGACTTTGCAATGATGTCGTTTCTTGAACCATATGGGGTTTCCCTAAAAATGATTTTGTGTTTTCACTGAAATGTAGTAGGATTACCTTTATGTTTTGGAAGCTCAAATATGTGAAGATAGTATGCAAGTGAGGTCTATAAGGAGTTTTGTGTTCGAAACAGTACGAGATTTTGAGGAATTGTTTTATGAAAAATATAAGTGTTTTGTTGCGTGTTTTAAGTGGTATAAAATGTGATAGATAATGTATTGGTTGTGTTTGACCAGTAATGGTGTTTTATATGAAAATTTATTTATGATGCATGCTGGAATTGATTGAGCACAAAAGGGGAAGCCCGGGTACCTAGGTGGGGCAGATTTGTTCAATACGGCTAGTGGACCGGATGGGCTTTGTCCCTGTTTCACATAGCATTTTGATAACGACAACTCTAAATAAACTATGTGGATGATTATTGGGGACCACTAGGTTATGGGTGTGTTCCCTACTAGTTTCTTGTGCATGAGAAAGGATTTTTCTATGGTTACATTACACCGAGGTACGAGGTAAATAGGGACCAAGACAACCTAGTGCCTAGGTGTGTTCCCAATGTTGTTGCTCATTGGATTTGTAGTATCTACCCATGTCATAGGGTGTGTTTGGATGTAAATTACAGTATCTAACATTTCCATTTTAATGTGTTAATATTCTGAAAATTTTGGATTGAAAACTATTTTCAATTAGAGGTTTCATTTCTTGAAATTTTAACACTACTTTTCCTTGCGTTTGAAAACTGCTTGCTTTTTCACATTGTATTTCTTACTCTTTGGAATCATTTGCTGGTATCCTACTGGGCTTAGGATCACACCCTACTTACACCCCTTGGGTGTAATTAGACTTGGTTATGTTTGATTCAGGTAAAGGAAAGGCTAAGGGTGATGGTGGTTCATGGTGTTAGTTCCCATTCTTGGTGCGGAGTTGTGGAGATAGCTTGGGGGCGATGACCCCTAGTCATGTGGAGTCCTTGGGGATGTCTTAATGCTATAATTATTTTTATTTGGACCACTTTTATTATCTTTAAACCAATGTACTCAGTTCTGGTTTTTACTTAAGTCTTGTTTGACTCAAAAATTTCAGATTTATATTATGGAATTTTTTTATGTTTTATGCTTTCATACTCAGGTAAATCATTTCCAAACCTAAATTAATGATACCCGGGAACTTGTGCTAGCCCGTGGGGATAGGGAACGCCCATCGGGTCATGTCACGGGCTGGGTTTGGTGCCGGTTTTGGCGGTGACCAGATTCGGTTCGTGATAAACATGCATATTTACAAGTACATCCTATCTCTTATGAGATAATTCATTAATGAAATAAAATCATAAATGAAGAAGTGAATTGAATCATTATTATTGTGATTGGAAGAGGCAATTTCATTGGAATATATTTAAATTAATAAATATAGTTAGAATATTTTTGATAGTCACCCTTATGTGACACATGTATTCCATATAAGGATCACCTTGGATGGGCTCATAGAACAAATAAACTTATAAATACACCTTGAGAAATACCTGGATTCATAATATGGAATTCCATGGATGGGAACATATTATGATTGATATTATATATACACCATGATCTATAAATGGATTCCTAATATGGAAATTCATTTATGGGCTCAGTGATTAAATGATTTTTGAAGCCCCTTTAGTGATACTTGGTTCCTAATATGGAATTATCTAGATAGACTCATAGGTTTCATGTCATGTAACATTCCATGATAGATACCAAGAAAAGTGATACAAACATCCATGGACTAACTTTTGTGCTAAACGATAATATATTATGATATGAGTGATACCTAGTATCCCTTTTTAGGGAATTCCTTGAACATACTAGGGATTCTAATTTATTAAGTCAATTGACAGGTTCTCCAAATCAAAGAACAATAATGGTATTTAGTATATGATTTAAATAAATAATTATCTAGTTATAATTACATCATTATAACATATTACATGACCATTATGAAAGCTACTATGATTTTCCATGTATACTTCAGTTACACCTCAGGTCTTGTCTTGTATAATGTATTAATATATATGTGTGTGTGTTTCTATGTATATTGTATGTATATACATAAAAACATACATATATATATATGGTTAAATTTATCAGAGATATTCTTCCTTAGGCACAAATATGTATGGTTGGACAACTGTCCTTTTAAGAACCTGATCCCGACATGATTACATTTATTTATTTACTATATTGTCATTATACATGAATTTATTATTTTATAATAAAAAACTGGATTTCATTATAAACCATTGGTGGTGGATTATTGGATATATCTCGTACCCTATTTAATATATTGTTTAGTATCCAAACACACTTCACGGTAGCATATTTAGGATCATGGATTATGTTATGTGTTGATACTCGTGTACATTGTAGCATAAGAGCACAAGACTTAGTCGGTTCTCAAGATGCTCATAGAGGTATCATTTCACGTATTTATTCATTTTTATGCATGTTTTAGTATTACCTACTATATTTCTATTTATATACATTGTATATTCACTATAAATAGTTATTTATTAAAATATTACTGATTTCAGATAATATATTCTATTTCATTTATTTATTGTTTTTTCCACTATATTTAATACTAAACCATAGAATAGTTTCTATACACTATATGAAATCCATAACCTCACTTAGTGTTTGAAGCCTCTGGATTATGGTGGTATGTTATTGTGTCCTAATAAAAAATAGGACTGACAACTATTTATAGTGTGAATCAGTTATGGGTATTATAGTTGTAAGGGTTTACCGTCTCAAATTATCTTCTTTGGTATGTATGTTATGATTATATTCTAATTATATTTTTTTAGGTTTATCTTATTCCCCTTTGTTATGTTTTATCATGAATACCCTAATTTTAATAGTTTCCAATGATTCATTTGATTTTCTTTCTTGGGAATTATGAATCAAAAGTTGTCAAAGTATAAAGGGTTCTATGTTACAATCTCATTTTTATTGGGATTGATTATGCTTAAATATTATGGTGATGGATTAATATGATATATCTCAACCTAATCATATATAATTTCATTTCCTTTAATTTTTTCATTATAATACATGTTTCCCTTCTATTTTACTCTATTTAAGTACTCATATATGGAAAGAATGTTTTTTTATGGAGAACTGGTTTCATTTCTCTCTTCGATCGGAAAAAATTTCTTTCATATAACCTTATTCATTAAAAAGTTATCATGAATGTTTTTTATATTATTCAAATATTATTAAAGTAATTTCTACCAAAATTTTACATCCTTTATCAAGGATTAAATTTAAAGATATAATTGTTTTCCAAATGTGGTAATTTAGAATTTTTAACAAACATACTAAAAGAACTTTAATTTTGAAGTACATTGACCAGATGTTTCTAGAATCATAAATACGCTTTTATATTAATATTATTTTATTTGATTCAATTTTTAATTACAAATAAAATGTATTCCATAATATATTAAAAAAAATTAAATTTTAATGAAGTGGTTTAAAAATAAAATGTGTAATTTTATCATGAATGTTTTTCATGATATTTATAAATTTATTTTCATCCCTAACATCAAAATTTGGTGTTTCTTATATTTTACTTGAAATATTATGCAATTTTACCTTTTTTGACTCTAGTTGGTTCTTAGTGATGATGGTGAAATATTAATAAACACACTTTTCTTTTCTATGGGTTATGATTTTTTGTAATGATAAATAATTTAGTGATCTTTTGGGATAAATATGAATGGATTATGATTGTATGATAGTGGTTCTCTTATAAACTAAGGATGGGTGGTAATGTTATGATGTAATAAAATTTGGGTCTATTATATCCCTGAAATAAAATGGGTAAATAGTGATAGCTCATGAGATAATAAGGACTAAAATGGGGAGTGCACCCAGTTCATTGGGGGATTTGTCTGATAAGATAGTATTTAGAGTGAATGTTAACCATCTAAATAGTGTAATGTGGAGTGAAACCAATACACTATGACAGTCTTGGTGGTGATCCTTGGATACAGAAATATTTTGTATTATTATATACATAGGATAATCTATGATTTGTTGTTATATTATTTTCTCATGGATTAGGATTGATTATTTAGTATTCCACACTATTACAACTTATACAGTTTTTTCACCAAAACATTATGCCTATTTGCATGACTAAATATCATTGAATGATTGGGTCTGATTTTGGAAAGTCATGATCACTTTTTTATACCCTTATTCTTATATATTTCTCACTAATGCTCATTAATTTGGTACCTATTATTTTAACCCTTATTGAGCATTTGATATCACCCTTTATTATGGTTCCTTTCCTTCGGTTTTGAATATCTGTTTTAACTGTGATATCTCTAAGAGGGGTGATAGTTTTGATGAACATAATGTGTAATGTAACTGCTTGAACCCCCACAACCATATTTAATACTAAAATCATGATGTTTATTTTTGATTTATTAAAAATTAACTGAAAAATAAATAGTATATTATAATATTGAGTAACTTTTCCGGTCTAGGATTTTTAGGATTAAGAAAATTCCATACATAATGTCAAAGTATATAAAAATAATTATAAAATAACTAATTAGGTTACTTTACACTAACTCATTATATGAAACCATCCATCTTTGCTCATATAAAATTCATGTGAAAAATATATTCAAAAAATTAGTGAGCATAAAATTTTACATTTATGAAATTTAAATATAGAGATAAAATCTATTTTCAATACACTAAAATCCTATAAAACATATTTTATCAAATATAAAACATTTTTTATAATTTATAATTTTTTAAAAAATTATAAAATTGTCCTTTTTAGGAAATTTTTTAGGGAAATAATTTTTAAACCCAATAAAATGCTTATCATTTTGAAAACCTAATTTAAAACAATATTTTGAAAAGAAGGATATCTACATGAATTATTTGGAAAGAATAATTATGTTATGGATTAAAATTATACATAGAAAATGATAAGAAACCCACGTGGCATCTAGCAGTATCACTTGTAGTACAATATCCCATTGAGGTCATGGGTTTACTCCTCGTTACAGATTTTCTCATTTGATAACCAAGTGCCAAATTTTAAGAAAATATTTTATATGATATTCATTTATCATTCATAATACATTAAAACCCTTTCAAAATCTACATTAACTATTTTCAATGAATAAAATAAATTCATAAGTTTTAAACATTGATAAATACCTTTTCAGAAAATCCATAGAACAAATACATATTTCCAAAATATTTAATTTCATTTTAAATAAATAATCATAAATGAATTAAAATTATAAAAAATAATATATTAAAATGCATGAAATGTAAATAATAATTATTTATGATGGAAATATATATTATTATGAATGGAATTTATAGAAATTAAAGATCATGTCATATAAAATGATAGATTTTATAGAGATAAAATTAGATTTTTTTAAACAATGGTTTAAAAATTAAAAAATAATAAAAGAAAAATTTATTATTATTTAAATTTCTAGAAGAATTGAATTTTTCAAAGAAAATTTTTTTTAAAAATATATTCAATTGCTAAAAAGTTTTTTTAATTAAATAAATATAGTTATAATTCTGTTTTTGAAAAACAATAAAATCTATTTCCTCACACTTCCCTTCAGCTGAACATTATTTAACCACCATTATTATCAATATATATTTATTATAAATATATTATAGAAATATACCCACATATATCATACAATATATGGTTTAATTATAATATTTTAGCACCTTTTTATCATTAATTCTTTGTTAAATCACTTCTTTGGGTGATAACTACTTCATTTTTCTAGTATGTTTTGATTTGTTAGATTTATACATTATACCTTTATCTTAGTTTCATAATATAAAGAATCATATTAATGTTTTAAATATTATATATATTGAATATAAATATTTATGGTCATCTATAAATATAGAGATTGAAAAATTAATAACACTTTTTGTGGAGATGGTATGCCATACATACACGTGAATGATGTTTTCATTTACTAATGGATGGTATGAAAGAATTTTTAATTAGAGATTAATTATTATGTAATATATAAATTATATATTAATTATTTCCATATTTATATCCATATAAATATATTGGTCATGAAAAATAAATTTCACCACCACGTGGAGATGAAACGGCATACGTACACACGCATAGTGATTTCATTTTTCCTAGGATGGATAAATGAGTGAAATGGTTATGTAATAATCATAATAAAATATTTAAATATTTATGTTATTGTAATTATTAATTTAGGAGTGAAATAACAAATTAATACGAGGAATAAGAAGAAATAAACATGAAAGTGTCTCTAAGGACGATGTACTCTTCTTTGGAAGACTTCCTTTATATCTTTTCTTAAGGGATCTGTGGACAGTTTCATGGAAGTAAAAAACCTATATAAATTGAATATGGATTTTTTGGAGACAAATGAGCATAGTTTGGCTGATATACCTAGAAAAATTTGGTGTAAAAAAGTGAAATTAGGGGTTCCCTTTTATAATTGAGATGAACACCACTTTTAGAATTTATCAAAAGATTAAAATTGATTAAGAATATTCTAGAGAAAAATACTTCCAAATTTCATAAAAATACATTAGGAATGCCTTTTTAGACCATATATTTCCCTAGTGTTATTATGTAATTTGTTTTACTTTTTAATTAATTAAATTAAATATTATATTCATGAAATATCATTTTTGTCAAATTTGACAATATTCATTACTTTAACATTAATAATATCAATACAACATCATATATTCAAAAAAAATACCACCATATTATTTTATATTAATCTATAAAATTAATTGATAAACACAATAAATTAAACTATACTACTTTTAATATTTTCAACATCATTTATTTTATTTTTTCCTTTAATTGAATAATTAGTCCATCAACATTGTGTAATCATTTAAAGGGATTAATTATTCACTAAAATTTAAAAATAAATTACAATTATCTAGATAAATATTTCATACTTTAAAATAATATTTATCATATAAAATATTTTATTTATAATATCATATTTTAAATATTACACTTATTAAAAATAAGAGTGTCATGTATTTGACTTTTCTTTAAAAAAAATACTAGAATAATCATAATAATATCCAAAATGAATAAAATGGTCATATAAACAAAAATATAATGATTACGGAAGAAAATTAATCATCAAATTCCATTGGTTGAAGTGATAGGGTCATTTACTAGTACTTATAAATTTATTTTTAACATAAATTACTCGATTTAACCTTAACTGTGGTAATAAAAATACGAAGGTTTCTATTCAGATTATAAAAAATTAAAATGGACTTTCATGCTAAATTTTTAACAAATAATTACAAATATTAAATAGATTTTTTAAAAATCCAAGCATACAATTTGGGGAATTTAACATAAATTTAAACCCAAAAAAACAAATCCAAAAGAAATTTTTCAAAAAATGTCATTTATATATATATATAATGACTTTATAGTAAATTATATTATTAAATTCATTCAAAAATTAAAATTGGATCATTTTAAATCACATTTAAATAATTATATTTTAAAACCAATTCAAAAAATAATTTTATATTTTAATAACATTAAAAATAACATACATTTTTCAATAAAAATCAGTAATTTACCAAACTTCATTACAAAATTAATAATGTTAGAAAATTATCAAAAACTATTCATAATATAATTATGAAATTTTGAATTCCCAAATTAAAATAATTTTTAATTTTTTTTAATATTTCCAGAAATTAATTGTAATAATAAGTCATAAAACCCAATAAACTCATTTTTTAAACCGTTTATTTAGAAGAATAAAATGAATTTACTAAAAATAATGTAATTATTTGAAAATAATTAATTAATACATTTGAAATGGTTAAGACCATTTTATATTTCATAATTTATTTAACACTATTCCCACCTACCAATTTAACAACTTCATTATTGTTATCACATTTAAATAATAATATTTATTTGTTCGTTTAAGTTGAGTGTTACATATGTTTTATCCTATAAAACATAGTTTTTCCTTTTGAAATATCAAGAAATTAAATTATCCCAAACTAAATGAATTTTTACCTCAAAATTCATTCCTAATTGTTAGGAAAATTATGATTTTCCTTCTTCATAATTTGGAAACAACTGCTACGGTTGAACTTCTATATACATATGGGTACATAAATAAAAAAACATCAAAAGAAAATTCTATCAATTTTTTTTTTCTGAAATGAAAACTCATAATCCCAAATTTTTGTAGAACCTGCCTCTTATGCAACTATAATATCCAAAACTCACACTTCTAGATTTGTTAAAAAAATGGTTGTGTATTTTTAATTTATTAATATGTAACTGAAAGATAAATATAACATTATACAACAGAGGATCATTTCTGCTCTTGGTTTTAGAGGATTAAGAATGTACCTTAAATAATACCAGAGATTAAAATTTTAATTATAAAATTATAGTTCTTTCCACTTATTCTAACTCTAAAATGAAAATATTCATCTTAGAACATCTAAAAGGTATACGAATTTTTTTTAAAAAAAAATTGTGAGATTAAATTTTCTCTGAAGGGGTTAAAAAAAGGGATATACTCTTTTTAAAATACATTTAGAATCCCTAATAACATTTTATATCAACTATAACACATTTTATATAATTTTTAATTTTCTAAAAATTATACAACTAGGGTTTTAAGTAAATTTCATTCAATAAACGTTTCAAAACCATTATAATACTTATCATTTTTAAAATCCATTTTAAAATAGTATTTATAAAATAGGGAATTTTCTTTATAAATAATTTAAAAATGTTAATTATTTTATGGATTAAAATTATTCTTGGATAATATTAATAGATCCATGTTTTCACTTGTAGTATAACTTTTAGGACATCAACCTATTTAGGCCAGGGGTTCACTCCCCATTAATCATTACCTCATTTGATACCCATGTTTTGATTTTTAATAAAACATTTTTATAAGATATGCATTTCTCATTCATAATCCATTAAATTTTTTCCAAATATAATTGGATTATTTTCAAATAAGAAAATAATTTTATATGTTATAAAATTTGATAAATATTTGTTTTTAAAATATGTAGGATAAATCCATATTTCTAAAATAGTTACTTACATTTAAAAGAAATAATCAAAAAAAACATTTAAATTAAAAATAATATTATATTAAAATTCCTGAAATGTAGATGAAAATTATAGATTATGGCCATATATACTATTTTTAATGAAAATTATATAAATTAAATATCATGTTATATTAAATAATATATTTTATCGAGATAAAATGAGATTCCTTTTAAAACAAATGTTTTTAATTAAACATTAAAAAAATCTTTTTTTATTATTTTAATTTTCTTGGGAATTTAATTTCTTAATATAAAATATAAAATTTTGATCAATAATTATATCTCTTACTAAAAAAAGTTTTTTTAATTAAGACATCATTTAAACATATTTGAATTTTAGAAATTAATACATTCCCTTACCTCATGCAACCATTTATTTGATCATGATTTAAACAACTATAGAATAAATATAGATTTTATATACATATATCCCGAAATAAATAAATATATATATCATACCATATGTGATTTAATTATAATATTTTTCCACCCTTTTATTACTAATTCATTGTCAAAATCATTATTTTAGGAGATAAGTGCTTTGTTTTTCAAATATGTTTTAATTTCATAGCTCTGGTCAATATAATGTTTTCATAGTTACATAATTTCAAGAAGATTAATTATATGTAAAATATCATATAAATTAAATATATAGACATTTATATTCCTCATAAATGATATAGTTAGGAAAATGAGTTGAATTATTCATGGAGAAGGCAAATCACACGTACACGTAAAGGTTGTTTTAATTTTTTATTGGATGGAAAAAAAGAAAAATAATGAATAGTTAACCTTATACAATAATAATTAATTCAAAAATATATCATACATTCCTTAGTTATATATTTATTACTATTAAAATTAAGTGGTGATGGTAAAAATTGTACACCTATGTGGTGATAGAAAGCTGGACGTACGCACACGCACTGATTTTATTTTTCCAAGAATGGATAAAAGGTGAAAAATGGTTTTCTCACAATCATAATAACATATGAGAATATATATTATACTAGAAATTTTCATTTTGGATGGAAATAACACATTAAGAGTAATTAAAAGAAAAAAACAAACTTGAAATAGTTGGTAATGACGATTAGCTCTTCTTCAACAAAATTCCATTAGATCTCTTATTAAGGGATATAGGGTTGGTCGTTTAGAAGGAACAGAACCCTCATTAATTTTCTATGTATTTTGATAAATGAAATTTTTATATTTTGGTTAATCTTGATAGATCAATGTGGTGTAAATACGTGAATGAAGGGGAGCCTTTTTTAATTGAGGAGAGGGGCACATTTGGAATTTCTCAAAATAGAAAAAAAATATTAAGACTAATCCAAAGGAAAATTCCTAAAAATGTTCTATAAATCCATTGGGGATAAAATATTAGGACATATATTATCCTCTTTTTTATTATTTAATATTTTTATTATTTATAACTGATTTAATAAAATAATATATTCGTAACATTAATTATTGTCAATTTTGAGCCCATTCACGATGTTGACTTTAATAATATCAATGAAACATGATATTCTCATACTAAATATTTTAATACCATTATAATATTTAATATTAATCTATAAAATTAATTTGTCACCTTAATTAACCCAAATTATATTACTTTTTTATATTTTTCCATCATTTATTTGATTTTTTCCACTAAACGAATAATTAATACATCAACATTGTGTAATCATTCAAGGTAATTATTTATTCAATAAAATTTTAAAAAAATAGTGATGTGGATAAATATTTTATATTTCAGAATAAAATTTATATTATATAAAATATTGTAGATAAAATCATATTAAAAATATTACACTTATTAAAAACAAGTGTGTGACATTCTTGACTTTTCATTAAATAAAATAATATAAATTTCATAATCATATCCAATTTAAATAAAATTTTTGTAAAATATAAATTTTAATGATTATGGAACAAAATTATTCTTCTAATTAAATTTTTTAAACTCTTAGCTCATTTTCTAGTCCTTATAATATTATTTTTACCTAAATAACACGATTAACACTATATCGTGCTCATAAAAATTACCAAAGTTATAATTTATTTAAAAAAAATTAAATGGGAAATATTTAATAAATGTTTACCCAATGATTTAAAATATTTAATCCATTATTTAAAATTAATAACACCCATGTTTGATAATTAATGTTTAATTTAAGATGAAAAAGTGCATTAAAAATTATTTTTTTTTAAAAATCATTTTTATATATAATGGGTTTTTATAATAAATTAAATTATTAACTGTATTTTAAAAACTATAGATAGATTATTTTATATCATATATAACTAAATATAATTTAAAACTAAAACAAAAAAAAAATTACATTTTAAAAACATTAAAAATAACAAACAACATTCAATAAAAACAAGTATCTTTCTTTATTCATTAAAAATCAATATTTTTAGAGAATTATGAATAATACATCCTAAGATAATTATTAAATGTTTTATTATACAATTAAATTAATTTTTTGAAATATTTTTTTTCCAAATTATAGGAAATTCATTACAACAATCACTCATAAAAAGCAATAAAATCATTTTTGAAGAAATTGTATTTTTGAACAATAAAATGTCATTACTAAATATATATTACTTACATTAAAATAATCCATTAATAAAATAGAAATGTATGGTAAAATTATATATTTCATATTTTAGTAAATCATATTCACACCCATGAATTTATCAATTATTTTAAAACAGTCACATTTAAATAATAATTTTTTTATGTTCATTAAGCTCGATTTTTTCAAATCTTATGCACTATAAAACATAGTTATTCATTTTAAAATATCAGGATATTTCACTCTCTGAAAATTAAATGAAATTTTCCCACATGATTAATTCATCATACTTATTAATGTTAGTATTTTCCGTATTTAGAATTAAGAAAAACTATTATGGTTGAACTTCTATATTCTAAAGGGTATTTAATAACCAAAAACTTCAAAAGAAAATTCTTCCACATAAATTTTTATTTAAAAAATAATGATTAATCACCTATATTTCATAGACCATGTTAATATTTACACTATAATAGATCTAACCTACACATCTATATTTGGAACTAAAAACATACCATGTAATTTTTAATTAAAATTCAATAAAAAATTATAAAGTATATTATAAAAATGGGTATCTTTTCTGGTCGTGGTTTTGGAGGAATGGGGAAAACCCTTATGTAATAAAAGATTTTACAGAAATAATTATAAAATAACTAATTGGATTTTATTTTTCATACAAACTATACAAAACCCTCCATCTTTGAACTTCTAAAAGCTCAGTGAAAAATATTTCAAAACACAGGGTGAGCATAAATTTGGATGTAACGGGTTTTAAAAACTAGGATAAAATCCTTATAAATAATTTTAAAATCATTTAAAAAATGTATATAAAATATAAAAAATTATATATAATTTATAATTTTCCAAAAATTAAACAACTAGGGTTCTCAAAGAATTTCATAAAAAAATAATTTTTATAACATTTAAAATACTTATCATTTTGAAAATCCATTTTCAAATAATCTTTTAAAAATACATTAATGTCCCCTTAGAAATAATTTTAAATAATACACATTTTTATACACTAAATAAAGTCTTAGTAAATGTTAATAAAATCATGTACTAGAAGTAACACTTATATGACATCATCCCATTATGGTCTTGGTATCACTCCCCATTTCTTATTTTCTCATTTGATACCAAAGTCCTGAATTTTATGAAAACATTTTTAGACTATATTTATTTATTATTAATAAACCATTATAAACAATTCAAAATCTACTTGATTTATTTTTGATAATAAAATAATTTTATAACTTCTAACCATGATAAGTAACTTTGTAGAAAACCCATATGATAAATCTATATTTCCAAAATAATAACATACATTTAAAACACATAATCATAAAATATTTGAACTAAAAAACAATTTTTTTAAAATTCATGAAATTTCAATAAAAATATATATGATGGATATATATAATATTATGAATAAAATTTATAAAAATTAAATAATATGTTACATAAAATGTTTGATTTTATAGAGACAAAATAATATTCTTTTAAATAAAGGGTTTTAAAATTAATCAATAACAACAGGTTTTTTTTACTATTTTAATTTATAAAATAATTTAATTTTTCAAAACAAAATTGGACATTATATAAAATAAATCCCTTTCTAAAATTTTGTTTTAAAAAACATCATTTAGATAAAATTGTGTTTTTGAAAACAATATAATCCCCTACCTCACACTTCCCTTTAGTTGAACATTATTTTACATCCTATATAATAAATATCAATTTATTACACATATATTCCAAAACCTTACCCACATACATCATTCCATATATTAATTACTTAAAATATTTTATCACTATGTTATTATTAATTCATTTTTAAAATCACTACTTTGGGTGATAACTGCTTCGTTTTTAATGTATGATTTGATTAATTACTATGATCATTATATGTTTATCATAGTTCCATATTATACAATAATATTAATTAGAGTCTATATTTAATATATACAAAATATATTGATATTTATTTTCATGAAAAAATATAGAGATTGAAAACTGAATTACACTGTTCATATTGATGGTAGGTCGTACGTACGCATTAACACTACATTAATTTTACGATAGATGAAGTGAAAGGATGAAAAATAATAATTAAACATTCATGAATTATTAATATATCACTTATATCTTATAAATTTATTACTTCCAAATTTATAACCATCCAAATAAATTGGTAATGAAAAACAAATTATACAGTTGTGTGGAGATGGTAAGGCATACATACGCTTGGGTGATGATTTTGTATTTCATTGGTTGGATAAATGGTGTAAAGTTGTTGTCTCATAATTAGAATTTGTTATGGGTTGAATTGTATTGTGATATGTATATTCATTCTCATAAATCGAGGTCCAAGAACATACCATGGATAATACTACCTCATTGTATTGGATGTCTGAACCAGGTCATGCATCTCAACCTAATAGCCACACATGTTTTCAGGGAAGACAATCAAGTGGATGGTGCACTGTCAATGAGATAAATAATGGAAATTACTTCCATGTGATATTCTATGGATTCTTGTTACTATGTTCCTTTGGTGGAGGAATACATGAGGGGAGTGTCTCATTCAATCATATGTAAACCCCCTTGTTCTTCCCAACATTTATACTTTAATTTTTACATTTAATTTTATTGGGTTGGTATGACCTAACCCTGGATTTTCAAGTAAAAATAACAATAATACCATATTAGTATATATATGATATTAGATTTATTAATTTATTATGGAAATAACCCCTGAAGAATAAGTATAAGAAGAAATAAACTTGTAAGAGTTGCTAAATAAGATTACCTCTTCTTCAGCAGACTTCTATTAGATCTCTTCTTAAGGCATCGAGGGTTCAAATTTTGAAAGGAACAAATCCTATAGAACTATTATAGTTACATTGAGAAGATAAATTTTAGAGGTTTTTCAATCTATATGGATCAACATGGATTAAATAATTGAAAGATGGGTGCCCTTTTATAATTGAGGTGGGGGAACTTTTGTAATTTCTCAATAAATTAAAATATATTAACACTATTCTACTAAAAATGATTAAAAATTTCAATAAAATTCATAAAGGATGAAATTTTATACCATATATTATCCCTTTTTTATTATTTTGTAATTTTATTACTTTCTATATAATTTAATAAAATATTATATTCATGAAATATCATTATTTTAAATTTAAAACTATTCATTACATTCAAATTAATAATATTAATATAATAATATATGTTCAAAGAAAATATTTTAATACCTCCAAAATATGTAATATTCATTTATAAAATTATTTTATCACTTAATTAATTAAAATTATATTACTTGTAATTTTTTCCATAACATTTATTTTATTTTTCCATTAATTGAGTAATTATTGCAATAGCGTTGTGTAAGCATGTAAGGAAATTATTTAATCACTAAAAATTTGAAATAAATTAAAATTATTTAGATAAATATTTTATATTTCAAAAAAATATATATATTCAAACATATATAACCTATAATATCATATAATAAATATTATACCTTCTATAAATAAGTGTGTGGCCTATTTGACATTTCCTTAAATAATATAATATAAAGGTCATAATCATATCCAAATGGCATTAAATAATCATATAACATAAACTTCAATTACTATGGGCGTATCCTACTCATTTAATTAAATTGAGGAAAGTTTTACAGTCATTTTGTAATCCTTTTAATTCTATTTTATCCTAAATTACATGATTTAACATTTACCATGGTAATAAAAAATACCAAGGTCATTATTAAAACTAAAAAAATTAAAATGGGCTGATTTAATAAATATAGACCCACTTATTACAAATATGGAATACATTTTTCATAATTTATAACATAAAATTTGTAAAATTTCAGTTAAATTCAAAGAGGTAAAAAACTGAATGAAAAAATGTTTTTCAGGAAAATTCCATTTAAATATATATAATGGCATTATACTAAATTAAAATCTTATGTAAAATTAAAAAACAATAATTGGATTATTTAAAATACAATTAAACTAATAGAAATTTTAAATCAATACAAAAAATAATATTACCATTAAAAACATTAAAAACATACGATTTTCAATAAAAATCTATATTATTCATTATTCCCTAAAAAATAAATATTTTTAGATAATTAAAAAAATTAAATCCTAAGATTATTTTGATATCATAAATTAGAAAATTAAATTAATTTATTGTAAAATAAATTTTCAAAAATATATTTAAATTAATCTTAATAAGTTGACAATAAAAGAAACAAATCATTTTTGATGAAAATGTATTTTTTGAAGAATAAAATGACTCTATTAAAAATCTAATACTTATTTAAAAATAATTCATTAATAAATTATAATGGGTAATAACATTATATATTTTATAACGTAGTTACAACTATTAACACTCCCTAATTTAATGACTATTTTATAATTGTCACATTTAAATAATGGTATTTCTTTGATCATTTAAGATTCTTGTTGCAAATATTATACGCTATTGAATATAGTTTTCCATTTTAATATCATTGTATTTTAAATGTAATGATGTAGATCCTTCATGAACTAATCTTTTATGCATCCATTTTTTTCTAAAAATATTAGTCATTTACATTTATGGTGTGTATCGTGTTGATATGTAATGATTATTTTTCTTATAAGATGTCATATTTGTTTATGAAAAGTTTGGGGACTCTATATGACCCTTTATTAAGTACAATTCATTATTCACCTGAGAAAATGAATAGAAAATTAATAATAAACTATTCCTTAGTCATCCACATTGAAATAAAAACATATGTAATGCCAATAAATTTACATATTTCAAAAATGGATAATATTAACATAACCCATCTGAATAAAGTAGGTGGATGGTTAAACATCACATAGTCAAATATCCAATAATCACACATATTGGAATGACTAGGTAAAGAACTCATATAAAATTCCTAACATGATCATAAACCATTCAATAGAATATATTGGATGGTTAAATAATATAGAGTCAACTTTCCCAATTAATCAATTATCATCTCTATCAGAATAACATATATTTATATTTTCAATTATTCCAAAATCAATAAATGGAATAGATGCCTATGTCAATTATCATAAAAATAACATCATATTCAGTAATTTATGGTTAATTTAATAATTTCCCCAATCAAACGATATATATAATCTTGGTGAACACTCTTCAATCAATGAAATGTAAATATGTGTATTCCCAGAGTAATGGAATTAAACGAAATGTTATGCCTATTCAAGTTGGATAATTTTTCAAAAAAAACATTAGGATGGATTATATCACTGATATATAATAACATTACATATGTGAAATAGAGAAATAATTTTTATTGTAACATTTGAAGAATATCACGGATTAAGAATAAAATATATTAATGGAAAATAGATATTATAGGAAACATTTTAACTGTTTTATAAATATAAATTTATTCATAATAAATAAATGGATTTGTTTAAAACATTTATATATACGTATTTAATAAACCTAGGATAAAAATAATTTCTATATAAACCATGATAACATGGAGAGGATGTATCATAAATAAGACAAATATGGTATAATGTTGTGTTCAAAACAAATTTTAGAAAACATTTTTAACATTATCGTAAAATGATGATGTTACGGGTCAAATTCAAATGTAATTTTCAAAAAAGGTGAATTGAAAACATCGAATACAATTATAATTAAAAAATAAAACTCAACAACGTGTCCTTATAAATATGTAATTTTTTTAAATATATATGGGGTGATAAATATTTTATTTTATATTGCAACTATAAAAACCGCTTTGTAATATTTTGAAATTCATTTGTTTTAAATCCCACATCAGAAAATATGTATCCATCTAAAATTGGGTAGAGATAATAATGAAAATCATAAAACAATAATCCACATAAAATTTCACAAAATTATAGAAGAACATTGATGGAATGAAAATTTTGTTTATGGGAGAAAATATTTATTAGTAAGAATGAGATTTATTTTTCCAATGTTATAAATTTATTTTTATAAATATTTATCAATGAAGTGGTTATTGATGATGAGAATTAATTTCCATAGAAAAATTACAATTAAATGACATATAAAATAATTTAATTGTAAGATAATATAAAATATGAGAAATATAATAATTAAAAAAATACTATAATCAATTTTATTATAAATTGAGTCAGTGGAACCCTTGGGAGATTTGAAATTTTAAGATGAAACCCCCGTCAATGAAATAATTTCAAATGACACCATAAATATCATGGATAATTAGGGAATTATGATATAAAATTCTTAATGGTAATTTGATACACCATTCCAAAGAAATCATTGAACATAATTTGATATATATCTCAAGAAGAAATAATTATATACAATAAACCAACCCCTGGTAGTTAATTCATTCTTCCCATGAACATAACTTCCTGAATAAAAAACTATGTATTTTAGATACCTACATAAAAACATTATTCCTATATATTTTAGATCATATATACTATTTATTATCATATACTATTTATTTATTATATAGTTGTTTCTTATGTTTTTGGGAAATTTTAATTGGTTTCAACTTATTTTCTAAAATTTAGTGATCAATTATAATACATTTATACTGTAGAATATTTCTAGAAAAGTAAATCAACAATTATATTCTTATTAAATTATTATTAAATTTTATTTTTTTCCCTTAGTCATCCATGATTCAGTTTTATAGTATTTTTTAAGTAGGTGGCTGGACAAACTTAAACATGTAGATAATATATATTGATGGGTGTGTATAGTTAAGGAAGTGTATAATATAATTATAACATAATAATATTGATATTATTTAGATTTTATTACTTTTGGGGATTATATTTTATGTGGTTTTGGTAGATAATTAAATTCAAAATAAATGATTAAAAATGTTACTATGTGGAGGTGGTAGTTGTAATGGCCCAGACCTCATTGGCCTATTACTTTGAGAAAATATATTATTTGAGATGTTATATGAAGAAATAGTGGATCATATAAAGAGGTTTTAAAAATATAGTTTTCCAATGATAGATCGTCTAACAGTGAGTTGCACCATAGAATCACAATGGTGAGTTAGACTGGGAGGTGGCGATGGTAGGTCGCGACAGTGAGTCGCAATGGTGACTCACAATGGTAAGTCATCAATTGGAATCTTGAAATTGTGAGTTGTGATGATGATTCATGATAGTGAGTCATAGAGGGTAGTTTACTAGGGTTGACTCACAATGATAGGTCTTCAGAAGTGACTCCTCCAAAAGTGACTCATTAAGTGGTGACCGGAAATGGTAGGTCGCCAACAATGACTCGCAATGGTGACTCATCCAATGGTGACACATCCAACAGTGAGTCATCCAATGTGTAATATTCTAATGGTGAGTTATCTAATTGTAGGTCACCTAATTGTGAGTCTTATAATGGTATTCCGTCCACTGGAGAGTCATTTCCACACATTGTCAAATTTTGTTTTTTCCCATTTTTTCCCATTTTCACCCCATTAATGTTTACTTTGACATGAATTGAGTTTAATATCATATTAATTGTTTTTAATCCCTTTTATAGATAGTAAAATGTGTTTTTATGATCATGATCTAGCTTTGATGGCTTTTGAGACTATTTCTTCCACTAATATAAGATCGGGCCTTTCTAAAGATGAAACCATTTCTCCCCAACACCATTCCCTATACTCCTGATACTTGGCATCCCTACAACATTCCACCCTATAGAGACATGAATCTATGTTAAAACGTTGGAACTCATTTCCCAAGGGCATTACGCACCCTTTTTTTAGGACAATGAGTACATGTTGATAGAATTTTTATCGAGGTAGGGATCCCTTCGTCGCTCTTTTTTTATCATGCAGGGTGGGTGTACGAATTACTCCATGTGAATATGGTTGAATCCGAATTTAATGAAGACAATAAATATTTTTATATGATAATAAGACCTATTATGATTATATAAATGCGGGGTAGGGAAGATGATGATGATGATGTTATTTTTTATCTGTTATTTTGATCCATGTAGTGAATTATATGGGTTCTATACCTACTGAAAATCGAGGTTGTTAGAGGTCTTGGTTTGCACACCTGTGATGGATTGTGAATTCTTTTTTGATTGTCTTCTGGTGAATGGAAGTAAATATAATGATCTGATTAACCATGTATACCCTTTTAAATAAATGGATTTTTCAGGATCCTATATTATTTGTGATGACCCATAAATTATCATTGTGGAATTAAAGAATGAGTTTTTTTCTAAATCTGAATACACTCGTCCTTGTTTGGTGTGGATGTGTGATGTGTGTGATTTTTTTATTGTGAGCCTTTTCTGGGATGTGCGGTAGTGATTTTGGGAGCACTATTGTGTGTATCAGTTGGTTTGGGTGGTGTAATGGAATATCAGGTTGAGAGATTGACTGATTTGAGAAATGGATGAGTAGTGTTGTGTGGTTGGATTACAACCAAGTTTTGTTTTGTTTGTGTTTTCGGGTGTTCTGTGTTACTTCAGTGGGGATGTCGGCTTTGGTAGAAGTGAGAGGTGTTGATGGGTGCGGGTATGAGATGGAAGTTGTTCTATTTTGGAGTATGGTTTCGGTGGGATTACATTTAGTATTAATGAGGAAAATTGTTGGTATGGGTGTTAAATAGAGTGGAAATATAAAGTGTGCTTCTTTACTATGGTTATTTTTCTTTTTTGTGGTTTATGTTGTATTAATGGTTGCATGTTACGATTAGTAGTTTCCTGAATAGGGATGGAATGAATGAATGGACTTCTCAATAATGAATCATAATTTGTTAAACATGTTTGCTGGTGTTGTGATTTGAATTGTGGCGCATTCTGAAGTTGTGAATTTTGACATTGCAATAAAGGTAGTTTTGAGGGATGGTTATTTTTTTGAAAAAAAAGAATACATAGGTTGGGCAGAGTGTTTAAAACATACATACATATATATGTACACATTTACTGCCTTGTTATGTCTATATGTACCCCACCCTAGTTGAGAACTATGTTCCAAACAACCCCATTATTAGAGGGGAGGGTTTCTTATCCCAATATCATGATGGGAGGATTAATGGTTAGTCATTGGCTCTTCCTTACTCCATATTATAGGAAATGGTAGCCTAAGATTCTTCGGGGAGGTCATGGTCTGGTTTTGTGGCCTAGGTGTCTGCGGGTGAGGTGTGCTTTCCTAGGAGTCTATGTGATGAGGTGTGGTTGTGAGCCAAGTGTTTTCAAGTGGGATTTTGAATGGGTGTGGCCTAGGAGTCTTCTAGTGAGACGTGGTGAGAATTACTTTCCAAGGTTTTGGGACTAGATCTGAGGCCCATGTGAGTGAGATAGTGGTACCCAAATAAGGATATACTTATTATATTACTTTAAATGACTTTCCTTATTTGTTGATCATGCCTTGGTGAGGTTGGCATGGATAGTAATCCTTGATAGGTTCTATTTATTTCTTCTATTTTATCACAGGGGAATTAGTATGACTCTCCCACTTGTGCACAAGAGACTTTTGTTTTTCCCTATTCAGTATACTCGTATGCTCACCCCACATATATAAAACTGTATTCAGGTTTCCAGGAGGACTAGTTGGACCGTGTGGGTCTTTACTAGCTCAAATTTTGGGACAATTGTTGTGTCACTACTTTTCCTTGTTTTTTTATTTAATTTGGAGACTCTTGTTTGTAAAATTTATATTTTAACATCCATGTCATATGGTTTTGGATTTATTATATATATATAAAGATGTCTTGGTATTATTTTGGGATGAAATCTCCCATCTCCCTATATTGTTTTCTTATAAAGGGTAATTCCTCCCATATTGTGATATATTTGTACCCTTGGTTCTAGTCACCACCCTAGGGCCTACTAGAGTCAGGACTCATGGTTCATTATATCTCTGCCATTAATTCCATCATAGGAGTGTAATATTTGTATGGACTGTGTTGTGAATGAATGGTATCAGAGTTGGAGGTTGAGAGATAGGATGTAGTTTGGAGTTAAGCACATTGAGGATTACATGCGTTGGTAGGGTGGAAGTGTCATGCGATCATGGCGTGTTACATCGGACAAAGAATACTAGAAAGGCTAAGAGATTTGAGGTACCCCATGATTCTTTTCAAGGACTCTGAGCTAACCAGGGGACTATGTGAGGCTACACTATTTGCAAGGTAGAGACCCTAGGGAAGGTACATGGATCATAATGAATTTTTATCTTATTTGAGATGGTTTTCTTGGGAAATTTGAAATATGTAATAAGTTAAAATGAGTTAAATTGAATATTAAATAAAATTAAATACTACATGGGATTATGAGTTCCTTATTTAACTTTTTAGTTATGGAACTCAGTCATACTCTACATGTAGTGCTGGCAGTGGAGGCCCAGTAGGCTGACTCGGTCGATCAATGGAGGGTTTATTGAGTATAGGAGGATGATCAGTGCAAGAAGATAATTTTTTTAAAAATAGTACACTTTGGAAAAATATCTGGGATGTTTTTTTGAACATGGAGATAGTGAGTTATCTCTCAGAGCTTCTGGTCACCTTCATCTTGATTAGGGCTCTAATATAGTAATGGGTTCTTTTAGCAGTGATCTAGATTAACGGATTTCTGTGCCATTGGTGGATTCTTTACCTGGGGGAGAAGAAGGATGATGATGTTCTATTGGATGATTTTGAGAAGGAGTTCCGAGCAGAATTCCATTCATTGGCCATGAGGGATGAGAAGAAGAAAAATTTACTCTCCCTCAAACAGGGGAGTGTGTTGGTATGGGAGTTGTGGATCAAATTCTAGAATCTCCTCTGTTTATTTAGATCTCATGAAGAATTTTCTCATTTGATACATCTAGTGGAGGAACTTCTTCCTTCTCTCTAGTACTCAGTTACACCTTTCACCTTACCGACGTACTTGGAGGTACTGAATAAGGAAACAATAGTTAGAAGATGTACACATGAGGATGTCTACTACTAGAGGAGAGCTATTTAAGTTACTTGAAGGGAAAGGCTACCAGCACCAGGTCTCAGGTGCCATGTCCTTTGAGTTTTCCGCAAGTAGGGAGTCGACCTAGGTAGTTTTTTGGGCCTTCAGGTCCTCATTTGTTTCTCGTGTACTTGAGACCAAGGTGTTTTACTTGCAGATCCCATGGAAATCATTAGAGTTTGTTTCCAATGGTTTTTTGATCTTAGTATGGTATATGTGGGCATGTTCAGTGCTCGCATTCGCAACAGTTTTCAACTAGTCCATTTCAGCAATAGGGAAAGCATGCTCTTATTCAACTGACGAGAGATGGAGAATGTGGAGGCTTACCTTAGGATGTTCCTTAGAGACCTCAACCCAAACATGGTAAGGCATTATGTCATTAGCATAATGGAATAGGAGCTTGGTCTGGTCACATGCATGCAACAGAGGTAGCAGTTCTAGTAGGGCCAGGGATCATTCAAGGTATGATCAGTTTTTTTATAACCCTTGCTTGTGCATTATCTGATTGAGGATCTACGCACTGCATTTCTGAAGATGGTATATCTCGTACAGTGGTATATAATATAGAGAGGTTTATCATTCCTTTGGTGTTGAGTATTCCAGTAGGATGTGAGACAATTCTGTTTCATGTATACAAGGTTGTAGATTAATGATGGTACTGAATCAGTCCCACAGGGGTCTTTTGTTGATAATGATTAAACCATACGATATCATCCTTGTAATTAACTAGATGTATTCTATGAATGTTGTAATAGACTTATTCTGGATGAGATTCTTGTTTCATACATGGATGGCCAGCATGTGGATTTCATTGGTGAAAGGATTTTTCATATGGGAAGTCGGCATATGAAGCCTCTTATTTCCATATTGGTTGATCTATAAGTGGGATTAGTGGATGTTGAGATGGTGGAGGATCCCAGTGTTGTTGGGGAGTTATATTATGTTTTCTATGAGAAGGTTGTCACCCCACCCTCTTAACATGACACTGAGTTCGGGATAGACATACATCCTAGTGATTTTCCCCTTTCGATGGGTCTTTATTGGATAGAAACTTCTGTGCTACGAGAGCTGTGGATTAATATAGATGACCTGATCGAGATGTTATTTATCAGGCCCAGTGTGTCTTCATGCGGTTCTGTTGTGTTGTTTTTGACGAAGGAATATGGAGGTCTGTGGTTAGGAATAGACTACCAATGGTTGAATTGGGTCGCGATTAATAACTGTTACCCACTTCATAGGATAGACAATCATTTCGACTAGCTAAGAGGAAAAGGTTGGTTTCCTATGATCATTCTGCGGTTTGGATATCACTAGTTGAGGCTGAAGGAAGGTGATATCCTGAAGACTTCTTTCAGGTGATGGTATGGGAACTTCGAGTTCATAGTCATGACATTAGGTGTTATGAACACACTATCCATGTTCATAGAGATTATGAACTACATCATTCATGTGTTATTGGACTATTTCATCATTGTATTAATTGAAAACATCCTGATCTAATCGAAGTTAGAGGAGGAGCATACCAAGAACATCAGGATTGTCTTCGAGGTTCTTCAATTCCTCTCGCTCTTTGAAAATTTGTCCAAGTGCATGTTTTGGACATGAGGGGTACAATTACTTACACATGTGTAGTCTTAATAGGGTATAGAAGTGGAACCATTGAAGTTAGAGGTAGTTGTTTTCTTTGGTATCACCTGAGAATGTTGTTGAGGTTGATAATTTACTCATACTGGTAGGATATTACTGGAGATTTTTACTCAATTTTTATCAATTTTCACCTATGTTTATATCTATTTCCATAAAGGACCGTGATTTTTAATGGGGATATAACTTCTAGGTAGCGTTCAGCTATCTAAAGGGGATGTTGGTCAGTGCCCCATTTCTATGATTTCCAGAGGGAGGGATAATGTTTGAGGTGTTTTTTGATTATTCTCGACTAGGATTGGGATTCATGATGATGCCACAACAATTAGTGATCTATTAGGGGTCTTGGCTATTATGTCCACAAAAATTTAACTATGCCACCCATGATCTAGAGATAGAAGCAATCATTTTCTCCTTGATGTTGTTGTGACATTACCTCACTAGGGAGTTCTTTGTGGTGTTTATAGATCACAATATTGAGGTATATCTCTTACCAACCTTCTATGAACTTGTGACACCAGAGGTGGATGGAGTTTCACCAGAATTATGACATGGAGATCTCCTACACCTTAGGAAAGGGGAAATTCATGGCCGATGCCTTGAGTTGGAAGTCATAATTGGTGGTAGTTTGAGAATTTACAGATGCTTGGAAACTGATAGAGGGGTTGTAAACCTTGCACCTAGATATAGGAATGGATGTTGGCAGATCCTTTCTGTTTCAAATGATACCGATGTCATCTCTAATATTCATGGTGGATGAGTATAAGGCCCCAGCCTTAAACCATACTTAATCTTGAGTTATTACAAGATTACACATTGAGGATCTTTTCAGGTTTAGAGTTTTAGAGAATTAGATCATAAAACACACATTACATTCCACTTTTAAACAAAGTGGTTACATAAAAGATAGTATTCGTTTTTTTTTCATCAACAGAAACATATTTAAAAATAAAGCATGGATTCTTTCTTGACCCTTCCTTGACACTATCATCATATCATGTACCTTTCCCTTGACCTGTGAAAAACATTTAAAATAACTTGGGATGAGCATAAAAAGCTTAGTAAGGGTTATAAAAAATATAGAAAGGAAACGTGAGTTCATATATACATAATATTGTAATCATACTTTACCCATAAAGCATAGGCACTTTAACATACCTAATCAAATCACGAATAAATCATAGGAATCATAAGACATAAAAGGCAACTTGAGGCATTCATAACATTCTTACGTAGGGAGTAACCCTATTGGTTACTTTTGGAATACCCACCACAGTATATTCCCTAAATCTCTTCGGAGAAACCTTAATGTTTCACTCCTTCGCGTTACCCAATGCATTGGAGAGCTATATTGGGCTCACCCGCCCTTAGTTTAACATGGAACCACCCGTCTTCATAACAATTCCCAAGAACCATAACATAATCTTATCACATAACTTAAGCATAAAGGAAATATAACATTCCCATATTGCAATAACAATATAAAATTTTAAGATATTGAAATAATAAATCCATTCTAAAAACCATTTTCGAAACCATTTAAAATATTTAATAAAGAGATCTTTGAATCAAAGTGTCCCATACCACTATTAAGGTTTTAACATTTTAAACCATTAATATCCATATAATTAAATCCTTAAAACCATTTTTAAAACATGGATATTAACGAGAAATATTTATAAGAATAAATCATTAAAACATTTAAAACCATATTTTAGTTAAAGGGATTTTAACAAAATGAGAGACAGTTGAATACAATAATTGAGGAATAACATTTAATCAGAACATTATAATATCATGGGAATAATGGAATTCATGATATAATATTCCAAAGGAAAGTATATACACCATATAAAAGTGAATTGGTGCATAACAACAATGAAGTCTCAATATAAATGTAAAATGGGATGAAATCCCCTATAAGGAATGTATCCTTTAATTGATGATACATCAATCTCATAATTATGTGTGACAAATATAAATACACCCAATATAAGAGGATATTAAGTGTAAAACAATCAAAGGTCATTCACACATATTCAAAGGATGACATATTCAAGGAGTACAATTTTATCCCAATGAATCAAAATTGGGTTAAGAAGTTCCCTTGCAAAAATTTGACAGCCAAACGGCGTCACTTCAAAATTCAGAAAAAGAGTTGATGAGAGATAAAAAGGTTATCTCATAACTTGGACATAAAATTTACATCAATAAGGATATGTAAGAACATATCCTGACATAATAGTATGTGAATTAAAAGACATAACAAAATAAGTCTTTTAAAAAGAGGAGGGTGAAAGGTTCCCTTACCGACTTGGGTAACATTCGAAACATACACCCCGTGAAAGAAGGACAATAAAAGATTGATGTGAATACTCATAAATGAAATTATATTACACAATGAGTAAAATAATGGGCAGTACATACCCCACTAAAAGGAAATTGTGGCAAATGTATCAGAAATCTCACGGGGAAAAAAGTGAGAAGAAAAATCTCTTACAAAAACTCGGCAGCCTAACTGTGCCACTTAAAACATCCAAAATGGATTGATGAGAGGAAATAGGGTCTCTCATAATATCAACATAAAGTTTACATAAAGAGGAATATAAAATAACATCCCCCAACATAACAAAGAGAAGCTTAAAAGAAGTGACATAAAGGAGAGTACTTAAAAAGAAAGAGAGAGGTTGGATCTATTACGAAAATTCGGCAGCCTAACAGCACCACTCAAAACATCCAAAATGGATTGATGAGAGAGAATAGGGTCTCTCATAATATGAACATAAAAATTAAAGTAAGAGTAATATAAAATAATATCCCAATAACAAGAGAGACGAGCTTTAAAAGGAATGACATAAAAGAGTGTACTTTAAAAGAAAGAGAGGAGTTGGATCCCTTACCTCAAGTCCAACTTGTCTTGTTCGTTTCATTATATTCATGAATAATAAACATTATTCAATTTATAATTGCCTAAGGACCTCCTTTTAAGAATATTATTCAGTTCATATCACATATTATAATGTTATAATAATTGTTTAATAATGTTAGTTCATATCAGACGTTTTTGCCGATGTTTGGTACATGAGTCAAAAATGAACTTGTTTGAAAAATGATTGTCCATTTAGTTATAAGTAAATAATTTCCAGAATAGTATTAATGATTAAAATATCATATATATCCAGTACATATTAATTTTATACTATTCCATATAATTTGAAGGTAAAAAACGAAAAGCACCGTTCATGGAGACGGTAGGTCGTACGTACGCATGAACGCTACTTTCATTTTTTCTTTGTCATATTAACAGAATTAAAAATAAATGATATATATATATATTATAATTCCATTATAATATATATGTTATATAGGTAAAATATGTTCATTAATTTTATTCTTTATACGTTCCATGTATTTCATGTACGAGTCACAACACTTGATGGGGCGGTAGTCCACACTTCCTCATATGAAATTATCACATTTACACAACATGAAAAGAATAAAGTTATGGTTTAAATATAAAATAAATAAGCATATAGTAAACATAAATACCATATATATCATATATGAAATACAGTGACATCATAATGGCCACCTTTAAATGTGTTAAAAGAATATTGAACAATCATCGTTTCGTGAGGCAGAAAATCGCCACCCACAGAAACAGTATGTTCATTAACCATTAGAATAAGGTGTGTGCAAGTGTAGCTAGAATAATTCTTATAACAACATCCTAGTATATTTAAGATACTAGATTTTTTTACAAAAGAAATTAATAAAAAGAGTTTAGGGGTTGGAGAAGCAAAATAAAACAAAAGGACACAAGTGAAGACATTACCTTAAAATCGGGTAACTCCCTTTGGATTGAGATAAAAGGCTTCCGTGGGAAGACTTCTACCCAAAGTGAGGATTGAAGGAGTTAGAGAGGGATGTGTAGAGACAAAATGGGCAGGGGTTGGCCGAGCCAAAGGTTTTGTAAGTGTGGGTAAGGAGGTAGAGGTGGGGGCCTTTTATAAGAGAAGAGGATGGGCACTCTTGGAAAGTAAAGAAGTGTTACTTTATTTTAGAATGCGTTTCGGATTTTAATGGTCCCACATTGATGTGTTTCGAGGATAAGGTGATAAGGGTTCTAAATCCACCCATACAATAGGTTTTGGACATGTTTATGTCTTAGATTTTACATTATCTTTTCATTTTATTTAAATCGTTAAATAATGAGGTCATCGCTGCATCATCATGATGTCATACATAATTTAATTTATTTAATGTCTAAAAATTATAAATAAAACAGTATTATGTAATAAATATTTTTTATATTTCCATTTAATATTTATAGTCAAAAATTTGACTTGTATAACCCCATGTAAAAATTGTTTTGGTAAAACATCTCATGTTTGTGTCATTTTCACTTTAACATTAAATAAAATGATATTTATGTCATTTTGCAACCAAAGTGGATCCATGGGGTCCCCAAGTTGACCCATGGATTGTCTTGGTCTGCCATGAAACATCCAATGATTTTATGACATGTGTCTAGTTCATTTAATTTTATTAAAACATTATTCTTACCTTAAACTACACTAATTACCTCTAATCGCGATTAAAAACTTAATAAGTTTCTATTCACCAAAAAATTATTTTAATCCCATTGAACCACATTTTACTTCTTAATGAAAACCATTTATGTAGGATTTTTGAAATTCAAAACACAAAGATGTCAAAATTTCATTTAAACGGAAAAATCAGTTTTTATAAGTACCACTTAGTGGTTTCACTATTCATCAAAAATTGAAGTTTTTCAGAAAATTACCAAAATTTCACCCTAAGATATATTTGGTATTCCGAATTCAAAAATTATGTCTATTTTAAAAAATTAAAAACATATAATTTGTATTAATTAATTTAATAATTAATTCCCGCTGTCAAAACAAATAGCGTGTTTTTATGAAACAAAATGTATCAAAAGATTGACACTAGTTTAAGTCCGATTTCAAAGTGAAATTAATTCCAACGACCACTATTTGATTAAATGGTAAAAATATATTCTAATTTCACTTTAAAACCAATTCACAATATAATATAATCAGATAAATAAATTATATTAAAAGAGGATTTAAATTAAAATACAACATTTTCACTATTCATTAAAAATTGAACTTTTTCGGAAAAATACCAAAAATTTACACAAAGTAAATTTTTATGTCCTGATTATAAATAAGAATTTTATTTTGTCAAATATAACACATAAAATTGTCAAAAAGTGGATCTAAAAGAGGTTCTCCATCAAAAGGCGGTTAATCGACCTTTTAAAGAATATTAGAATGTTTACGCTTAAAATTTGACTCATTTGCATTTTTAATCCTCTAACATTTATTGTAAAAAGTAAAAATATTTTACAAACATATATAATCATTTTGTAGTTAGTTCTGTTCATTCCCTCCATTACAATGTCTTAGCGTTAACTACTAATTAAAATAATATTATTTTATTATTAGAGTGCAACGTAAGATTCCCACGAAACTCGTTGTTGCGTGTTGGGTACGCCATCGAGCATAGAATCTCATTTAAAGAAATATTAATATTTTATTCACAAATATGGATAAATATAAAAATGTCATATTCTTTATTTACCTGGGGTGTTACATCCCTCCCCCCTTTTGGGAATTTCTTCCTCGCAATTTTAAAAATTGAGCTTGGAAACATCCTTGAAAGTCCCACATCGGAACAAGAGTCGGTAAAACAATCACTTTAAAATAAAGAATGATAAGTATGGAGGTCACCCAAGTTAACCTATACTAGGATTCCATGTAGGAAAACATGGACATGGAGGAGAAAACATAGGGTCATGTTCTGATGGAGAGTGATAGAAAACATGTTTAGGAGAAAGTTAACCACAAGAAAATCACAAACTTGTGATGGGTTAGACGGTATTCGATTCCCCATTAGGAAAAGTTAATAGACAACATTTTTGTTTTAAGTTACTTTTTATTGAGGAATTTATTCTTAAGTAAGCATAATCACTTATCATGTTGACTTTCAACCTTTATTAGATTCCTTACCCAAACTCATATTTTCTCCAAAAGACAAGTATTTAGGAAGACTTGTTCACATTAAGAGTACTATAATCTACTTCTAGAGGATCACCTAATCCACAAAAGAGAACTATATACTTCCCATGTCTTTATACTTTAACCAAAACCGAAACCAAAAAGTATAGTACAAGATCGGATAATCCAGAAAAGGATAATGCTTTATAAAAAGAAAATCTATTCTTGATCTAAATAATTTGTCCAACAAAACCCAAAGTTCAATGAGGACCATTCGATAAAAAATTTGTCCATAAAATTCTTCAAAGTAAACCAAACTAAGATTGAAACCCAAATATTTGAAGGATTTAATCACGAAGTCTTACAAGGTACAAATTAACTTTTATCTCCAAATAACATCAGTTGCTCTTAAATTCTCATATTGAAAAATAATTAACCTAATTACACATCCTCCATCATAGGTTAATAATTTCCATAGATAACCCAAAATTAACTTACTCTTGATTCCTAAAATCATCTAACTAAAAAAAATTAGTCAAACTAACCAGGGACTTCACGTAGTCCAGTGGTAGGCGATAAATACCAATCGCACTTTGGTTGTGGGTTGGATTCCCGCAGCTTTGTCCGACGCGACGGGTTGTCACACGGTCTGTGTGTTGTCCTTTTTCCAAAACTATATAATTCTAAAATCATTCCCCAAAAAGAGATAAAATCATAAAAAAATTACCATAACATAATTTAACCTTAATTTTATCTCATGCCTTTCACTTCCATCATAACATATATTAACCAATAATTACCTAAAAAGTAAGGATCATATAAACCCAAATGGTTCTTTATAACTATGTCCACAAAAGAATAGATAACTATTACTTGAATAAAATTTTAATATATTAAACATCAGGGTTAAAAATACTATAAAAAGTCTTCTAATGTAACCCCATCATCAAAAGAGACTTAATACTCTTAATAATTTCACCATAACTCTTGAAGCCCTTATATGTTGACTTCTTACTCACTCAACATTCTTCATGATCCATTAACCATTCCTTTCCAACTTATTCTGAAATACTTCTTTCCTACAAACAAAATCATGAATCATATCCTAAGATTCCAAAATATGAAAACAAAATTTATGAAATAATCCATACCTTTGATTGGTCATTGTCAGTTTCTTCATCCTCAATCGGAATGGCATTAGGTATTGGTAAACGAATATTTGTACAATCTTGGTGATCCCATTCACGAAACTTCTTCATAGGACATGTGTTTGCATAATGACCATGCACACCACATTTAAAACATTCAATTGATCCCTCAGAAAGAACTTCTTTCCCTTTCTTCGATTTAACTGGATGCTTCCTTTTTCCGTGGAAGGTTCTTGCTTTATGACCTTTATTTCCACATCTATAGCATATTTCTGTCCCTTTGAAACATTTTCCTAGGTGTTTCTTTCCACATCTTTGACACATAGGTTTTTGAACACACTTACCATTTTTATTATTACCTGTAGTTCAGTAGGGATTTGTTTCACGCATATATGATGCCTTAGAGAAATCACCAAGGTTTAGGTGGTCAATCATGACTCCAAATAGTTGGTTGAGGATAAACACAAGAGTTCTCGTTGCAGCTACTATATCATTCAGTTGCTTTCTCAAAAAATTGTCAAAGTTTCCTTCACATCCATTGTTACTTTGGTGCCTGCTAGATCCATTCATTTACTAAAACCAAAAAGGTCAGTGTGTGTATATCAACAAAACCATCATGTACTAATGATGAAGATAAACACTAAGATATACTTACTCATTCCCTGTATCTAAAACTAGGAATTTTTCTGAAATCCTAACCATTATGGTAATGTCACTTATGCTTAAAGAGAACCCTAACCTCTAATATTATCTAAACTGACCTTTGATACCAACAATAAGGCCCCAGCCTTAAACATTACTTAATCTTGAGTTATTACAAGATTACACATTTAGGATCTTTTCAGGTTTAAAGTTTTATATAATTAGATCATAAAACTTGCATTACATTCCACATTTAAACAAAGTGATAACATAAAAGATAGTATTCATTTTTTTCCATCAACGAAAACATATTCAAAAATAAAGCATGGATTCTTTCTTAACACTTCCTTGACACTGTCATCATATCATGTACATTTCCCTTGACCTTTGAAAAACATTTAAAAAAACTTGGGATGAGCATAAAAATCTCAGTAAGGGTTATAAAAAATATGGAAAGGAAACATGAGTTCATATATACATAAGAATGTAATCATACTTTACCCAGAAAACATAGTCACTTTAACATACCTCATCAAATCATGAATAAATCATAGGAATCATAAGACATAAAAGGTAACTTTAGGCATTCATAACATTCTTACACAGGGAGTAACCCTCTTGGTTATGTTTGGAATACCCACCATAGCATATTCCCTAAATATCTTCAGAGAAACCTTAATTTTGACTCCTTCGTGTTACCCAATGCATTGGAGAGCTATATTAGGCTCACCCGACCTTAGTTTATCATGGAACCACCCGTCTTCATAACAATGACCAAGAACCATAACATAATATTATCACATAACTTAATCATAAAGGAAATATAACATTCCCATAATTCAATAACAATATAACATTTTAAGATATTGAAATAATAAATCCATTCTAAAAACCATTTTCGAAACCATATAAAACATTTAATAAAGAGATCTTTGAATCAAAGTGTCCCATACCACTTGGAAGGTTTTAACATTTTAAACCATTAATATCCATATAAGTAAATCCTTAAAACCATTTTAAAAACATGGATATTAACAAGAAATATTTATAAGAGTAAATCATTAAAACATTTAATACCATATTTTAGTAAAAGGGATTTTAACAAAATGAGAGACACTTGAATACAATAATTGAGGAATAACAATTAATCAGAACATTATAATATCATGAGAATAATGGAATTCATGATATAATATTCCAAAGGATAGTATATACACCATATAAGAGTGAATTGGTGCATAACAACAATGAAGTCTCAATAGAAATGTCAAATGGGATGAAATCCCCACTAAGGAATGTATCCTTAAATTAACGATAAATCAATCTCATAATTATGTGTGAATAAAATAAATACACCCAATATAATAGGATATTAAGTTTAAAACAATAAAAGGTCATTCACACATATTCAAAGGATGACATATTCAAGGATTAGAAGTTTATCCCAAAGAGTCAAAATTAGGTTAAGAAGTTCCCTTACAAAAATTCGACAGCCTAACGGCGTCACATCAAAATTCAGAAAAAGATTTGATGAGAGACTAAGGGTATATCATCACTTGGTCATAAAATTTACATTAATAAGGATATATAATAAAATATCCCAACATAATAGTATGTGAATTAAAAGACATAACAAAATAAGTCTTTTAACAAGTGGAGGGTGAAAGGTTCCCTTACCAAATTGGGTAACTATCGAAACATACACCCCGTGAAATAAGGACAATACAACATTGATGTAAATACTAATAAATCAAAGTATATTACACAATGAGTAAAATAATGGGCAGTACATACACCAATCAAAGGAAATTGTGGAAAATGTAGCATAAATATCACGGGAATAAAAGTGAGATGAAAAATCTCTTACAAAAACTCGGCAGCCAAACGACGCCACTTAAAACTTCCAAAATGGATTGATGAGAGGAAATAGGGTATATCATCATATAAACATAAAGTTTAAAGAAATAGGAATATAAAATAACATCCCCCAACATAACAAAGAGGATATTAAAAGAAGTGACATAAAGGAGAGTACTTAAAAAGAAAGAGAGAGGTTGGATCTCTTACGAAAATTCGGCAGCCTAACGACGCCACTCAAAACATCCAAAATGGATTGATGAGAGAGAATAGGGTCACTCATCATATGAACATAAAAATTACAGTAAGATTAATATAAAAGAATATCCCAATAACAAGAAAGATGAGCTTTAAAAGGAATGACATAAAAGAGTGTACTTTAAAAGAAAGAGAGGAGTCAGATCCCTTACCTCAAGTCCAACTTGTCTTGTTCGTTTCTTTATATTCCTGAATAATAAACTTTGGTCAATTTATAATTTCCTAAAGACCTCCTTTCAATATTATTATTCAGTTCATATCACATATTATAATGTTATAATAATTTTTTAATAATGTTAGTTCATATCAGACGTTTTTGCCGATGTTTGGTACATGAGTCAAAAATGAACTTGTTTGAAAAATGATTGTCCATGTAGTTATAAGTAAATAATTTCCAGAATATTATTAATGATTAAAATATCATATATATCCAGTAAATATTAATTTTATACTATTCCATATCATTTGGAGATAAAAAAATGAAAATCACTATTCATGGAGACGGTAGGCCGTACGTACGCATGAACACTACTTTCATTTTTTTCTTTGTCATATTAACGGAATTAAAAAATAAATGATATATATATATATATTATAATTACAGTATAATATATATGTTATATAGGTCACATATGTTCATTAATTTCATTCTTTATACGTTCCATGTATTGCATGTATGAGCACATCACTTGAGGGGGCAGTAGTCCACACTTCCTCATATGAAATTGTGCATTTACACAACATGAAAAGAATAAAGGTATGGTTTAAATATAAAATAAAGAAACATATAGTAAACATAAATAAAATATATATAATATATAAAATACAGTGACATCATAATTTTCACCTTTAAAGGTGTTAAAATAATATTGAACAATCATCGTTTCGTGAGGCAGAAAATCGCCAACCACAGAAACAGTATGTTCTTTAACCATTAGACGAAGGTGTGTGTAAGTGTAGCTAGAATCATTATTATAACAACATCCTAGTATATTGAAGATACTGTAGTTGTTACAAAATAAATGAATAAAAATATTTTATGGGGTTGGAGAAGCAAAATAAAACAAAAGGACACAAGTGAAGACATTACCTTAAAATCGGGTAACTCCCTTTGGTTTGAGCTCAAAGGCTTCCTTGGTAAGACTTCTGACCAAAGTGAGGATTAAAGAAGTTAGAGAGGGATTTGTAGAGACAAAATGGGCAGGGGTTGGCCAAGCCAAAGGCTTTGGAAGTGTGGGTAAGGAGGTAGAGGTGGGGGCCTTTTATAAGAGGAGAGGAGGGGCACTCTTGGAAAGTAAAGAAATGTTACTTTATTTTAGAATGAGTTTCGGATTTTAATGGTCCCAAATTGATGTGTTTCGAGGATAAGGTGATAATGTTTAGAAATCCACAGATACAACAGGGTTTGGACATGTTTAGGTCTTAGATTTTACCTTATCTTTCCATTTTATTTAAATCGTTAAATAATGAGGTCATCGCTGCATCATCATGATGTCATAAATAATTTAATTTATTTAATGTCTAAAAATTATAAAAAAAATACTATGATGTATGAAATCTTTTTATATTTCCATTTATTATTTATAGTCAAAAATCTGACTTGTATAACCCCATGTAAAAATTATTTTAGTAAAACATCTCATGTTTGTGTCATTTTTACATTAACATTAAATAAAAAGATATTTATGTCATTTTCCAACCAAAGTGGCTCCATGGGGTCCCCAAGTTGACCCATGTATTTTCTTGGTCGGCCACGACACATCCAATGAGGGTAGAACATGTTTCTAGGTCATTAAATTTTATTAAAACATTATTATTACCTTAAACTACACTAATTACCTCTAATCGCAATTAAAAACATAATAAGTTACTATTAACCAAAAAATTATTTTAATACCATTGAACCACATTTTACTACTTAATGACAACCATTTATGTCAGATTTTTGAAATTCAAAACACAAAGATGGCAAAATTTCATTTAAACGGAATAATCTGTTTTTATAACTACCACTTAGTGGTTTCACTATTAATCAAAAATTGAAGTTTTTCAGAAAATTACCAAAAGTTCACCCTAAGCTATATTTGATATTCCGAATTCAAAAATGATGTCTATTTTAAAAAATTCAAAACATATAAGTTGCATTAATTAATTTAGTAATTAATTCCCGTTGTGAAAACAAATAGCGTGTTTTTATGAAACAAAATGTATCAAAAGATTGACACTAGTTTAAGTCTGATTTCAAAGTGAAATTAATTCCAACGAAAACTATTGGATTAAATGGTAAAAATATATTCTAATTTCACTTTAAAACCAATTAAAAAGATAATCTAATCATATAAATAAATTAGATTAAAAGAGGTTTTGAATTAAAATACAACATTTTTCACTATTCATTAAAAATTGAACTTTTTCGGAAAAATACCAAAAATTTACACAAAGTAAATTTTGATGTCCCGATTATAAAGAAGAATTTTATTTTGCAAAATATAACACATATAATTGTCAAAAATTGTATTTAAAAGAGGTTCGCCATCAAAAGGCAGTTAATCGACCTTTTAATGAATATTAGAATGTTTACGCTTAAAATTGGATTCATTTGCATTTTTAATCCTCTAACATTTATTGTAAAAAGTAAAAATATTTGACTGACATATATAATCATTTTTTAGTTAGTTCTGTTCATTCCCGCCATTACAATGGCTAGGCGTTAACTACTATTTAAAATAATATTATTTTATTATTAGAGTGCAACGTAAGATTCCCAAGAAACTCGTTGTTGCGTGTTGGGTACACCATCGAGCATAGCATCCCCTTTAAAGTAATATTAATATTTTATTCACAAAAATGGATAAATATAAAAATTTCATATTCTTTATTTACCTGGGGTGTTACAATGAGTCTTAGTAGAGATACTCAGGGGGGTAAAGGTGACATGTGATTATGCAGACTATGATGATGCTCTAGAGGGATGGTCAGAGTATGGTCAGAATCATATGTTTTACCATGGGAGGCTGTTTGATCTAGTGGTAATAGATAATGAAGTCCTTCGTGAGTTTCAAAAAATTCCCTTAGCTGTACACCCATAAATTTACCATATTTCATATGGCATGAGGATGTAGTTTTGGAGGCTTGAAATGAAGCAGGCGGTGGGGGAGTTTGTAGCAAGTTGTCTAGTGTTCCATCAATTAAAGGATGTGAATCATGTTCCGGGTGGATTTTTTTAGACCTTATGTGTCCCTGAGTGGAATTTGGATGACATATTAATGGATTTAGTCATATGGTTTCATATAACATTGGGAGGCTGTGATGCTATATGGGTAGTGGGGGATTAACAAATGAAATCATTCTACTTCTTAGCGATTAAGGAGTCGGGCATAGTGGATTCGTTGGCCATGAGGAATGTATATGAGGTGTTCTGTCTTCATGGAGTTCTGACATCCATCATCTCAGATTGAGACACATGGTTAACCTCATGATTCTTGAGAGGATTGCAGCATGCTTCTGGAACTCAGATACACCTCACCACTACTATCCACCCTTATATAGATGGGAAAACAAATAAGACTATCCAGATGTTGATGTACATGTTGCGGGCATACATCCTGGACTTTGGTGGATCTTGGGTGGAACAATTTCCCTTGGAATAATTTTGTTACAATAATATCTATCACTCTTCCATTGGAATGTCACGATTTTGAGCATGGGATTGAAGGCTATTTTGATCACCTTTTTGCTGGACAGAGGTTATGTAGATAGTCATTCTTGGCCCAGAGGTAGCATAGAGAGTGATATAAAATGTTCATCTGATTTGTGAGAGGTTTAAGGCAGCGTAGGACTAGAAAAATTCATATTGTAACTGCAGTAGGAGGCCCTTGGAGTTCATGGTTTGGGACCATGTATTCTTAAATTTTTCACCTCAACATCGGCGGTATAAGTTTGACAGAGTGAGAAAGAATTCTCCCTGGTTGATTGGACACTTTGAGGTGTTGGGGAGAGTAGTGATGTGGAATAACAACTGGCGATGCCACCACCATTGGAGAAGGTCCACGATGTCATTCAAGAATCTCAACTTCATTAGTATCTTCATTATAAATCCAAGTTCATTGACTGGGGAGATTTGGTTGTTGAAGATGACACACCAATCATGGAGCGGCTAGTAAATATCCATGAGCAATGGGAAAAGGTGTTCTTTGTGTGGTCCATTCCTATTTTTGTGTATTATGGAGGAATAGTGGAATATAGGAGAGTACATGAGAGCGAGATGAATAGATGTGTGCCCAGTACCTAGAGTTATTTTTAGTTCTGCCTTGTTATTTTTTCCCTTATAATGTGAAGTTTTAACCTTGATTTCTATGAGTTTATTTTTAATCTAGATCCATAATGTGTGATGATGTTATAACATGTTGAAAATGTAAGACCTAATTCATAATCAAGACACATTAATTTAGATGCAATTAAACTCATACTGGTGAGTCAGTGCCACCCATATTGGAAAGTATCTTGAAATGGAGAGAGTAACTCCTTAATTCATTTGTCCAAGAAAATGTACTTGTTATGCATGTGTGGTGTGTCTTTTGGTCAGCTGGGATAGTAGATGTCAGAGGTGGTGTTCTTGGATTTTGAGATTCCACTCTATCTTTTGAAAAACATAGGGTGGTTTATCATTGGACCTTGGTGTTGCTAAATAGTAGTGGGTTTTAATTTATAGAATGATCCTTGAGAGGTATCTCACAAAGTGCTTGTTCTAGCCCCTATTTCTTATGGTCTTCTTTTAGATTAACGAGTATAAGAATAGTTTGAAATGTACCTGATGTAGTGGCACAGACCTCTCCAATCCATTACTTCGTAAATATCTAGTTTTTGAGGTGCTCTGGGAAGGAATGGTGGCTCATTTCAGAAGTTTTTCAAAATCCAGTTTTCCAACGGTATCTCATATAATGGCGAGTCACATTGGTGACTCGCGATAGATATTCAGGACTAGTAGGTGGTGTTAGTAGGTTGCGACGGTGATCCAAAATGGTGATTCATCCACTGGTAGCTTATAATGGTGAGTTCCAAAGGTGAGTTGTAGATTGTAAGTCTCTAGTAGTGACTCAAAACAGTAGGTCACTAGTGGTGACACATCTAGTGGTTACTCATCCAGTAGTGACATGTAATAATAGGTCACAAGTGGTGACTCGTGATGGTGAATCATCCAATGATGACTTGTCCAATGGTGATTCATCCAATGGTGACTCATCCAATGGTGATTCTTCCAATGTTAGGTCACCTAATGGCGATTCTTCCATTGGTAGGTCATCCTTCATTGATTCATTCCCCAAATTTGAAAAATTTCTAGTTTTTTATGGTTTTTTCTCAGTTTCACTCCTTTAACATTTCCATTGATGTGAATTGATTTTATACCATATTAAATTGTTTTTGAAGCCTTTTAAATGGATATAAAATACATATTTTAATTACTAACACTCGAGTGTCTTCTATATAGTCTGAACTTGTGGTATTGATCCTGATCCGACTTTGATGGATTTTGAAACTGTGTATTCCATTGATAAAGGATCTGGCCTTTCTAATGACGAGACCCATTCATCCCTTGTACGTTTCCATTTACTCAGGATACCAGGAATACCTGGAAATTTCCTCCCTGAGGATCCGTATGTTTATGCTTCACCCTTGGATCTCATTTTTTATAGCCTTATACACCCTCTCTTTGGCACATAAAGGGGGTGATGATCAATTATTTATCGATGTTGGGATCCCTTCGTCACTCTATTTATTTTTGTTTCAAATGGGGTTGTTCTATAGATATCCCTTATGAATAAATTTGAATACAAATTTAATGAAGATAATAAAACCTTTTAAGAAGTTAATCAAACATGTTATGATAAAATAAATAAGGGGCTCAGAAGATGATGATTATTATCGTAATGTTTTATCTGTTATTTTGATCCCTATTATGAATTATATGGGTTGTATGCCTACTGAAAATCATTGTTGTTGGTGGTTTTTGTTAGTGAACCTGTGATGGCTTCTGAATGATTTTTTATGGTCTTCTGTTGAATGGTTGTGAGTATAAAGATATGATTTACCATGTATGCCTAGTTAAATAATTGAATACCTCGTGATCGAACTTTCTCTGTGACTTCCCCTAAATATTCAAAGTGGAATTAAAGAACGAGTGTTTTCTAAATCTGAATACACTTTTCCTTGTTCGGTGTGGTTGTGTGTTATGTTTGGTTTTGTTCTATCTTGTTCTTTGTTCTGTTTTTGTGGTGCAATTGTGGGGAGTGTGGCTATGTGTATGTGGTGGTTTAGGTGGTGTAACAGATTCTTAGGTTAAGAGATAGGCTGATTGAGGAATGGATGAGTTGTGTTGTGTGGTGGGACTTCAACTGAGTTGGTTTTTGTTCTGTTGCTGGGCATGGTGTGTTTGTGCAGTAGGTTTCCTGAGTTTGGTTTTGATGAGAGTAGTTGATGGGTGTAGGTATTAGATGGTATTTTTTTTTGTTTTTGGGGAATATTTGGGTGGGATTACATTGAATATTGATGTTAGAATCGTTTTTTATGGGTGTTAAACATATCATAAATATGAAGTGAGTTTCATTATGGTGGTTCTTTTTCCTTTGTTTGGTTAATGTTGTATGATTTGTTGTGTGGTTTGGTCAGTAGTTTTCATTGAAGGATGGACCTAAATAATGGAATTCTCAATAAATAATTATAATTGGTTAAATGATTTTAATGTGGTTATGAGTTGAATTGTGTATTTTTATGTAGTTGTGCATTTATAGGGAGCAGGAAAGGTGGTTTTGTGGGTTGGTTGTTTTTTTGAAAAAAACCCATAGGTTGGGCTGAGTGTTTGATACCTATATATATACTTGTACTTTATTTTTATTTCTATATATACCACACCCTAGTTGAGCACTATGTGTCAATCTTCCCCATTTTAATGGGGGATGGTTTCCTTTTTCAACATCACATTGGGTTGATGGATGGATGGTTATTATCTCTTCCCCACTCACTCTTCTAGACATTAGTAGTGCAAGACTCTTCGGGATGGTTGTGGTGCAGTTGTGAGGCCCAGGTGTTTACGTGAAAGGTGCTCTTTCACAGGTGTCTATTGGGTGAGGTGTAGTTGTGGCCAAGCTTTCTACGAGTATGATGTTCTATGGTTGTGTCCCAGGTGTTTGTGTGCGCAATGTGGCGAGATTCGTTTTCACGGGTTGTGTGACTAGCTGTGACGCCTATGTTTGTGTGGGAATGTTGTTACATGGGGATTTTGGAAGAGTTTAGAAGCTATAGGATGTTTTCAATTAGGTTATGAGCATTTAACCGATGGGAAGTGGTGGAGGTTAACCAAACATCGATGTGATTATGATATTACATTACTTGACATACATTATTTGTTGAATGTGACTTGGTGATGTTGGGATAACTAGTAGTTTTTATTATGTGTTGTTGGTTTCTATTTTTTTCTCATAGTAGAATTAATATGACTCTCTACATTTTGAATTAGATACATTGGTTTTCCCATACTTAGTATACTCGTATGTTCACTTTACATATATAAAATTTCTTTCAGGTTTCTAGGAGGACTATGTGGACCATGTTGGGCATTACTATCTCATATTTTGGGACAATTACCATGTTTCTGCATAGGCTTGTTTTTTTCTTTACTTTGGAGACTCTTGTTTTGTAATTTTTGTATTTTAAACATGCATGCGGGATTGTTTTAGTTTTCTTTTATATATATATATATGTCTTGAAGTTGTTTTTGGATGAATAGTCTTATATCCCACTCTTGTTTTCATATAAACGGTAATTCCTTCCATATTGTGAGATCCTTGTACCTTTGGTGCAAGTCACTAACCCAGGGCCAACTGGTTGTGGTACTCGAGGGTCACTATCTATCATCCTTCATTTCAAGCTCAAGATGGGAATATTAAGAGGTTTGGGGTCACGACAATATTCCACCCAACACATGTTTAACGTTCTTTTGTTATCATAATTAGATGAAATAGTGGTCGTTAAATTTAATATTAATACAAAATTATACTAATTATATAGTGTTCATTATATAACTATGGTTAAAATATGTTTGAAATGGAAATAAGAATAATGAAATCATAATTATTAATAAATATTTAATTTGGTACCATAAACTGTCTATTTCAATTCTCCTTGAAAATGAATGGATTAGTTTAAATAATTTACACAATATACTTATCAAAATTTGAAAAAAATATAGAGTTGAAAAATATTATATTTTCAATAATCAATTGAATTCAATGGGTTATTCATAAAGTAGTGGGCGTGTCCCCTTTATATGATAAGAAAAGTGAACATCTATGTATACCTTGTACTATTGAATGATATCATTATAATATTCAAAGGTCAGTGACACCACATATTCAAAATAATGGGGTTCTGGATGATGTAAGGTTAATAAATCCTCCACCACCCGTTTTACCACATGTTTTAAATATGTATCAACCCTTTCAACAAATGGTTTTGACATTTTCTTCTTTTTTTACCTTGGAAACTAATTTTCACTAAAGTAGTTTATATTTAACTAAAAATACAATGTAAACATTAAAATAAAATTTGGTTTCTATAAATATAAATTTATCTACAATATAATATAATTCAATTTATATATAAGAGATAATTTAATTTAGAATTATAACATTTAATATATCAAAAATATACATCGTGGAAATATATATTTTTTAACATTATGTGTTATTAATCTTATTTAGTATTGATCTACAATTGAATTAATGATAATATATTATTAAATTGGTTTAAAATTTATATTAAATCCAAATTCTATAAGATATTAAATTATTTTATATAAAAAATTACACCATATTAAAAAAAATTCTTCGAAAACAAATGTTTCTCCATTACCATTGTGATTAACTTTAATATTTGTAATCATATTTTTATTCCCAAAAAATAAATTTACCATATTATTTAACATGAAGATGGTAATTTATATTATAAAATCCATTTTTTATTTTTTTTACTTTCAATAAGTGATGAAAATTAATTTATAATATTTTAAAATAAAGAGCAATTTTTGAGTGAAATATTACATAAAATAAAAATATTTTACACATGGGATTAATAAATTTTAAAAAGTATTTTTTTTATTATTTATTTAACATTATAAATATGTATTTTTATTTAAATGATTTTAAAAACATTTAAGTCAATATTTATTTAAAAATGTAAAAAAATTAAAAAATTTTATTTTTATTCATTACCTAAAAATCCGTTATTTCAACAAAGTCCAAAAATATCGTCTTAAGACAATTTTTAAATGACGTATCTAAAAATTATGTTTATATTTCCAAATTCCAATTTAAAAATTTTTTATTTTAAATTTGAAATAATAACATATAAATATAATTACAACTTTTTTCATAGAAAATAACATTTAAAAAATTAAAATTATTTATTATTTCCTTTAAATTATTAATAAAATTGGTGTTAATATATTATCAATATAAAGAATATATTAATCACATAATTAAATTACATTCTAACACATAGATACTTGATTTTATAAATTTTACATTTTGATGCATTAATGATTCAAATTAATTATTTACCTACACTTATTGAATTTCCTTCAATTCCCAAGTATTAATAATGTCTATTATTTTTTATTTCCATATATTTTTACCTAAACTTTTATAGCTAGTTTTTAATGGTTTAAAAAAATTTGGTATGTTTTGGTTAAAATTTTCATGTGAAGAAATATATTAAACACATTTGGTTTTTATATGAAAAAAATATAATTTAAGATGTCATAGTGTTACATACACATTTAGAATGATATTTTTTCTTTTTATGGGTGTAATAAGTACTAATGGGCATAAGGGGTACAATTAAATATTATAAACATTTCTATATCATTCTCCATCCCATTGATAGGTGAATCCCATATTCATCAATTTTGAGAAAAAACTATTGTGAATTTGGTCAACAACTGTATGATATTAAAAAGTTATCCATGAAGTCCCCTTGGATCATTAAGATTTCTGGGTGGAGGCACATCAATTATTGTATTATTAATCACTAGATCAACTACAATAATGTGATTATACACCATGAAATAGATAACTTTTCAAAATGTTTCCCCTGAAGGGAATTTTGTTGGGATTTATCTTCAACTTATGTTATCATTGTTCTTTAAAAACTATCTTAATTTTGATAATGTGATCGTAAAACTACTAAGATTTGACTACAATATCATCAATATATAATTTCATATACTTTCCCAAGACTGGAAAAATGATATGGTTATTGGTTCCTTAATATATTACGCGAACATCAATTATTCCAAATGGAATTACTTCATAGTAGTTTATACCTTTGGGTTATGTGAATGCATGGGCGTCCTTGACAATGAGGACTATCTTGTAAATATCTATCAGTTAAAATGAGTTCTTCAATACTAGATATTGTAATAGTATGTAGTTTTAAGATCGGTGAATGGAAACCATCCATTGGGAAATACACCATCCTGAAATTTTGTGAAACATTTTTTTAAATAAATATTATAAATTTGATATTTTATGTTACATGAAATACCGATTTTATCTTGTGTTATATGCAACACTGAGTTTATTTTGTGTTACACAAAACTCCGAGTCAAAAAGATATGTGACATAATATTAAAATATTATTTTATAATATATCATTTATCACCTAAAATTTTAAATGGTGGGTAATAATTTGATTAAATATATTATAAAAATATGTGGTTTAAAAATTTATATATGATTATTTCTTTGGTGACCAATTAATTATGAATGAAAAAAAAACTCTTTCAAAATAAAAGAAATATTGTTTTTGAAAAAATATATTTATGTACAAAATTATATGTTAAATAATTAAATTGAAAAAATATCATTGGATGAATGATATTAATGAAATTTATATATTATATATTTAATAAGAATTTTTACATTCATCTTATGTGTTTTCTAGACAGGAGATTAAAATAAATTTAATTTTTAGATTAAAAATTGTATTATTCTAAGGAATTGTTTTGTTGAATTTTGAATACATATTCCAATTTTTTTAAACTTTTATAAATTATTTTTGAAAATATATAGTTCATTTTTATAAATATTATTTTCAAAATTATCTTAGATTGAATTTAGAAAAAATGGGAAGTTAATTTTTTTCGATGAAATATAAAAAATACTAGTTTTATTAAGAATTTTTATTTATTTTATTGATTTCAAAAACATATTTTTTTAACATTATTTTAAATGAAAAATTAGTTCAATTACATATATTAATAAAATTTATATAATTTTTTTATTTATATATATAATTTTTAAATAAAACCATTTTAAATTATTGAACATTTTCTCTTTAAAAAACCTGTTTTTTATCCCATCTGTTGTATTAATTTTTAAATAAAATTTTGTTTTTTATGAATGAAATGTATAAAAATTGATTAGATATTTGAAATACTAACAATTTCATTTTATATAATATGTTCAAATTAACATTTTATAATAATTATTAGTAAAAAAAATAAAAATAATTTACTGTAGTTAAGGTAAAAATGGGATTATCGGGTGGATACACTAAAATGATATAGGAATAAAATGCCCAAAAACATATTAAAAACCCATTTTATGATACTATTTTGTTCTTATATATTCTATGTTCTATTATATATAATTTTTGAGCCTTTGGGAATTTGAAATACGGGGTTACAACTTTTTCTTTTCCAAAATTACAAGTCTAGATCTCACATCACGTATAGAAGGCCACCCCATCTCCTCTCCTCATCACACATCCAAAACCATTTGTTTTGTAAATTTTGTTCCAAAATAAAATTTTTCATTTCCTCATTCCATATTATAATTATTATTTTTTTCAGCAAGTCCATCCTATTATGCCTTTTAGGGAAACACAAAATAAGTCACCTGAAGAAGAAGTAACATCCCTTGCAAAATCATTTCATTTAATTTATTCCTCCACCAAATTAGAATATTATTAAACCATGATATATAATTACATGATTATATTATATATTAATAGATTTTATTATGAAAATTTAATAACCTAATTATTTCTCATATTGCATCAAATTGGTTACGAAATCATCATTCATGTGTGCAGAGAACCACCGTCCCATGAATAGATGTTTTTTGTTTTCCATCAACACATATCATGATATGATATAATGATATATTTGGTTATTTTATATTATATATATTATATTTTTATTCTTATTGAATTAGGTTATTCATGTTTGTTATTACCTTCAATTTTGTGGGAATAAGTTAACGTCCTTTGTCTGCAAGGCGGACTACCTTCTCATGAAGCAATTTGATTCATTTTCACTTTACATGGAAGGTAATAAATATGGATTTAATGGAAATATAAGAGATATATGGAATAAAATAATTATAAAATTGTAATATTATATTTAATTTTGATTTCTTTCTTTCCATCATGAATATTAAAACAACGTTCATGCGTTCGTACGACCTGTAGTCTCTATGAACGGTGTATATCATTTTCAGCCTAAAACATATATAGATAAGTAAAAATACATGTGTAATGAAATTACATTATATTTATATGATGATTAAGATTCCGGATATGATGTAAAAATGATAAAATTAATAGGAACATATGTAATAAATTAGAAAAAAAAAACATAAAAAACAAAGGAGTTATTTTATTGAATTTGAATTTAACATGGAATTGTTAATAAACCGTTAATAAAAGTCCCTAACTAAGTTATATATAGTATAATATTTAGATTTTTGAATATTTAATATATTTATAGTAAATTTATATTTATTATATTATATTTTAAAATGTGTACAATGGAATTTAAGACATAAAGTGGGGGATTTCCTGTCTCTCTTTAATTTCTTGGAGTGGCATGAAAATTCACCCCTCATTTATTTTGTGTGGTGTATATACTTCTCCCTTGACATGTTATATCATGATTATTATTATTTTAAGGACTCATAAATATTAATTTGTGGTTATTTATTCAGGGGCACTATGATTCAATGTTACCAAAGTGGTCATGGTTTAATGACACAACCTCATTGTTTATCGGGATTGTTTATGATTATGATTCAAATAATTAAATGTTATAATCTATATATATAAAAATTAATGAATTTTATTATACAATATTTGTTTAAAAATAATAATTTTTTAACTTAAATATTACTCTCTTTATGTACTAAAAAGTGGAAATTAAGTTTATTAAGAAAAATATCCATTATTTGTCTCTTTGGTTGAAAGGCAATTTTTCTTCCAAAACCATGTATTATAAAAAAAGATTTCTTTTTTTTATAGAAATTATTTATTAAATACATTTTTTATGAATGTTTAACTTTTTACAAAATGTTTTTATGGGAATCTTAATATCTTTTTCTAGACAATGCTCATTTGACATTAATAGAAAAAATATTAAATCAATATCTTTTTTAACATGTACAACATGAATATGATTTCTAGAATCATGACCATTGTATATTTTTAATATTCATTTTTTTTGTTTCAAATGGTTATTTTTAATGTAATGGATTTCAAAAATGTTTAATATTATTTAAAAAAAATCAATGTGGAAACAATATTTTTCTCAAGTAATGATTTAAATGAAATATAAAGAATTATTTTTATGTTCTAAATGTTATTGTAAAATAAAATTATTTTTAATATTTTTTATACTTAGAATAATATTTATTTTCAATGTGGGATGAATATTTTCATCAATAAATGTATTGAATGAATTTTGAGGCTTCATTTATCTATTTTCAAAGATTATTTTAAACAAATTTTTATATGATTTATGTTTTAAAAAATTGGTTTTGTCAAATATAAAAGGTTATTTTCCTTATGAAATATTTTAAAATTATATTTAATTCTTTTATTATAAGTCTTATAGTTTTTTTTCAGATAAAATGTTTTTTAAATTGTTTTAATTTTTCAAAAAAATGTTTTCTCTGTGTGGATAAGATATTTTATAAAAATTTGTTTAAATATTTTTTAAATAATACTTTTTAAGCCTTCATATTTATTTAAAAGAAAAAATATTTCCAAAAAATTGCATGAATTTTTATTATTAAAAAGTTATTTTCAAAGAAATGTTATTTTTCACATGAAAGGGCCTATGCGATCTTTTAGAATAATTTTCCTTCTAAGATGACATCATTAATTCTAATTATGCTTTAGTGTGGTTATGATCCAAGGATAATGTTCTTATTCTTTACCTAGGTTCTTTTTTTAATGAAAATATGATTACAAAACTCATTTATCTTCTACAGGTTATACTATTATAAAACTATTACGATATGGGTTATGCTATGATGAAATTATGACATGATTATAAAGACCGTATCATTTCCACATGTTATGATATGAAGAAATTCTTTATAAAATTAATTTGATTTAATATGTTATAACATGATAAATGGTTTTTGATATTATGTGATACAGAAAAATGATTTTCATTATGTTTTATATATCATGACATTGATAGGTCTATAATGTATAGTGAACCTAGATCTGTAAGGGACTATACTAACTATGATGGTATTGGGAGTGAACCATGAAAACAATGACAATTTTGGGAGTGAACTCATTCCACTATGATAGTCTTGGAAGTGATCCCAGGCCACTATTAAAATATTTTTCCTTTTTTATGTGTGACACAAATCTATTCTTTATTCCACTGTTATGAAATCATGTATAATTTTCTTTGATTTACTTATTATTCATGCCCAATGAACATCCATTGTTTATTCTATGCTTTGAGATTCTAATATTTGATATGAAAGGTATAATTCTAAAATGTTACAGTCAGGTTCTCATAGCATTATATTTATTTTATTCTTAAATATCTATCTTGTTTACCCTCACTAAAAATATAATCTATCCTAATATTATATTTCCCTTCCCCGTGATATGAAGTAATGTATTATATATGGTATGTCTATGAATGGTGATAGATATAAAGAATATAAGGGGAGATTACAAAGCTTGCTTATAGACCCGTTTATTATGTGTCCAAGATTCTAAAGGCACTATGCCTTTGTGATCATTGGGTGTGTGTCTATGTAATGCAGTGAATATTCATCTTAAAATATATAATATCAATGTAAGAGAAGTCAGGTCTCAACATCTAGTATTAGAAGATGGGTTTAGTTATAGTTTAGAAAGTGGGATAAGACATCATTAGTGAAATACGAAGGGGTTACTTATAAATATATATCTAGGTATTTCACTAAGTATAATATTAAGGATGATTTAATGGAAAGAAAAAAAGACATGGTGTTTTGTAAAAGGATAGAGAAAGTGGTTTCCAAAAAATTGCATCTCTGTCTGGATAGTAAAAGTGGATATGGATTTAGAATAGTGTTAAATTTGATTAATAGATCCTTAAAGGTCTCATTATGTTGAAATAAATTATTATCTGGTCCATGAAAATGATCCATTCTGCACACCTAGTTTGACACTCCTATGGAATATGATTTAGAAAATCACAAACCCTTTATGAACCATTATAAAGGATAAAAATATATGATATCTATGAATGAACTAGGATAAAACTAAGGTTTTAGAGATTAAAAATATTCCCTATTTAAATATATTATAAATAATTTATCATGATTATGAGGTAGCCCAATATGATTACTATTTCTAAACTATGATTTCTGGTTTTAGTCAATCATGGGAACTACAATGAATGAGATCAACATTGAATGTGATAGATAATTTGTTTATGAGAAAAAAAGGGGATGTCCACTAGATTGGAGGATATTCTGATTATTAGAAATCAATTATCATGTTATATGATTAACAACATTTAACTTAACCCACTATGGGATTCACAAAAGAATAAAAGGATTGATTTCACTAAGAGGTTGAGTGGTAGATACTATAGAGGAAATGAGATTTTGTATTCTATATGTTGGTAATGCAGGAATAATGACCAACGTGGATGTAATAAAGGAACTAGAATATGATTTTATTGTGGAAAATAAGTACAAAAATCAAGTAATTGTAGAGGAGAAATGAGAAGTTCAGTTGTTGCAATGGATAATAATAATGGTCTCCAAAAGATATCCATAACTCTTGAATGTTTCAAATGTTGAATATATGGTCATTATGTAAATTAATTTCTTAAAGGTAAATATCATGAAGGGAATCATAAATTTGGTATGAATAATGGTTATACTACTGATGATTAGGAGACTACAAATGAAATATAAAAGGTATCAATAATTCTAATAGTATAATTTATTCAATACATGAGAGTCATGATTAAATTAAGGTTGAAGAATTTCAAGAGATGATTCATATTTCATATTATTGGAAAGAGGTATTACGAAATAATATGATGAAACCTATTAAAAGGATTAAAAAGGAATTAGGATGACTGAAGTGGTTATTTATTGAAATTCATCAATTACGTTATATTAATAAAGAAATATATAAGGATTTTTTTGTAATCATTTTTCGTAATGTATTATCAAAAATATGTTTAATGGTTCTAATGAACTAGAAATTTGATTTAATTGTAAGGTAATATCCCGATTAATGGAATATAACCATTAATATGTTTCTGATATTGAGAAAATGGTTTTAGTTTGGATAAAAGGAAGATTAGTATGAATAAAGTGAATTAGATCGTATTGATGACCTTGGAATTCATTGATGACTTTTGTACAAATTGTTTTCTGTTATCGTTGATGTAGTATATAACATTATTTAATTTGTGTAATAAATTCCATAATATATGGATTTATTTATGGAATGAGGATTTATGAATGTTTACATTATTATTTTATGTAAATTTTGGTTATTACCATGATTCAAGAAAATATGTGACTAAGGATTTCACATATTTTGTATTTAATAATCAAATTCTAATTTATAATATTTGGTGTATTAATGTTTTGTTAAATTTTGGAATTTTAGTGACCTTATTTTTATATTTTTAAATTTGGATGGGTTATAGTGTTAACCATTTATGGAATGGTTTAAGTTGAATTTTGGATGAGGTTTTAGAGATTAATGTATTATTTTACTATAAGAATATTTATAAATAAATTTTAAAAACCATATTGTTCTTAATAATGACTATTGATAAAAGGAATGAATTATCATTGTTTTATAGATATTATATAGTGTTTAAAAATAGAAAAACTAATCTCTTGGAGAATGATATGAAGTGTAAATTGATCAAGTAATTACCAAGGGATTATATTGTGCATATGAAATGGAATGAAATCAAGTATGTATGTCTTCTAAGAAAAATTTTAATACATTATGAAAATGATATTGAAAAAAATCATATTATCATCATTTTTTTATATCAATGACACTTTTTACATCTCATTGTATTATGGATTTATTTTCATTGATTTTTCCCTAACTATGTTCTTTATCACACCACATAAGTATTTGGGGGTTATTATTCTCTTATATGTATAGGTTTTCAATTACCAGAATTTTTATACAATTTGGTAACCTAGTTTGTGTTATTCCGGAGGACCTTTTCAAATATATTTATCTATTTTCAATAAGAATTTTTTCAAACTCATTCTATTTTGTGGTTTTCCCACAATGGTATTTTCAAATGTTTAACCCTCTCTTAGCGAGCACAAGTTCGAATTGAAATGAAAAAAATTAATTTACAATCACTAGACAATAACACCATGAGATATTTTGAGATATTTCTTTAAAATAAATTTAACATTTTTTATATTTTTAATTACATTAAATACTGTGTTTATATTACACTAAACACAATACATCTTTTAGCTTGTGGTGTACGCAACACCGAGTTTAAATTATACATTACATACTATTTAAATTTTGTTATATAATATGATAGTTATCACCTAGCCATTTTAATGGAGGGTATGAATATTTTTAACTCAATTATGAAAATATATGGTTTACATATTTATATATATTGAATTATTTGGTGTCCAATTAATTAAAAGTGAATTTGAAAAACATTTGAAAATAATGAAATCATTTTCTAGAAAACTATTTTATGTCAAAAAAAATTTTTAAGTCATGAAATTAAAAAAATAACTTTTGGTGAATGATTTTAAAGAAATTTATATTTTATATATCAAATAAATTTCTCCATTCATCTTATGTTTTTTCTATTGATGAGTTAAGAATAAATCCAATTTTATGATTAAAAAGTTGTTTATCTAGAAAATTGTTTTGTCTCATTTTGATAACATATTTAAAAACATATTTGAAAATTTTAGAAACAATTGATGAAAAATTAAATTAATTTATTCAATCACTTTTTGAAAATTATCTTAGCTTCAATTTTTCGTAATTTTCTAAGAATCTTACTTTTTCAATGAATAGTAAAAAATTGGTGTTTATTAAGAATAGTCATTTCTTTTAAAGCTCTAAAAAACATAAAAATTGATTTATGATTTTAAAAAAAAATAAGTTCAATATATATGTATATAAATCCTTTTTAGTTCATTCTAATAATTTTCAAATATATTTTTTAAAATACTATTTTTTACAATTTTTAAGATTCTCAATTTTAAAATCAGCTTTCTCATCACGTCTTCAAGATTACTTTTGAATTATATTTTCCAATATATATAAATAAAATTATTAAATAAGAACATAATATATGGAATATTAATAATTTATATTATCTTATTAGTTCTACTTATTGTTTTACCCCAATTAATCGTAAAAATAACAAGAATTATTTTATGTGATTAAGGTAAAGAATTGTTTACTAGGGGTTAAACCTAAAATCAAGGTTTTTAAAATAATCCAAAAAATTAAAAACTACAGATTTCAAAAAATATTATGATATTATACATTCTAGGTTCTTGGTTATATAATTTCCCATTTTAGATAATTTTTTAGTGTGAAAGTGTGGGTACACCTCTTTCTTTTCATGAAATACAAGTGTAACACTCACCTCACTTATAAAAGGAAAACCCACTCTCCCATCCTTATTACACAAAAAAACCTTTTGGATTATAAAATATATAAAAAATATCATTATTAAATAACTCATATCTTTATATAATCCTTATGTTTGTCATAAAACGAAATTATGGATCATTTTGGTGTGAACCCAAAGAAGTGGTCTAAGGAAGAGGTAATGTCCCCAATCAATAATTTTATTTTATTTATTCCTCCTCATCCTTAAATTATTATTAAAAAATTATGATATAACAAAATAATTATATTAAATATACAAATATGTTAATATGTTAATTTAGGAACCTGAATCATTCTTTTATTCCATCAAATGGTTTACGAAGCCATTATTCGTGTGTAAGGGAGACAACCACCTTGCGAACTCATGTTATCATTTTCCATAAACACCTATCATGGATATATATAATGATGGATTAATTATTTATATATTATATTTATGATATTTATATTCTTCAAGATTCATTAATTTAAATGTGTCTTCTTACTTTCTTTTATATGGGAATATGATAACATCGTTCATGTGTACAGTGGAATATCACCTAACAATGTAATGTGATTCAATCATATATTACATGGATGGAAATTAAAATGGTTTAAAAAATTGATATATATCTAATAAAAATTATTTTTTAATGGTAATATATATTTTACCTTTATTTCATTGTTTTCATTTGGGAAATGGAAACAACTTTCATGCATACATACGAGCAATTGTCTCCTTGAGCGGTGTATTTCATTTTCTATATCTAAATTTTATGGGTCACTCTAAATATGTGTATAATGAATATATATGATATTTATATCATTATAAAAATTCTAGTTATGATGGTACCGTGATCAATGTAAGGGGACCAAAAATAATAAATCAAAACATACATGAAAAACAAAGCTGTTATTGCACAAAACATGACTTTAATAATTAATTGGTATCAAATTAATAATGAAATGTCAAAAGGTAGATCATATATAGTATGATATATATATTTATGGTTATATAAAAGATTTATAATCAATATAGATTCATTATATTTGATTTGTGAACGTGTATGAAGAATTTCAAGACTTACGGTAAGGGATTACTATTCTCACTTTTATTTGTTAGCAACATATAAATATTAACTAATCATTTTTTGTGGTTTTTATACATCCCATTTAAATTTTCATAACATAAATATCCTTATTTTCTAAATTGATAGTGTTTTGTTTTGTTTTATTATTGTATGGGTCTTACATTTCAATGTTACCAAGGTTCTGATGGTTTTATGATACAATCTCATTATTTATCTGGATTGTTTATGATTATGATTGCAGTGATGAAATATTGTGATCTATCACACAATAAATTATTGAATATTATTACCCAATTTTAATTTCATATAATACATTTTCCCTTCATTTTACTCTCTTAATTTACTCGAGAGTATAAAATATTTTTTATATTAAACAATCATCTTTATTCCACTCTTTAGTCGAAAACACATTTTCTTTCCAAAACCATATTTTCTAAAAAAGATTTTAATTTTTTAACAGTCTATAAATTATTTATTAATTAAATTTTTACCAATGTGTACAATTTTAAAAAATTATTTTATGGGAATCTTGAAGTCATTTTCCAAAAAACTCAAATTTTTATTTCACAAAAAATGGGAAATAAATCTTTGTTGTAACATGTACAGCATGAACAAGATTCTCACAGTCACCAATTTTATCTACTTTTAAAATTCCATTATTATTTATATATGGTTATTTTAAATTAATAGATTTTAAAAATGTTATATGTTTTAAAAAAAATTTATTTTAAATTCGAAAGAATTCTTGCCTCGTGAAATGTTTTATATTTTTTTTTCTAAATCTTCTTTTTTATGTTTTCAGGTTATTTTCAACGAAAATTTTTTTAAATGTCTTATGTTTATAAAAAAAATTTCATCCAATGTGGAAAAGTTATTTCCCCCAATAATATTTTTAAAATAATTTTCATGCTTCCTTAATAATTTTTCAAATTTATTTTTTTAAGAACATGATTTTTAAAATATTTTATGTTTAAAAAAAATCAAATTGGAAGGAATATTTCATCAAAAAATGTTTTTAATTATTTTTAAATATTTTTTTTTATGTTTTCAACGTTATTTTTTATGAAAATGATTATTAAAATGATTTCTGTTTAAGAAAAGGTCTATTCAAAGTGGATTGTTTATTTTCCTCAAGAAATGTTTTAAATGTTTTTAAACTGTCATTTATATTTTTTACAGGTTATTTAAAAAGAAAATGGTTTCAAAAATATTTTATGAATTTTCAGTATTAAGAATTGATTTTTAAAGAAAATTTATATTTTTCAAGAGATATTCCAAGAGATATTTCAAAATATTTTTCTATATAATATGAAATTATTTAATGTTACTTATTCTTTATTGGGGTTATGATCCATGGATAGTATTATAATTATTTCTCAAGATGGTTCATTATTATGATAAATTATTTTTATAAAACATGTATCTCTTCAATGGGTTACACTATGATAAAATGCTTATGAAACTCACTTCTTTTCCTGGGTTATTCTATGATGAAATTATGAAATGATTATTAAACCTATATCATTTCCATGGGTTATAATATGATGAAATGTTTTTGAAACCCAATTCAATTCATGGGTTTTGAGATGATGAATATTTTCTGATCTTAGGGCATACATACATATGGTATTCATTATGTGATGTGTGGGATATATATATCCCTCTAATGCATTGGGTAATAATTTATATCACATGAGATAAATGTGACTAGAATATAGAGTGAACCTATATCAGTAAGGGACTTCGTACTTTATAATGGTATTGAGAGTGTATCATGACAACAATGATATTTTGGGGTGTAAAATAACTTAACTATGATATCATAGGAAGTGATCCTTGAATTCTATGGAAATTATTTTCTATGGTTATGTGTGTGACACAAATCTATGTGTAATATCTATGTTATTTTCTAATAGCTAATTTTGTTTTATTTCCTTACAATTCGTGTATTATTACCTACCATTTCATATTCCATGACACAAGATTAAGGTATTGATATATAGGGTATGGTTAGGATCTAATATGATTATATTCATGTTATTATTATATATCTCCCTTTTTACCGATACTAAGCATCTAATCTAACCATTTATTTTGTTTCCATTACCCAGGATAAAAATTATTTTATTTTGTATGGTATGTATAATAATAGTTCTAGTTATAAAGAACATATCGGGATATTACTCATCTCATTTATGGACTAATTTTTAATGTGTCCATGTTTCTAAAGGAACTGTACATTTACAATCCACATGCATGTGTTTGTGTAATGAAATGACTGTTAATCTAATAATATGTGATATCTATTTTTAGAAGGTAGATTCATTATAGGAAATTTCCATATATATCTCTAAAGTAAATGTAGAATCTAATTTATCCTTTTTATTAATAGGGATAACATTGGTGATGCATTTCAGGTAATTGAATTCCTGGATGAAGTTGGACTTGATAATATTTTCATCTTTAAATTATAACTAAGTAACTTGGGTTCTATATATTCTCATAGATCATTTTTTATAAAAATATTTTTCTTGAGTAAAACACAAATTTTTTGTAGCCATATTGAAATATGGATAAGTTTTTTAAAGACACATTTCCCGAGACCTACTTAGTTTCAACATGTACAAATAGTTATATTTTCATCTAGTTTTTAATGGTTTAGTTGATAGATTTATCATTTTTATTAAAAAACTATAAAAGTGTGTTTTTCTTAAGGAAGTTGAATTACCTTTATCAAAATTTCTCTCACATTGATTCCATACATGTCTTTTTTTTCAACAAATAGCCTAAGATCAGGATCAAGAAAATTTACAGCACTATAAATATATTCTTATGAGACTCTAAATAGGTAAGGCATGGTAATTGGAGAGTTGGGTATGTCTAGATAATATTTTTAAGAAGAAGGAATCAATATTCATAATATTAGAGAAATAATTCATTGTACATTGGAAATGTCGGCATGGTATCAACTAGAGGGAAAGTCACATTGGTCTTCATTCAGCAGCACTAAGAATTAAAACTCTTAAAGGGTTCCTGGTTTTAGTAAAAATGATTCTTCCTATTTGGGTTGTTGTTTTTTTGTACCACTCTAAATCCTACAGAGAAATTTAAGGTGAATCATTGGTCATGGGGATATCTTCTTCTGGGAGGATAGTTATTTTGTTAAGCTACTACACATCCTAGGGTTTTTGTGTCCCTCCATGGTTTTTAAGGAGGTGATTAATTATCCATAGTTTCTCAATGTAATGTAAAATGAATAAAATATATATATATATAACATTATATTAAAAAATATATTGTACCTAGATGAATTTATGGATTCAAGATCAAGAACTTTTAACATCTCAGACTGTTGAAACCTCATTAATTTACAAGAAGGCTCGTAAATTTCAGATGAGGTATCCTATAACTCTTATAATCCTACCAAATACAAAATCCTATCATGTATTATCAAACCTAAATCCATTCCCATGGATAATTACATTTTGAAAAAAGGATTCCCCTCGAAATCCAAGATCACCAAATGTTATTTGAAAGAAGAAATTGAAACTAAAAATGTTCACCTAATTAGAGATGATTATGCCTTATTCCATTGATACCTCACCATTGGCCTCCTTGGAATACCAGTTTTCATAGTATCAGTCAACTATTTCATTTATATATGGTTTTATAATGTTTAATTATCCAACTATGAATCATGTAGGCATAGTGTTCTCTTTTATTCAAGGTGTTAGTTTTTATAGGAAGTCAGGAATAAGGTTAGGAACCAAGGTAATAAATCTAGTAATGTGTTATTGGATTATGCCTCTATAAATTTTAATATATCCCCCATTCATAGTGGAATGTATATTAGTAATTTTCTAGGTGGATTGATCTTATCACATGATCAACATTAGGGATTGAAAAAACCAAATCAAGACCTCATACTCAACATTGATGTAACATGTTCTCTAGGATACATTCATAGGGGTGGTATTTTTAAGTATGGTCATAGATATATTTATTTTCATTTATTTCATACTATATTTACGGTGATCTACCCAATTTAGAGTCATAGAGAATTATTTCACAACTAATCTAGTTTACGTTATAAAAAACAATTCTTAAAGTAATTTATTTTGATTCTGTCCTTTTGATTTAATTTATATCATGTTTAGAACCAATGCTCTAGAACCTTGATTATTTTCAAAGATGATAAGTGAACCTTGTTTGGTCGGAAATTAGAAATCCTTCATAATTGTATATATGAGAACAAGTAATTTTATACCCTAACATTTAATTTTGAAACTAAAAATTCTCTATAAGTGTTTCAGAGTGAATATTCCCTCTGCTATATTATAAAAATATTGTTTAAGGGTATTCTTTTATTATTCACTATTTTATACCTCCATGGGAACTATTTTGGATTTCTATCCTCTTAATAATACTCAATGGATAATTATGATGGAAATTATGGAAGGATATATGTGTCTATTTTCCATTAGGGATCATGGATATTTTGATCATGTTTGGCCAAAAATCTTCCTCTAAACCCATATTAACTTTTTTTGAGTTCACCGATAATGGTTGATGTACCTCTTCAATTGTTATAATAGAATCACTAACACTTTTTTATCCTATTATTTTACATTTACTCTGTTATAAGTATAAAATGTATAAGAAATATGATATTAATTATTTATGTCATGATATATATATATTATAAGGTAGATGTTATTTTCTTTATTCCTATCAGTATAAAATCCTTATTTTAAAGGTTTTGGCTCATTTGATGCAACTTATACCATAAAAATAAAATTAAATGTGCCCACACCATGCAGTTTTCTTCTTTTGTAACAGTTCATATCTAATTGGTTGATTATTTTTATCTATATTTATTAAGACAACATATTATTCAGATATATATGATGGTTTATGTGCTCATGGGTCATGTTGATTAACATGGATCAAGAAATGGTCATTCCATTCTTTGGCAGTGGTTGTTCCATGGGGAGGTTCACCTAATTTTCATATGAAAGTAATATCATTCAATTTATTTTATTATTTTTGAATTTAACCCATGTTACATTTTCATTACCAAGATAAAGAGTTAGCTCCTTAATTCAATTGATGGGAAATATATAATCTTCAATGTGTTCGTTCCATAAACAAACCAAGATAGAGTCTTTGCCATTGGGAGGAATTTATTTTTATGGATTTATCTATCATCAGCAACATCCCCTCACATCTATATAATGGTTCATCAATATATTGGTATTCAAATGACTTCAATGGTGGATTATTATTGTAAAACCTAGACGGTTCCATTAACTAAGTATCACTGGTGGTATGATGAAGCAACTAATGTATACATATAAAGATGTAGTATTTATAATAACATCATGAAAAATATTTTATGGAGAACCACCATAAATTAAGACTGAAAAACAATATCTCTAAACTAGGTTTCATGTCATTATCTTACAAGAGTTTTCTTCTCACTCTTATTATACGCCGATATTTTCATATTGGAGAAAGACATGTTAGTTTTACTATATCCAAGACATTGGATGGTTCACATTGGTATTAGGGTGATCTTAGAAGAATAATCCACAAGTTAGGGAGTGTGCATGATGTTTTATATCATTAAAAATGTATAAATGGGTTTAATGTGTTCTTTTGTTACTGTCACATGGTCATATTATATATAGGAAATGAACATGTAAAATTTTATGGAAAAAGTCTCAATTTTATTTTTCATGGATGAAATAACATCATAGTCAAACTCTCGAGGTCATAAAAGTCCACAATGATGGCTTACCTATGTTTTTTGTAGATGTGAAGGGAATATAGTGTGGAAATCTTGTAAAGAATAACAATAACCTACATTAAGATATCATATTTATTATCCAATTGTATTTGATTTATATGTTGAATTTCTTACCCTGCTTAAGGTTTATATGGAGATGTTGGTTCTTCCAGTAGCTCATTCATTCTACTAGAAATGGGGACATTTTTACAATTTAAGGGTTATAATATGCTATCCTCCACATGTTATAATTTCATCTGGGAAACTGCATGAACAGTAGTTAGTCTTCTAGTTTGCCAAGGAATGAACTGTAATTAGAGGATTTAGAATCATATCGATGATCATATTGATCTAGATGGAGTACTTTCATTTAATATTTCGTGGCATATATGACATATGAAAAAACAACCTATTATTTAGGACCATTTTGATTTCTTCTTCCCCAACCTACTCAAAAGTTTTACCTTCTTCATTAATTATGGTTAGAGAACTCCTATTCATATAATTCTTCTGTATCTAAAAAGAGGTATTTGAAGTGGAAAAAATTTAAAAATCCATATTTTGACTCATTGTCATATGAATTTACCATTTTAAGGGGAGGGACTTATTGTATCATTTGGTAGGTTAGTGGTAACTATCCCAGTGAATGGGATAAGAAATAATAAAGGGTGTGGATCAAATTGGGTAATAGTAAGGACTCTTTATCTTATTTCTTGTCTCATCGGTGTTGATTTCAATAACCTTTGGAATAATTTTATGATAAATATTTCATCTAAGAAATTGATGGGGTAGTTTGGGTTTCTAGAATCTAATATATTTGTTCCTTATATATGTATTTTTCCTAGTTTAATTATTTCATGGTCTTCTACTCATCAAATTTTGTCGCTTGCATTTCTAGGAACTACTATCACTCTTTTTATCCTTCTAGTGGAGCAGCACAAAAATGAGTAACTTGCACTATGAGTTTTTCCATGTTGACAAGTCTAATGTCTATAATATTCCAGAGTATTTCCTCGATGATGATGATAAATTATTGGATATTATTCAATATTATCTAATGTAAGGGGTGGTAAATAGGGTTTCCATTTTTTAAAAATTAATTGTGATTTCTAATTTCATGGAATTTGATAATGTTTTCTCTATTAAAGTGATAGAATTTGATAGAAATTACACTCTTTAGTCATAATAAGTCTTATTATTTTTTCATCATATCATAGGTAAATTTTCACGTTATTTTCTTCCTAATGATTTAATTATTGATGTTGATTTCATTTAGGGGGAAATGACATGTGATATTATATAGGATTTAGACTATAATCTGCTATCTTAATTGGCTTGAGAATTATGGTTTTGGTATATAATCTACCAGGTTTCTTCCCTTCATCTTATTATGTTTTCTATGATTTAGCCATTGAGTATTTTTTGGAATCTTTTATAAATTTGGTAACTACAAAAAACTATCAAAAACTACATGAATAATTCAATTAAAGTATCATTAACTTCAATACATTGTATTTATTCTCTACTATTCTCTCCAATGGTGACTCTTATGTTATTGAAATTTATATGGAGTTGGTTATCCCATTCACCTAGTGATGAAATTTACAGCCCTATCATTTTTTCTTGATTCCAATGTCTGTATACATGTACTATAATCTTTCTCACCATCAAACATAATTGATATAGGAATTTACTTGATGATCATCCCAACTATAAAAGAAACCAGAAAGAAAATTACCATATAAAATGAACGGAAATCCTTACAAAGTTTGAATCAATCATCTAATCTTTGATACTTCAATATACACTAAGCTTCTCATAATGGGGTCACACCAAGATAGAATGAATGTGAAATGTTTCTCTATACCACTCCCAAAATTAAATTTTCAGAATGTTGTTTTCCTAAAATGGGGTAGAACAGTAGTTGCGTCCACCAAATAGGATACATTCTGCTCTTTGGATTCATTGGTTCATCTTACCCCTACATGGACACCATTCATAAGGAAATAGACCTCATGGTGTCACATAATTTACTTGACAATGTCTTCTAGGATTATAATAGAGTATAAGCATTAAGTGTAGTAGGATATGGTCAGCTCAAATGAGTTTTCTAATAATATATAACGTTATCTGGACTTAGGTAACTCCTTAAATATTGTGTTGGTTGTTTCCCGAATAGAATAAATTCATGAAAATCCTTACAAACTATATTTTAATAAACCAATTTCCCTAACTTGAAACTGGTCAAATGGATATATTCTTATCCCATTGGTTGGGAAGATCATTCTCATTAGATATATACTAGAGGTAAAATATTGCAATATATTTTTAAGTTAAACTCAGTTGGAATATTTACATTGAGTGATTCAACATTCAGTCATTCTAATATTTCTATCATTACTTCATATTGATCAAAACTTTCTTCGACAAATAGTGTTTCGACCTCTTTGGGTGGCTGGTGGGATATAGACATAACATTTCCATTATAATCGATTGAATATTTCTATATAAGAAATAAAAAAAATATTTGCATGAGCTCCTAGATCGAGATTCTACCTATGATGTTGGGCATACATTAGTTTACATATAATTTAGTATGATTCTATTTTCAATATGACTTGTTATTATTCTTACCTTCAACATAAGTTTCATGAGTTATATTTGATTCTAATTAAATAACATTAAACAACATGAATTATATAGTGTGAATCATATACATATCTTTATAAAATATTTTGGGGGATTTTTTACCCTATGGACACCCAAAATGGGACATGTATTAGTTATCCCTAGTATTTGCAATATCGGTGGACTACTTTAGCTTACATGCCCAATATGAATTCATCAACTAACATTGATAGATGGTTACATGATAGAATATCTAGATTCATTCACTAATCATGCTTATAACGAAAGAGATAGATCTTGAGGTGGAAGAAACTATGAGGTTTCTCTCAATGAACTTGATCCCTATCTAGAGAGGACCAATTTAGATGTAGAAGATAGGGAAATAAGGACCCCATCAGTGTGGGATAATTTTGGGTTCTATTTTCCATAAAAAAAATAATAAGTTCATTCTATATTTAATGAATTAATGGGTGGTGGTGGTGGTAAATAAGTCCCCTTCACTAGGGGATAGGGTTTCTTTAGTAAAGCTACTATGGTAGCTACTATCACAACCTTCTTGGATTTTGGTTCGTCTATTAATGTAAAATTCAGATGGAGTGACTTTCCATAAAATGTTTTATTTTCAATTAGGATATTTCTTATGGTTGTAGGATTTTAATACCTCATATGAGAAATCTATTTCAAATTTTTTTATGCTTTATATAAGATTTTATCAATAACTCATTAAATCCATTTCTATAACTTTTCATCTTTAGTGGTATTAGGATTTCATTAAACAAACATTCAATCACATTAAAAACATAGTCTAGAGACCTAGCTCAAGGTGATGAAATAAAGTGTTACCATTTATAAAATACTCTACTAAGAATTATATTGTGTAAGGTGTGATTCTCTACATTCACCCCACTCTCTCATTATAGAGACCCAATCTTGAAATACTTGGATATTACATCATTTTAGATATTATTTAGTACATTACAAATAATACATTCCTGAGGACAGTAATAGCTTAGTGTCTTTGGAAACATGGAAAAAAAATCTTCTGTCCTAGTGAAAGATCATCCATATATCATATAAAGATCTCCAGATTTATCACATATACCAAAAACATTTCTTCATAACTAGGGGAAATGAAATATAAGAAACAGGTAATCTCAAATGCTTTATAATGGTAAATAAAGGTAATGTGTAAGCATTACATGGACAATAGGGTATGAAACTTGAGCATAAAATTTGAAGATCATTCCCTGAATATTAGAGATCATAATAAAGATTTTAAGTTTATATGAATTTATTCATAATGAAATATTGAACGTAATCCATGAAATCATTTCATAGGAATAAAACATGGAATTGTGGAAGAAACAGAAGAATTTAATAATCCTATGTCTATGCATCCTTCCAAGTCGATTGTAACTTGTTAGGATTGGGTTAATCACTCATGTACCAGCTTTAGGCTTCGGAATCTCTCCCATGTACCCTCTTGTTTCAGTCTTGGGATATCATCCTATGTACCCTCTTGTTTTGGTCTTAGGATGTCCTATCATTTAACATTCTGTTTTGGGATTAGGATGTACTCTAGTTTACACTCTTTCTTTGGGCATGATATGACCTCACCCATACCATCATCTTTCAGGCTTGTGATTTCCTCCCACTTACCATTATGTTTCATGCTTGGGATGTCCTCTTGTGAACCCTTTGAGCTCTTAAAATATTTACCATTACACATTGCATTGGAGGGATATATAGGTCTTATCCTTCACATAATGAAGTCATTTGTTCCATAAAACATTCATATCGTCCTAAACGATGAATAAATTTGGGTTTTATAAACAACAAATCATATCCCAGAAAAGGAAATGGGTATCATTAACATTTTATCACATCATGACCTATGGAATCAAGATACATTTCTTAATAATTTCATCCAAGCATAACCCATGAAAAGAAGTGGGTTTCAAAATAATATAACCTAGGAAAAGGAAATTTATTTTCATAAACACATAATGCATGGAATAGAAATGGGTTTTATAAAGACCATGACAGTAATCCTAATCCATTATTCAAAATTATTGGAATGTAACCTTTAGATCATCTTCAAGAATGTAATGAGTAACATTAATAGATATCATCTTAGATTGAAAATAATTTTGAAATATCTTTCAAATATATTTCATGAGGAAAATATCATTTATTATTTAAAAGAAATTTCCAACACATAAAACCATTTAAAAATAATTTGTTAAAAAAATACCTTGAAAAAAATAAATGAAGACTTGAAAACCTTTGGGAAACCTTTTCCTGAAAAACGTATAAAATAAGCTTTAAAAAAATTTAAAAATATTTTATTTTAAAATATATAATGAATGATTAAAATTTTTTGAAAACCATTTCTTTTAAAATAACTTCAAAAACATATAAATAAAAAATTTAAAACCATAAAAAAATTTAATTCATTTTTTAAAACATGGTTTTTAACTAAAATATATTTCTGACCGAAGAGAATAAAGTGGTCAAATTTTTATTAATTTTTTTTTATTAATTATATTACTTAAACAATAGTGTAAAATGGTAATAATATATGTATATATATATAATTAATAGATTTTAAGTAAACATGTGAGTTTTATTGAGATATGGACCTTGATATTTCCTTTAAGAAGTATAATCATTGATAATCTCAAGAAGCGTTGAAATTGTTTCAATAAAATTTTACCACTTGGTAACTTGGAATCATAATCTCAATGAAACAAAATGAAATAAAAAAAGATCAAAATATCAAAAAAATAATTATTTTCATTATATAACATGTAAAATGGAAGTATATACACCTCAAAAAGAATCTAGGTGCCTAACAGAACAGTAGTCTCAAAAAAGGAAAATTAAAACAATACTTTTTTAGCATTTGGTAACTTTAGAATCTTAAACACCATGAAATAAATATCCTAAAATGTATATGTGATTACCCATAAATTTAGGAAAAATATACATAAAATACAATCATTTTTAGTATATACACCACACAAAATGAAAGAGGGGCGAACATAGCTTGTAACTCACAGAAATAATAATTGAGATGAAATCCCCTCACCTCCTGTCTTGACTCTTTTCGTATGCTTTCAAAACACCTGTAAAATAAATACGAATTTATTAAAAATATTTTTAATGACCATATTATTATATCTAATAACATATATAGTTTCATAATGATTTTATATTACCCAATTTTTAACAATCACATGCTAATTTTTCACTTCGGGTTATATTCCATTTATTATTTGCATATATCTTAATTTATTATATAATTGGTATTTATACTGTATATCATTATTTACATAATGAAAAAATGATATAAATATCATGTAAATACATTATAGTTTTATAATAATAATCTATATATTATATAAATATTAAAAGAAATAAAACATTCATGGAGACAGTAGGTCGTACGTAAGCATGAACATTATTTATGTTTAATTGTCGTGTTGATTGAATGAAAGTAGAATAAATAAATGTATATATATATATAACATTATTAAAGTAGATTTATTGTATATTATATACCTTATGTATTTACTAATACCATCCTTAATACAATCCACATGGTGTATGAATGAATGATATCCCTTTGAGGGGGCAGTAGTCCACACTTTCTCAAACGAAATTATCGAATTAACAGAAAATGACGAGTAAGAAAAATTATTGTAAAAATGAATACATAAGATTAAAGAAATAATAAATTTAAAATTTGATATATATATATATATATATATATATATATATAAATATTGTTTCCATCATTATGGACACAATGGTAGTTGGTAACGGAAAAATAAACAATTATTATTTCTTGAGGTAGTAATTCACTATACACTGAAATAGTATGTTCGTTAGGCATTAGATGGAGGTGATTATATGTGTAAATAAATAAATTTAATTAAAAAATTATAGTATATCGGGATATTTTAATTATTATTTAATAACATAATAAAGAGATTTGGTGGGGAGGAAAATTAAAATAAAACAATGGACTTGAGAGAAGACGTTACCTCTTAATCGGGTAACTCTTTTTGGTTTTTTTAAAAAGGATTCCATGAGTTTATTATTCCCAATGTAATGCTTATAAGAGTAATTTAGGGATGTTGGGAGCTTATTTTATCATATTTTTGGCAATACAAGAGGCTTGATAGGTGTGAGTATGTGGTAGAAGTGGTGTCCTTTTATATGTAAGGTAAATGAAATACTTGCCATTTTTAAAAACAAGTTAAGTGTACCCACATTGTTTCCTAAAAAAAGACATACCAGACCATAAAAACTCAATAATTGAAGTTTCATTGTAGAAAAATTTCTATCTAATCAGTGTTGTAAACGTTTCTAGGTCGTTTTGGGTCTTATATTTATGGTTTATCACATTATTATCCTAATTTTTCTCTTAACTGAAGTAATTAATTTTAATCACTTTCACTATTATTTTTGGTCAAAAATAAGTTTAACATATTAGAAATTATAAATTATTCTAATTCCAAATATGGAGTCCATTTTTACAGATTAAAATCACATAAGTGGTAGAAATTAATTTAAAATTAATCCCACTGACCGGACGACACTACAAGGATTTAAAGTAAAAACAACCAAAAGATTGCTATGTTTGTATATCAAATTTAATTATGAAATTGGTTCCAACGAAATAAATTGGATAAATTTATAAAATTATTATCTAAATAAATTATCAAGTAAGTAAAAAATATAATTTATCCTTATAAATAAATTAGATGAAAAAGTAGTTTTGAATTAAAATCCAGTATTTTAATTATTCATTAAATAAAGAAACCTTACAGTGACAATACCAATAATTTATCCTAACATAATTTTTATGTTTCTATTACAAATAAAAATAATAATATTTTGGAATGTTAATTATATAAATGTGAAAAAATTTGTTTTTAAAATAGATTCTTCGTTAAAAGGTGGTAAAACCACATTTATTAATATTAATGTTTTAATGAAAAAAGAGGGTTTGTTCTTATCTTATGTATATAAAATTTATTGTATGAATATCAAAAATATTTTATTGAATATATAATAAATGTATTACATTAATATCGCTTATTGATTGTAATTAATTTAATTTTCGATGTTAAAATATCATTGTGACTATAATAATATTTTCATTTATATTAAATTATTTATCACATTCATTTCTAATTAATTGGTTACCTATGAATTCATCTTATGTTTCATTAAACCATATATTTTTAATAATTTAGTTAATAATATTCATATCCATCAACCTAAAAGCTAGGTTATATTCCATTATGATAATATTTTTAATAATATGTTATTACTATGAAACACTCAGTTTTGCGTGTTATGCAAGCCGTTGAGGAAGGTCAACATTATATATAATGTATTCTAACCCTTATGTTATGTGTAAATTATTCCAAGTAGGTGTTTTGGGTAACAAAATACAAGTCATTATTTCATGTAGTACAAGAGATGTAAGTATTATGAGTAACACAAGCCATATCGGTGTCGTGTGAAAGGAATGTCTGACTTAGTGTTTATATATATATACAGATATATATATTACTATTTCCAGTGTCACATGAAATAAAAAGTGTCCAAAAGATAAATAAATTCAAAAAATCTCAGGTTGTTACATTTTACCCCACTTAATGTGAATTTTACCACCAAAATTCAACGTAGATATCAAAGGATTATTACTTTACAGATTCATTCCTAGAAACCCACAACATAAAAATGAATACTAAAAATTCTCATAAAAGGGGATGTTAGAACCATAACAGTTACCCAAAGTAACATATAACTTGGTTTCCACATAGGATAACATAGTTTGTAAGTGAAAACATGGATATGGAAGAGAAAAATATCTATCATTATTTGCTGGAAAGTGATGGTGAAAAATGTTAGGAGAAAGTTAAAAATTAGAAAGCCATAAATTTGTGATGAACTAAGGGACCATCCAATTCATAAGAATTAGAGGTACATGGAAAACATTTTTTGTTTCAAGATCCTTTTTTCTAATCTTAAATATTTTTCATGAAATTATATGCTTGCATGATTTCAGGAGAACGTCACCCTTTCATGTTCCTTGATCTCATTAACCTCTTTCTGTAAAAAGGAAGGTGAATTCTTCATTACCAAAGTACTAACAGATCATGAGACCCAGGATATTTTATTTTATATTTCATCATTTACCATCCTCACCATATTATTATAACATTTTATCCAATATGATTAAACTCTCAAGTGGTAAGATAATAATATATTATCAAAACTCCATCCAACGTTTAACTTAATATTTCCCTAAGTGGTTAACCTTTAAACCTTTCTAAAATATGAAAATACAAAAGTTTATAATGGATTAAAAAAATAATCATTAAATTGATCCCCTCTATACCAAAATGTATCTATTTTATGTCACATTCCAAACATTTGAAGACCATCATTGTTCATTCTCTTGAAACATAGTGATAACCTTATTTACAATAATTCCTTTTGGAAAACATGAATTCTTCATTATTTCAATGATTATTGAATATTTTATTTAAATTCAAGAAGTCATAAACTTCATCCTTGAAGACATAGTCCATTTTTTTAATAATTAGTTCTTGGATAATTTGTTCAATCCAATTTACATTATCCAAAAGTAATCATCTCTTTATCGAAGCGAAACTCAATTTTCTCAACATGTAAATGACCTTAAGGGTTACCTTCCCTTAATCCAAATATCACATTTTTATGTCTTCATCACCATAAAATATGTCCTCTTCAATCATAAATGAAAACTTATACTGAAAATTCTTATATATTTCGTGACTCAAATAAAATAATGTTTGAATTCCACAAGTTAAATAATTCATTAACCCTACCTTAATCTTAAACCATTACTCAAGCGTCATCAAAGTATTCCTTAATATATCTTTCCGATAATATGAAATCTGAATCTTGTATTAAGGTTGTAAAATTAAATATAATCATGAGTTTTATGTTTAATGTTAATAATATTGTAAGAACATCATATACCATTCACTTCTCTTTTATGGTATCTTCATTAACAGCATAAATACCATAACTTGTACCACCTGGCAGATTCTCTTCATGAACCTTCCACACAAGACATCAATTTTCATAATGCCCATAATTTCTACATTTAATGGAGTCATCAACTAATAATACCTTAGAATGACCAACATTCCCTTCCTTCCTATTAACTGAACTCTTCATTTTTTCATGCATTCACTTACTTTGTGTCCTTATTTTCTATAGTCAAAATATCTCCTTATTCAAATAAGGTATTCACTTAGGTGATTTAATCAACATCTGTTTCTAAAATTAAACTGAATCTCCATTCTTCTATGGTCTCCATTACCCAAAATCTCTGAAAACATCTTCTTTATCATCCTTGGTGAGTTAGAGAGTTGTTTAAGGTAAACATTGTAAATCATGTTTCGTGAAAAATGATTAGGCATGATAACAACATCTTTCACTCCTAGGATCAATCCACTTCAATTTTCATCAGAAAATTTTCTTTCACATTTAACATTCATCCATTTCCTTCTGGTTCCTTCCTTAGTCTAAATCCAGTAGCATAGCATGAGTATTACATATCATTGAAGAAAATCACATAGCCTTAAAAATAATTACTTATAAGATGTCTAAATCATGAAACCTTCCTTAATTGATAAGACCCTTGGTTCAACCTATAATATTCACATACTACTTAAATTTAAATAATTCATTATGGTTTGTGATGAGTTTTTTAATTCCCAAATAATATAACTCGGGAGTTTCAAACCATCTGTTCATCAAGGAATGTTGTTTTATACCAGATTACCTCGAGTTGGGCCTGAAACATCTTGTTGGAGTTTTTACCCCTAGGTACATATGTTCCAGAGCCACATCAACATGTAGTTTCTAGACAAGTATTTATTTCTAGGAAACCACTCACTATATCCTTTACCAAAATTCCAATACATTTTTCTAAATTCTAATTCATCCTTATACTTATCCTTAAAGACAACCGTAGACATATTCTTAGAAATATACCTAGGGATGTAACTAATGTTTTCTCATCCTAGTTTCCAATGGTTGACTAAACAGTTCCTTTAATACCAAATAAAGTAACCTAGGCATGAAATACATGTACATTAAATAATGTTAGATGAATATTCAGTAAAATTCCGAAATACATGACCGAGGACTGTAATAGTTTTGTTTCATTGGAGACATGGAAACAAAATATTCTATCTAGGTGAAGGATCATAAATATCTCCCATAAATATCTCCAAATTTATTGATTATACCTAAAACCCTTCTTCACTACCTGGGTAAAGGATACATAAAAAAGGGGTGAGCTCTGATGCTCAGTTAGGGTAAATAAAATAAATACATAATAATAACATGAATAAAAGGGAATGTAACTTGATCATACCCTTTGATGATCATGCCCTTAATATTAGAGATTATAATAAAGATTTTAATTTCATAAGAAATGAATCATAATGAAATACATAACATAATCCATGAAAGTATAACATGGGAATAAAAATGGAATTTTGTCACACACATAATAATATAACAACTCTATGTCAAGGTGGCATACCAAGGCCCTTGTAAGATATTAGGCTTGGGTTAATCACCAATGTACATGCCATGGTCTTAGGATTCCCTCTTTTGTACCCTCTTGTTCTAGGATTGTGATATCTTTTCATTTACCCTCTTTATTTTTTCATGGTATTTCCTCCCATTTACCCTCGTGTTTTTGTCTTGGGATGTCCTCTCGTTTACCCTCTTATCTCGTCTGTGCGCTTACCTTCTGGTTTTGGGCTTGGTATTTCCTCCCACATTCCCTCTTGTTTATGGATTTGGATGTATTCCCACATACCTTTTGATATCATAAAAATTTTATCATTACCCAATGCATTGGAGGTAGATATAGGTCTCATCCATCAAATAATGAAATCTTACATGCATATGCCACAAAAATTTCATCATATCATAACCCATGGAAAATGATGGCATATATAAACATAAAATTATAACCTATAAATTAAATGGGTTATATTAACATTTAATCACATCATGACGTAAGAAAAATATATAGGTTTCATAATCATTGAATAAAATCATAACCCGTGAAAATAAGCGGGTTTCAAAAGCATATAACTAGTGGAAAAGAAACTGATTTTCATGAACATATATCCCATGGAATAAGAATAGATTTCATAAATAACATGAAATTAAAAATAACCCATTCATATAATAGATATTAATTTACCCTTTATATCACATCGTAGCATGTAATTAGTAACATCAATAGATGGCATCTTAGATGGAAAATAATTTTTAAATATCTTTCAAAAATGTTTATTGAGGAAAATATCATTTATTTTTTGAAAAAGTATTTTTAACACATAAATCAATTTGAAAACTATTTTCTTCGAAAGGAACTTTTAACTCAAAATCATTTTAGAAACCATTTTCGTTGAAAAATTATAAAATAATCTTCAACACATTATAAAACCATTTTTTTTAAACATTTTGAAAACATATAAAGAATGATTGAAAATATTTTAAAATATTTTTCTTTAAATATATCTTTAAAAACATATAAATAAGTCTTTTAAAACAATAAAACCTTTTTGGAAAAAATTTTGAAATTTTTTTTGAAAATATGGTTTTCAAATAAAATAGATTTTCAACCATAGGGAGAGATACAGTCATATTTTTATTAACATAATTTTATTAATTATAATAATTTAAGAACAGTAGAAAATAGTATTACTATATGTATATATATTGATTAAATATAGGAGAAGGAAACTAAAGAGTGTTCTTGAGATATGGACCATGATATTTCATCAAAAAAGCATAATCATTAATACAAATTAGAAGTGATGAGATTGTTTCAATAAAATCTTATGACATGGTGACATATTATCGCACTCTACATGTAAGAAAATAAAATGAAATTAATTCTAAAATACCATTAAAATAATTATTTTTATGATATAACATGTAAATTTTAAGTTTATACACCTTTAAAAAGAATGTAGGTTTATAATTAAACATGAGTATCAAAGAAGGAAAATTGAGACATAACTATTTTACCGATTTGGTAACATTTGAAACATAAACCCCATGAAAGAAATATTATAAAATGGGTATGTGAATATCCATAAATTTAACCATAAGTTACATAGAATAAAATCATGGTTATTGCATATAAGACATAAACTTAAATAGTGGTGAATATGGAATTTATCTCATGAAAATAAAAAGTAAGATGAAATCCCCTTACATTGTGTCCTCACTCTCATTTTATGCATTCAAAACACCTTTGTAATAAATATAAATTTATTAGAAATCATTTAAATAACCATTATATTATATATAATCATATATATGTATTTATTATGACTTTATATTACACTCTTGTTAATAATCGTATGTTATGGGTTTCACTTTGGGTAATATTCTCTTTATTATTCATACGTGTCTTAATTTTTTATATCTTCAGAAACTATAATTTATATCATGATTTCCAGAATGTAAAATATAATATAAATATAATTTATATACAACATATTATTATTATAATAATATATAAAATATATAACTATGAAAAAAATTCACCATTCATGGAGCTGGAAGGGTGTACGTACGCATGAAAACCATTTCTATTTAACAGGCGTGTTGATATAATGAAAGTAAAATAAATTTAGGTATATATATGTATATATATAATTATTAAAGTATATTTATTATATCATATATATTACCTAAAACCATACTTATTACTATCCATGTGGTGTATGAACGAATCAGATCGCTTTGAGGGGGAGGTAGTCCACACTTCCTCAAACAAAATTATTATATTAAAATAAAATGGAAAGTAACAAAAATGTGTGTTTTAAAAAGGAATAAACATTATTAAAGAAAAAAAATTAATAAATGAAATATAAAAATATAATTTACATTATAATGGCCTCCATGGTATGTGGTAATGGACAGATGAACAATCATTATTTCATGAGGCAGTAGTTCACTGTACATAGAAACAATATGTTTGTTACACATTAGATGGAGGTGTATTTAAGTTTAGGTAAATCATTTAAAAAAATACTATTATATTTTGGATACTTGTGTTGTTATATAATCATATAATTAAGAATGTTGGAGGGCCGAGATAAAGAAAATAAAAAAAGGACTTCATAGAGGATATTGCCTCTTAATCGGATAACTCCTTTTGGTTTGTGGCAAAAGGCTTCTTTGTGTTTCCTTATTAACAAGGTATGTATTCTAAGAGTAAGGGTGGTAATTTTATATCCAATTTAAGAATTGTTTGGGTGATCCAATGTTCTATATAGGTGTTAGTAAGTGGGTATATATGGTGGCGGTTTATAGGGATGGGAAAAGACACACTTGGAATTTTCGAAAAACAATTTTTTTTTATACCCGTGTTTTTAACTAAAAATGTCATACCAAACCTAAAAAACTAAATAATTGATGTTTAATGGAAACATAATGTCCATAAAATGGGTTTTGGACAACTTTATAGGTCTTTTGGGTTTTATATGTATGTTGTATTACTTTATTATCATATTTTTTCTCTTAATCGATATAATGAATTTCAATCACATTCAGTAATCTTTTTGGTCAAATTTTTTTTACACTATAAGACATTATAACTTATGTTGATACCAAATATAGAATCCAATTTTCACAATTCTAATAATATAATTCATAAAAATTTATTTAAAAACAATTTTGTTGACATAATGACATTGTGGTTTATTAAAGTAAAAAACGTTCAAAGGTTTTCTATGTTTATATATCCGATTTAAATGTAAAATTGGATCCAATAACCTAAATAATATTATTTTATAATAATATTATCTAAAAAATTATTAAATAGATTAAAAATTATATAACTTTATATATAAATTCGATTAAAAAACTATTTTGAATTAAAATCTAGGGTTTTTAACTATTCACTAAAAAAATAAACCATATAGAAAAATACCAAAAAATAATCCTAAACTAATTTTTATGTCATTATTCTCTATATAATGATTATTTTGGAATATTAAATCTATAAAATTTCCCAAATTTGTATTTAAAATGGGATCATCATTAAAAGGTGGTAAAACTACATTTATAAAAATATATGTTTTTAAGAATAAAATTTTGTTTGTTATTATCATAGGTATATAAAATCTATTTGATAAATTTAAAGAAAATATTTGATTCAATTTATAGCATATTTATTCTATTAAAATAACGTACCAATTATAATTAATTTAATTTACTCGATTAAAATAGCTTTGTTACTATAATATTATTTTCTTTTATGTTTAATTGGTTTTCACGTTCATTTGAAATTAATTGGTGACCTATGAATTCGTCTTATCTTTGTTGAAACCACATATATTCCTAATTTAGTTAATAATATTCATATCCGTAAACATAACAACTATATTATATCCAATTATAATAATATTTTTAATAATATATTACAGTTATGCAACACTCGGTCTTGTGTGTTATAGAAGACATCGAGGAAGGTCAATCTTGAGTGTAATTTATACTAACCAAGTTGTTTCATGTAACATATTTCAAGTAGGTGTTTATGGTATTGTAAGCCATGTTAGTAATTTGTATATCATAAGCCAGGTCGGTATTGCGTGTAGTGAAAGCCATATCAGTGTCATGTGAAATGAATATTTGACTTAGATTATATATATATATATATTTCAAGTGTCACGTGAAATGAAAAATATCAAAAAGATAAATTAATTTGAAAAAAATCACAAAACCTCAGCGTATTACACTTATTCTCTAGTTGGGTGGGTAGATGGTGATTATTTGGTGTCGCACATCCATGCCACATTAGTAGATCTATTTGAGGATGTCATGCAGGTTCAGCTCCTTACGGTTCTAATCCACTAAGGAGGAAAAATTACATGATGATATAGCTCTCTCATAATCTTAATATAGTTATTATACTTCACAAAAGATGAATGGTTTCCCCTGATATAGTAGAGAGTTTCCTATAAGGGTTTCTTAAAATATTGTATGCATTCCAATGATAATGATTTTATAAGGCCATAACACTGAGTTTCCTTAGGTTACAACCAAACCTGTATATTCCCTCGAATAGTTCCATCTATGTGACCACATAATTTTCCTTATCCACAGTGAGGTTCGCTTTTGCATTATTTGACTACAGTGGTTGTTTCCCTGTTACTTTGTTAAAGGGTGAATATTCATTTGTATCTCATAGTTATATTAAAATTTTATCCATCAAAGTGATTAATAGGCAAGGACTATCATTTCATTCATTTTGTTAACTAGTAACATAATTCTTTCTTTTTTGGTGATGTACTCGATGAAGCTGGAAATGAACACTTGAGTGCATCCCAAAATAAGGGCGATCTCATTGTGGGTTTGACACATGAAGGATTTTTACACTAGAAGTGATGTCACTATGCATAGGACATCCATAATATTCACCATAGGGTGGAAGACCATGGTTTCTTGCATGGATTCCCGGAGGAAGACCTTGGGTTTACTAGATAAAAATTGATTTTTAAGGGGTAATTCTTGCCTATAAATCTTCATTCTATGGGGATGACCTCTATAACATGCAGTATGGGGAGGAACTCTATTGTTTATCTTATGTTTCTTATGGGGAGGGACTACAAGGTTCTTAACCAAGGGTGGAACTCTAATTATGTTGATCAAAATACCCTAGTGAGGACCTTTATGGATATTTCATCATTATCCTATTGATTTATTTTTTTACAAATACTTGGGCTACTATTAAAATATGATGAAGGGCCTTCATAATATAAAAACTAACTAGGGAAGTAATATGAACCTATTTTAAAGTAATATAACTCCCTAAATTATAACTTATTTTCTTTTAATTTTTATTAAAATATGGTTATATCCTTGATGATGATTAGATTTATATAGTGTATAAAAAACATTTCATAGGAATCCTCAACATTGACCCCATTACTATCTCTATAATAAACCTATTATCCCCCTAGAAGACAATAAAATCATTTCATCATGCTTTGAATGTATTAGTAGGAGTCGGGATATGGGCAAGCTTCTGGTCCTCAATCAATCTTAGAATATTCTGACTGGATTCTTAGGTAAGGAGGGGAATATGGAACTACCTCTCAATGGGTTCCAATAAGTTAAAATGATAGGATTTATACACATGGTATGGGATATAATCCGGACCCTATATTGTCACCAGTACATGTTTCTAACCTTCTATTATGGGATAAATAATATGAGAAACTCATATATTGACTATTAGGATATGCTAGTGAACAATGGTAGTAATGGATATGAGCCTACCCATGAGTGATTTCTAGGATATTCCAGAACACCCCCTTTTGAACTAGAATATTAGTTTGCCCTAAGTCTATAATATTCATTGGAATATACTGAAAATACTCTTTAATGAGAGTTAGAAGATAATCCCACTTGAGAATATCCATTTGGATATACTAATGACATCTTATTATGTTGGAAGAAATAGATATATGGCCTTCCCATAGTGGTAGCAGAAATATATCGGTGGTTTCATTCTATTTCATTTAATATATGCTAAAGGCCCATAATAAGTTTCTATGAATATAAGCCTTCCCTTCAATTACTTAAAAGATATTATGATGATATTCATCGAAAAAATAATAATATGTGCACGTTCTATATTTTTATGGTCCTATTCCTTAGCGAAGGCCTCCTCCGAGGTGTTCGGGTCTGAGTTAGTGGGGAAAAGATCTCTTGGGAGGCCTTCTCATTGTGTTAATATTGGGTTAAGCCCATATTGATTTTTTGGAGATGATGACGAGTATAATCTATCCTAGGAAACACTTATTTAGTAGTGGGGATGTATTTTATAACCTATTCCATCTCTATAAGATAAGGGAAGTTGGTACTATTTTTATATAGTGTTAGGATACAAATTTTATTTAATGTAGTGATATATTCCATTAACATAATCATAATCTTATTTGAGTGGGATAGACAATGAAGATTCATCCCTTTGAGGATTTATCAAGACATCTAAAATGTTGGAATTGTTGTATTGAAATCGTACTCTTGATCCATGTATTTCACCACCTTTTGTTGGATTTTTTGTGTTGGAGACAATATCCTCTTAAATTACAATCACATACCTTTCAATGTGACTAGGGAATATGTCTATTCATTGAATTAGATGTCGATTAGTGAAAAATATAATGTTTCCAATTAGATTAAATATATATCTATATAGATTTATATAATTCATAAAGGGATGTAAAATTATTTATAAGATAATCATTAATGTATAATCAAAAGTAAGAGCATGTTTTCCCAATTTCTTTCTAGGGTAAAGGTTTCATTTTAGATTACATATTCTATTTTCAACCTATAATGATTGTGAATTTGAAAATTGATTCTCAATGATAATATCACTAAATCATTTAATGGTATATGATTTCATGTTGTGTTCTCTATTTTATTTCTAATTCACATAAACCATCAGTCTGTCTGTTTTAATGTAGACTTGTATTCCACATTCAAGAGGTTTATAAGGATTTTATCAGTGGTGCTTTGGGTAAAAATTTGGTCAATGTTATGGAAGTTCTATCTTATATCACCCATTTTTTGGGAATTATTATTAATCAATGAAACTGCTATAAATTTCAGATATGTATTTTAATCTTTATTAAATATCATTGTGAGATTGGTTACCACTGCTCAAGTTAACAATTGAGATTATGTATTGATGTTAACATTGGTAAATATTACAGGTTCAACATATTTATTTTATTAATTTTCATTGTTATAGTTTAATGACATGTGGCTTCAAGATATGTATTATATCCCTCTATGGGGAGATGGTAGATGTTGTGAATTTGGGACAAGGACCGGGAATAGGTATTTTTTTATTTCTCAATAAAGGGAATCAGATCCCACATAGTTCGGTACCACCTATTTGGATTCATCATAGCTTTTATGTTTGTGTGATAATGAATAATATGGTTCCACTTGTGTTCATGGGGCCATGTACTAGTTTAGTTCCTATTTATATAACTAGGAACCATCCCATATAGTTTAAAATCACCAGGAATGGATAATTAGTCAAGAGATTCCAAAAAATGGTTAGTATGGGATATATTCATGAGTAGCCCACTTGGGTTCATATGGATTGTTGGTAACTAAATAAGATAAGGTATAATGTCTTTCATGGAATATGGCCATGTAATGATGAATTCATGAGGTATATGTTCCATTGAGGATATTGTGTTGGAAGTTTAGTTTGATCATCATAGGGGAATATGATGTATCTAGGTCAATAGAAATTAGATACCATATAGATCAGGTCAAATATATTATAGTTGTGTGAAAGGAATATATAGTGTTGTTTAATATCTTTTTTAAAGGGTTTTTGTGTAGTTTTTTTTCGAATATCATGGTATATAATGTGAAAGCTACCTAAAAAAGCGATTGTGTGGTGATTATATATAGAAGGTATGATTGGTTCATTTTTTTCAGTAATGAAATAGTGGAACATGTGATATGGATCATATGTAATATGTTTCCTTTATGGATGGAGAATCATATAGAGTTTGGACCTTTGAGTAATATTTAATTGAATTGAATGTGGCCCTTTAACTAATGATGACTCATAGGTAATATGGTTTCTTAATGGATGATAAATCATAGGGAATATGTATCGTTAATGGTTGATGACTCACATTGAACATAAACTTTGAGGAATTATGACTCATAGTGTATATATACCTTTGAGGAATGATAAATAATAGGGTATTTAGTCTTTTGAGGGAGAATTTGGGGATTAAAATTCATCACAATAGAGGTGTGGATGATCAAATTATGTTCATTGGTAACAAGTCGTGAAAGAAAAACATCCCACATGGGAAATACAACCTAATGAAGAAGAGGTTATCAATTACACCAAGTAAGATTCCCTATCCTTATCAAGAAATAGGATTGAATAATTTCAGTCATATTAAAATGATTTCTAAGGTGCCAGACACATCTTATGACATGGGTGAATGCAGGATGAATTAGGGATTATAGCTAGTATGAGGCTTGGGCCTATACCTTTATCATTTATTTTAATGAAGGGGTCTACTAGGGGAATAGAATTATTAGACACTTTATATATATCATCCATGTTAGGAACATGATATTGGTTATATTTCAGAAATTTCCTCCTAAAAGGACTCTCGTTAGAAATGGAATACATGGCCATGATTACCTTGAGGATCCTATCAGTCTTGGTGGAAAACAAAGGAGTTGATTTTTATGAAAAGAATATATGATTAATGATGTGTGAAATGGACTTCATAACCCAATCATTCATGTTAGGAGGACTTCGAAATGGTATAAGATTCAATTTCATTATTTAGGTGACCTAGGAAAAAGTGTATCTTATTTATATGTATTAGGAGAAGATGGTTCCCCTGTAGAATATATATGTAGGTGTGGATCTCATTTTTGATGACCTTTGTGAGGATAAATCTTTAGTTTTAAGAAGTGCTCAAATTGGAACCTATGTTAAAGGGTGGAATGAATATGGAACCCCAATAAAGATGAGGGGGAAGTGACTCCCTTGTTATAAAGAATATAATATATAGTTCCCTAATGGTCTTCCTAGATGAAGTGTCTCCATAATACACGGTAGTGAAATTTGGTCTCCCTACCGTGGGTTGGAGAAAAGTTGTCTCCCTAGTGGGATTCATGGGTGAAGTGTATCCCTAGAGAGGAGTCCCTGGATTTGGATCCTTCACCAAGGTCAACGAGGATATTATGGAATGTGTTCTTTTAATATTTTTTATGTGTTTGTCTTCTTTGAATGATTCAATTACCCATCAATTTAGTTAGTTCACTTATTATTTGGATCAATAATCTTTTAAAAGGGGTCTAGAGACATGGGTGAGTGCGTACGTTCTGTATTTTGTATTCATGTATTGTTTCTCATAATATTCCTACATTTGAAAAAATGAGGACCCCATGGGGTTAATTTATAAGAAAATAAGGAGAGTATATAACACAAGTGACAATTGGAAATTCTAGTTCACACAAGGACACTTTTTTTGCATGAAACAAGAATATAAATGGTTCATGTGAATGGGATATATATGTGTGTGTGTGTGTTTGTGTGTGTGTGTAGGTAAACCGGTGTAAATAAGGAGTAATGGATGAATAAACATATCCATATTCCCAATTACCTATGAAAATAATCCTAGTAATTATCATTTCCATTGGAAAAAATTGTAGTTATATTCACATGGAATTTTGTCCTTTCCTAATCAAGTTTTATATCATTCGTATAAAATAAGTTCCAACACACACATGAATTCTTCATTTTCTCAATTATTTCTTCAGGATCCAAGAATCATTCCAAATACACCAATGATATTCATAAATTTTATTAAAAACATACTATAACATTTTAGTAATTTGATTCATATTTTGAAAATAAAAATCACAAAAAACATTCAATATCTTCTTCAATAAACACTTCTTCTTCAAACATGGATTTAATAACATCTATCCACTATCAACTAGTTAAGAAAATATCAATCTAGGACAATTTTTACTCATTTATTATATTAACCTAGTTTTAACAATAATAATTATTACACAAATTCAAGATCATATTTTAATTATTAGAAAAAACCATTGAATAACCCTAACACAACACACATTGTCAATGGAATCCCTTGGATTTGAGTTGTTATAACTAAATTTTTAATTATATGAGATTAATAGGATCCATAAACTAATATTGAATGGAGATACATTCATTAATGTGTACATATTTAATCACAAACAGTACATCCATTTTTAGAGGAAACACTAAAAACCTCTTGAAACATTTCTTAATATGAATCCATCACAAAAGGAAAAATAACAGTAATAGAACCATCTATTTGTCTAAGAACCATCATCTATATCCAAGATATAATCATTCCAACCAACCCTAAATCAATGACCTATCTTCTATCATGAATATATTACTTTGTTCTAATAACATAAAATCTATCATAAAATGGGTATAAATTCCTATGTGATATGTAATGTTTGAGGAAAACTAAAAAATACATTAACCGGTACATCTAATAATCACATAAAAACCATTCATTTAAAAAGAAATGAAATCCTAAATATATCTAAATCCACTAAAAACACAAGTACATACTAAAAATGACTTATGGGAACATCCATCCTTACTAGTGAAGTATTATTACACAAACACCAATACAAAAATTGGCTATTCAACCATAAATCAAATACCATCCATGATGAAATAAATGAATCAGGTGAACGAGTATTAAATAAAAAACTTAATAAAATTGAATTTATTATAAAAATAACTTTGAGATTAAATTATTTTTTATAATTATTAAATGACCTAATCTATGGAGAAATTATCTTTTACAAACACCACATCCTTGACTCAAATTCACATGTCTCTCTTAAGTAATTTTTCACCAATGAAACTATCCCTGTAATGAGATTCCACCCCTAGAACCAACCCCAGATGATATAATACTAGTTCTACACTAAGGTGTACTTCCCCATGAATGAGGTTCTCGAGTGGAAGTAAAATATTATCCTTTAACCATATACACCCCTTTCGAACCAAATTTTTTATTTTCTTGTTTTTCATAAGAATGAAATTCATTTAGATAATTGGGATATACAGATCATGTATGTCCCTTTTAAATATGATGATAACAGTCCAATGATATCCGATCATTAAAATAAAGAGAGGAATTATTTTTACCTTAACCCCTTTCACATTCACTTCCATTAAGATTCTCTGTTATCTTACACTTTCTACAACATCTTGTTCTATAAGATCATAGAACATTTATCTTTTTCTATTCAAAAAAATCATTTTATCGATGTGTATTTTTAAAAAAATCTACAAATGATGGTAAACTAAAGAGTATAATCCATTTATTTATTTTTTGGATTCAAAAAAACTTAATAATTAAGATCCTTAGTATAATCATATAATCACATGGTTAGATAAAAGCATTGTAATTATATTAACATAAATGTAAAGTCAATAAAAGCCTTATCACCATTATTTAGCTCTATAAAATCCGAGACCATATCCATTATCAATGTATTTGGAAAAAACATCATTGAGAATATAACCTATAAATAATATAATGTAAACATATTTAAAACCATTTACACAAAAATAATATCTCATAAACATCATGATAGTCCATTTAGCATCAAAACAAAAAACAATCACTTTTTTGACATCTGGTTTGTCATTCAGCTCAATGATCATACTCATAAAATCTATAAATTATTATTCCCATAATGGTATTAAATTTTTACTAAATATTTTTTTATATAGATATTATAAGTCGATAAACACCATGGTCTATATTATCACCTCCTGAGATGGTATTCAATTAATATTTTGAATCATGTTAAAAAAATGTTCAGTAACTATTACATTATTTTCAGTCTTAAGATCACTTACTAAATGAGCATGGTAAATCTATGCCTCTATATTTCCATATTAGATAACTACAACTATGTAACTTTTCTTTTGAATCTTATCAGTACATTTAATTATTTAGAAGATTTTACAAAATGAATACAATAATTATAAATCAGTATAAAATATTTAAATAAAATAATTTCAAGAGTCTAAAGTTCAAGAACATATTCAAAAAGTAGTTATTCAAATTATATAAATCATATTACATAATAATATTCATTACACTAATTTTAGTAAATTAGTTCATTATTGATAATTTTTAGGAAAAATGACCATTAGTTTATTAATAATTGAATTATTTAACTAAAATTAATCCATAAACAATAATATTAACATGTGAAGACTGATATTAAATTCCTATATATTAAAAAATAACAAATAAATAACACACTACTCTTCTAATATCGTAAAATATTATTTTTGAAAAAATAAAATAAAATATTTCAACTTCTTGGAGAAATGGAATTGCACTACAATTGTGTTTTCGGAGAAAACATACATAGATTTCTTAACATGTTTTAACACTTAATAACTTAAATATCATTTCTCCCAAATATCCAGATCTTTGAAAATAAAAATTTCTAAAACCATTTTTTAATACACCATCCAGACATGAATGTATTTGTAAGGTGAAATTACTCATTAACTCATGTTATATATTTGAACCCTAGAGTCTATTCATTGATGAAAATGTATTATTTTGAAACTACACATTCCCCAAAAAGTCCACTAGTTCGTTACTGTATAAAACATGTAAGACAAAATCCATCTCTTAAAATAAAAGAGTTATGATATTAGTTATCGTTGGAGATTTTTTATACAAAAAATAAGTAAAAAGGATATGTAAACTAAATTTTGGTTGAATATAATTGAGTAGAAATTGAGGAGTTCCTAACCATGAATTAACAAATAAACAAATTTCTTACATAAGATTTGGTACACTATAGGAAGAAATAAAATCAATTAAACTCACAAAAACATATCCATAGTTTATGTGAATGAAATTGATAAACCAATATTGTTTCACATTGGATACTATCTCATCCCACCAAAGGAAATTCTTAAGGAAATCACAAGACTGCATAATTGCCCTTGTCAATATCTATTTTAGAGGATAACGATATATGGTTTGATTAAATCATGTATGTTTCTACTATTTCATAGGTGTTTCAAATACAAGGTTTTTAGGCTCGGTCATGTATTTTTTTTCAAGGGACACTATTACCACTAAATTATGCAATTTATATTATCCTAGTTACTATCATGAATTTAAAAATTCCTTGCATCATTTAAAATACTTGATCATTAACCCACTAGTCGAACGAGTTATGTATTAAAGTAAAGTTCTATATCTATCTATATGAAAAATTCTAGTAAATATACAAAAGAATATTTAATTAAAATAATCGTTAGACTTAAAACATTATGTAAATCCTAAAATAACATAAACATATTTATTAAATTGTAGAATATGAAAGGTAAATCATAAAATTCAAATAAAAAGTTCCTCTACACACCTCCTCAGAGTCATTATTTACTCCTTCAATATTAACTCTACCTTTCAAAAGTGTCTCCATTATATGAAAATATCTAACCACTTTATAGTCTTATAATACTCATAAATGACAATCCTCTCCCTTTGGTGAACTTCTACCCCATTTTCCGTTTTTATTTTATAAAAAATCTTGAAATTCACATCATGATCATATCCCATTATATAATTCCACATGCATCCTGATTTTTTTCCTTCATGATTAACCTATCATATTATTATATAAACAATGATAATGAATGTATGATTATACCAAATAGAGATAATGTGGTCCATTAACATATTTGTTAAAACAACATTTGTATGTAGATATTTATTCTTTACTAACCATCAATTAAACTTAGTGATGATATTCATAGTTTACATCCTCATTCAATATTCTAATTCAGTTCTCTCAAAATGATATAATGATTATGATAAATGTATATTTTTTTGGGAGTAGATATTAGTTGGGTAAAAAATGAGAGAATGATGTCACTAAGGACTTATTAGGTAGTGTTGTGAAAACAACATAGAATTATACTGGTTATTAGGTATGTTAGTTCCTAACAAAATGTATTGTAGGTATCTAGGTATCATTAGGTTGAGTATTCACCTTATATTTGTGCGTCCTTATACAATTAATGAATTTTATAATAACTATGGATTTCAATGGTTCTAACATTAGTGTAACTGGGAACACTACATTATCTTTTTCAGACTATATGGGATTTTATGTTGTTTGAATCAGATATTGAGAGAAAATTGGTCCAATAATTCCATATGAGTTATTCATAAAGGGTAAATTGTATATCTGTATGCCTATATTATTATTGTGTTTTAAATTCCTCAATTAATGAGTACCCCGATGCATGTTACATTAATGGTCAACATAGAGTGTGTTTCAGATGGACATTATATTGGATAAGCGATATAATTATCAAGATCACTATGAGACTATGTTTTTAGGGATATAATATTAGTGTATATCCTACAATTTTTATTTATTTCTATATAATAATAATATGGGAACATGAGACCATATGATCCATATATACCTTCTCAAGTTATAATTCAAGATATATTATCCTTTATGATATCTTATTCAACTAGTGAATTTCATAATATGACTTTTCTTTTCTCTATTTTATCTTCTACAACCAACATCATTGATTTATTTTCCTCTATATTAGAAACATTATTAATAATCATTTATTCTAATAAATCACTAAATTAGAGCACTTTAGGTGGAGATGATCTATTAAGTTCAAAATCTTCTATAAAATAAAAACTTTTAAAAAATTAAATTTTTAATAAAATTTGATATTATATTGAAATAAACTAGAAATAGATACAAATTCATTAAAACCACATCCACCCAAGCTAGATCGTTTATTTCTTCCATTAATTAGTCTTAAAAAATTCAAAAAAAAAATACTTTTTCCTATCGTGATTGAATCTAAGATAAGTGAATGTTAAATGAATAAAAATTAGATGTATTATGATTCCATCGTTATGAAATATCAAATATCCCCTTTACTAATGTTTATTATATACTTTTTGGTTTCACAAGACCTTGATACAAATTACAAGACAATCATAGAAGTCAATTTTTGCTTCCCAATTTGTGTTTAATATTCTCTTATATATTAATTTCCATTAGAAACAAGGAACACACACTATTTTTATTATTTATACGACATTATACTTGTATAGACCAAATTTAATGAGTATAAAAATTCTAAAACTTAACAATCCCAAGAAAACCAATATATTATTGAATTTAATTTTGAATTTTATTATAGGGAAGTATGGTTTGGGTAGCTGGCTCTCAAAATGATATAAACTCAATTTTTTTTGAGTTTTTTTACTCATACAACGAGTACCTTATCATCACAAAAACATATAGTTATCTCCAAACTACAAATTTTACTATAGTTTAATGGTATTATCATATTTATATTTTATTTATATCTATAGGATTTTTTTCTATATCGTGAACAATCTATTAATTTTATAGTTCAGAAATACATTGTGTGAAAGTCATAATATAATCAGCCTAAATTTTTTTCCTTTAAACATCCCTAACATAGATCATTAAAAACAATGTTCAATTATCTCAAAGTGATATTGCTCCTTAAATTGGTGGGGTAGATTCTCTTCCGTGTATAACTAATAAAACATACCCCTTGTACATTTTTTATAAGATGAACATGATTTAGACATATAAAGAGATAAAAAGAATAAAATTAAAATGTGAAGGTTAGTGGAATAATAACTTTACTTTTTATTCCCTATGTTATGGTTTTGTGCCTTTCTCTTACTATCTTATTTATTTCTTGAGACCCTATATTATCCTTTGGAATATATATAAACTATGTTGGTTGAAATATATAGTAGTAAAATATAAATATATATAACTATAAATTAAAGAACTCTATTTCTTGGGATTCCTCATAAAAAATGTTCGGATTTTAAGACCATTTTCAATTATATCTTATCGAGCTATACATTATTAGTTTGGGTTGTAGATTCCTTAGTAGTAAATAGTAAATAATGGATTCTCATCAACTCCCCCATATGAAAGTATAAATTTCTTGTCTATTGGGATCTATGGGATAAACAACAAACCTATGTTCTTTAACTATAACTTTGAGTTCCCTATTTTATGAAAATAGCTATACTTTATCCACCTCTTTCATTATAAAAAATATTTAGTTCCTGTCCAAGGTGGGTTCCACACTAGTGGGGGTGGCCTCCTAGGTTTTTTCATATTTCCCATAAACTTGGGCTATTTTTAGTATCAATTCATTATCCTTCTTTATTTTACTTTATATGGAAATTTACTTCCTTGAATTATACATGCCTTATTGTATTAGATTATTCCTCTTATTGATCACACATATATTGGTCTTCAAGTAAAATATATTACTGAATCTCCTTGATTCTCTATTATTATTCGTAAAATATAGAACTATATTGTATTATTGTAGATTATGTTATAGAATATAGTTCCACTAATTGATCTTCACCATTTTCTTGATCCACCATGGTTTCCTTCATTTTATCATTTATCAACTATGGGGTTTTTAACCATGTATCATCAGGTTCGTACCCTATAAGTTATAATTTCATCTACCATAACAAATTTTAGTGAAAAAATTGATATACAGTTCATCCAAAAATATCAAATTGAACCTCATGTTAATCACTCCAATCCATTATATACATGTTTCTATTATATTGTTATTGTGTAAATAAGGTATAATTTGTGTGAAATAAATCAAATCAGGGAATAAAATATCAATACTAAATATATGAGTGTGATTTAGATATGAATTTTATGTTATGATTTACTTTTCTTGTTTTAATCTAAATAATGTTTTTCAATTTTTTATTTTTTTATTTTTGATATATTTTTAAACAAAAACAACATATTACCTAAAAAATCCCTTGAAAAAATTCCAAAATTCTAGATATATATTTTTTTCCTTGAAACTAAACAATCCCTAAAATGTATATTTGGTTGGAATTAAAACAGTGATTAACTGGGTCATCTTAAGAGAGACAACAATTGATAGGTAGGTTCTCTCAGGTTATTTTTTATATGAAAAGTAGTAAAAATGGTTAAATTAAATATGTGTGTTTGATAATTGAAAATGTAATAAAGAGTGAGTAACCGAGAATTGACAACAAAATATCTTTCTTATAGTAGAGTGGTTACAAAAAAAGGTGAAATGGAATTAATTGAACATTCCAACACCAATATATGGGTCATGTTCATGTAATTGAAAAACCCCAACTGATTCACATTGAATACACCAGCACACTATCCAAGAATAAACGTTATTAAATTGTAAGTTATCATATGGTTCCATGTCAATATTAAATTAGTATAGTGAAGTTTTAAAGTTTTTTAGAGTTTTGTGAGTTTCTATTATATTAAGAGTTGAATAGAATATGGATTTTCACTCCCAAGAACATACTATTTATCAAGACGCACTATTCCCACTCAATTATATAGTTTTGAATATCTTAGTGCCTAGAGTGAATTTCATTCTTATTTTCATAATTTAAACTCCTCGATCATTTTTAATAACTAAATCATTATTAGTGACTTATTTTCTTGAATAATTGTGTCCTATATTATATTTCATTATACTCATTCAATACTGGAAAAAATAAACAACATATTTTTCATTAATGAATAATGGTACACCAGTCAGCAACTAAACCCATGAAAATTCCAACCAATATAGTGGGAAAACATATAAAATAATAAATTTAAAATGGGATCATTTGGATATTTCCAATAATATAGAATCATCGCTCCACTGAAAAATATAACAGAAAAGAAACTAAATATTAGTTAAATAACCTGCATTTTAGAAAATGGAAATATATATATCCTTGGGAGGAATTATAGTGAATAATGAATGAATAAATGAAAAGGTATTTATAGGATTTGATATGACCATTGGTCAATATAGACATTGGAAACAATAACAATTGCTTATACTATTATCATTAGGTTTAGTGTATAGAAAATGTAATTATAGATGATAATTGATGGAGAAATGAGAAATGATGCCATGAACCAGTAGATTCATGACTTTTGAAGACCATTTTCCGAGCTTAGGGGAGAGGTAGTGTTATTGAGGTTTTCCCTTGACTGAGCCAAATCATTGCTTCAAAAAATGAGGCTCAAATGAAATATACTACAAAAGAGGTTCAAGTTAGTATAGGTCAACACTATGTTAGTGTTAACCAATCCACCCTAGAAAATAACCACAATCTCACCCCTTACCCATAGGGAATATACTAGTTTAATAAGGGGTTATGTAACTAGACTATAGTATCGTAGATATTAATTTCTATTTTAAAAATGAAAATTTTATTTTCTCAATGCCATTTTAATTTTATTTCAATAAAATATTTTAGAAAATAAGATGAATTTGATAATTTGATTTTTGGATAAAAACAAATTTTTATTTTCAAAAAATATATACACTTTTTTTTATAAATTATGTTATTCGATATAAATATTATTTTTATTAAATATCTTTTTAAATAAGTAAATATTTAAATATTTAGGGTAATATATTTAAACAATAGCCAATATAATTTTTATACTTTTCAAAAATTTGACTATGTCAGAAAATCAATTATTTTTTAATAAATAATGAGTTTTTATATAAAAGTTAAAATTCCCATATTTAAAAGATTATTTTAACAAAATAATCTTTATATTTTCTATCATCACTTTTAAATTAGGTTATAGTGAATATTTTAGAATTCTCTAAATTTATTTAATTCTTAGGGAATAGTAAGAATATTGTTTTTTGTTTTCCTTCTATTTTATAATGTGATATATATGTAATAATGAATTATTAATTAATTAAAAATATTCTATGATATAAAATATGTTATTTTTTACCATTATGTTTTTTAAATTATTTAAATCAATTTAAAAACCCAAAAATGACTTTCCAAAATCATGAATATAAATTATGATTTTAAATAATATATTTTGTTAGAATATCAATTTTGATGTCCATGTTAATATTAAAATATTTACATTAGTTCTAATATATTAATATTCTATAAAAAATCTCTAATTTCTAAAACTATCAGAAAAAATATGGGTAGGACAATGGTGTTTTATTTTCCACAACATACAATTCATAGACCAATATTTTTTATTCACATAAAAATTCATCCTATTTTACTATAAATACCCACCCATCACCAATTCCACAACACTAAAATTTCATTTTTCATGATTTTATTTTCATTTTACCTCACAATTAGTCTCTATAAAGTTTATATTATTCCTAAAGGCTCTGTAAAAATATTTTAGGCAGAAACTCTTTAATGTAAAGGAATTCTCCACTTCCCCTTTCATATCCAAGAACCAATTTTAGGGAATGTTTTCAAAATATTGGATTAGAAAAATCATAACCTTTTTTATTATCCCAATTCTTCCCAAATTTTTTTCTATAAATGGGATACCATCATCCCATCCCATTATTCTATTTCTTTAATCCACATTTTATATCATCTTGTTTTTTAAATCATTTCATGAATTCTCCCTTTCATGTGAAAATCTATTATATTAAAAATACCCAAACAATATCTTTATCCATGGAAAGCCACATATATTTAAATATAATTTATTGATTGTGGGGATTACTTGTTCCAAACCCAAATTCTCTATCCATGTGTTAAAAATTATGTAATTTTCATGTCTTTAAACACTTATGTTTTCAATGATTTTATGTGGAACTAATTCTTTATTCTATGCAGGTTATTATTGAAATTAGTTATTATGGTCAATGGGGATCACATGAATTAATACATATTTATGGTGCACCCTGATGTCTCTCTAATGCATTGGGGTAATAATTAATCTTTATATATGACATGTTTTATGATTCCTCAGTGAATAAGTATGGTAATTTTTATTTAAAAATCCTTAGTGATAAAACATTTTGATATGCTTATGAATGTCTCATTTTAATGTTGTTGGAACATTTCAATGTTATGATTCTTGATATTTCTATTATGATATTCTTCATTGTGTTATGATAATTTCCTATTGGTATGCCTTATGGTAACATGATAAATTTCTCGTTTTATTATTTTCATATTAGGCTTTATGTCCGCCACATTCTTTTCATGCATGTCTATATGATATGAGATGCAATAAAAGTAACTTATGAGGAACCTATGGATATGAAATTAATGTGTATTAGAATATTTTTTATGTTATTCGTTAATTATTTTTAAAATTCCCACGAAACAAAACCCTAAAATATCATTTGTGTTATTACGTTTTGTACCATTTAATGAAAGTTATATATATTTAAAAGGGGTAATTCAAAATCACTAACCCAATAGACGAATGGGTTAATAATTTTGGAAAGATAAATGATCTCTCAATAATAACAAATTGATAATAAATATAATATTAAATTTAATTAAAAAAATCACGTAGTTAATTATTAATAACCACTTAAATACACAATAATCAAAATAGGAAAATTAATAATATTGAAAAAGAATCGAAGAAGTATAGAGAAAATGACATCTCCAATCTTCCTTCATATCATGTTCACTCCTTAAATATTATTTATCCCCTCTATAAATCTCCTTTTGGTGTGTAAATATTTCTTACTCATTGTATTCCTTTTATTCTATTGAACGAACAACCTCCCCCATGATTTAACTTCTCCACTATTCACACTTTCTTTTTTTATATATAGAATTTTAGAATTTTCATCTCACTCATCAACCTTGATCTATTTTCAAATTTATATTCAATTTTACCATTAGTTTTTATGCTATTGAATTTTTATATCCCCCAGAATCCATAACAAATGATTATTCTATGTGGATACATGGTCATCCATTACATGTTTTTTTGAAATAATCATTGTGAAAATTTATTCATTTTTTTAATGAAATCCATGTGTCTAAAAGATAGAATCCATGTCTTCCTTCATCAATATAGGGTTCTCTTATATTTTATCAAAGTATCATTATTTTGGTGATACTTGTGCATTTTCATGGGTGTTGATGATAGTTGAGTTGGGATTCATTTTTGATAGAGTGAAAATAAGATAATTTTACCTGCATTGAAATCTATGACTGCATTTAAGATGAAATATATTATGTTTCAGGATTGTACTTATTTTTGAGGCCTGAGGGACTGTGTGTTAGGTATTTACACATTATTAATCTGAGCTCATGAAAAACATTAGAGTTTTATTGCACTATTCATGAATTCCTAAAAAATAATTGATCACAATCCTTCATACATTGGGATACATCACACCCAATGTTTTATTTTTTAGGATTACATTGGGTGTAATGCAGTGTGCCAAAAATATTGACTTATCATTTCCTAATTCATGCATATTTCACTACCCCTCAAGGATACATTGGATCTCACTAAGACTATGCTATTATGGAATCCAAAATTAAAAAACATAGAGTTCCATAATTCATTTTACAATATTGTCCAACATAGTGTGTGTTTGGGATTACACTTTTCTTGGATGTGAAACATGGTCTTTAAGATATATGGGAGACTATATTAGCATATAATGTATTATCATGGGTAGGGGTGAGACTATAATAAATTATTTTTTGTATTCATAAGATAAATATGTGGGGTTTCACTGGTCAAGTTAAAACTTCTCATGTTCAATGGCATGATATATAGGACATGAATTTATCTAATCCCTTCAATTAATTTCAGATGTTGCCTTTAAATTTTTATATTTTAACTTTCATAACCAACTTCTCAAAATTATTTAACTCCAAAATGAGTCAATAATTATTACATAAAAATTATTTATAAAAACATAAATTAGTTTGTGAAAATAATTTTTTTTTCATGAGTTAATCATTTAATATCAAAATTTTCTAAAAATATGAAAAAAAACTATCTAACTAATTTTTTTAAAAAAATTGAAATAAAAAACTACTAAAAACAACATAAAATAGAAAATATATGAAAACCATATAGAATGTAGAATAAATTATCTCTATGTATTTCAAGGGGAGAAATGTACGCTTAAAGGATCTATTATGAAAAAATAAACTCAATTGATGATTAGAAGGAAAAATAAAAATTAAATATATTATAAATTGAAAATATTTATCCCATGAATACCAATAAAGGCATACATCAAAATGGGTATTAAATACAACCCAATAAAAAATAACAGAAATATAAGAAATGATATAATAATTTTTTAAAAAAATTCTCATATACATGACTATAAATACATTGGAAAAGAATTTTCATGATGTTTCTTGAAATCAACACTCATCTATAAATTTTAATTTCAATTACCTATATCACCACTCAACAAATTTGTATGTACTAAAGTTCTTTATGTATAGGAGGTGAAAATTAATATTAGTATTAATCATTAGAACCCAATACATTTCTTGAAATCTAATATGCTTATATTTCAATAATATAATTTCATTGAATTATACAAACAAATTATAAACAACATGTATTAAAAGAGTTAAGTGATAAAAGGATAATATCACATTCTGATAAGAGTTAATTATTAGAGGGATTGAAAATATTATGAAAAATCAACATGCATGTTCAATAATATCATTTCAAGTGAAGGAATTAGTTAATATGACAGATATGATTTAAAAGATCATATGATTCATAAAAGATGAAATTTGTGTTTTAGAATTTGATACAACTGGATATAATATAGTGTAAGTGAAAAAATATTAGTGATAAATTTAATAAGATGTGAAACTGGAAGACAGTGATAATGAATAATATTCAGTAGCTAACTATAGTAGTTCCTAATGTTGATGTTCATGAAGAAGATGTAGTTATGAAATTTTGGAATCTATAATATAATCATTGAGGACAATGTTCTAATCATGTATAAGGTTGTAAAGTTTATAGACTAAAATAAGTTTGATACAATGATTTTATGATCCCACATAAGCTTTTGATATTTATTTCTGGAAGAAGAGTGAGAGTTTTGATTTTAAAATACTATGAAACCTCAAAGGAAGTTAGAATTTTTTTTCGGGTAGGAAATGTGTGATAAAAACCTGAATACAAAGGATCTCATACATTTAATTGGATTTTACATTATAAACTAGTATGATCCAGTATAAATAATCAATCAAGTCATAATAAACTAGAAATAGACATTATAAATATAAATACTCAAGATTTTCCATGTAATGCTTGTTAATATCCCTAAGAATATTTTTTGTTATAGGTGTTGTGACGCGTGCAGTTCTAGGTCCTTAGAAGGATAAAATTAATTTTTTAATAAATATTAAATATATTTTATATTACACTTTTATTATTTTCCTAAATAATCCAATACATTATAACTAGAGCCTCAATTTATAAATATGAGTGCATGGTTGAATCCATAGTGCAGGGTTTTCCCTATGAGAAACCAAAGGTTGATTGGAACGGGATGTTCAAATGACACATCTATTGGAAAGTTCATTGTATAGATGAATTAATAAAATTTACATATATAATAAACCTAGCTCAAATAACTCATAAATAAAAATATTTATAATAAATTCAAGAGAACCATTGAGTCTGGAATGTGGTTTTTACCCAAGGTGCAATATAACCTTGGTCAACATCTGGTGGTGGGCTTCAGTTTCATTGTGGGTGAAATAATTAAATAAAAAATTATTATTTATTAAATTATGTCATTTAATTCCAAGACCTATTAAACATATATAAATACATTACTATTATAAATCCCAAGGTTATTCCACAAAACCCTAGATAATTGGTAGGATTCATTAGAGGATTTTCCTGGAGGATTTTGGAATGAATAATAGTGGATCAAGGATTAGTGATTAGTGTGCCAATCAGAGCTTGTGAATCTCACACATGATGTCGAAATGGAGTTTTTCTTCATCACTGGTCAATTAAAATTGAGGTAGGACTCATAAATTGAGGTTTATATATTTTGTTAAAAATATTGAGCATGAATGCTATTTAATTTTTATTATATGAATATATGTTCTTCACATTATCTCTCTCAATGAGTTAAATTTATTTAATTCATTTTATTCATTCTTGTACCATGTTCTCACAATGGATATTCCAGATCTATTATCATTGGAAAATAACTCATATTCATCGATGTTTCTACCCTTGTTCTTATTACTCCACCACCATTCTATACATTCTTTTTCATTGCACTATGGGGTTTTGGTTCGACATTTTTAAGGTTGGTCCGCATGCAATCAAACCCCTAGAATCGTGAAGGTTATCTGAAACATTTTGGGTATGGTGATTTTTGAATTGATAAGATTAGTATCTCAGGTGCAGGTTTGTGATCGATGATGTTATCGAGGTGTGGTGAGAATGGAAGTTTATCAAATCTTGTTTAGGATCAGATCAATGATCTCAGTTTTCCTAATTTTTGCACAGTAATGACATGCATTGTGACACGATTAGTTATGAGAGGTGGTCATGGGCACATTCTCAGGTAGGATGCTACATAATATAGACATAGTGATGAAGATTTTTGGTGTTGGTTTGGATGATAGGGTTCCCACATTCTAGAAAGTACCTTAATTTTTAATCATTTATGATACTAACTTTATAAAAAAGGTTGAGTTCTGTTAATTATTGTGTAGCCTCCTCCATGAGAATTGGTTCTATAATTCTCTCAAACTTAAGGACCCAAAGATGGTCCATTTTGGAATCATGAATATATTTATACACAATGTTTTAACAAATAGTTTTCCATATAAATGATTTCCATTTTAAAATGAGCATCTTTGGCTCTATAATTCCAACCAACAATGGTTTATAGTCTAGAATGTACTATCTAAGGTCCTATTTCATTCAGGTATTCAAAATACATTGACAATTCCAATAAAACAGATACATTTTAAAAGAGCATCGCTCCTTGTTTTGTAACCTTCTTCCTCTTCCACATCCATGTGGCCTTTACATATTTGTCCTCTTAATTTATTTACACAAGGAGTTTTGGGTATTTTCTAAATACATTTGATACCAGCCTATTTATAGTGTGTAAAACCTTATCAATAGTTGGAGGGGTTATAGAATTCTCAATGATTTATTTCTCATGGATTTGTCTATATTCATTTTCATCATACTAGAAGATACCTTTCAATGGTGTGAACATGTTTCTAGAATGTGTATGAGTACTGTCAATACTCACTTTTATGTCTTTCTATCAGCCTTATAGGTGTGTATCTGCATGAAGGAATGGTCCTTGTCAATTAAAGAAGAGTTTTCTAATTAATGATTCCACTTTAATCGATAGGAGTGGTTGAACTGACTAACCCAACCTGCATATTTTCCTCAACTTCAGTGGTTTCAGATCCTATCATAATGATTTTTTTCATTAGAGTGATCCTTAGAGGAAATTGATTTAACTCTTTGTCAAACTAAGCCTCTTAGTTTGCTTCCATAAATTCATCTTCTAACCTTGTAGATAACAAGAAACCTCCCTCAATTGGTTTAAGAGTCAAATATAAGGGTTACTTTATGTTGTTGTTCCCTAAGTTGTTATTATTAAATTATATGACATCTAATGCATTCTCATTCTAGGGATACACATATATACCACCAGGGACATCTGGAAGTGTGTTCCTAGTGTGGTCATTTAAGTCCTTATCCTCCTCACACATAGAGGTTCCATCCTTCTTATTATTTTGTGGTTCAATATGTGGTACCTTATCCTTCCCTTACATCCTTCGACATGAATCATCATCATTCCCATTATCCTTATAATTTTTTCACTACTTTACCCATTAAATTTAGTAAAAATTGTCCATATAACATGTAGCCTATGAAAAACATCATTTTCCTTTCCTAGATAATACATTGTTTCAAGTTATAATCCCTAGGTTTTAGGACCGTAACTTTAACCAAGGTTCTTGATATTCCTACTTCCACCATTATCTAATCGTAGTGCCCAAACCTTTGGTTATTAGTATATTTATCAATCTAAATGGGGTTACAAATAGAGGGGGAAATTTACCATAAGATCATTAGTTACTAGTAAATATAATTCAACCGAAAAATTAGAATCCCTAGTCGTGATTGTTTATTCTGCACAAAATTAGGATTGAAATTTATATCCAATTCTAGTATGTTTATGAATCCTTTTTTCAGGGACCTAGTTCTAATACAAGAAGTTATTTGTTTAAATTCATTCATAGGAAATACCACATGGTAGTATCCCCTCCCCATTAATGTTATTCATCATTAATCAAATCCATAGACATCCTCAATTATTCTTGTCAAATCATTGAATTTCCAAATATTTCCCCCCTTTGGAATAAGGACTCATTAAATGACCAAATAACTACACATATTGATTAGCACTTCAACCACTAACATATTTGTTGAAACCTGAGCACATTTTCTATTTCTGATTATATTTCCAGGTGGTGGTGAATCAAAATCAAATAAGGAGAGCCCATATGTTTCCTTCACTACATCTATAATGTTTCTCTTTGAGCTGATAACATCCGCAAGAAGAGATCATATCACATTTTACTTCTTATTTACAATAAAAAAATATCTTTTTTAACTGAAATAATCAGATTGATATTCCTTATGATATTATCAACTAGTTATTTATATATAAATCCTCTTCTCTTAACTTTATAGAACCTCATATTAGTGTTTTCGCTCAGTTCCCTTTCCTCCTCCATCTCCTCCCCATGGGAGAAATAATTAAATAAATAAATTATTATCTGTTTAATGGTTTCATTCATATAAAAGGACTACAAAACCTCTAAAATATGCGATTAATGATAATATGTAGATTTTTCTACATAACCCTTGATATTTGGGATGAGCCATGGGAGGATGTTATTTGGGTATTTTCAAATCCCTAATGGTCAAGCAAGGATTCGTGACTGGTGTGCCAATCATAGCATATAGATCTCACCAATGATGTCGCAATAAATTTTTTTCATCCGTAATTGAACCAAATTAATGTCGGAAACATCAAATTCAGTTTCTCTCTTTTTATTTAGTGTTTTATCGGGGATTTTATCTGATATTTGTTTGTGATTTTTTTCTTCGCATGAGCCTCATCGATGAATAAAATTTCATTAATTATTTTTAATCTTTGTTTGTTCCATATTCTCATGATAAATATTCTTGACCTATAATCTTTGGAAAAGAAATATTTTCATTGATTTTTTTCATCATTTTTCTTTTATCACCCCACCATTCTTCATGGTCTTTATCATTAGCCCACAGTGTCACGGTTCAATAGTGTTAGGGTGGATTTTCATGTAACCAAACCCCCTAAATCATTATGGTTTTGAACAAAATGAGAGGTATTGTGATTTTTTAATGGATCCAATCAATTTCATGGGTTAGATTTTGTGATCAAGGATGTGATCAAGGTATGGTGGGAATGGTAGTTCATCAGAGGTGGTTCAGAATCATATCATTGATCCCAATTTTCCTAGTTTTTTCATTACATCAATGTGCAGTGAAATGAGATCGGTTCCAAGTGGATGGTGTGTGATGGGTCTTGTGGTTGAGGCTACTCAATGTGGACATGATGATGATGTACGATGTTGGAAAGGAAGGTAGGGTCCCCCAAAATTGAGATGTACAATTATTTTTATTCATTAATAATAATGACTTTATAAAAAATGAGTGAGTTATGTTAATAATTATCAATAATAATAATGAAAAAAATGATTCTAAATATGTGAGGTGTGTATCGGTTTCCTATGAAAAAGTGGAGTGTTTTGTGTTGTTATATTACTAATGATAATAATACTGAATAAATGATAATAATATTAAAATTAAATAAAAAAACTAAAATTTAGAGGGGGTGTGGCTTCTGTGTCTTCTATGAAAGTGGGATCTCATAATATTATTATATGATAATAATAATTATATGAAAAATAGATCATATTTAACTAAAAAGGGGAAAAATCCAAAGAGGAACTGATAATGAAAAGAGATTTTATTTGTACAGAACATTAAATGTGAGGATTTAAAGAGAAAAAAATTAAAAAATAACAATAATATACAATAATATTATAATTTATTTGGGTTATCAAAGAATAAGTTTCCTGTAACTTCTCCATATGCCTTTATAGTGAAAAACTACCTATGGTAGTAGGACCCTAACATCAAGATGGTAATTTCGAGACCAAAGTTGGATTCCATTTGTAGTCTTATGGTTCATGTCCAAGAAGTCCCCAACAACAACAATAATAATAATAATAACAATAATTTTATTATTATTATTGTCGTGGAATCTCATTTCTGATGTAACGTTTTCATATATTGTCATAATGATGAACTGTATGAGGCATTGTGACCCTGATAATGAACCAGATGTTTTGAGAACAACATATAGTGTTTAATTTAGGTTCATAGATTGGGACCATGAAACTTAATATGAGCATGATGGGGTGAAATTTATCATTTTCACCAAGATTCTAATTTATTCATGTAAATATCCTATCTCAATAACATTTCAAAAAGGATCACAACAGTTTGATTCTTCTATCCATTAATTTTGGTTTTTTATGAAATATCGATGGTTTGATTTTTGATCTCATCAGACGGATGGAATTTCCTATGTGTTCATTAGGATTTTGGCTGAGAAACATCATGTACTACCCTCACACATTGTGTAGTACATAATGACAATAAATCCATATGCTAATTAAGAAATTTATAAGTAGAGGGGTGGTTTCACATGCCGTGTGGACCCCATAAGTGTCGTATACCACCTTAAGAACCTTCTACCCCTCATGTATCCCTTGTTTGGACTTAGGTTTTGGCCCATGAGTTGACTATCATGAGTATTTTTCATGAATAATGTGATGGTGTCCTTCATAATTCCTTTTGAGATATGAAGAAAGTTGTTATTAAAATAAATCTTATTTAATAAATGCTTGAAGATGGAAGTAGTTGAGAATTATCATTAGAAGGTTTAGATAGAGCAGTTCTCTATTATCATTTCACCATATTGGTCCTCTACTTTCATTATTGAGATATAGTTGGTACCCATTTTTCATATCAATGTGTAGGTCCTCTATACATGAAAATGGTACTTCGTTTTTATATCAATGTGTGGGTCCACCCAGGTCCTTATCGATATTGTGATGTTACTCTATTTTCATATCAGCATATGAGTCCTCTATCTTTGGATATGGTACACTGTTGTCATATAAGTGGGAGGTTCCTCCACATTACTTATCAAAATAGATACGGTACTCCACTAACGTATCCTCAAATTGTTTTTTATACTTAGAGATTATACTCCATTTTTGTATTAGTGTGTGGGTCCTCTATACACATTTATTAGATAGATGTGGTACTCCCATTAGGAAGTAGAGTGTGGGTCCTCTATTCATGGAGATAGTACTCCCCTATTACACTAGGGTGTGGGTCCTCCATATGACTTATTCGAATAAATACATGGGATATTGGGAATCAATGATGAAATCATGGAACTGTTGGTAGACTCATTATTTTGAGTTTGTATTTAAAGATAGAGATCCCCTTTCTCTATAATTTTTTATTATCATTGAGGATATCTAAACTTTCATTATGGTTGGTGTCTTCTATACTAATCATTATACATTCATTTTGATGAGATGACTACTTCTATCATGTCTTATATAACTCAATCTTCCGTTTTCAAGGAATCCTAAAATGTGTGTATATACTCACCCATGTATAATGTTTTCCCACATGTGTCATGTCTTTTGTAGATGACGTACATTTTGATAACGGATTTGTAAGTGTATAGGGATACTTTGATTCCAAGACCACATATCTTGTTTGATCTTGGAGATTTGGATATGGCCTCTCTCAGTGTTTAAATTTCCATTTTTTGACACTTTGGGAAAACATTCTAGTTGGGCTTGTATTTTTTTCCTTTACATTCAGATAACATTGTCATACTCATTTATATTCCATAAAGGTTATTTCATTGGTTTTTTTTACTCTTGATGTTAAAGTCTTTTATTATTATTTCTATTTACTAATGCATAGGGTTGGTTAGGTGTTTCCATTATGGTACATTATAAAATGGGATCTCATTTTAATTATTCCTTTTGGAACATGTCACCATCACATGGAATATGATGGCAGGCTTGGGATAGTTGTAGAATATACTTCCACCAATGAGGATTGTATTAGTAGGTTAGTTTATAAAAATAAATAACCTATTTGGAGATAGTACATATATATAATCATTTTTAATAGTGGATTAGAATATGTATCACAGACTGGACACAAACACAACACGTAGATGATACCCACATTATGATAAAACCTAGTAAAAATACATTGGGTTGTGCTCAATTTATATCTTGTATTGTATGTATTGTAAATGTGTTATCGATCCCAAACAATCTATTCATCTAAATAGATATATAATTTCAATGGATTAATATTTAAGTGCAATGAATTTGGTAGAACATATATACATAGGTTCACCCCCACCAATTCATTGTTACTGCCCAATCTAGTGGGAATATTATGTGGTATTACACCACACGATTAAATAAATTATTACATAATTATTTTTTTCTCATTTATTTTTACTTTTTTACATGAAGTGTATATTTTAGGAAATTAGGGAGTTACCTCATACGAAGAATATGAATACTATTCTTATTATTATCAATATATTGTTTTCATCCAAACCCATGAGAAATAGGAATAAGATGTTGTCCAATAAGATGAGAAATACCTCTCAAGAAAAACATGATGAAGGGGATTCTCCACTTGTTGAGGGTGATAAAAGTGGTAATGTTTAAGTCATATCTATTCATAGTTATCTTCTTTAAGTGTCTACATCATGTTGGGAAGATTTGGTATCACTTAATTATTTCTATTCTCAAGATATGTTTTAATTTAAAAATATTAATAATTAATTTGATGCTTTAATAATTTTATGCAGTAAGGATTAGGAAAATGAAAAAGCACAAATATATAAATATATAAATATATGTGTTTATGAAATAGAAAACTCATTAGTGGAGAATTTTGGAAATTATAATACTCCAAACAATGATTTGAAAAATAAGGTAAAATCCTCAATGATCTATAAATAAAAAATATCAAAGAATTAAAAATTATTTAAAAAGATCATTGATGATAAATTTGAGTCAGCAAAATATTTTGAAGATGTAATACATACACTAAAAGAAGTTAAAATTGATTCCATAGATGTTAAAAATGCTAACTTGGAAATAAAGGATAAACGAAAAAAGGAGCATAATAATTTATTATTAGAAATGAGTATGTTACATGAAGAAAAAGTCTTTAGAATAAGGGAAGCATGTGATAATAGAGTGATATATCTAGAAGTTTTAAAGAATAAAATGAATAAAAAGTGTGTTTATATTGATGTAAATACATGAAATATAGAGGTTTTACAAGCTGAATCATCACAATAATTATAAACGATGATTTTCAAAAATTAATGATTATAAAAAGAGTATTATATATTAAAGGACTGATTATACTATCTATGAGGGCTCAAAATTATCTAGGGATAAATTTATCGAAATCTCATAGGATAACGATATCCATTAATACATAAAATTTTATGTTCACTAATGATTTTCCCATGAATAGTGAAGGTTACAACCTAAATTTTGTATGTATGTGATTATAGAGAACTTGTGATAAATATATCACTTAATCTAGGGTGGATTTAAGCATGAACAATAAATAATTTCTCCCAAAGGAAGATGAAAAAAGAATTCTTATGTCTACGAGTAGTAGGGCTAAAACGATGGCTAGAATCATACATAAAATAAAAAAACTAGATTTTACAACTATTATTGCTGCTTGAAATGGAAGCTCCTAGATTACTAAAGAATCGATTTGGGGGGTTGGGTCAGTGTTTTAATTTATTTTTATGTTTACTTCATAAAACATCCATTATCATCAGTTAGAGTGGATCTTAATCATTTTACGACACACATTTAAAATGGAGAATGAATATGTTTTATAATGTTTACCTCTTCAAATGATAATTTTAGTCCTTGGAATGACCTAGATTCAACTAAAATCATATAACCCAATAGTTTCAATATTTAGGCCAAATGAGTACAATTTATCCTTGAACTGGTGTTATAATATGTATCATGACTTTAGTATTTCTTCCCACACTATTATAATTATAGGAATACATGATTTCCACATAAAATAATAACTACATACATAGAACTATTTTTTTTTGATGTAGTGTTGTTATTCCACTCCATTAACCAGTAGAAACACATGTACGATATCATCACACTTTTCCAATTAACACACCCACTTCACTTCTTCTTCTACGTTATTTTTCAATTCTTCCTATCTATTATTTTCTTCTTCTTAAATAATTTCCATACATTGGACAAAATATATAGAAAATTATAACATCAAATTTAAATTTTCAAATTCAAATTCATATCAATAAATTCCATCAAACAACTCAACTACTACCACATCATTTTGAGTCATTAGATAATTATAGAATGTATATACACCCTTAATTCTTCCAAAAACAACCTCATGGATCATGTAAGAGATACCATGATCCATTAATGAAGACATGTCATCCAAATTTATCGTAACTCGATCAATCTCCCTAAAACGGAATACACCATGAACAGGGAAAAAGTTATTCATTGTTTTTCCATCGAAAATCCTTTCACAATGGGCATAGTCTTTCATGATCTTTTTATTTTGTATTGATAATCCAAATATAAACCATGTCTTATGATACCAATATCCTGATCTATTTTTTTCTATGACCTCCCTTGGCATAATGGATTCCCCATTTTTTACATTTATAATGAAATACTACCATACTGAACTCCATGTCTATTTTTTTGGATGTTTCACATAGACAGAAAAGAGGATCTCCACCAGAACTTCAGTGACTATTTTGGCCTTGTCCACTCTGCATAAGAACATCACCAAATGACCCATGAAAACCAAAACTCCCTCTTGAAATGGAGGGTCTTCGTAGATCCTTCTCCAAATTCACCACAACCATGACTCTGTTGTGGCATTTCACAAGTTGTAAAAATCTTTCAAAAAATCCCATATAAAGCCTTATATAACCTACAAACCCAATTATAATCTTGACCAAGAAATAAAACATATAGTTCTTCATCATAAACTTATTTTTCCAATTTTCCATTGAGAAATGATGGTTTGACATACATTTGAAATATATTGAATTTCATTTTTTCTAGAGTGGAATGAAAACGTATTATGATTTAAAGTCTTGAAATTGGATTAATGGTCATATATAAGTCAACTCCTTCAACATGTGAATAGCCTTTACACACCAATCTTTCCCTATTTTTCATAACATCAACCTTTTCAATCATACTATTTCAAAAAACCAACTTGGTTTCAATGATATTCTTATCATTACACATGGGTACCAACTCTAAAGTATTAATATTTCGATTTGATCAAGATCTTTGATTCATTATATGAATCTAGTCTTGGAGTTTCATATCTTCTTAAACATAACCTAGTTAATCTTGATAGAACTATGAGATACGAAAGGTTTTCCTAAAGTTATTCTTATACTAATATGATATCTATGATCTTTAATGATATTATGAACCTAAAATTACATTCTCATCCTTTCGTTATTTGAAAAATATTGTTGTTAATCCTGTGAATTTACTGAATCAACTTCTTTAACTTGAATTTATTCAAAATTTTCGCTATTTTTAAATATCTTTATGTTGCTTCCGAAAAATGAATTCATTTTCATCACTTTTAGAAAATTCTTCTTCATGATAGTTGGCTTTATTTTTGTGTTCCATAACAATCACATCAATATGATCAACAAAATTTATTATTTATTTTATCTAATAATAATATCATCTTATATATTTTTTATAATATACGAAGATACGAGAAACACATCTTCTTTCATATTTTCGCATATTTTCACCATTATTGTTGGTAATTCAATGGATTCCAGACACTCATAGATAGTTAAAACATTGAAATTTCATATAATACATATTATATAATGACATATAAAATTTATAGTATAAATTAATTGATTTCTAATATGGAATAGTACCGTAAATGTATTTCACTAAAAATAATGAGATGTGTCAAACTCTAACAATAATGTTTGAGCCATGTCTCTAAGATTTATATTTCTTCATTTAGTCATGCCATTTTTTAAGCTATGTATGATTCCATAGGTTCATTATTGATAGCTTGTTTTTTAATATAGGCATCAAATCTTAGAATTATATACTCAAGAAAATTATCTATTCATATATACTTCAAGGAGTAACCATAGTCATTTTTATCACTTCTCCTAAAACTCATGAACCATTCTTGATCCATTGATTTATTCCTTATAATAATAATACATGTAATGAAATTAAAGTTTTCAATAAAGGAAAGATAATATTTTTATCCATTAATTTATTGATTCCTCATGGTCCTGTAAATATCAGATTTAATTAGCTCCCAAGTATGTGTAGATTTTATTTTATCATCCTTGTGTAGAGTATTTATAATATGTACCTTTTTATAAATAGTACACAACAAATTACCATATCTTTTCATCTTAGTAACACTACCAACATTTAATCAACCAATAATATTAAACATATTATTTTTATATAATATAACCATGTCCTTAGTGAAACAATTTATTTTCTTTATTCATACTCAAATAACTATAATTCCAAGCATCATTAATCTAAAAAAATATCATCTTACCTGATTTCCTCTTTTCAAGATACATCTATCATTAAATCACATCACAAAAACCCCATATTGGAAAAATCTCACTCTATTTACTTCATAACATAACTAATATACACTAAGAATGTTAGGTTTTAGTCAATTAACATATAACGCGATCTTAGATTTCACCTAGTTATTACTGATCGATAACAATCCAACAACTATAATTTTGATTGAACCTTAATTTCCAAAGGAAATGTTTCCTTATATAATGATTTTTACATCCTGGTAGATATTTAGATCCATATACATATGTGAGGAACAAATTCTATCTAACACAATGGAAATTCAACTTCAAATGCTTGGTAGGAAAATTCATAAACCATAGATTTCTATTTTTCCCCCTTCCTTTTCCACAACCTCTCTACATTATCTCTTCAGTACATTTCGGTTTGTAGAAAAATAGGACACACTTTTTCTAGAATATGAGTCTACTCACATCATTCACAAACAACTTCTAATGGTTAAAATGTATTTTAAGATTTCAATATAGATTTCTCGGGGTTTCTCTACATTTCTCTTTTTCAAAATATAGGACTCACCATAAATTTATATCTTCCATACCATCTAAACTTTTCATTATAATTAAAATTAAACAATAACATTCTTTCATTGTCCCCAAAACCTCCAAAATTCCAACAATATCTATAAAATTATATTTTCATTTAAAAAAATAATTTTCGATTGAATTGAAAAAAACTCTTTCAACATTCTTCCTATCATTAATATTAGATCATTTTCATAATGAAAAATATTTTTCAATTCCTAAAATATTCTTGTTCCTATCAAAATTAAATTCGTACCTTTTTTACTTCACCATTCATTTCATTTTTTTCATTAAAGTAGATGCACATAGAATTTCCATAATCTATAATATTACATGATTTTCATAAAAACATGGTTTTATTGATTTGATTATTCTTCTATAATTTATAATGAATAATTTATAGAATTCTTATAATCCCAAATAAATTATTTATTTTTGTATTCGTTCTCTTCACACATATTTGAATATTATCCAATATCTGACACAGAATTCGAATACTCAGATCTTTATTTCTTCAATTAATTGTATTGTTTGACTAGGTTTTCTTTTATATGATCATCCTATTTCAACTTCTCTTTCAATTTATCTTATAACATGATGGTAATAGTATTCTCATCATCACGAAACTTATCCAACCCTTTCATTTCATCAGGAAACATTACCATTTATTTTTCAAAGAAAAATTCATCATTTATCTCCAATTTTTAATTTCCTTGTCTTATTAATAAATATTTAAGATTTTTTCCATTATCTTTTACTTGATAATTTATTCAGTTTCATAATTTTCTTCATCTTGAGTAAAACTTCAACTATGGAATTCTTCTTCAATAACCTTAGCAATGAGAAGTTTTTCACCAACCAATATTAGCATTTATATATACCCTTCTGCATCACTGATATCACTGATTTCACACTTTGATAATAAATTTCCATTTCTGAAAATCAAGAAATAAACTTTATTCTCTTTAGAATATACAACTATTGTTTCAAATCTAACACCTTGAAATTTTAAAAAATGAACACAATATTTGATAGCGTGTATGACTCACAATACAAAGAATATGAAGGAATATAAAATCATAAGACATTATAATATATTAACTATTTTAAATAAATTCAATACATTATATTTATTGTAATTAATGAAACAGTTATTTTTTATTGTGTTTCATATGAAAACAATTTTCTTTGATAGATTGTGTTACATGCAATACCGTGTTTTACCAAACAATAATATACTATTAATTTTATTATTTAATATTATAGTTATTGTATATCCATTGGAATAGAGGTTATTAAAAGGGTTTAATAAATTTTTAAATATATATTTTGAACACATTTATTTTTATCTAATAATTATAAATAATTTTAAGAGTCATCTAAAATAAAAAACAATGTTTTCAAAAACAACTATATTTTCCTAAAAGGTGGTTTTTTTGTGTTTGGTTAAAAAAATGTAAAATTATATTTTAAAAAATATATAAAGCTTAATTGAAAAAATAAACATAATTTTTAAAATTTGTATACTAAAATTATATTAGGATTAATTTTTTGGATATTTTTGAGAAGTTTCATTTTTCGATGAATAATGAATATTAATGAATTTTAAGTGAAAACATCATTTTTTCCTAAATAATTTATATTTTTAAATTATATTTCTCAAATATTTTAAAGTAAAAATAGTTTTATAATATTTATATTAATTCACTTTATGTTATTGGAATACTTTTCATATTTATGTTTGATATAAGAACATTGTAAACTTTGGACATTTTTAGTTTAAACCCCCTTTTTTCATCGAATCTGTGGAATTAAATTTAATTTAAATTTCACAAATTATGTTAATTGAATTTGGAAAAATGGATTCCATATTTATAATTAGTATAAATTTTTATTTTTAATAATTTCAATTTAATTTTTTATCAAAATTAATAGTAGATTTAATGAAAATTAATTATCACGATTAAGGTTAAAAATGATTTATCTGGGGGTTAAATGACCTAAGTATATTTATTATAAATGTTTTATAACCATATTTCTACCATTAAAACAATAAGGTTCTATAATTGTTCATTTTGGACCCTTTTTACGTATGACAATATATGGGAGACCACAACTCTTTTTAAAAAATATCAAGTGAGTCCCCTCCTCCATTTATAAAATGCCAACACCTCTTATCCCTTATTTACAGCTTAAAACTAAATTAGATCATCCATCTTTTTTACAAATAACATAGCAAATTCCCTTCCATCATCCTGGAAGACTTATTTTTGGAATAAATCCTTCCTAAAAAGGATATATTTCAATCTTAACTAGGATCTCTGAAAACGTTGTAATGTTCTTCAATTAGCATCTTTATTTTACTTCTTCATACTCCTCCTTAGTTATTTATCAAACCCTATTTATAAAATAATATTGGTATCTTATATATGAATATAATTTTTATAATAATTTAATGTCCTAAAAAAACTCCACTTCCATATAATGGGTTATGAAATCATTATTTGTGTGTAAGATATCCTACCACCTTGTGAATCGAGGTCATTCATTTTTCCCTTTACACCTCTCAGGGTTAGCTATGATGATAGATATAAAGTAAGTATAATATATTTATGACCCATTTATACCTTTTTACTAAATTTAATATATATATATATATATATATTTACCATCCATTTTATAGGAGATATGATATTGTCCCCATGTGTATGGCTGACTTCCACATCACTAAGCGATGCAATTTTTCATTCACTTAACATTCACATGGATGGTGATCAAGATAAAGGTAATGATTGTATGTTATATACAAAAAATAATTGTGATATAGAAGTCATATTTATCATTTTCTATTTTAACACACACACACATAGATAAATATAATTATCATTTTAATTGTTTCCTTTTTAGTAACGTAATGTTCCTAACAACGTTCATGTACGTGGGGACTACTGATTTTACAATGTGATGTGACTCTATTAACACTACCACACCAAAAAGATTATATATATATAACTATATAATATTTTATATATGATATCATTATCATTATGTAAATTTAATATATTACTTACCATCTATCTATAATGATAAGTGAAAAATGGATAACTTACTCATGCGTAAGTACAACATACTATCTCCATGATCGCAACGTAATTTATTTTACGTAAAAATAATTCTTGATTTTTTTAATGTAAACATGATCAAAAAGTATGGAAATAATTTCATTATAATTACTCTATATATAATTTCACAATATAATATGTTCATGAACGTAATCTTTCATAATAAAACATGTATAAGAAATACAAACCGATGAACACCTAAAACGATGAAAATACCAAAATATTTATAATTAAAAGGTGATACAATGTTATAAAAGGATCATATATGATATCATAAATGTTAATAAGTTTATTCAATAATTTAATAACATGGTTAAAACTACAATACATAATTTTAGATCATGTTCAAACAAAAGTAAGTGTAAAGTAAGGAATTTCGTCTCAATTTCATTTCATCGACGAATATGGTAATATTATGCATCTAGTTATTATATATGGTGTTTGTACATCCCCTTTGACATGTAATATCATTAATAATTCATTATTCAAGGGATTTTTAGTTTCATTTTTCATTTTTTCATCTTATTCTATTAGACATAAAAACTACTAATTTGTAAATAACTTCCTAACCTAATTACTTATCATTGGCTTATATTACCTCCACGTTACCGTTAATATTATAACATATATATTTAATTAATGTTGAATCATTGTTTTTTAATTAATATTTTATTAAGTGGATTCATAGTTGATAAATGTAATCTATTAATTGATTAATTCTAACTTTGACATTATGATAATTAAAAGTGTTTAATTCATAATCTCATTATAAATAAGATTATTTTTTAATATATTTTAGTTAAAAGCAATTATTCAATCAATTTATAAAAAAAATTATAGTTTTTCCCATATTTATTCATGATATTTTCAAATAATAATACCATTTTAATATATTTTTTTCTTAAAAGTATTAGAATTTTTTTTAAGATAATCAGACTTCATTTCTCTACTCGTTCAGAAATCTATTTTCTTCCAAAACCATATTTTGTAAAAAAAAATTCCAAAAATGTTTTTAACATTTTAAAAATGATTTACTGAAGAATTTTTTACCCATTTTACTTTTTGAAAATAAAATATCAATGTAATCCTATTTCTTTTACAAAATAATTCTCGTTTATATTTTACTAAAAATCTAAAAGAAATTTTCTTGTAGTTTTCAGAATAAGGAACATTCCAAAAAATTTTATACTGAAAATAATTTTTTACCTTGTATGGAACATACAAAATTAACCACCATAATGACCATAATTTATTTTATTATTACATTTCATTTTATGAGGATCTTTTCAAATAATTTCATTTTAAAAGAGATTTTCAAATAAATGGACTATAACAAAAGGATTCATAATAAAAAAGAAAATGGTCATCAATAATGTTTTTAAATATTGTTTTATGGTATTTCTATTCATCAATAACAATAAAAATTTATTCTTACTTCAATGGGTACATATTTTATTGATACTATCCTTAATATTCCTCTATATGGATTAGGAATATTTTGAACAGGGATATTATATTACTTTACTTGAATCATTTTGGTAATGAATAATTTCCCTTGAAGAGTTCACATTCATGTGACCATTTTACATTTCATTTCCCCGAAATTTCCATATCATTTATCATGTATATATTAATTTCATATCTATTATATCATTTTTACATATGGTGTTTTACAATTAATGTTATTTTTATCCTAATTAAATATTGATTAATTTATATTCCTTACACAATATAGATATTTGATGAAAAGGAACGTTGTTTAAAAAATAAATAAATTATTTGATATATGATGAATGATTTAGATAGATAATAATAGTGGGTCTTGATTTTAGAGAACACCTCAATGTATTGGTAGTCTCATGAGATGAATCCTTTTCCTAGACTTTGTTATGTTGGGTTTCCATAAAGTATGTTTTTGAATTAATTGTTGGTAAAGTTATCATATGCATGGGAAAAATGACATATAATATTTAATCACTTCTTTTATTAAGTATTCAGCTATTAAAATCCATGATATTTTCATAATGATATTATCTTTTAATTCATTTAATTATTTTTTTATTGATTAAATTGCATGTTTTTCCATTATTTAACTTTCTATATAGAGTATGAATTAAAAAAATATGGTATTATTGTTATAGATTAAATAGATTTTTTTTCAGATATTTAAAATTTTAAATTGATTCCTATCTAGGATATTTTATCATTGATATTATCTCTGGATGAACTTATTTTTAGTTTATTGATTATATGGAATGTGTGTTCCATTAGTATCTTGAAATTATTATTTCTATTATTGATTAATGAATTAATCAAGTGTACATAAACCTTACTAAGAATTTTTATATCACCCTTATTTTTTCCTTTCCTTGGGATTCCATAAATTTTATTATGAAATATATGAAAGTATACATTATATAGAATAAGGTTATTCTCAAAAAACATTATGTTGTATTTTGTGTATTCATAGATAATGTAAGTCTTATGTATGTATCTAGATTATAAAGACTACCAAACTAATCGGTCCTTCAGTATTTGATTCCTTATATCCTATGACAATGTAATCATGTAGCCACCGGCTCCGAGCTACTGGGTTGGGGTCAATACATTTGGTATCATGGGAATTTTAGAAGAAAATATAAGAATTTGATTTATGAAAACATAGATAAGGGAAAATAAACCATAGAAAAATATGAGGATAAGCATATAAGAACAAACTATTGTTTGATAGGATGGAGATTATGTTTTTTCCTTGAAATATATCATTTCTTGGATATTATAACTTTATATGGTTATATAACAACTATAAATAGGGTTAATAACTCTAAAAACGGAAAATTCATCTTTACTTGAGTGTTACTGTCATGACCTGTCCTCGGGACCCGTGCCATGACTACCCCCATCCCGCCTTCCATAGGCCTGGGGCTGGCGACTAGAACCAAAGGCGCAAATCCTGAAAAAAAGGGAAAGGCATTGCCTTTATAAAGTAAACAAACACCACAGAGTAAGCCAGCATAAGTAAACACTAAGTAATCAAAAGTACAAATAAGTGCAGAAAAGTAAGTGGGCCAGAATACAAACCCAAACTGAAAATAAAGTACAACTGGAAAGGAAGTACAACAACTGAAAAGTAAAGCAGCAACACCAAGCCGTCCACTGGAAATCCCACCTGAATGGTGGGTACAGATAGCCTCCTCAGCTCCTCGGGTCCTGCCGTCCGCCCCGTGTACGTCCCGCCCAGTGGTCCACCTCTAGGTACCGACTCGTTGTGATATCCACCTCCGGGCACCGACTCGTCGTGAGTTCCTCCTCCGAGAACCGTCCAGCTCTACAAGCCTCAACCTCGATCAGTGATGTCAGTCATCTGCAACCAACGCTATGTAGTTCGGGCCAAGCCCGTGCAGGGGTGAGTATACGATACACAGTAGGGACCCTGAGAACCCCGAAGGTCTCCCAGAATCCACAAAGGATATTCCACAAGTAAAGATACAATCATGAAGTAACATCCAACAGTACTTAGGTATATGCCCATACATATAACTAAGTCATCAATTCCAGTTATTCTCCATCATCCGAGCCCATATTCGATCACGTCCACATAGGATAGTACAACCCAATCCACACAGGAAAGAACAACCCAATCCACATAGGAAAGAAAAAACCAATCCACATAGAAAAGCACAACCCATTCCACATAGGAAAGAACAACCCAATCCGCATAGGAAAGAACAACCCAATCAATATAGGAAACCACAACCCAATCCACATAGGAAAGAAAGTCAATCATATCGAAGATCATGATTGAAAGTCAAGACTCAGCTCACACATATATACTTCTTCGTAAAATAATAGAGATGATCAGATGTAGCCACTGATTCATCTAAGATGGGACCCACGTAGGATACAGGAACAGTAGTACTGCCAGACCCACATAGGATACAAGAACAGTAGTCAACACCATCGAACCCACAGAGGATTCCAGTACGGTTGTCATCGACGTCGAACCCACGGAGGATTCCAGTACGATAGTCTTCACCGCCGAACCCACGGAGGATTCCAGTACGATAGTCTTCACCGTCGAACCCATAGCTGTTGGGGAACTTCTCCTCCATCGAGTACAGTGGGCCTACAGCTACAACCATGTTCTTCCCACTAACCTTGGACTGCTGAAGTACTCCACCTGTCGAGTACTGTGGGCCTGCTGCTACAACCAAGCGCTTCCCACCATGGGTCTACCGCTACAACCAAGCGCTCCCCCTCATAGCCAACAGAGGTACTCCTTCTATTGAGTACCGCGGGTCTGCCAATACAACCAAGCGCTCCCCACTGGGCTCTCGAGACACTCTGAGTCGGTCGATCAACAGTCGTCAAGTCTCAGCCAGCTCTAGGGTTTCCGCACACAGCACGCTCGTTTCTGGGAGGGTCTGCTCCACGAGCCAAGAGGTCGATACATCAACTGATACGTAGTCTAGAGTTGATATATCCTAGAGTTCCGTCTCGACTTTGGGAACTCAATGTGACAGACGACGCGTCAATCAGACGCCCGGTCTGAGAGTTATTGTCTTTTTCGTTCCAGGGGCCCAGTTGGTTTTTAAGTCAAAACCAACCTGAACGCACTCCAACTCTGTCCAAACCTCGAGCAGTTAAAATCCAAAAGTTACATCTCACTAAGAGTAATCCAACAAAGTCGACGACACGTCAATCGGACGTCTGGAGCTCAAGTTATAAGCGTTTCTGCTCCGAGGGCCCGGTTGGTTTCGAGTTCGAACCAACCCTGGCATACTCAAAGTTCTCTGAAACCTTGAGTGTAATATACCGAAACAAACGTCTTGATCCAAGGATCTCAACGCAACTAAAGGTACGTCGATCAGAGGTCCTTAGACCAGGATATGGGCGTTTGAACGGAACTGTCTGGAAATAGGGGGTTTGGGGCCCGGACCGACACGGCCCAAGACCCCCTACGTCGGCCCGAACCGAGGTGACCCGAACTGGGTCCGGGTCCGGCCCATTAGGGCACGGCCAGGCCAGGACCAGTCAGCATGGCCTGGCCCGACCTGTGCGGCCCGGCCCGGTGCGGCCGGTTCGACCTGGGCAGCAGGTTGGCCTAGCGCGGGCGCGGCCTGCAATGACCACCTCGGCGCTAGCGGAGCCTTAGCGGAAAGGGGCGGGGGGGGGGGGGGGGGGCGCTGCCCGCCTGTTTGAGAAACAGCCCCCCAAGAGGGGGCCCCTCCATTTTCCAACCGGGGGTTATGACCCCCGGCTTTCTCGGAAACCGGCCGACCAAGCCGGCCGGTGTGTCACCATGGGACCCCCCGCGGGTCCCGCCGTCCTTGCACCGGCAGCCGGCGGTTCCGGCCGCCGCTCCCCACCCCACCGCGGCCATAGGCCTCGGCCTTGTCCGACCGACATGATGCGATGGTGCCACGCCCCTCCGCCGCAGCCCTGCTCTGGCCTCGGATTCTTCATGGATCTCCGGCGTGGCGCGACGGTGCCGCGACTTCGTTCGGCCTCAACGGCGCAGCACAATAGTGCCGCACATGTTTGCTCGTTCCTCTTGCTTCCGCGCAGTGTCGTTGCACCGCCCTGCTTTTTCTCGTGCCGCAACAAGTACAACATTAAAGGGGGAGGAGGGTCGGCAGTGTTCGTGTTGTCCGACCTTCTCCCATTATTACGATAACAGGTGGCCTAATATAAAAGTCGACAAACGGAAACGAATACACCAACCAAAACAAACCCCTACCTCGATGAAGTCATCAAACGAGGTTCCTCGCGGAAATAAGACGTTGCGGAAGATGGCGTCACAGAAGGAGGCTCCGTAAGCGTCGTCGACGACGCGGTACACGACATCACGGTGACGAGGATCCTCAGCATCGTGGTACACGGCGTCACGTCGTCGATCTCCGAGGAATTAGCATTCTTCGTCGGTGTCGGTGCGTTCTTCGTTTTCTTCAAGGGGGAATATGAAGTTCTTCGTGGAACTCTCCCTCTCAACAGAACGAAGCAACCCCTAATGAAATAAGACTTTTCCTTATTTAATTAATACACACAATCCAAAATTCCATTTGAAATTCAAAATATTTCATTCAATTAATTGAATAAATTGAAGAGTATTTACAGTCCAATTAATGTGAGAGTTGACTTGGCACATAATAAGGGGGTGCGGGTGTGTTACAAAATAATGGGGGTTTGGGGAAGTTGAAAAGGTGGGGCTCGTGTGGCGACCACCTCACTAGTATCCTATCAAGAGGGGTTAGATATAGTGGGTCCCACCTCAACTTCCATAAGTAGGTTTAAACTACTTTGAACATAAAATAGAAATTGTTGCACAACTTTTATTTTATTCATTAGTTAACCCTTTTTTTAAATAACCACATCTAAGAAAACGCAACTCCAAAAAAGGTGTTCCTAAGAAATTACCGGCGTTGTGGTTTCATTGGTGCCCTCAGATTTCGATTCCGAGGACTGTTTCAAAAGTTAGGAAAACCCGCTCGTTCGTTCACTGAACGTACCTAAGCTAAACTTCGGAAATTGATTCCTGGCACACCGGGCCTCGGAATCAGGTGCCGTCAGAAACTGCATTATTGAAAAATCCCAAAGAAAATTAAGAAAAAAATTCCCTTGAAATTTATAGGTCTTTACATTACTCCCACCTTAGGGATTTACGTCCCCATAAAGCTATAACACAAACTAGGGGAACAAAAGTGGTACTGAGCACCAACTGAGCCTCCCGCTCCCATGTGCTCTCCTGGAGGTTCTTGTGCTGCCAGTGAAAGCACACCTGAGGAATCGACTGTCCACAAAGGACCTGCTCCTGTTGATCCTCGTTCTCCACTAGAACCTCTGCGATTGTTGCCCCATCATCGACGTCCAAATCCCTACGGTCGATGATGTGTGAAGGGTCATGTACATATTTTCTTAGCTGAGATACGTGGATGACAACTTGCACTCGGTGCAACTGAGGAGTAAAGGTCAAGGGTTAAACCACCTCGCCAACCCTGCTGAGGACCTAGAAAGGTCAGTTGAACCTCAAAGATATCTTGCCGCCTCGGCTGCATCTCCATAAACCTCATCGAGGTGAGACCCGTATAAGAACGTGGTCGCCATCCTCGAACTCTAGAGGCCTCCATTTCCTGATTAGAACTAAAACTCAAAGATCCTACAGACATGAGGGTAAGGTTGGCCGAACCAAATTGATCGGCTACACCCTCCTAAGCATGAGTTAAACTGTGCTGCCCGAGGTTTCCTTTTCGCCGACCAAGGAAAACCCATCCCGATGTTTTCCTAATACCGTCAATTTGGGTATGAACTGTGATTGCCTAGTCCATACTCAAACTAATGTCGTAAGGGCTCGACGTTGCCACTAAGAGGATCCAACCTAAACTCTCGCCTCAAGGGTCAGATCACACCTTCGGTGTAAGTGTGATTACCGAGTATCCCCCCAAAGGTATGTCTAGACGTGAGGGTCAAGTCAACGGCTTAACTGGAAAATCTAGGTTTGGGACAAGATTCATGGAAGGAAGGGAGGATTCGTACCAATTTCTATTGCTACGACAGCTAGCAGAAGACACAGTCCATACTTTGAATCATCCTTAGAGCCCTTTCTGTCGCACTCCTTGACCGCATGCAGCTACTCTTTTCCCTGCCCTCCAGATCCCTGAGCCTAGCAGGGATTTCAAGGCAGGTGGTTGAAACATGTAAAAATGTTCACCACCCATGCTTCTCTCCTAGCTCCACTTCCACATCTACTGCCCTACAGATTCATCTGTCCTTTTCACTTCCTCTACTTGAAACATTTTACACGCCCAAGTCTCCGAGACTGGTGGCAGTTGCCTGCTTTCCCACTGCTAACCTTCAATGACTACATCCTTTCAGAAAAATAATTCTCAATCACAAAGGATCTTTCTAGAACCCTAGAACAAGTAGGAATGCATAGAGAAAGAAGTGTTGGCTCAGATGTACTTTAGACACACCTCACTATGAAGTCTGAGCCCTGAAGCACTGATTGCATCGTAGTCATCGAGTACTAGGAATGGTTTGGTATGCCCCAATGAATTCTCAGCTACCGACCCATCATCCTGACAAAGCTGTATAAGATCAAGGAAACTCTCAGCCACCTCCTCAAACCAGTCCTCAGCTGCCTATGAGTTGGGCATGCCTCAGAACTTGAGGGTCTCTGGTGCTGAAACATGTAAGGCACTAAGCCTATAAGTGTCCTCTACTGGTACCACCAGTAGTGTCTGCTATCCAACAGGTAGTGATGTAGCTGACACACTACCCAAAGTTACTATCTCAGGCATCGGTCCATATACCGAAGCCTTTTCACTATACAGACCAACCCCATGGTAACTCACTGGAAAACACAAGTAGCTAAGTCCACTACCCGCTCTACTAGTGTCTAAATTAGGCATAGAAATCTAGCAATCGCCTCCATCCAGTCCACTTCTACATGGGAACTATCTCGCCTCAATATCTCGGAGGCCTATGCTACATAACGGGTGGTGTTGCTGCTGGTACAACACCCGAAGGATTCAACATAGTAAGAGGGCCCCGCACCAAATCCTCGTCTCTCGGTGGGTCGTCATCTCGTACAACACTCGGAACCCTATCGGGCTACCATCATTGGGCCATCCTGAAAAGACACAGGTGCTCCACGGTCAATTATTTATACCTAGTGAGATGACACAAATTAATCACAAAGCAAAATTTTGAAACACACATGCAATCAATGTTTTCGTGCACTGAGTCGGAATTCAGAAGTCATGGTCCTGGTGTACAGATACGTCGGCCGCCGCACCAACACTGGACTCCCTGGACTGATATCCACACTCAATACCCTTAACATTACTGCTTCACATAGAAGAAAGATCAGAGTCCTGAGTTCTGCGGTAGAACCGAACTCCTTTGATACGAATTTGTCACGACCCGTCCTCGGGACCCATGCCGTGACTACCCCAGGCCAGCCTTCCATAGGCCAGGGGATGGCAAATAGCACCAAAGGCACAAATCCTGACAAAAAGGGGAAGGCATTGCCTTTATAAAGTAAACAAACACCATTGAGTAAGCCAGCAGAAGTAAACCCTAAGTAATTACAAGTACAAGTAAGTGCGGAAGAGTAAGTGGGCCATAATACAAACCCAAACTAAAAGTAAAGTACAACTGGAAAGGAAGTACAAAAACTGAAAAGTAAATCAGCACCACCGAGTCGTCCACTAGAAATCCCACCTGAAGGGTGGGTACAAATAGCCTCCTCAGCTCGTCGGGTCCTGTCGTTCGCCCCGTGTATGTCCCGCCCAGTGGTCCACCTCCAGGTACCGACTCGTCGTGATATCCACCTCTGCGCACCGACTCGTCATGAGTTCCTCCTCCGGGAACCGTCCAGCTCTACAAGCCTCAAGCTCGATCAGTGATGTCCGTCGTCTGCAACCAACACAACGTAGTGCGGGCGAAGCCCATGCAGGGGTGAGTATACGATACTCAGTAGGGACCCCGAGACCCCCGATGGTCTCCCAGAATCCACAAAGGATATTTCACAAGGAAAGATACAATCATGACGTAACATCCAACACTACTTAGGTATATGACCCTACATATACCTAAGTCGTCATGTCTAGTTCGGCTCCATCATCCGAGCCCAAGTTCGATCACGTCCACATAGGATAGTACAACCCAATCCACACAGGAAAGCACAACCCAATCCACATAGGAAAGCACAACCCAATCCACATAAGAAAGAACAACCCAATCCACATAGGAAAGTACAACCCAATCCACATAGGAAAGCAAGTCAATCATATCGAAGATAATGATTGAAAGTCAAGTCTCAGCTCACACATGTATACTTCTTCGTAAGATAATAGAGATGATCAGATGTAGCCACTAATTCATCTAGGGTGGGACCCACATAGGATACAAGAATAGTAGTACTGCGAGACCCGCGTAGGATACAAGAACAGTAGTCATCACTGTCGAACCCACAAGGGATTTCAGTATGGTTGTCATCGTCGTCGAACCCACGGAGAATTCCAGTACGATAGTCTTTACTGTCGAACCCACGGAGGATTCTAGTATGATAGTCTTCACCGTAGAACCCATAGCTGCTCGGGAACTTCTCCTCCATCGAGTACAGTGGGCCTGCCGCTACAACCAAGCACTTTCCACTAACCTTGGACTGCTGAAGTACTCCACCTGTCGAGTACTATGGGGCTGCTGCTACAACCAGGTGCTTCTCACCAAGGGTCTTCCGCTACAACCAAGCCCTCCTATGCCATGGGTTTTCCGCTATAACCAAGCGCTCCCCACTGGGCTATCGAAACACTCTGAGTCGGTCGATCAACAGTCGTCAAGTCTCAGCCAGCTCTAGGGTTTCCGCACACAGCACGCTCGTTTTCGGGAGGGTCCGCTCCATGAGCCAAGGGGTTGACACATCAACTGACACGTAGTCATAATTTGATATATCCCAAAGTTCCATCTCGACATAGGGAACTCAACGTGACAGACGATGCATCAATCAGACGCCCGGTCTGATAGTTATTGGCCTTTTCGTTCCAGAGGCCCAGTTGGTTTTTAAGTCAAAACCAACCTGACCGCACTCCAACTGCGTCCAAACTTCAAGCGGAGTAAGCCAAAAGGTCCTTCTCACTAAGAGGAATCCATCAAAGTCGATGGAACGTCAATCATACATACGGAGCTCATGTTATAAGCGTTTCCGCTCCGAGGGCCCGGTTGGTTTCGTGTTCGAACCAACCTGGTCATACTCAAAGTTCTCTGAAACCTTGAGTGTAATATACCAAAACGACTATCTCGATCCAAGGATCCCAACGCAAGTGATGGTTCATCGATTGAAGATCCGTAGCCCAAGATACGGGCGTTTGAAAGGAACTGTCCGGAAATAGGGGGTTTTGGGCCCGGACCGACCTGGCCCAAGACCCCCAGGGTCGGCCCGAACCGTGTCCGGGTTCGGCCCATTAGGGCGTCGCCCAGCCCGGTGGGCGCGGCCCGGTCCAGCCGGCGTGGCCCGACCTGGCCTGGGCGGCAAGACCCGGTGCGGCCGGTCCGACCTGGGCGGCGGGTTGGCCTGGCGCGGGCGCGGCCCGCAATGGCCAGCTCGGCGCTGGCCAAGCCATTGTGGAAAGGAGGGGCGCGCTGCCCCCCTGTTTGAGAAATGGCCCTCCAAGAGGGGGGGCCGCCATTTTCCAGCCAGGGTTTATGACCACCGGTTTTCTCGGAAACCTGCCGGCCAAGCCGGCCCGTGTGTCACCGCGTGACCCCCCGCGGGTCTCGCCCTTCCTGCAGAGGCGGTTCTGGCCGCCGCTCCCCGCACAACCACAGACATAGGCCGCGGCATTGTCCGACCGACGCAACGCGATGGCGCCGCGCCCCTCCGCCACGGCCCTTCTCCGTCCGCGGCTTCTTCATGGTTCTCCGGCGCGGCGCGACGACGCCACGGCCTCGTTCGGCCTCAACAGCGCGGCGCAACGGCGTCTTGCATCTTCGCCCCTTCCTCTTGCTTCCGCGCGGTGCCGTTGCACCACCTTGCCATTGCTCGTGCCACAACAAGTAAAAAATCAAAGGGGGAGGAGGGTCGGACATGTTCATGCGGTCCGACCTCCTCCCGTTATTATGATAACAGGAGGCCCAATATAAAAGTTGATGAACGACAAAGAAAACACGAACAAAAATTAACCCCTACCTCGATGAAGTCGTCGAACGAGGTTCGTCGCGGAAATAAGACGTCGTGGAATACGACATCGCGGAAGGAGGATCCATAAGCGTTGTCGACATCGTGGTACACGATGTCACGGTGAAGAGGATCATCAACATCGTGGTACACGGCGTCGCGCCGTCGATCTCTGAGGAATTAGCATTCTTCGTCGGTGTCGGTGCGTTCTTCGCATTCTTCAAGGAGGAAGATGAAGTTCTTCGTGGAACTCTCCCTCTCAACACAACGAAGAAACCTCTAATGAAATAAGACTTTGTATTATTTAATTAATACACACAAGCCAACATTCCATTTGAAATTAAAAATAATTCGTTCAATTAATTGAATTAATTGAAGAGTATTAACAGTCCAATTAATGTGAGAGTTTACTTGGCACTTAATAAGGGGGTGCGTGTGTGTTCCAAAATAATGGGGTTTGAGGAAGATGAAAAGGTGGGGCTCGTGTGGGTCCCACCTCACTAATATCCTATCAAGAAGGGTTAGGATATAGTGGGTCCCACCTCAACTTCCATAAGTAGGTTTAAACTTCTTATAACATAAAATAAAAATTGTTGCACAACTTTTATTTTATTCATTAGTTAAACTTTTTTAAATAACCACACCCGAGAAAACGCAACTCCAGAAAAGGTGTTCCTAAGAAATTACTGGTGCTGTGGTTTCATTGGTGCCCTCAGATTTTGATTCCGAGCACCGTTTCAAAAGTTAGGAAAACCCACTCTTTCGTTCACTGAAAGTACCTGAGCTAAACTTCGGAAATTGATTCCGGGCATACCGGGCCTCGGAATCAGGTGCCTTCTAAAACTGTGTTCTTGTAAAATCCCAAAGAAAATTAAGAAAAAATTTCCCTTGAAATTTACGGGTATTTACAGTTACCTGGGAAATGCACCTATTCTAACGCTCCTAAGGTTAATTCTTTGTAGTATTCCATTTTTCTATAGAAACCACTATTAAATATTTAAATAGATTATAGCTATGAATGAACTAGTTTAAGCCAAAGTTTTATTATATTGAAGATATGGTGTCTTGATTTATAAATCCTATAAATGATCATATTATATTCCCACTATGATTTACGTGCCACTGACTATAGTTTTGGTTTTAGTCATTGGCTAGAACCTAAAGAAATCATGATAATATATAATATGAAGAACAACATGGTGGATATGAGAAACCTAACTAGATGAATACTGTAGTGAGAGATGTGATTTTTCTTAATCCGTATTACTAAAATATTATTAACAACAAAAAATTTATCCATCCCCTAGACTCTCAAAAGAAGAGAAGGATAGATTTAGCTATGATATAGAGTAATGGATACCATAGAGGAAAGAATTGATGATTGTGGTCATGCCAGAAACGTGCATAGAGACACCCATAAAAATGACTCAATGGATCATGGAAATTATTTATGTGTAGAAAATAAGGGAATAATGGAAATAATCTCTGAGTAAAAATGAAGAGTATGATGTAAGGAAATAAATTGTCTTTTAAGTATCTATTTACTGTTTGATGACTTAAATATTGGGAACTGGCCCAAGCTCAAGGGTTGGCCACCTTGGGCCTAGCTGGGGGCGTGCGGCGCGCAGGTGGGCAGGCCAGCCCTATACCTCGTTACCCATATAACACGTTTGTAGTTGGGGTTTGGCTTAGTGGTAAGCACCCCTTAAATCTACATGAAAAATGGGGGTTCAAAACCCATTGGGTGCAGGTACTGTAGCAGTACTATAGTGTACTGTAGCAGCGGTGGTACTGTAGTAACGGCGGGCACTGTAGCGGCGGCAGAGCACTGTAGCGGCGGCGGGTACTGTGCAGTACTGTAGCAAAGCAAGTACTGTAGCAGTACTATTCACTGAATGGGCTTTGGGCCAAAAAAACGGGCCTACGGGTCATGTAATGGGCTAAATTCCCACTGGGCCTTCGGGCTATGTAATGGGTCTCCGTCTACCCAATTAAAAGAGGTCTTTTCTTTTCATTAATAATAAAAATGAGGCTTTGGCCCCAACCTTTAAAAAAAACATAAATATTGGGAACCAAAGAATTACCTGAGTCAATTAACTCTTTTAATGAGTGACCCATGGACCATATAAGAACCCAAGTGGAAATAAAATGGATGATGTTATTAGTTTTTTTGATTCATGAATTAAATTATTGAAGTGTTTTACAATAGTATTTTGGATTTATGAATCATGAAACATCTCAGGATTCTGTTAAAATTTAGAAGCAATTGTGTATTCATTAACATAAGAGTTATGGATGTCGTAATGGACTACGTATTTTAATATAGATAATAATGTCAAATTATTAAACACCACTTTTTAGGTTTTATATGGTAGTAATTTCAAAAGATTACGGATATTTTGGGAGAAATTTGGTGTAATAAAACCCATTGGTTTATTATATGTTTTATTGGAAATTTATTTTGGGGAATAATGCCTTTATATTTTATAGTCGTAAGTTTAAAGGTACATATTACCTTTAGGTGTTAATAGGATCATTATAGTAAAATAATATTTAATAGACCTTTTTTATAGAATATAAATATATAATTTAGTTATATTTCCCTAGATTTTTATGTAGTAAAATAATTAATAAACATTAAGAAAATTGTGTTGAAACAAAAATGTTATCCGTATACATTCATTTCTATTAAACCAATTATCTTTTAAATCATCATATATTTATGGTTTTGTGGCCCTCAACATTACATTTATCATTAACATTTTTATGATAAATGGCCTCGATCACTATCTAAAAATATTTATTCTTTCCCTCAACTTACATATCTCTAATTTCAACTATTGTTCTCCAAGTTAGAAACACTTTTATGTGTTATTCCATATGACCTTGGTACTTACCTATATTCCCAATTTATAGGTTATTTTTTAACCCCTTTATAATGAGGGTTTTTCAATAAATGAGTCTTCAAATATGAAAACCTGGATTACTGAGATAATGATTATATTATGATGAAGAGATTTATTTAAAGGTGTGATAATGCAACTCATTAAAATTTTAAAATATGAACACCATATTCGACACTGTGTATCACACGCAACACCAAGCATTGAAAAGAATATAAAATCCTGATAATTCAAAATGTATTTACTATTTTAAATAAATTAAATACATTCTATAGTTTACAATGCATAATGCACTGATTTTATATTTCATTACAAAAAATAACGAGTTTCTTCTATAGCTGGTATTACACTCAATATGATGTTTTACCGAACAATATACTGTTAATATTATTATTTAATATGATAGCTTTCACCTATCCATTAGAAGGGAAGTTATTAATAGGATTAAATAAATTGTGAAAATATATATTTTACACACAATGTGTTGTTTTCTGTTGATTATAAATAGTAATAAGAATCATTAAAAATAAAAAACAATTCTACCTAAAAACTATATTTTACTAAAATGTGGTTTTGTCGCGCTTCGTGCTCGTAATTAAAAATTGATTTTTAACACTTTTATAATATTTATTTGAAAAAATAAACCAAAATTTTTTAAATAATGATACAAAAAATATTTTTGGGTGATTTGTTAGGAATTTTTATGAGATGTTTCATTGTTTAATGAATAGAGAAAAATGTAAAATGTTAATTGAAACTACAATTTCATATATATAATTTATAATAATAAATTATTATTTGAATTTTTAAGCCAAAATAGTGAGATTATACATTTATAAATCCAATTTAGGTTATTTGGATCATTTTCATATTAAAATTTGGTATATAAACTTTGTAAACGTTTCGACATTTTCAATTTAAAAACACACTTTCTCATCGCATCTGTGGGATTAATTTTAAATTAATTTATTTCTCTTATATGAATTGACATAGAAAAAAAGACTCCATATTTGGTGTAACATACTAGGTAATTAAAGAATATAACATTTTCATATATATTAAAAAAATTTAATTAAATATTAATTTTACTTTAAAAGGGATGATATGTTTGATGGCGTACCCAATACGCAACAGCGGGTTTCTTTGAAATCTTATGTCACACCCAATGCTAATTCATACTGAAAAATAATAATATAATATTATTTTAAATTGTAGTTAACGCCTAGTTGTTGAATTAGTGGTAATGGGAAGAACTAACTACAATATGAGTATACATGTTTATTAAATGTTTTTAAATTTACCCAATAAATTTTAGAGGCTTACAATAAGAAATAACATGATTTTAAATATAAATACTCTAATATTCATTAAAAGGTCAATTTATTGCCTTTTGATGTGGAACCCTCTTTAAATCTAGTTTCGTTCAATTTTAAATGTTCTATTTGAAAAAATAAAATTTTTATTTACAATTGGCAAAAGAAAATCTACTTTGGGTTATTTTTTGATATTTTTCTAATAAAATTCATTTTTAATGAATAGTGAAAAATTTTGTATTTTAATTCAAAACTGTCTTTTAATATAATATATTTATAAAGTTATATTATATTTTTAATTAGTTTTAAAGTGTAATTATATTATGATTTTACCATTTAATCAAATTTTAGTCAATGTAAGTAATTTCACTTTCAAATTAGACATAAATAAGTGTCAATATTTTAATAGTTATTATTTCTTAAAAACATGCATCATGTTTTGACAGCAAGAATTCATTTTAAGTTAATTTAATCCACTTCCAAGTTTTGAATTTGGAAAAATGTATTCCATATTTTGAATAATTTGTTAAAAATTCTATAAATAGGAAACTTTTATTTTTAGACCTTATGAATATTTACTTAAGTATAAAATTTTACTTAACTTGGTTAAAAGGTAAATCTGGGAAATAAGGGTAACAAAATATTATTATAATTAAATTAAATTACCCTAACATGCATCCAAATCCAATTGGATGATACATTTCCAACCATGGGGAGACTTGGGTTAATTTTGGGACCCCATGGAGCCACATGGGAGTGATAATGAAATTTTAGATTAATTAATTTAAAGTAAAGAAAAAATGACACAAACATATATCTTTTAGTAAAAAATTATTACATAGAATTTTATAAATTATCTCTTTGACTATAAATATTAATTTGAAAGATAAAAAGATTTCCAAAATCATGGTTTTTTTATAATTTTTATAAATCAAATAAATAAAAATATTTTTGACGCAATAATGATGGAGTGTTTACCTCATTAATGAATGAATTAAATAAATAAAATTATAAAGATTAAAACAATTTCCAAAACCTGTCCAATTCTTATTGGATGATTTTATTTCAAACACGAGTCATCTAATATTCTACTTTAATAATTTTTGGACCTTTAGTAACCGAAAATCATTATATAATAAAATAATATTTTTAAACATTCCTAAAGAGCCCCTCCCCCCCTTATAAACAATCCTCAATTATAACCAATTCCTCACACTTCTCAAGCCCCTTTCCTCATCCAAAATCTACCCAATTAATATTATTACATCTCTATACTCCTCCTAGAATCATTCCATTAGGTAGAAGGAAATCCAATTAAACCATTTGGTTCAAACCAAATGGAGATACACGATTTAAAGGTATCGTCTTCTCTTAAGTTATTGTGTTCTATTTTACTTCTCTAACTCCTTAAACTCTATTTATTCCTTTATTTTATAAAAAATATAGTATCCTAAATGTAATATTTTTTGGTATTATAGGTATTAGAACTAAACTTACACACACCTCCATCTAATGGGTAAAGAACATATTGTTTCTGTGGATGGCGAACCACTGCCTCACGAAACGATGATTATTTAATCTTCTCCTACCACCTCTTATGGTGGCCATTAATATGGAACTATATTTATATGTGATATATATTATATTTATTTTTTTCAATGCTTATGTATTTTTCATTTATATAATACCATAATGGTTTCCATAGTGGTTAAATGCGATAATTTCATTTGAGGAAATGCGGACTACCACCCACTAAAAGTGATATGACTCGTTCATTCCATACGTGGAATGTATAAAGGATGGAGATAATTAAATTATATATGATATTATACCGGAATTATAATATACATATTTATCATTACATTTTCATTCCATTAAATATGAAATAGAAATGAAATTAACATTCATGTGTATGTACAGCTTGCTGTCTCCATGAACAATGCATTTCATTTCTTATCTCCAAATGTTACGTACTATTATAAATACATGTATATATAAATATAAATATATATATATATTGGATATATATGATATATATGATATATAAATTATGAATATAATTATGGAGATAATGTAATTTCTACCACATGGAAATTTTATAATTTAAACCAGTTCATTTTTAACTCAAGTTCCGAACATCGACAAAATGTCTGATATGAACTCAAATAATTAACTAATTGTTATAGAAATGTAATAATTTATATAAAATGAATATTAAAAATTAAAAAGTTTCTTAATCAAATAGAAATTAACTGTAGTTTATTATTCTATAGATTAAATAATGATCGAGTCAAGACAGACACGAGGTAAGGGGTTTCTTATCTCACTTTTAATTTCGTGAGATTTCAATTATTCACCACTTATTTATTCCATGTGGTGTATTGTGTACTTAAATTTGATATATATTATCATGATTATCTTTATATTTATGGTATTCTATGATTCATTTGGTGTTTAGTACCTTTTTTCATACGACTCAATTGATTAGAACGTGGTAAGGGGTTTTCATCTCACTTTTTATTCCTGTGTGATTCATGCTATATTCGCCACTATTTCATTTTTTGTGGTGTATGTACTTCTGATGATTGAATTATTTTTTTAATATACTTTAATTTAGGAGTATTTACACCTCCATTTTATGATCCTTCTTTCATGGGGTGTATGTTCTATAAGTTACCAAATCAGTAAGGGAACCTTTCACCAAACTCTTTTAGTCAAAGACTTATTTTTGTTATGTCTTTTAATTTACCTCTTCTTATATTGGTATATTTTATTATATATACTTATTGTAATAAATTTTATGTCCATGTGATGAGATACCCTTTTTTTCTCTCATCAACTAATTTTTTAAATTTTAATGTGATGTTGTTAGGGTGTCGAATTTTTGTAAGGGAACTTCTTTACCCAATTTCAATTCTTAGGGTTGAACTTATACTTCTTGATTATTTCATGCTATGAATATGTGTGAATGTCCTATTATTGTTTTACACTTAATATCCCCTTATATTGGGTGTATTCTTATTTATCACACATAATTATGTCATTGATTTGTCCTTAATATAAGGATATGATCATTGCAAGGGACTTGGTCTCCATTTTCATTCCATTGAATCTTATTGTTGTTATACAGAAATTACCTTTTATATGGTGTATCTACATCCATTTGAAATATTATACCATGAATAAACTTATTCTCATGATATTATAAGGTTTTTATTAATTTTATTCCTCAATTTTGTTTTATTCGAGCATCACTTATTTTGTTAAAACTTATTTAACTAAAATATAATTTAAAATGTTTGAAGGATTTATTCTTCTAAATCATTCTCATTATCTTCCATGTTTTAAAAATGGGTTTTAGGAATTATTTATAAGAAAATTAATGTTTGAAAATGTTAATTCTTTAAAAAACATCAATGTGGCAAGGGAAACATTGATTCCAAAAAAACGTTATAAAATGTTTTAAATGGTTTTGTAAATGGTTTGAGAAAGCATTGATTATTTCAATATATTTAAATGATATATTGTGATTGAAATTTGGAACTGTTATCTTTCATTTATTATTGTTTTATGTATTATGGATATGTTATGGTTCTTAGGCATTGTTTACGTATATGGTTGGTTCCGTGATAAACCTAGTGCGGGTGAGCTCGAGATAGATCTCCAATGCATTGGGTAACATGACAGAGGTAAACGTAAATGATTCTCCTTAAAGATTGAGGGAATATATTGTGATGGGTATTCCAATGTAACTCCCTACGTAGCTGTGGTAAATAAAATTTAAGTATGATATGAATGTCACAAGCTACCCTTATGATTTATTATATCTATGTGTTATTTACAAATATAATGATTTCATGAGGTATGTTATGATTAAAATGTATGGTTTTATTGATTTGTATTTATTGGTGGGTTAATGTTTCTATTCATAATTTTACGACCCTTACTGATCTTTTTATACTCACCCAATGTTTTGAAATGTTTTTCAGAGGACATAATGATGAATAGGTTCATGGATTGGATCAAGGAAAAGTCAAGCTGTCTAAAACATGAAACTAGACATGTTTTATTAGAGTGTTTATTTTTTGAAAAAAATGGATACTGAGTATAAGGGTCTACTTTGTATTTTTATGAAATATAATATAATAGATATAGCCTAATTATTTAAAACTCTAAACCATAAACGCTCATCAATGTGAATTATTCATTTAATTCAAGATTATGTAATGTTTAAGGCATGGATCATATTGTTGGTATCCGAGGTTGGTTTTGACAACATTAGGGATTAGGAGTTTTCATTAAACACATGGTTAGTCCCTATGTCTATTATTTTAGTTCAATCCTTGTTTTATAAATTTCTCAGATCTGGGAATGTTGGTTACAAAATGTAGGAGGAGGGTCTCAAATGACATTATTATATCTTTATAATGACATGCTTTCTATAATTATTGTAAAGTCATGTTCAGATGATGGCGAAGCATTTTCAAGAATATGACTCACTTTCAATGAGTTGTTTGAGATATCAAACACCTACACTATTCCTCTATATCATTGTGGATCATGGTTTGTATTTAATCAAATCCAATTTTCTCAAAATTCTCATATTTTCATGAAAGATAAATATTATCAAGGAATTTTCAAATATTTTACATTATCACAATATTTTAAAGCATATTATGATTTTGAAAAAGGTTCTGAAGAAGGAGACCCTTGCGTAACCTATTTATATTTTCTTTTAAAATATAGTCTCTCGGCACATACTTACGGTATTTTTAAAGGACTATTGATTTGGAGTTTCAACTCAAATTTGGTCCAACTGTTTTATAAAAATCATGTTTTATCAGATTTTTTGAAATTATATTTCATACATGGTTATTTTACGAAACTGTTTTTCTACAAACACCCATATGACCCAAGTTGTACAAGGTGTATTTGGATGAAGGGACCAAATGATTTTAAAGGATCTCTAAATCATTTTTTCAATGCATGGACCTCATACCTATGTGAAATAAAATATGATTATCGAACCATATGGACACTATGATCAAGGTATAAAGTTCTTTCTAGTGGGAATAGTTTTATTTTATCATATGGTGATGAAAAAATGAAAATATATAAGTTGATGAGGTCTTAATGTATTGGGATGAGAATGAAAGGTATAACAAATCCTTTAAGTTTAAAACATGTTAGGGTTATTTTTGAGTTTTATAAAAAAGGAAAACTTGTAAGATTGGTGAAAACCCGTCATGTCCAGAAAGACTGTAGGAATAAATCCCACAAGTAAAGGGCGACAAGGGTGCAATGCCTACAACTGTCCCACATGATGTCCCTGAATAGAATGACTTATTAATTTAAGTTAAATGATTTTATGGTTCAAGAATAAGTTAATTTTGGGAACTTATATTTTATCCAATGGATATCCTTAATATAATAAAATGATTTGGTGATTATGTTATAAAGGTTATTTTCAAAGATGTTTTCTCTTTTGGAAACATTATATGCTTAAGGGAAATAAAATACTATGGGATCTCATTTGTGGATTAATGGTTTAAATTTTATTTTGGAAGAATCTATGTTTTTAGGGTAGACATATGATGATTTGGTTAATTTATGGAAATGATTAACCAATCATGGAGAATACGTTATTAGGATAATTACTTTTCAGAATGATACTTTAAGAGTAACTAATGTTATTTGGAGATAAATGTTAATATTTATCTCGGAAGACTGTGTGAATAAATCCTTCTGAGATTTGGGTTTCAATCATAGTTAGGGTTACTTTGAAGAATTTTATGGACAGTTGTTTATTGAATGGTCTTTATTGAAATTTTGGTATTGTTTGACAAATTTTGGAGATTAAGAGTAATTTTTCTTTTTATAAAAGATTGTCCTTTTTGGGGATTATCTGATATTGTACTAACCATTTTTGTTTTGTTTAATGTTTAAAAACATGGAAAAAATATTGTTCATCTTTTGTGGATTATGTGATTCTCTAGATGTTGATTATCGCACTTTCAATGTGAATAAGTCTTCTTGAACACTCATCGAATGGAGAAAAGATGAGTTTGTGTTATAAATCTTGTAAATGATGAATGTTTACATGAAAAGTAAGTATGTATCCTTATGTTCTTATTAAATATCATAAATAAATTCCTCAACTTTATAAAAATTAACTTAAAATAAAAACTTTTCCTATTAACATTTCTTATTGTGGAATCAAAGACTGTTTAACCCATCACAAGTTTTTTATTTTTTGGTGATTAACTTTCTTCTAATCATGTTTAATACCACTCTCCATCAAACCTTGATGGTTTGTTTCTCTTACATATCCATGTTTTCCTATATGGAATCCTAGTATGGGCTATCTCAGGTGACTTTTGAATTTCTCTTTCATTCATTTGAAGTGAAATTTTTATTTACTCTTTTTCTGATGTGGGACTTTCGATAAAGTTTCCAAGCCCAATTTAAAAATTTCTAGGTCGCAATTCCCAAAAGGGGTGAAGGATATAACATCCCAGTTAATAATGAATATAACATTTTTTTATTTATTAAAATTTGTTAATTAAATATTAGTTTTACCTTAAAAGGGATGATATGTTTGATGGCGTACCTGATACACAACAACAGGTTTCTTTGAAATATTATGTTGCACCCAATGCTGAGTCATACTGAAAAATAATAATAATATATTATTTCTAAAGGTAGTTAATGCCTAGCCATTGAATTATTGGGAATAGATAGAACTTACAACAATATGATTATAAATTTTGGTTAAATGTTTTTACATTTACCCAATTTATTTTAGAGGCTTAAAATAAAAAAGAATCATGATTTTATGCATAAATACTCTAATATTAATTAAAAGGTCGATTTACTGCAATTTGATGGAGAACCCTCTTTAAATATAGTTTTCTTCTCTTTTAAAATATATATTTGACGAAATAAAATTCTTATTTATAATTGGGACATCAAAATTTACATTGTTTAAATTTTTGGTATCTTTATGATAAAAATCATTTTTTAATGAATAGTTAAAAATATTGTATTTTAATTCAAAATTGCATTTTAATATAATTTATTTATTAGGTTATATTATCTTAATAATTTGTTTTAAAGTGTAATCATATTATTTTATTACCATTTAATCTAACTTTTGTCAGTAGAAGTAATTTCACTTTGAAATTGGCCATAAATAAGTGTCAATATTTTGATAGTTATTATTTCTTAAAAACACGCTTTTTTGTTTTGATAATAGGAATTAATTTTAAATTAATTTCTTCCACTTCTGTGTTTTGAGTTTGGAGAAATGGAATCCATAATTGGAACCAGGAGGTCCAAATTTTGTAAATAGGTAACTTTTATTTCTATACATTTTGAATATTTACTTCCGTAAAAATTTTATTTACCGTGATTAAAAGGAAAATCAGGTAAATAAGGGTAACAGAATATTATTATAATAATATTAAATTACCCTAACATGTGTCCTAATCTTATTAGTTGATACATTTCCAACCATGGTCATCCTTGAGTTGATTTTTGAACCCCATGGATACACTGGAGAGTGATTAGGACACTCTATAATAATTAATTTAAAGTAATGACAAAAATGAAACAAACATATATCTTTTAGTAAAGAAATTATTACATTGGGTTATATAAGTTATATATCCTACTAATAATATTCCATCAAAATCTAAAATTATTTCCAATATCATTATTTTTTAAATAAATTTTAGACATCAAATAAATAAAAATATTTATGACACAATAATGAGGCAGTGTTTACCTCATTAATAAATGATTTAAATAGATAAGATTATGAAGATTAAAACAATATCCCAAAACTATCCAATTCTTATTAGATGATTTTATTTCAAACACGAGTCATATTATCTTATACTTTAATAATGTTTGGACTTTTATAAATACAAAATCATTATGTAATAAACTAATATTTTTAAACATTCCTAAAGAGCCCCTCCACCCCTTATAAAAATACCTCACTTCTAACCCATTCCTCACACATATCAAGCCCCAAGGATCATCCAAACTCTACCCAATTAATCTCCCTACATCCCTCTCCTCCTCCTAGAATCCTTCCCCTAGGCAGAAGGCAGTTCAATTAATCATTTTGGTTCAATCCAATGGAAGATACCCAATTTAAAGGGAGCATGTCCCCTTAAGTTCTTTTGTTTTCTTTTACACATCCAGCCCAATAATCTCTTTTAATTACATTATTTTATAAAAAAATTATCCTTAATGTACTATGTTGTTTTTTGGGATGGATTATAACTACACTTAAACACACCATCATCAAATGGGTTAAAAATATACTCTTTCTGTGGACGGCGAACTAGTGCCTCCCGAAACGATGATTTTTCAATATTTTCCTACCACCTCTAACGGTGTCCATTAATATAGAACTATATATATATATGTGATATATATTATATTTCTATTGTTTCTAAAATTCTGTATTTTTAATTTATAAATATCATTATGGTTTCCATGGTGGGTAATTACGATAATTTCATTTGAAAAAGTGGGGACTACCAGCCCCTCAAAGTGATATGACTCCTTCATGCCATACGTGAAATTTAAAAAGAATTGAGATAATTTAATTATAATTGATATTATACTGGAATTATTATATACCTATTTTTCATTACATTTTCATTCCATTAAATATTAAATAGAAATGAAAGTAGCGTTCATGCGTACGTACGGCTTACCGTCTCCATGAACGGTGCATTTCATTTCATATCTCCAAATGTTATGTACAATTATATATATATATATATATATTGTATATATATGATATATATGATATCTAAATCATGAATATCATTCTGTAGATAATGGATGTTTGACCACCTGAACAATTTATAATTTTTACAAGTTTATTTTTAACTCAAGTTTCGAACATCGACAAAATGTCCGATATGAACTCAAATAATTAAATATTTGTTATAGCAAGGTAATAATTGATATAAAAATAATAATAAACATAAAAAGGATCTTAAGAAAGTAAAAAATAATTTTTTTTATTATTCATGAGATTAAATAATGATCAAGTAAAGTCGTACATGAGGTAAGGGGTTTCTTATATCACTTTTAATTCCGTGATATTTCCATTGTACACCACTTATTTATTGCATTTGGTGTATTGTGTACTACCATTTGATATATATTATCATTATTATCTTAATATTAATGGAATTATATGATTCATTTGGTGGTTATTAACTTTTGGTCATACGACTCAATAGATTAGAACATCACAAGGGGTTTTCATCTCACATTTATTCCCATGAGATTCATGCTATATTTGCCACTATTTCCTTCTGTGTGGTGTATGTACTGACCATGATTTTATTCTTGGTGTACTATACCATAATTTATGTGTATTTAAATATTTATTATAGGATTCTTCCTTTATGGGGTTTATGTTTTGTTTGTTACCAAATCGGTAAGGGAGGATTTCACCATACTCTTTTAGTCAAAGAATTCTTTTTGTTATCTCTTTTAATTTACATATTATTATTTTGGGATATGTTCTTCTATATACTTATTTCTGTAAAAAAAATCCATGTGATGAGATAACTTTTTTCTCTCATCAACTCATATTTTTAATTTTAATGTGAAGTCATTAGGCTGTCAAATTTTTATAAGGGATCTTCTTTAAACAATTTCAATTATTTGGGTTAAACATCTATTTCTTGATTATGTCATGATATGAATCTGTGTGAATTAATTTTGATATGTTTACACTTAATATCCACTTATATTGTGTGTATTCATATTTTTCACACATAATTATGTCATTGATTTTTCTTTAATCTAAGGATATGATCTTTGCAAGGGAATTTGTCTCAATTTAGATTCCATTGAAACTTACTGTTGTTATACACCAATTCACTTTTATATGGTGTATATACTTCCCTGTGACATATTATCCCATGAATTCATTTATTATCATGATATTATAATGTTTTGATTAATTTCATTCCTCAATTTTTTTTGTATTCTAGCATCTTTAATTTTGTTCAATACACTTTAACTAAAATATCTTATTAAATGTTTTAAAGATTTATTTTTTCTAAATTGTACTCATTATTGTCCATATTTAAAAAATGGTATTCAGGATTTATTCATATGGACATTAATGTTTTAAAATATGAATTCCATTAAAAGCGTCAAAGTGGTATGGGACACTTTGATTCAAAAATCTATTTATTAAATGTTTTAAATGGTTTCGAAAATTAGTTGAGAAAGCATTTATCAGTTCAATATCTTTAAATGATGTATTGTGATTGAAATGTGGAAATTTTATCTTTACTTTATGATTAATTTGTTATTATATATATGTTATGGTTCTTGGGCATTGTTTACATATAAGGGTGGTTCTGTGATAAACCTAAGGTGGGTTAGCTCGAGATAGCTCTCCAATGCATTGGGTAACATGACAGAGGAAAACATAAATGTTTCTCCTAAGAGATTTAGGGAATATACTGTGATGGGTATTGTAACCTAACTCTCTACGTAGCTGTGATAGTTATAATGTAAGTATGATATGGATTCCACTATTTACCTTTATGATTTATTATTTCTATGAGTTATTCATAAATCTTACAATTTCATGAGGTATGTTATGATTGAAAAGTTTGATTTAATTGATTTGTAATTATTGATCGTTTATTTATTCCTTTCCTTATTTTTAACCCTTACTTAGTTTTTTTTTCTCGCAACATGTTTTGAAATGTTTTTTACAGGACATAAATATTAATAAGGTTAGGGATGGGATTAAGGAAAACTCATGATGTATAAAACATGTAACTAGACTTTTTTTATAGTTTTTATTTTATGAAAAATGGATTCTGAGTAGAAGTGTCTACTTTGTATTTTTTTGAAATGTAATGTAATAGATATGGCCTAATTATCTAAAACTCAAATCCTGAAAAGATCCTCAATGTGAATTATTCATTTAATTCAGAATTATGTAATGATTAAAGGAGGTTCCTTATATTGGGAATCAAAATAATATATAATATATAATAATATCAACATAATGTTTCACCAAAATTAATATTGAATGAATTAAATATTGATTACTACGGTTAATTTAAAAATTGATTTTCCGAGAGTTAAACTAAATAGATAAGCATAAAATTGTCCTAACCACATTCCCAAAAACTTTTTTATGGACATATTCTCACAATTACACTTATATGGTAAAAAAATGTTCATGTTTTATCTTTTTGAGATATGAAATACTTGGTAAGACTCAATTATTTTTAAAAATACCAAGTGTGTCCTCTTCCACAAATATAAAAGGCCACCCCCTCTCTTCCCTTCGTCACACCTTCAAAAAAATCTTTTTCGGCCAAAACCTAACCAAATAATTTCCAAAATATCCTCCATAAATATTGGAAGAATTTTTCGGGTTATAAATACAACCTAAAAATGCTTTATTGGAATCCTAATGAGGATACCTGAAAAAGAGGTAATGTTCTTCAACATGCATCTTTATTTTACTTATTTCTCCTCCTCATTAAATTTTTTTAAACTATAATGATATAATAAACATTGTACATTCCATATAATGGGATGTTGTTAGAATATTTACACAACATAAAAAATCTCCACTTTCATCAAAAGGGCTATGAAATCATTGTTCATGTGTACTGTGGACTACAGCCTCATGAACTAATGTCATTCATTTCTCTATTTCCACCTCTCAAGGATGGGTATGATGATGGATATAAAGTAAATACATGATATTTATGAAACTTTTATACTAATTAATTCACTATATAATATGTATATATATTTACCTTATATTAAAAAGTATATATGATAATATCTCTCATGTGTACGTCAGACTACTACCTCATGAAGCGATGTGATTCGTCATTCACTAATGCTTCACATGGAAGGTGGTAAAGTTATTGTTAATGATTTTATATGATATAATTGACATAATTATGATAAATATGGAATATTTATCAATAATATAATATATATATATATATATCATTATATTTCCTTTTTTTCAATCACGTAAAGATGATACATCATTCGTATGCATGTGGAATACTGCCTTTTTGAAGCGATGTGACTCTCTTTTCAAACTAAAACCACATTAGTGACCTGTATAATTAAATAATATGATATATATTATGTTATTATCATTATTAAAAGGTAATATATTACTTACCTCCTTTCCATAATGATCGGTGAAAATGGAAATGTTACTTATGCGTATATAGAGCCTACCATATTCGTGATCACAATGTACTTCATTTTCCATGACCACCATCAATGGTTGTATTCAAACATAAAATTGAATTAAAAATATCATAATTTCTTCTTAATTGTTAATATATAGATGATATAACTATATAATATTCATTATAACCATACCATTCATAATAAAACACACATAAAAAAACTAAGGCAACTAATACCTGAAATGATGTAAATAATGAAAGATTATTAATAAATAATTTGTAAGATGTTATAAAATTATCATATATGACTTCATAAATATTAATATTATTCTGAAATTAGTTGACACATGATTAGAATTACTTTTTAGTATGTTAAATCATGTCAAAATAAAAGGGAGTGTAAGGTAATGGATTTCATCTCAATTCCATTTAACTGAGGCATATTGTAATGTTATGAATCTAGTTTACTTTATGTCGTGTATATATTGACCCATTAACATGTAATATCAAGAATAATTCATTATTCATGGTATTTTAAGTTCTAATATGATATTATTTCATCTAATGTTTTTTTACATGAAAATTACCTTGCAGTAATGAATTTCATAGCTCAATTTCTTTTCATTGGGTTATATTGATTCCTTGTTGTAATTAATATTATAAGATTGTGTTTTTAATTAATTTTGAAAATATATTATTGTATTTTTAATTTTTTATTCATAATTAAATTTTATTTCCATAATCTATTAATTGATTAATTCTTTAATCAATGTTATGATCATTATAAGTGTTAATTTCACAATATCATTCTCATCGAGATTGTTTATTCTTAAATTTCAATTAAAGGAAACTATTTGATCAATTTATAGTAAAGAAATTAAATTCAATTAGCATATATTTATTCATTATATTTTCATGTATTAATACCATTTTTATTCTCTTTTTTACATAAAATGTTTTATAAAATATATTTATGATAATATGACTTCATTTCCCTTTTTTGTCAGAAATATGTATCCTCTAAACCCATGTTTTCTAGGAAAATGTTTACAAAAATGTTTTTGAAACATTTTAAATTATTTATTAAATTAAATTTTACCTATTTTACTTTTTAAAAAATGTTTTCAATATAAAGTTATACTATTTTCAAAATAATACCTATTTGTATTTTTTCAAAAATGAGAAAGGAGACTTCATTTCGTTTTCAGAACAAGAAAAATTATTAACCTTTTAACATGAAAAATGGAATGTTATTTTTACATTTTGTGGAATGTGTGGAATTACCCACTATCCTGACCATAATTTTTATGAATATTCCTTCACAATTTTATGAGGATCTTTTGAAATAAATGGTTTTCAAAATGGTTTTTTTTAATTTAAAATAATAATATTGATTGGTATATTTTCGTCAATAATATTTTTAAAGATATTTTTATGATATTTATAGTCCTAAATGTCAAAATTCCCTTTATTTATACTCTAAAGGGAATATATTGCGTTTCTTTTATCCTTAATATTATTCTAGATGGATTCCAAATATTTTGACAAAGGATAGTGTTAACATTCACATACTTCATTCATTTATTATAGTCACTAAATTCCTTTTACATGTTCACTTTCCTAAGATCAATATATATTAACTTTTTACTAAATTTTCATAACATTTATCATGGATATGTTTATTTGATAAATAGTATATCATTTCTACAAATGGTGTTATATATTTAAGGTTATTTGTTTATCTAGGGAAATATTGATAAGTTTATATTCCTTACTTAGTATATCCATTTGATGATAGGGGACATTTTTATGAATTAAATAGATTATTAGATATGTGAGGAATGATTTGGATTGTTATGACATGGGTGGGTCTTGGTTATAGATATCATATTGATGGATTAGTAGCCTCATGGGATGAATCAGTTTTCCGGCCTTAGTTATGTGTATTTTTTATGAAATATTTTTTAAACTATCCAATGGAAGGTATTGAAATTAAAGGGGTTTATACCTGGGAAACATGGAATCCAATAATTAATAATTTTTTTTATATAGAATTAATTTGTTAATATTCATGATATTTTTACTATGACATTATCTTTGGATGAATTTATCGATTAAATGGATTATGTTTCTAGTTATTTACTTTTCCATATTTATTATTCCTTATCTAATTATTATAGTGATATTATTGATTAAATGGAATGTTTTTTCCATAATTTACATTATCATATTGATTATTATCCATGATATTTTCACATTTATATTATATATAGATGTAGTTCATTCTCATTTTATTGATTACATGGCTTGTGTATTCAGTTATTACCTTGACATATTGATTATTCTTATTGATTCAAGAATGCTTCCACTGTACTTAATCATTACGGAGCACATGAGCCCACCCTTACTTTTTTTAACTTACATAGGATTCCATGATGATTACTATGAAATATATAAAGGTATAAGCTATATGGAATAAATTTATTATCTAAAAAGTTATTTTTTATTTTTTGTATTCAAATATAATTAATGAATATTTTATGTATCCAGTTTACCAAGACTACAAAAATGACAATTTGTTGGGATGTGATTCATTCTATCTTATTCCAGTATAAGATATGATGCATTGGATCTAGGCTACTGGGGTAGGGGTAGCTAAATCAAACATTGATGATCACTTCTTAAAGAATATTCTTAGTGCTTCTACATCTTCATCACATACTCCAAATTCTTTTAATATGAGACAATTTACAGCCAAATTTCTCACTACTCAATACCTAATGAATTTTATTGTAAATTTACTATTAAAACTTATCTTACATATTATAAAATTTATAGATATTAAATAAATCATCTTTTATAACTATTAATCCAAATAAGAATCACAATTAGAATAAAAATACAATTTTTCAATAATAACATTATTTTTTAACTTTTATTTATTTGTGGCTTTAAAAGTTATGTCTTTTCTATCCTTAACCTTCTTCTTCATATAAATTTATTTCCTCATTTAATAATATATTAAAAACTGATAAATTAATTAACATATATATAACATGGATATTTTTCATCCAATATAGAGTGTTTAGAATTAATTTTTCAAGGTAGCTATTCAAAATATTTTCAACAATATCAGTATCTTTAAACTTCTCAGAATATCCTATCATTATTATTACCACTTCATTAACCCTTGTAAAGAAACTATTATTAATTTCAACATTAATAATATAGAGATATTCACACTTACATATCCATTCATACATACTCTAAATTTGATCCTAGATCTATTTTTTTATGTTGAGACATTTAACTTTCAAAAACACACTTTCTATGAGGGGTGAAAAAATTGTATTCCATACATAGAAATCATTCTACTATTTAATATTATCTACTAATTTCATATTAAAACCTTTAGTTTGAGGAAAAATTCCATCTGTGGTGACTTCCAATACATTATAACAGATCGATAATAGGTTTGAAATCATCATCTCTTTCCATATGTGATATATTTTCCCATTAAATATGGGAATACCATTTTAGTTTATTGAATTATGAATGTCTATAAAATAAACAACAAATTCAACAAAAAACACTTCAAATAGGGAGAGAAAATTTCTCAAATATAAAATAACCAATGAGGAGAACCTCTCGTTGACACCACTTAAAACAGAACCACATGGATCACTAAGGAATTAGCTAGATTGTGGTGAATTAGTGATCAAATTTATTTCTAGGTTTTTTATCAATCAAACCTCATCATCGATTATAGTAAATCCTAATAATTTTCCCACGAATACAAGAAGGTAAAATAATATTTATAGGAACTCCCAAAGAAAGATGGCTTTTCCTTAGCATGATCTAGATTCTTCCGAGATCATATAACCCACTAGTTTCAACATGTAAGTACATATAATTGGTTTTAACCCTGTAATGTTATTAAATTATGTCGCCCAACAATTACAGTTATTCTTGAACTATTAAAAGGATAAAAATATTGATATCAAATGGAAAAAATCTATCTATACATATCCTTGATTTTTTGATTTATTGTTTTTTATTATTATTCTTCCTCAATATGTAGAAAACATGGCTTTATCTCGTCACCATTTTCCAATTATAATAGCCTATTGTCTTCCCACTTCACTTATTCTTCTACTCTTTTCTTTTTTTCATCCTCATTCTTCTATTATTCTTTATAAACCTTTTCTATACATTCCACACAAGCAATAACAATGTATAAGGGAAAATTATAATATTTAAATTACAGTTCAAACTAAAACATTCCTTCAACCAACTCAACTAATTCTGCATCATTGTGAGTCATTACATCTTTTTGTAGCCTATATAAACCATTTAATCTTCCAAAAACACCTCGTATATCACATTTAAGAGCCCCGAACTCATCCATTATGATGACCCTAAGTTATATTCATTGTAAAACTAATGTTATTTTCGAAAACATGTATTATACACAACAACAAATGAACACAAACCCCAAAATAAAAAACAATTATTAATAAATATTTAAAAAATACTATAATAGAAAAACATTAAATATTCTTACAGCGAATAATTAATATGAGTTAATATTGAAAAAGTTTATTTTCAATAAAATCCATTTTCCCTGAAATATATATCTTATTTTAAAAGATAAATTCAAAAACATAAAATTTAAATTCTATAAAATAAAATTAATTCTTTAACTACCCACATAAAAATTCACTTAGTATTAATTTTTTTTATTTTTTATTTGGAAAAATGATCATTTTCAGTCAAAAAATATGGTTTTTGTGAAAATTATATTTTTAATGATTTTGAAAATACATTATATTATCATATAAGAATCAATAACCTCTCAAGTAAAATTTTCTAATTTATGAAAAAAAATTATGCATTTTAAAATATTTTTTTAACTTATAATCCTATGCCTAATATTTTGAAAACTAAAATATAATGTTACTATAATAAAAACTTTTTTTGGTCTTTTACACTAACTAAGTTCTTAGATGGTAAAATTAGGATTTGTATTAGCTTTAAAACCTCCAAAATTTTATCTATATTAAATAAATGTATTTATTTCATAAAAATAGTTATCCAAGATAATTTCTTATTTTTTATAAATGTTAATGATTAAAAACATGTCTTTTTCTAAAAAATAAATTTACAAAGCTAAGTGTTTTAATTTCAAAATTAACTTTTCACACTTTTTGAAATGTTATATCATAGAATGATTTTAAAATTTTAAAATAGAGTGTTCAAATTAGGTACAAGGATCCAATGTCAATTTGTTCATTAATGTTAATTACTAAGGAAAAAAATTATTTATCATGGTAAAATTTAATTTGTCTAAAGGGTTAGAATATAAAACAAAAAAAACTATAAATAACATTTATATTGAATGAAAATGAATATATTAGATTATTTCCAACCATATATTTTCACATACCCCTTATTTTCCAATTTTTATCCATTTCCCCTTGAATAGTGGCATTGCATTATTAAAAAATGGTTTCTAATTCAAAAAGTTCCTTTTTTGTTATATTATAAAAAAATACCAATTCCACCCATTCAAAGTTACACATAACCTTCAACATAATTTATGAAACTCATTAATTATTATAATAAAATATCCTTCTCCCACCTATATAATCTTATAATCATCATTATTTTTCTTAAGTACTTCACTTCCAAGGATTTTTCTAATAGAAAACTTATGTTTCTTAAATAATCATTTCTTGATCGTACAATTTTTTTATAATAATTCCTAAAATAATTTCTAAAATATTTAATATAAATAAAAAAATTTCATTTTTATAATGAAAATTTTTTATTAGCTAATTTTTTATTCATTTCCATCCACTAAGAAAACAAAATTACATCGATCATGAGAATGTGTGGACTACTACATCCACAACATGGTGTGATTTGTTTCCAAAAACCATATCTCAAGGATGATAAAAAGGATGAATTTTATGAATTAATAGATTTTAAATTTCACATATATAATTCATAATTTTTTTTCATATACCATCATCCCTCTCAGTCATTGAGAAATTTGATCGTTAATCATTTGTACATGCAAACTACCATCTCCATGAATAATAAAATTCCATTTTTAATAACCATACATGTTAGATAGTTATAAGTTTAATTTCACTGAATATATCTGATACATATAAATTTTTCAATATTCTGAAAAATTTATATCAATATTATTTAATAAAATTATCTTACTCATTCAATTATTAGAACACACTCTTATTTTTTGTTTTAATGACCAACATGAATTATGTAGTAATGTTTAATTCATAGATTAATAAGGAATATTATATTATGTAAAAAAAATTAATAATGATTTTTTAAATATTTATAATGATTTTGGAGTCTAGATGTTAATATATAATGATGTTATTAATATATTTCCTTTTGTTCATTAAACTCACAAAAACAAGCTTGTTTTTAATTTCTTCATCAAATTTTTTTCTAAAACACTTCAAAAATAAAATTTGAAACTTATAAATTATTCTAAAACATCATTTATAGTACTTATTATGTTCATGAAATGATAAAATTGGGTAGAATAATTAATTACCACAAATCCATTCAAAAACTAATATAAAACAATCTTTTTTTCTAACAACATATTCTTAAAATATATAATAACTGATAAATATGTATCGAAAGATTATAAATGAATATTATAAAAGTTTATATAAATGAATAAGGTTATAAAATTGTGATTAATATATATATTTTTTTGAATCATTTTTATAAAAAAATTTACTAAGAGGAAATAATATTAAGGGGTTTCATGACTCAAATAAATTCTTAGGGTCATAATATATTCACTTTGTCTAAAAAAATTCATGTATCATAATATCTAAGCTTTTATAATGTTAATTTATATTTCCACCTTATTTTATAGGGTAATCATGTTTCAGACGAAATCTTTTTCTATGATTTTTCTATTATTTTTTGGAAATTATGTTTTTGTTAGAATAATTCTCATTTGTTTTAATTGAGTTTTCCTCAATATACACATTTCTTCTCAATCCAAATATTCTCATTTCCAGATAGAAAACCTAAAAATGAATTTATCTCTAAATATTATTACATTCACCTTTGATATAAAAAAATGTTCCAATATAATTATAAAGATGTGGTGTTTTTAATAAAAGAGTTTTCAAATATTTTAAAGCTTTTTCCTTTCAATGATATAATCTACTTCCCTGCTGAATCATATGTTGACATATGATTTATTTATCTTGAATTTATCGTTTTTGTAATTTATTTTTAAATAAACATTTTTGGATGTGTCCTATATAATTTGAAAAAAATATTATTTTTTGAATGTGACTCCAAAATCATTTCATTTTAAAGTAATATTAATGAATACATTTTAAAAAACCATTTTCAATGGATTATTCGTTAATAAAGAAATGGTTCATAAGTAACCTAATATATGATCTTTTATGGTGATAATTATTTTATTATAAAATGAACATCTTTGGTATGTCATTCCATTTTGAAAATATATTATTTCCATTTTTTTACCCATAAGTTAATTTTGATGATATGAATGATTAAATTTTAAGTGTCAATCATATATGTGGAAGATAATGGGTAGGGTCTAATATCACCCTAAAATACCTTGGATATCCTTTTATATATCATTATACAATGATTATTGGAAAAAATACAATGATTTTATCTCATAACTAAAGGGTGAAAATACATGTATTTGTTCACAAAACTAAGGTGTGTATATACTTGTATTTGTTAAAAAAAATTAATGGGTGTAAACACATGGATTTGTTCTTATCTTACCCAGTTATTTTGTTAGTTCAATTAATTCTATAAAATTTTCCTTATTTTAACAGATATCTAATTTTTTATTACATTCCATGTTCTATAGATATTATACTTTCTTATGTATTTACTTCACTTCCATTTTTTGTTTTTTAACCTTCTTTTTTATGACATTTCATTGTTTTTTTGTTCCTATTCCATGGTCTTTATTTCTCAGTTAAGATTTATGATTTCCAAAAAGTATCTCATGATCATTTCATCTTATATTACTCCTTTACTCATGTTTTCCCACATATTTATGATATTACTATAATGGCATGTTGATATTTTTTCCTTTATGAGTTTTTGAACTCACATCTTCTTATATTTTTATGCAATATATTAGGGATATGAGTTTGTTGAATGAGATTTCAAAAATAGCTACTATGGGGAATTTTTATGGAGAAATGTTTATTTGTGTTTTTAAAAAGATTGAACATCGAAATAGATACCATCAATCGAGGGTAAAGAGAGAATATTTATGCTATATATCATTACACATAATGTATGGACACATTTAATTTATAGTGCTTCCATTTAGGCAGAAAAATTCTCAGGTTATCTATATGATTTGATGAGTTGATTTTTTTGATATTACCTATGGAAAAACATTTATTCTTTAATTATGATAACCTTATATATTTTATGAGTATGGAAGAACATGAATGACATTTTTGAATTATGATATGGACCTTATAAAACGTAAAATTATATACCATGTTAAGAAAGTATATATTTTGGTTTCAACGTGTATCCTTCTTAGGTCATCTTATCATCATCAAAGGATTTTTTTTGGATAAATAAAAGGATAATTAGTTTAAAAGTGGTTTATACTAACCTCTCTGCCTAAGATCTAATATTTTTGGATTATATGGATCATATGGGAATTTTTTGAGAAACATATCATGATTATCTAACCAAATTAAAAATTTCACCCTATAAGGGAGTAATGTTTCCCTGGACAATTAAATTTGAGGAATTCAATAGGAAGAATAAGAAGTGATTGGTTACTATTCTTACACATTCACTACCCTATAGTGGAAAAGAATTTGTGATGTATAATGATTCTTCCATGAATTGTTTATGATGTTTTCTTATGAATAATTATAAGGTAATTTACTATTCATCACGACAATTAAAGGATCATTATAAGGGATTCACAACCCATTATTTAGAGCCGGTGGCAGTAGTCCTTTTATTGAAAATTTAGTGACATCATCACTTTGGTGAGAAGTTTTTTATATATATTTACCATAAGAGCCTAATGTATATATTAACACAATAATAGATTTCCATGATTCAAATGAGATAGTTTGAGTCGATCAAGGACTATAATTACTCAATACATTACCACCCTGAGATGTCAACAAAAGTTATTGATTCCTAATGTATAATGGATACTTATATCTTATTACTGATGAGGGCTACAAAAACAATCTATAATCATGGTTTTAAATGTATGAATATAAAAATAATAATGGAAGGAAAAAATATTATCTTTTATAAATAATTACACAAACATCCAGTCATTAAAAGATCAATGAATCCACAAATTATGATATGAAACTATAGAAAAAGGTATTGAGTATTCTATATTCCAAACTTGATAAAGATGGAGTTATGAATTTTAAAACTCAGATAATTGTCCCATTAAAACTAGATCCGAGGAATGAAATTTTGAATGATACTCAATCCCCATTCTTCTGGTAATGCCCCAACCCCAGCTACCCGGAGTCGGTGCATTACTTCGTAACATTAGCATGATCACTAAAGATCAAGTCTCGAAAGACCGATTAGTTTAGTATCCTTGGACACACTATATACATTCATAAGTCTTACATTACATCATAAAGTATAACAAAACTACAACATCTTCTCTTCATATCCCCTTATATTATCCCTGCAGGTCATTCATAATATACTTCTTCACATCCTGGAAAAATTAAAACATTTCAAGGGGTGAGCTCAGATGCTCAGTAAGGATAACAATATAGCGGAATCTTTTATAAATAAACATAAACATTTAAGGCAATGTATAACTAAAACAAATGCCTTTTAAACATGAACTTCAACATAATATGGAAAAAGTAAAATGAGATAATGCCATTTACTTATTCAAATGGATATCCTACTGGTCAAATAATCACATGAAATATCAATAATCACATTCATAATGATAGAGTGCATAATGCCAGACTATCATAACCACGTAGCCAAGGCCTCGTACCAAGACCACAAATAAGATTTTGTCAAGACCTCGTGCCAAGACACTAGTTTGTCTCATGAGACCTTCCGATGCGATTTTTTTAGAATATAATTACATTTAAAATTGCTCAAATATACTCCAGTGTTTTTCTGAAAACATTATGCAAGCTTCTGAAAACAAAATAGATAATTCTAAGAATAGTCGACTAATTACAGGCCATGATGGGTCCACGCCCAATCCCTTCCTGTCTACCACACTCGAGAGTCAGGTTTTCTGAAAACATTTTTAAGCTTGTGTTAAATACGTATACATTTTCACTGGATTTTCATATATTTGAGAGAAATATATATCTCTTTTTTTAAATCATTTAAAAAAGGTTATGGCTTGCAGAGGAAGTCGAAACTCAAATAATGGTCATGGCGGTGAAGAAGTCGTTGTCACTGCATATGTACGCCAAGAAAAACATTCCTTTTTGTCGTTTAGTAAAACACTTCGTATAAAAAGATTCCTTTTGAATAAATGTAAAAGTCAAAGGGTTTTATACACCGTATAAAATAAATTTGTGTATAAAACAAAATATGCCTCAATGAATGGAGATTGAGACAAAGTACCATACAAGATCATTTTTAAATAAAATAGATATATTATGTGTATTCACTATAGGTACACATAAATAAATTAAAAATACAACATAATACATAATAATATCATGACATAATTTGAAAGTAGGAGATTAACCCAAAGAATATAAATTGGGTTAAGAAGTTCCCTTACCTCATGTCCGACTTGACTCGACCGTTATTTAACCTCCTGAATAATTAACTAGAGCTAATTTCTATTTTCTTAAGAATATTTTTCATTTTCATTAGTTCTTGTATATCACTTATTACCATGTTATGAACATTGTGTAATTATTTAAGTTAATAACTGTCATTTTGTCGATCTTTGGTACTTGAGTCAAAAATAAACTTCTTATAATTACAGGTTGTTCATGTGGTGAAATATCCATTATATCCAGAATTATATTCATGATTTAGATATCATATATATCATATATATCCAGTATATACATTCATTCGTAATATTACGTAACATTTAGAGGTAAAAAATGAAATGCACCGTTCATGGACATGGTAAGCCGTACGTACGCATGAATACTACATTCATTTATATTTCATATTTAATGGAATGAAATTATAATTATATAAAGTTATACTATAATTCCAGTATAATATAATGTATAATACCATTTACTCCATCGTTTATACATCCCACATATGGCATTAACGATTCGAATCACTTTGAGGGGCAGTAGTCCGCACTTCCTAAAATGAAAATATCGCGTTTACCCATAATGGAAACCATAAAGGTATGCAATGAATGAAAAATACAGAATCATAAGTAAAACATAAACATATTATATATCATATATAAATATAGTGACATCTTAATGGCTACCTTTTAAGGTGTTATATGAGTGTTGAACAATCATCGTTTCGTGAGGCAGAAATTCGACATCCACAGAAACAGTATGTTCTTTAGCCATTAGATGTAGGTGTGTGTAAGTGTAGCTAGAATACATCTTATAAAAACATCCTAGTATATTGAGGATACTGGTGTTGTTACAAAAGAAATGAATAAATTTAGTTTATGGGGTTGGATAAGAAAAATAAAACAAAATAACATAAGAGAAGACATTACCTTAAAATCGGGTAACTCTATTGATTTGATCCAAAGGCTTCCTTGGAAAGAATTATGCCAAAAGTTAGGCTTCTAGGAGTAAGGGAGGGAATTTGGGAGAGTATTTGGGTATAGTTTGGCAGATCCAAATGGCTTGGATGGTGTGAATAAGGTGGTAGAGGTGGGGGCCTCTTATAAGAGGAGAGGAGGGGCACTCTTGGAATGTAATGAAATGTTACTTTATTATACAATGCTTTTCGGATTCTAAAGGTCCCACACTTATATAATTCAAGGATAAGGTTATAAGGGTTCTAAATATACTCATCCAATAGGCTTTGGAAAATTTTAATTCTTATATTTTACATTATCCTTCCATTTTATTAAAATCGTTAATTAATGAGGTAATCGTTGTATCATCATGGTGTCATAAATAATTTAATTTATTTAATGTCTAAAAATTATAAAAATATATCATTATGTAGGAAATCGTTTTAGCTTTCTAATGAATCTTTATAGTAAAAAATATGACTTGTATAACCCCATTTAAAAATTGTTTTAGTAAAACAACTCTTGTTTGTGACATTTTTATTTTAACATTAAATAAAGAGTTATTTATGTCATTTTCCTACCAAAGTGGCTCCATGGGGTCCCCAAGTTGACCCATGGATTGTCTTGGTCGGACATGACACATAAAATAGTGGTAGGACAAGTGTAATGGTCATTCTATATTTTTATAATACTATTTTTACCTTAAATTTCACTAATTACCTTTAATCGCGATTAATTAAACTTAAAAGTTACTATTCACCAAAAAATTATTTTATTCCCGTTGAACCACATTTTACTTCCTAATGGAAACCATGTATGTTGGATTTTTGAAAATCAAATCACAGAAGTGGTAATATTTCATTTAAATGAAAAATCAGTTATTTAACTACCACTTAGTGGTTTCACTATTCATCAAAAATTGAAGTTTTTCAGAACAATGCCAAAATTTCACCCTAAGCTATAAGTGATATTCCGAATTAAAAAATGATGTCTATTTTATTAAATTCCAAACATATATGTTTCATTAATTAATTTTATAATTAATTCCCGTTGTCACAACAAATAGCGTGTTTTTAAGAAACAATATATATCAAAAGATTGAAAATTGTTTATGTCCAATTTCAAAGTGAAATTAATTCTAATGACCACCATTGGATAAAGTGGTAAAAATATATTCTAATTAAACTTTAAAACCACTCAATAGTATAATTTATCACTATAAATCATTTTGATTAAAAAAGTTGTTTTATGTATTTTTCACTATTCATAAAAAATTGAAAGTCCTCAGAAAATTACAAATAATTCAACTTAGGATAATTTCGATATTATGAATACAAAAATGAAGTTCATTTTGAAATATAAAATTTCTATAATTTTAAAAAAGTGGTTGTTACTATTCATAACGGCTACTTTGATTAGACGTGGTGTGTTAAAACTCGAACTTGCGTACAATGCAAGCTATTGCATTATTGAAAGAGAGGCGTATCGTTGAAGATCGGGGTGTTACATTCTCCCCTCCTTCAACAAATTGCGTCCTCGCAATTTGAAATTTTTCTTTGAAAATAAAAGGTTGAAAATAGAAAATACCTTTGTGGAAAACCCACATCGGGAATAAGGTTAATAAAAATACAACTTTAAAAGAAAGAAAGATATGTAAAAAGGTCACCTGAGATAGCCCATACTAGGATTCTATGAAAATATGGATATGGAAGAAAAACAAACCTTCAAGGTCTGATGGAGAGTTGTAGAAAACTGGATTAGGAGAAAGTTAACCATAAGAAAATGACAAACTTGTGATTGGTTAAACGGTCATTGAATCCCCAGTTGGAAAAGTTAACTGGAAACGTTTTTGCTTTAAGTTATTTTTTATAAAGTTAAGGAATTTATTTAGGAGATTTACTAAGAACGTAAGGGAATATACATACTTGTTATGTATAATTTCATTCATTAATAAATTTTTACCACAAACCCATCTTTCACTCCAAATGGTAACAGAACTAAAAAAATATTCTATTTATCCTAATTGTATAAGGTTATAAATATTACCACATACCATTTAGATTAGGAAAACTATTTCGTAATAACCAGGGACTTCCTGTAGGCTAGTGGTAGGTAATAAAGGCCTGTCGCACTATGGTTGTGGGTTCGATTCCTACAGCTTTGTCTGACGCGATGGGTTAGGCCCCACCCTGCAGGTTGTCCTTTTCCTAAAACTATAGTATTATAATATTCCAAAAATAATCTTCAATTTTTTTTAACCCAAAACAATATTATCCAAGGTTCAACTTAATCCATTCCAACCTATATAGTTATCCAAAATACCTCTGTCCAGACTTTTTCTAAAAGGTCTCTAAATTCAAAAATCAATTGTAACATCAGATTCCCCAAACAAAGTAAAGTTTCTCTTATTGTCACATACTTAAAATATGACTACCTTCATCATATTAAAACCTTAATGAAACAAGAATTGATGCAGTACAATCCTTATATATATCACATTATTCTTATAACCAAAATATAATCCTTGAGTCCAAAAGCACCAATACATAAATTATTCCACTTCAACTATAGTAATAGCATAAGATTGGCCTTCATCCCTTGTCCTTTTCTGAGGTAAGTTTCCCTGATTCTTAGGAAATTCATTTGCATAATGCCCCATTTCCCTACAATTGTAGCATTCAACATTGATAGCCTCTTTCTTTCCCTTTCAATCCCGAGCCTGGTGACCTTTTTCTCTACAATTATAAGAAACTCACATTCCTTTTAGGAAAGCACCGGGGTGATTCTTCCCACAATTATCACATAATGGAAAATCCTTCTTTCCCTTTTTCCCTTTATCCTTCTCTTGTTCCGCCGTTATCTTCTTCTCTTGCTTTACTTTGTTGTCATAAGACTTAGAGAATTCCTTTTCTGTCTTGATAGCACACGAGACAATATCTTCGTACGATGAGAAGGATTGTGATACTAACGCTCAATGGAGAAATGGTTTTAACCCATCAATGAAATGATCAATCTTACTTCTTAGGTTACGTATATAATCTGTTGCATTCCTCGCTAACCTTGTAAAGTTAGCCTCATACTTTGCGACATTCTCATCCTCCTTTTGTCTCAGACTCAGAAATTGCCTTTCAATATCTGCTCGATGGTCATGTGGAAAGTATTTTTCTAAGAAAATTTCTTTGAACTCTCTCCATTCCATACTTGATACTTCTTCATCTTCCTTTGTACATTGAATCTGCGACCACCATTGATTGGAATCTCCAGTGAGGCGGTAGAATTCCATGACAACCTTCTCCCTTTTGCTACTCCCCAATGCGTGGAATATTTTCTCTATGGAGTTTGTCCATTGCTCAGCTACTAATGGATTTGTACCCCCATTAAAATTTTGCGGTTGTTGCCTCATGAAGCGGTCTAACATTGATCCTCCACGTTGCGGATCAGGGTACTCCATATGAGTAATGTTATTATTCGTAACCTGAGTGAGTTGTCCCAGTATGGTAATAAGTTTATCATCACCAGTTGTATCTCCAGCTCCACAATAATTATCTTGAGTAGGAGGGCAATCCCTACACGGAGTGCATGCATTGATACAGTTTCTATTCCTGCCACTAGGCGCCATTTCTATACAATTCCATAAACTAGGTTAGTTTATGAATTGCAATGAATATTTCTAAACATGTAAAATACTTAATATAAATTGAACGGTTTATGGATATAATCCATAATCATAAAAAATGTTTTCATTGAGGAAGTAGATACTCATAAACCCTTCATAATGGTTTGTAAGTAAAATTAGAATTATCCAAAGCATATCCCCCGGGAGTGTCGTAACCAAGAGTGCAGCAAGACCCATTATCGTGCACCAGTTCCCATTCGAGTCTAGATCAAAGCGGTGTTTCCGGGTTTTACCCCTAGGTACATCTGTGCCAGAGCCGCCTCTACCTGCTCGTATCGAGAAAGGTATGTATTGCTCGGAAAACTCACAAAATCTCTATAATACCAAAATTTGAGGAAGTTCTTCTATACTAATCCTAAAAGTCTATCTTAGGGATATGTGATCTAATCAGAGTTTATCTAAATATAGCTTCCAAGGTTAGTACTAAACTGCCTCTAATACCAACTATAATGTCCTGACCCCAGCTACCCGGAGTCGATGCATTACTTCGTAACATTGGCATGATCACAAAAGATCAAGTCTCGAAAGACTGATTAGTTTAGTAGCCTTGGACACACTAGATACATTCATAAGTCTTACATTACATCATAAATTAAAACAAAACTACAACATATTCTCTTCATATCCCCTTATATTATCCCTGGAGGTCATTCATAATATACTTCTTCGCATCCTGGAAAAATTAAAACATTTAAAGGGGTGATCTCAGATGCTCAGTAATGATAACAATATAGCGTAAGCTTTTATAAATAAACATAAACATTTAAGGAAATTATTAACTAAACAAAATCCTTTTAAACATGAACTTAAACATAATATGGAAAAAGTAAAATGAGATAATTCCATTTACTTATTCACATGGATATCCTACTGGTCGAATAATGACATGAAATATCAATAAACACTTTCATAATGATGGAATGCATAATTCCAGACTATCATAACCACGTAGCCAAGGCCTCGTGCCAAGACCAAAAATAAGATTTTGTCAAGGCCTCATGCCAAGACATTGGTTTGTCTCATGAGACCTACCGATGCAATTTTTTTAGAATATAATTACTTTTAAAATTTCTCAAATATACTCCAGTGTTTTTCTGAAAACATTATGCAAGCTTCTGAAAACAAAATAGCTAATTCTAAGACTGCTCGACTAATTACAGACCATGATGGGTCCACACCCAATCCCTTCTTGTCTACCACATTCGAGGGTCGGGTTTTCTGAAAAAAAATTTAAGTGTGCGTTAAATACGTATACATTTTCACTGGATTTTCATATATTTGAGAGAAATATATATCTCTTTTTTTATTAATTTAAAAAAAGTTATGGCTTGCCGAGGAAGCCGAAACTCAAATAATGGTCATGGTGGTGAAGAAGTCGTTGTCACAACATACGTACGACAAGAAAAACATTCCTTTTTGTCGTTTAGTAAAACGCTTCATATAAAAAGATTCTTTTTGAATAAACGTAAAAGTCAAAGGGTTTTATACACCGTATAAAAGAAATTTGTGTATAAAACAAAATATGCCTCAACGAATGGAGATTGAGACAAAGTACCATACAAGATCATTTTTGAATAAAATAGATATATTATGTGTATTCACTATAAGTACACATAAATAAAGTACAAATAAAAGATAATATGTAATAATATCATGACATAATTTGAAAGTAGGAGATTAACCCAAAGAATATAAATTGGGTTAAGAAGTTCCCTTACCTCATGTCCGACTTGACTCGACTGTTCTTTAACCTCCTAAATAATAAACTAGAGTTAATTTCTATTTTCTTAAGAATCTTTTTCAGGTTCATTATTTCTTTTATATCACTTATTACCATGTTATGAACATTGTGTAATTATTTAAGTTAATAACTGTCATTTTGTCGATCTTTGGTACTTGAGTCAAAAATAAACTTCTTATAATTACAAGTTGTTCATGTGGTAAAATATCCATTATATCCAGAATTATATTCATGATTTAGATATCATATATATCATATATATCCATTATATACATTCATACTTAATATTACGTAACATTTAGAGGTAAGAAATGAAATGCACCGTTCATGGAGACAGTAAGCCGTACGTATGCATGAATGCTACTTTAACTTCTATTTAGTATTTAATGGAATTAAATTATAATTATATAAAGTTATACTATAATTCCAGTATAATATAGTGTATAATAACATTTACTCCATCCTTTATACATCCCACATATGGCATTAACGATTCCAATCACTTTGAGGGGGTGGTAGTCCGCACTTCCTAAAATGAAAATATCGTGTTTACCCATAATGGAAACCTTAAAGTTATTCAATGAATTAAAAATACAGAAGCTTAAGTAAAACATAAACATAATATATATCATATATAAATATAGTGACATCTTAATTGCCACCTTTGAAGGTGTTATATGAGTGTTGAACAATCATCGTTTCGTGAGGCAGAAATTCACCATCCACAGAAACAGTATGTTCTTTAACCATTAGATGTAGGTGTGTGTAAGTGTTGCTCCAATACATCTTATAACAACATCCTAGTATATTGATGATATTGGTGTTGTTACAAAACAAATGAATAAAATGATTTTATGGGGTTGGATAAGAAAAATAAAACAAAATAACATAAGAGAAGACATTACCTTAAAATCGGGTAACTCTTTTGATTTGAGCCAAAGGCTTCCTTGGGAAGCATTCTTCTCAAATTGAGGCTTCTAGGAGTAAGGTAGGGAAGTTGGGAGAGTATTTGGGCAGATTTTGGCCAAGCCAAATGGCTTGGATGGTGTTAATAAGGTGGTAGAGGTGGGGGCCTTTTATAAGAGGAGAGGAGGGGCACTCTTGGAAAGTAATGAAATTTTACTTTATTATACAATGATTTTAGAATTATAAAGGTCTCAAACTTATATAATTCGAGGATAAGTTGATAAGGGATCGAAATATACTCATCTAATAGGCTTTGGAAAAGTGTAATTCTTATATTATACATTTTCCTTCCATTTTATTAAAATTGTTAATTAATGAGGTAATCGCTGCATCATCATGGTGTCATAAATAATTTAATTTATTTAATGTCTAAAAATTATAAAAAAATATCATTATGTAGGAAATAGTTTTAGCTTTCTAATTAATATTTATAGTCAAAAATATGACTTGTATAACCCCATTTAAAAATTGTTTTAGTAAAACAACTCTTGTTTGTGACATTTTTATTTTAACATTAAATTAAGAGTTATTTATGTCATTTTCTTACCAAATTAGCTCCATGGTGTCCCCAAGTTGACCCATGGATTTTCTTGGTCTTCCATGACACATAAAATAATGGTAGGACAAGGGTAAAGGTCATTCCATATTTTTATAATACTATTTTTACCTTAAATTTCACTAATTACCTTTAATCGCGATTAATTTAACATAAAAGTTACTATTCACCAAAAAATTATTTTAATCCCATTGAACCACATTTTACTTTCTAATGACAAACATGTATTTCGGATTTTTGAAAATAAAATCACAGAAGTGGTAATATTTCATTTAAACGAAAAATCAGTTATTTAACTACCACTTAGTGGTTTCACTATTCATCAAAATTTGAAGTTTTTCAGAACAATGCCAAAATTTAACCCTAAGCTATAATTGATATTCTGAATTCAAAAATGATTTCTATTTTATGATATTCCAAACATATAAGTTTCATTAATTAATTTTATAATTAATTCTTGCTGGCACAACAAATAGCATGTTTTTAAGAAACAATATATATCACAAGATTGACAATTGTTTATGTCCAATTTCAAAGTGAAATTAATTCTAATGACCTCCATTGGATAAAATGGTAAAAATATATTCTAATTAAGCTTTAAAACCACTCAATATTATAATTTATCACTATAAAGTATTTTTATTAAAAAATTTGTTTTATGTATTTTTCACTATTCATAAAAAATTGAAAGTCCTCAGAAAATTACAAAAAATTCAACTTAGGATAATTTCGATATTAAAAATACATAAATGAAGTCCATTTTGAAATATAAAATTTCTATAATTTTAAAAAAGTGGTTGTTACTATTCATAACGGCTACTTTGATTATTCGCGGTGTGTTAGAACTCAAACTTGCGCACAATGTAAGCAATTGCATTATTGAAAGAGAGGCGTATCATGGAAGCTCGGGGTGTTACACTTCTCTATTCATCTTAGTATTATAGATATTTATAAATATATAAATCGAATTTCTAGTGGGATTACATGAAGAGGAAAATAACATAATACACTTCTTGATGGTTGGTATGCCAAAAAGATAAGGATGGATAACAAAACACTGTGTTTATGTTTCACCCATTACCCATACTAGTATGGAATTGGGAAAATTTCCATTGATTTTTTTGGACCCCCATAAAAACTATGGTTCATAATGATATTTGGATTATAGTTTATTGACTTAAAATTTAGTCACATTGTATAACCATAAAATAATATTTATCACTTAACTAACTCTTAGTGATATATATAAGAGAATTGGTATTACTGAATGGGGTACCACTTTCCATTTTATCTAATTGAGATCCAAGGATTTACTCAAAATTATGGTAATTATTTCCAAAATAATTAGATATAGAAATGAGTTTCAATACTAAATATCACCTTGAAATAGATGTTTATTCTGAGAGGACCATATGAACTCTAGTGGATATATTGGTATCTAATTTTATTGATTTCCAAGGATATTAGGATTCACAAATTCACATGGTATAGTTCCCATGTAACAATAGTATCCATTTTTTAGTTTATATAGAACCTTATAATTCCTTTTATATAAAGATATCTAGGACACTAACCTATTGGTATGAAGTTAGAGAGAGGAAGGTCATAGGCCATGGCATTGTCTATAAATGATAAAGAATGTTAAAACCATTTATTGGCATATAAAAGAATCTAAAAGTAAATAGAATATATATAAATATAATAAATAAATTCATGTAGATTTTTTTGTTAATAAAATATAATCCATTAGATTTTCCAAGTGAAGCAGTTTATGGGATTTAGAGAGAACTAAAGGCTATACCTTGGGTATATTGGTCCTCTAGAGATCCTTTTTTTTATTAGGGAAGTAACTTACCACTTATCACTTCCACATGTCATGACCCAAATATATGATGAATTCAATGTATCACACTTGAGTAAATACATACCATACCCATCAAATTTACTAAATTCAAATGTTCATGAACTAGAACATGATCTCTCATATGGGGACTAACTAATGGAAATTATGGACCTAATTACTATGGTGATAGAGAATAAGACCCTTGATTTCGTAAAATTTATGTAGTGTAATCATAATTTTGTTGAATAAATGTGGGAACCAAATGATTTGTTGAGAGAAAATTAACAACTCATTTTTTCCAATATATAATAAAAAAATTATGATTATTTTCTTTTAAGTGGGGTTAAATACACCAACATGAAGTTACAGACTTCAAAAAAAATAAAGCTTCATTACATTCATTATATAATACAATAAAAAACTACAACAAAACATATTCATATTATATTATTAATATTTATGTAATAGAGTTCATTATAGAAAACTATTAAATATTTATAAGGTAAAGAAGTAATATGGGTTAATAATGAAAAGGGTAATTTTCAATAAAAACAATTTTATTTGTTCAGTGTATTTTATTTTAATTGAATCTAAAAGATTTTATAATTTTAATTTTTTTTAAACAATACTTTTAATCCCTCAAATAAAAATTTACATTCTATTAATTTTTTATTTTTTGTTTGAAAATGTTTATTTTCAGTCAAAATTTTTTTTTAAAATAATTTTGTTGTCTTTATCATTTTATAATATTGACCTAGAAGATCCAAATTCATTTTAAGTAATAAAATGAGTGTTTAAAGAATAAAATTTTAAATTTTAAATTATTATTTACCATATAATGTTCTGTCCAATATTTTTAAAAATAAATTAAAATGATTCTTTAATAAAAAATTATTTTTGATCTTTCTATCTTATTAATTGTTTACATTGATAAATTAAATTTTCATTTTCAATTAAAAACTAATATATTTTATTTATATTTTAATAATTCATTTTATTTTATTAAAATTAACATCCTTGATAATTTTATATTATGTATAAATTTATATCATAAAAATGTTTTTTTTCTAAAAACGCTTTTTACATAGTTAAGTGTGTTTATTTTGAAATTAAAATTTCACACCATTGAGTATTTTATATGTTAAAATGATTTAAAAATTTTAAATATGGTGTTTTGAATTATTTTAAATGATCAAATCAAAATTTTTGTCATTAATGGTAATTAATAAGGATAAAAATTAATTAATAAGGAAAAAGTTAATTTTGGTAGAAGGATTATAGTAAAAACAAGTCATAATTCACTCATATATTGAATCAAAAATAAATTAATGAGTTTATTTTGGAAATTATATTTCATCACACCCCCTATTGGTCCTGTTTAAAACCATTGAACAACAAATAGGTGTATTACATTTTTAAAAAATGATATATGTTTCCCAAAATGTATAGTATTCTTTAATAAAAGGATACCACTTCCTATATTTCAAAGTTACACATAACCTTATAATTATTCGTTGATACTATATCATTTTTCTCCTCCAATAAAATTATATAAACTATATATTCTTTTTTTCATCTTATTATTTTATGGATATCAATTCCTAAGAGTTTTCTAAGAGATAAATCATGCTTCCCATGTGAGTATTTCCATCTCCAGTCGTTTATTTTCAAATAATCCTTCCTAAATATATTTATAACCTTGATAATATAACCAATTCTGTATCACAATTATATTAAAATTTCGTTATATTAATTATTTAAAAAAAATTCATTCCTTTCAATCCAATAAGAAATCATAATATCCTCGATTGTTTGAATGTGTGGACTACATCTTTTATAATGTGATTTTATTTTATGAGAATCACGAACTCTAAAGTTAGGTAACAAGGATGGATTTAATAATTTAATAGATTTTATGTGTCATAAATAAAATTCTCAAATTATAAATTTTTTACATACCATCATCACTATCATTCATTAAGAGAAGGTATTTTCAATCATGTGTAAATGAGAACGACCACCTCCACAAACAAATAAAGTTAATTTTTCATTACGACCAATATTTAATGGTTCTAAAATGTGTTTACTAAAGATATAATATATTTATTACATATTAAATTTTATATACATGTTTTTTAACATTATTTAATAACATACTCTTACTTGTTCAATCATTGTTACACACTCTTGTTTAGGTTATTTTTACCACCCACATGATTTATATTTTAATGTCTACATCTTGGATAATTGAAGAATGCTATATTATTATAAAAATATATAATAATTATTTATTTAATATTTAAAAATTATTCTAGATTTATAATATTAATATCTAATGACTTTATTAATAGGTCACCTTTTCTTATATTCACTCAGCAAAATTAACTCGTCTTCGATTTCATCGTCGCAAAATTTGACCAGTACACTAAACAAATAAAATTAAAAAAATATAACTAATTTTAAAAAAAATTACAAAATACATAGTATGATTAAGGAATGATTTATTTCAGGATAATAATTTAAAATAACACCACCATTACAAAACTATTGTAAAATGAGGATGATTTCTAACACATAATTCTGAAAATAAATGAAAACTAACTAATAAATAAATATATTAATTCTTTATAAAGGAGTTTTAGAAAATGTTATATAAATAAATAATATTATAAAATAGATTTTTTTGATAGTTTTTTATGATATAGGAGGTTGGGGAACTTCTTACTAAGAATGTGTAATTTTAATGGGATGTCATTACTCAAATCCTCCACATGTTTCTTAATCACTGATCTTTTTCAAAAACCTTTACGTGTATGATTATTTCATTCCTATAATAATGTTGTGTTTTATTTCCACCTACTTTCATAGTGAAATAATGTTTCACCCCAAAGCCTTCTCCCATGATGAATATATTTTTTTGGGAAATGAAATTATGATAAGAATAATTCTAATATCTTTTAATGTATTTTTTCTTCATATCCATGTTTTTAACTCCCACTAATGTTCTAATTTCCATAGTGGGAGTCTCAAATTTTTTTATATCAAAATATCCTTACATTCCCACTTATTTTAAAATGATGATTTTTATATCCTTTTAATGATGTGGGTTTTTAATAATGTTGTTTTCAAATATTTTAAAGGATTTTCCTTTCAGTAAACATATATTATTTCTATATGCATATCATTTTGAAATATTGTTTGGTTCACCTCAAGGTATATTCATTGGAATTTTTGTAAAGAAATATTTTTATATTTTTTCCTTGTATTTTTTTAAAAAAATTGTTTTTGGAATAAGATTTTAAAATCATGACATTTTTTGATGATTTTAATAAACCCTTCTTAAGGAAAATTGTTTTTCTGATTTATCATTCAGTTTCAATTGATTATTATCCAATAACGTAATGCTTCATCAATCACATGATATATTCTCTTTCATTGTGATCATGATTTTAGTAGTGAATGAAAATGTTTATTCTCTATGTGATACAACTTTAAAATATTATGAAACACATTTTTCTTCCCATGGGTTGTTTATAATAAGATGATTGATTTTATTTTATGAGGAATTCATATATATGTAAAATGATGGGTGGGGACTTATATCATCATCTAATTAAATCTTTATGGTTTCATATCTCATGACATAATTATGTGTAAACATAAATACATATTTTACCAAAATTAAATGGTGGACGAGCTTGGATTAGTTCATAAAATTAGAGGGCATAAATACATCAATTTTTTCATAAACATAAATGGTAAACATAGATGGATTTATTCATAATGATTTCCTATGATCATTTTGGTTCCACTAAATCTCTAAAATGAGCATTATATTTAAACTATGCCAAATATTTATAGAATTCCATGTTAAAATTATATTTTAATGTATTATGTATTTATTTAATGTTCGATATATGTTTCTATTCCAAATTATTTAGGAAATATAATTGTTTTTAAATTTTTAAGTCATTAACCTTAATTCTCAATCAATATTTATGATTTAAACTTTTTATATCATTATCATTTCATCTTACATTACTTTATTTCTAATTTATTCCATCATATTTAATATACAACAATTATAACTAATTAATATGCATCCATTAATGAATATTCGTGATTAGAACTAATTATATTTTCATTCATCGAGTTATGAATAAGATTATGTCATATGGGATTTATTGAATAGGGTTTAGGGGAATGGTTATAAGAAATGTTCATAACTGTTTTCAAATAATATTTTTTGTAGCTGGTCTCCAAGACACTGATCCTTTTGTTCCTTAGTTTTTGTGACTATTTGTGGAATTTGTTAATTAAACCATGAAATTAATGTATTATGTATTTATAATTATCTTCATTCTCCAATGTTGGTATCAAAGGGAATGCCTATTTAATTTATGGATTGGTTTAGATAACTCTAACAAGAACATAAGGACTAATTCATAGATTTGGATAACATCATAATGGTTTAGTAAAGTAAATATTGTGTGATTTTATTAGAATTGCATCGCTATATATACAATAGAAATTTGAAATGTATATGGAAAAATTCTTCCAAGGGGTAATTATTTAGAAAAGGGTTGTATTTTCATTGAATCAATCATCACTTTGATTCACTGTGAGTGCACCTAAGACTACAAACATGGAAAGTTACTCCCATGGGATATGCATACCTTATCTAAAATTATCTTTATGAATGATCATTAATTATTTGAATAGATTATAAATAATGATAATAAAGGTTAATACCAATGTTTTATATATTGAAATGTTGGTGATAGTATTTAGGTGTCCTATAAATTATTTTCATGATTATATGATTTGTCGTTGTGATTATTGTATCTCATACTATGTTTTCAAGTCTTAGTGAATGGTTGGAACACGAAGGAACTGTCTTATCATTGAATTTTATGGGAAATTGAATGATTTTCATCTTGAGACGATGATTAATATATGATCTGTAAGGAAGAACCTTGTAATTATTCTTAATCATCCATCATGATATATGATTCGTAACACATAAATAAGTGAGTTTCAAAACACATCAAAGAGGAAGAAAATGTATTATTGGTGATATTCATGTGTAAATGATCATGTGGGAATAAAATTTCAATCTCTTATATGCATGTAATATGGGAAGAAGAACCTAGGAAAATGTCTCAAAGGAAGGATAGAATGATATTTTTACATAAATTAATTAAATACAACAACGAATTTCCAAATAATTTCATGTATTATATGTGATGAAAATTGACATTATATGATTCAATTCTGTATTTAAATTGATAAATCATAGACTATGTAAGGTTCTACATTATTTTAATAATTTAAATGGATCATCATGTTCGATTAACACTTATCATTTATTCAATAGTTTGGGATCTAATTTCCATTTTAGCATGAATATACCCTATGAAAATGTTATTCTCCATCATTTGGTAGAATTTATGGTGATTTTGAGAAATAATAGCTCTCTCTAAATATATCCCTTATAAATTTATAAAATAAGGAACTCATATTTTATATTCAAAAAACCTATAATAGTTTATTTGTGTGAGGAAATTTATTATCTTCCAATTGAAATTATGTCCCTTAATGTGTCTCGATTCCCATTCAATGTGGGTATTTATATTATCTTGATTGAAGAGAAAATCATTATAGAAGATATTCTTGATATATGGGTCTTTTTTGTTGACTTATTAATTGAGTTTTCTAGTATTCCTATGAATCATGAAGTTGAGTTATTAATAGAACACAAACATGGTATTATGATTATTTTAAAGAGTCATTATTGAATGGACCCTATTAAGTTAGATGAATGAACGAATAAAATAAAATAAAATATGGATAAGATATTTGTACGCATGATTTCTTCCCGTTATGGTGAACCATTTCTTTTTATCAATTAAATTATGGATTGATATACCTATGAATTGAGTATCTCGAACATAACAATATCACAATAAAACAAATATCCTCTGAACTGTTTTGATAATATGTTTGGTAAACTATGAGGACTTTAATATTTCTCAAAATATTTAATTTCAATCAGAATATCACCAATTATGTTTAAGGAGAGACGGTATAACAAAGATATGTGTATTTATAATGTATAGTCACAATGAATATTTTTATGCCATTTGGGCTTACAAATTCTCCTACTATCATTTTGGATATTATTAATAGAGACTGAAAATATTAGCTTGAAATTTTTTATAGTCTCTACCAATGTAAGTATCATATATTAAAAGAGTAAGGGATAACATGTATAAAATTTTGGAATTGTTTTATTGGGCTTAAAAATCAAGAAATTCTATTCCAAGTTCCGTAAGTATTATTTTTATTTGTAAGTAGTATCCTTCATGGATCATATTACTATCATCAATGGTATATTTTTGGATATATCAAATACATATAAAGATAAAAAAATTCTAAGACCAACCTTTTCTAATATAACTATAAGTTTCAATTGATTATTTTGACACTAATGTAAATTTTCTTGAAACTTATCCTGGTTATAAAATCATCTAACAAAATTAATCAAGATGGGAGTGAAGTTTGTCTAGACAATTGAACATGAGAAAAACTTGGTGATTAAGAATATATTGGTCATTTTTCATTATATTTTATTACCCTTAATTATAGAAGGGTTTTTTATATATAGTGATACTTTCTTGAAGGTGTTTGCATACATTATAATTCATAATGAGAAGGTAATTGGTTATGCATCACAGCAATTAAATTCACTTTAGTAAAACAACCCAACACATTATTTGGATCTAGTAAAAGTATTATATTCATTCAAAATATTATGGAATCATCTCTATGGTGATAAAATTGATATTTATACTAACCATAATAGGTTAATGTATATATTTATCCCAATAGAGTTGAACATTCTCCAAAAGAGATGGTTAGAACTGATCAAGGACTATTAATACTCAATACATGATTTCCTTATGAAGTCAAACAAGGTATTTGATACACTATGTAGGAAGGACCATTATATCCTATACATGATGGGGATTGAAATGGATTAAATAATCATTGATTTAAAATAGATGAATCTTGAAATCATAAGGGAAGTATAAAAAACTAATATTTCCTAAATTATTTCTCAACCATCCATTCACTATAAGATCAAAGAAACCTATAATGATTATGTGAAGCTATAAAAAAATGTATAGAATATTTTAGAGTTAATCCTTGCTAAATATGGAGTTATAAGGTTTATAACATTGATATGCGTCCCATAAAAATCTGAAAATGAGAAGGAACTTTTAGATGATGCTAATATCTCAACAATCTCTATTTATCTAGGTAGCATGAATATGTATAGAGATATAAAACATAACATCTATTGGGATAACATGAATAAGTAAATTATGTAATACACCTTGTGATTCTTGGTATGAAATCAATTTAAGGATGAATGAAACTATTATAAGGGTATATTGCAAAAATTACCCATACTAGTATGGATATGGGAAAATGTTTCCATTGATTTTATTAGAAGACTCCCCAAAATATATTTGGTTGATAATATTTTTTGGGTTGTATTCAATAACCTTATAAAGTTAGTTTATTTTATCAGCATCAAAGAATAATAATTTCTAGAACAATACTCTCTAATATACATAAGAGAAGTAGTAAGACTAAAAGAGGTCCCACTTTTTATTATATCTAATATATATCAATGTATTAACTCATAATATTGGGGCATTATTCAGAATATATATGAGATGAAGTTAAATTTCATCACTACATATCACCCTCAAACAGATTGTATGTTTGAGAGGGACTCCAAACTTTGGAGGATTTACTACAATCACGTTTGATATAATTACAAGGATGTTATGGTAAAAAAATTCGGTCAGCATGGTTATCATATAAAAATTATATCCATTATAGAATTTATATGGAACCATATGAGGAATTTCATTGGAAGATAAATAATACTCTGATATACTAGCATGAATGTGGAGAGAGATAGTTGATTGGCCATGACCTTGTCCAAGAAATGACAAAGAATGATTAAGCCATTCTATAGAACACAAATGCAGCCCAAATTTGAAAATATATATATATAGATTATATTTGTTGAGATAAAAAGTTTGTATTTTCAGAAAAGGAATTCCAATAGACATCTTCATGGAAGTGGGTTATGATATTTAGGAAGAAAGGGAAGTCAAACACTATGTATATTAGTCCCATTGAGATCCTTGATCATATTAAAGAATAATCTTATCACATAGAACTACCTCATGACCTTTCCAAAGTACATGATGAATTTAAGGTATCACTCTTGAATAATTACATACTAGATCAATCACATTTACTAAATTTAGATGTCATTTAACCTGAACATGTCCTATCATATAAGGAAATACCAGTGGGAATTCTAGATTGTAGCGATATGGTGTTGTGTGACAGGACTTATTGTCTATTCATTTTTACTTAAAGGAACCATATGTTTGAGGAAGAAACACGAGAACCTGATCATGTGATGACAGTGAAGTACCCACTCTTTTTTCAATTGTGTAAACAAATTTCAAGATTAAAACTATTTTAAGGATTTAGAATGTAAGACCTGATGTTCTGGACCATGTAAAACTGATGTTATGTTCGATAACATATTTTACTTGCTACAATTAATGAAAACAACTATTATATTCTAAGATAAAATTATTAATAATTCTATAATAAATACTATGATGGTAAAATAATAAATATTTATTTGGTAAATAATTAATATGACTTAATATTGAAAAATTTTATTAACAACAAAATCCATTTTATTTTTATTGTTAATTTTATATTTAAATATAAATTTTGAAATTTATAATTTATATTATTTAAAATAATATTCAATTTATAATTTCTCACATAAAAAAAATACTTAGTATAAATTTTTTATTTTATTTAGAAGGTTGATTTTTAGTAGAAAATTTTGGTTTTTTTAAATTAAAATTTTTGTGATTTTATCAAAATTAAAGCTTATCCTAGAAGAATAAAAATCCTACTAAGAAAAAAAATATGTATTTTAGGAATAAAACTAAGAAATCTAATTTACTATTAAAAATTAAAATCATATGTATACTATTTTAAAATATAAATTAAAATTTTAATTAATAAATCATTTCCTTTTTATTTTCCTCTAATTGAGTGTTTAGATGATGAATTTTTCTTTTCGATTTCCATAAAAGGGGCCAACTTTTTAATGTTTTTTTAATAAATAAATTTATTTTTTTAAAATAAGTTCCCATTGTTATTTTTTTATATATATAAATATAATATATATTATAAAAAACAATTTTTACATGATTTAGTGAGATTGTTTTAAAATTACAATTTCTTGGATTTATAAATTTTATTTATTAAAATATTTATTAAATATGAAATTAAAATGTTAAAATTATATAATGGGATCCAATATTAATTTTGATCATTATTTTATTTACTAATTTTAAAAATTAGTTACCCATGTAAAAGGTAATATGTGTAAAATGTTAAAAGTAAAAGACATACGCCTTAAATCACTCTTAACTTGTGTAAAATGAATGGATGATAGGTTTTTTAACCATAAATTCTGACACACCCCATGTTTATCAACTTTTTATACATTTAACCTTGAATAGTTTCATGGAACTATTAAAAAATGATGCTTGTTTCCAAAATTTTCATTTTCTTCTGTTATAAAATGATACCACTTAAAACCTTTCTATGTTAAACTTCACCTTATAATTCATCCTGGGAACACTTCTATATTTCTCTTCATAGAACCCATTCCTACTTAAATAATCTTATGGACACATTATTTTTTCTTATGTCTTTCACTTCCAAGGTGTTCTCCAAGAGAAAACACATGTTTCCAACATGAGTGTTTCCATCTATTATGCTTTTATTTTATTTCAATTCGTCATAAAATAATTTATTAAATTTTCCGTATAATGAAATAAATATTGTCAATATTATATAGAAATTTAATTATATTAATTATTCAAAAAATATTCAATCATTTCCATCAGCTAAGAAAACAAAATAGCATCCACCATAAAAACATGCAAACTACCACCTCCACAACGCGATGAGTTTTTTTTTCCAAATCCATATATCAATGATGGTACCAAGGATATATTTAATGAATAAAAATGTTTTCTTTATCAAAAAAATTGTGAAATAATTATTATTTATATACCGTCATTCGTCTCATTTATTTAAAAATGGTGTCATCAGTCACGTATACGTTCAGACTATCGCCTCCGTAAACTAATGAATTTTATTTTTCAAAACCACACATATTGGATGTTTATAAGAATGATTTGAATGATAATATATCAAAATTATGAAATATTAAATATTTTTTGAAAGATATGTTGACATTATATAATTACAATCTCATGAATTTTCAATCATTATAACAAACTCTTGTTTATGTTGTTTTTACCACCTACATGAGTGATGTTGTAATGTTTACGTTTCAGTTTTTTATGTAATGTTATATTCTAATAAAAAATTTAATAATAATTTATTCCACATTAAAAAATTATTTTTTTGTCATAATATTAAAATATATGGATTTTGTTTTTTATCATCTTTTATTTATTAAACTCAAAAAAAATGTTGCATTTGATTTCATCATCACAAAACATAACCAAAACATTTATGAAATGAAATTGGAAATTTATAAATTATTTTAAATTTTTTTATAGTACCTATAATTTTCTAGGAATGATGAACTTTGGGAAAATAATTAATAACAACACCCCCATTATATGACTAGTTTAAAACAACAATGTTTGATGACACCCGATTCGAAAAATAGATGATAACTGGATCATAAACATGTATTCAATATTTATAAGATAATTTAATAAACATATACAAAAATAAAAAAAATATAAAATAGGTGATTAAAATGGTTAATTTTTTAATTTAAGAAGTTATAGATCATTTGGATATGATGGAGTAGAGGTAAGGGGTTTTTATGACTCAAATCCTTTACTTTGGCCATAATCACTTATATTTATCTATATCCTTTCCAAGTATGATGATATCTAAACTATGATAATGTTATTTTTTATTTCCACATTATTTTATATGGAGATAATTGTTTCACACCAAATACTTTTTCCTTAATAAATATATTATTTTTTTGAAATTAAATTTTTCTAAGCATATTCCCCATGACAGTAAATTTTTATTCTTAAATATCCACATTTTACATTCCTACCAATTCAATGTTTTTCAATATAGGAATATCAAATTGTTTTTATCCTAACATATCATTATATTCCCCCAATATTTTAATTCCATTGTTTCTATATCCTTTTAATGATATTGGTTTTTAATAAAGTTGTTTTAAAATATTTCAAAGGTTTTCCCTCTAAATGATCATTTACATTCCTTAAGCATCTACTTTAGACATATGATTTATTTATCATCAAGGTATCCTTATTCAAATTTTTATAATAAATTTTTTATGATGTCTCCTCTTTATTAGAAAATGGTTTTTTTAGTGGGGATAAAAAAGATTAAGTTGAAAATAAGAAACAATTTTTTTGAAAAAACTTCTTTTATGATTTATCATTCATTTTCAATGGATTCTTATCAAATAAATTAAGGGTTCATAAATCACCTAAAGTATGAATATTTAGGGTGTTCATTTTTTAGTATGAAATGAAAATGTTTTTTTCTTTATGTGATTCCATTTGAAAAATTTATAAACCCCATTTTCTTCACATGGGTTATTTATGAAAAGATTGTTGATTTGATTTTATGTGGGGATCATATGAATGGATGATCATGGGTGGGAAACTATATCACCTTTTAGTTCATTTTTATGCTTTTATTTCCTATGAGATAATGTTCTGTAGACATACATGTGTTTTTTTCACAAAACTATTTGGTGTAAATACACGGATTTGTTCATAAAACTAAAGGGTGTAAATTGTTTGGATTAGTTAAAAAATTAAAGGGTAGATATACCTGGATTTATTAAATTGATTTATTATGATTATATGGGCTCTATTACCTACCTAAAATGTGCCTTGTTTTCATTCTATTACAAATGTTTATGATTTTCCATTTTCTAAACATATTATAGTTTCTTATTTATTAATTTCATGTTTGTTATATGTTTCCATTATATTTTTTAGGCCACTTCATTAGTATTATGTTTTATTATATTTTAATTAATTCCCAATCATGTTGTATAATTAACACTTATGATCTCATGATGTATTAATATTATAATACCTCCTTAATCATGTTTTCCCTCATATTTAAGATTTAATTATTAGGTATAATATATATATATTTATCTTTCTGAGTGTTCAAAATCACTCATTCTTATGTTTTCATTCCCCATGTAATGATAATGATAACATCTTATGAAATTTATATAAGAGGTTATAGGGTATAATGGATATATGGAAATGTTCATAAATTTTTAAAATAATATGTTTATGTCATTAGTCTCCAAGACACTAAACCTTTTTGTCAATGGTTTGTGGGAATGTTTGTGGAATGAATTATGTAAACCATGGAATCAATGTATTATGTATGTATGATTATATTGGGTCACTATATCCAAGAATCCATATCACTAATACTTCTTGTAACTGAATCTAAATCACTAACATTGCTTGCGTTATGGTTTGGTGTATAATGGTTAGCTATTTTCCCATCAAAATGCCTTTCACCATGGGAATAGTCCTTCAAGATCTCACATTTTTTCCCTAAAAATACTCCAATTAACCGTGTATTCTTCTACCAATTGTATCATATATTTTATTGGTCATTCGTAATTATAGATCCACTAGTTATCTATGTCCTTCTTCAACGACCACCATGGGCCTATTAGCTTTCTATTTTTCATATGTATAATTGTTTTCTACCACAAGGACCACCATGAAAATATTATTCATGGCTGTTTCACAGAGGCATAGTGGAATACCACCATAGTAACCACCATGATCATTTCAACCTTCACTGTTTTTTACAGGCACATCCCCAATGCACCGCGGATAATGAAATGAATTTTTGAAGGGGTTTTCCTTCCTAGCCACTTATCCATATCCACCACCGACACTACTACATTGTGTCCTTTCCCATGTTATGAAATTACTTCAAAAACCCACATCAACTATGGGTGGGGTCAGAGATATATTTTCCAATCTTCCATGAGACTTCAAAAAATCATTAAATTCTTTAGTCATAAAGAACCAATCATGATTTTTGTAAACATAAAAATGATTTCATATGGTATCATCTAATTTATTATGTAATATGATTTTTATATTGATAAAAAACCAACACACTAAATCATATCATCAGAAATAATTTATCAAACTCACTAATCACTAAAATCATATTAATTTGTCTTTTGGTCAATAGTACTATTAAAATATCAAATACAATGTCATTTACTATTAGTATAACATATCAATCATTAAAATACAAAGATATCCTCCATTAAGGTAGAGTAAATATGATTCCAAAATAAATTTGTATATGTTCAACCAATTTACATAGAATAATGTGAGTCTATTTCCTACTAATTTATCTATATATCTTTATAAATTTTGTTGATGTTTTAAAAAAAATGATTATTATCATGATGAATTGTGATTTAAACCCACGATGAATTATTTACTCACCACAAATTGAATAAGTAAATATATATATATATATAAATAAAAGAAGAATAATGTTGAGTTAACTATGGGATGTAATAAAAAAGAAGATAAAAAACAAAACACACCCAAAAAAGAATATTAGTGAATATGTGATAACAATAAATAGATGATACAACTGTGGATGGAAATTCCATGTCATTTATATTTTTAGTCAAGACATGGAAATTAATATTGAGGATTGAATGTTTTATTAAAAAAGTGAATCATTCCAAGAAAGAAAAAAAATGATTTTTGTGCTGGAATAAATGAATGAATATGGATTTGTAATCCCTTAAAATTTTCCAATAGTAGGTCACTTAAAGGTTTTTGAGAAATTGTATTGAAGATACGAAAAATATTAGTCAAACTCTTGAAAATTTTGTGAAAATTATACAATGGTAGAAAAATCTAGTGAATAATAGGATACAAGCATCAAGGTTTTCATGTACAATGAATGTTGTTTGGTAGAAGAAACTTACACATAAGGATAAAGATAATCATTTTCAAACATATTGCATGATTATTTTACCCAACTTTGTGGAAATTGGTGTAACATCCAAAGTAATTAATGAATAATAGATATTTTTATCTATGTCTATTAATGAATTTGATAGTGTCTTAGAGGCTTAAAATGAAAATAAATACAGTCTTATGCATGGAATACACTAATATTCTTAAAAGATTGTTTTACAGCCTTTTGATGGCAAACCCTTTTTAAATCTATCTTTTGAAAATTTTATAATCTATATTTGTCAAAATAAACATATTCATTATGATTGGGACATCAAAATTTAATTTGTGTGAATTTTTGGTATTTTTCTGACAATGTTCATTTTTTAATGAATATTGTAAAATGTTGTATTTTAATTCAAAAACTCTTGTAAATATAATTTATTAATATGATTATATTATATTTTTAATTGGTTTTACAGTGAAATTACAATATATTTTTACCATGTAATCCAATGGTGGTCATTGGAATCAATTTCTCTTTGAAATTGGACTTAAACTAGTGTCAATCTTTTCATAGATATTGTTTCAAAAAACCCGCAATTTGTCATGAAAGCGGGAATTAATTATTAAATTAATTAATTTGACTTATATGTTTTGAATTTTTTAAAATAGACTTCATTTTTGAATTCGGAATATCAAACCTAGCTTAGGGTGAATTTTTGGTAATTTTCTGAAAAACTTCAATTTTTGATGAATAGTGAAACGACTAAGTGGTACTTATAAAAACTGATATTTCCTTTTAAATGAAAATTTTCCATAATTGTGTTTTGAATTTCAAAAATCCGACATACATGGTTTTCATTAAGAAGTAAAATGTGGTTCAATGGGATTAAAATGATTTTTTGGTGAATAGTAACTTATTAAGTTCTTAATCCCGATTAGAGGTAATTTGTGTAGTTTAAGGTAAAAATAATGCTTTAATAAAATGAAATGACCTAGACACATGTCCTACATTTATTGTATGTGTCATGGCCGACCATTAAAAGCCATGGGTCAACTTGGGGCCCCCATGGAGCCACTTTGGTTGGGAAATGACATAAATAACTTTTTATTAAATGTTAAAGTAAAAATGACACACACATAAGGTGTTTTACTAAAACAATTTTTATATGGGGTAATACAAGTCATATTTTTGACTATAAATATTAATTAGAAAGATAAAAATATTTCCTAAATCATAGTAGTTTTTTTATAATTTTTATACTTTAAATAAATTAAATTATTTATGACATCAGGATGATGCAGCGATGACCTCATTATTTAACGATTTAAATAAAATGAAAAGATAATGTAACATCTAAGACCTAAACATGGCCAAAACCAATTGGATGAGTGCATTTCGAACCCTTATCACCTTATCCAATAATTATATCAATTTGGGACCTTTTTAATCCGAAACCCTTTTTAAAATAAAGTAACTTATCTTTACTTTCCAAGAGTGCCCCTCCTCTCCTCTTATAAAAGGCCCCCACCTCTACCTCCTTACCCACACTCCCAAAGCCTTTGGCTCGGCCAACCCCAGCCCATTTTGTCTCTAAACATACATCTATTACTCCTTGAAGCCTCACTTTGGTCATAAGTCTTCCCGAGGAAGCCTTTGAGCTCTCACCAAAGGGAGTTACCCGATTTTAAGGTAATGTATTCTTTTAAGTCCTTTTGTTTTATTTTGCTTCTCCAACCCCCTAAACTCTTTTTATTATTTTATTTTTTAACAAATCCATTATCCTAAATATACTAGGATGTTGTTATAATATGTATTCGAGCTATACTTACACACACCTACATCTAATGGTTAACGAACATACTGTTTCCGTGGATGGTGAATTTATGCCTCCTGAAACGATGATTGTTGAACATTCTTTTAACACCTTCAAAGGTGGACATTAAGATGTAACTATATTTATATATGATATATAATATGTTTATGTTTTCCTTAAGCTTCTTTTTTTTCTTTTTGGTCATACCTTTATGGTTTCCATTATGGGTAAACGTGATATCTTCATTTAAGGAAGTGTGGACTACCGCCCCCTCAAAGTGATTTGTTTCATTAAATACCATATGTGGGACGTATAAAGGATGGAACTATGATATTATATATGATATTATACTGGAATTATAATATACCTTTATATAATTATGATTCCATTCTATAAAATATGAAATAGAAATGAAAGTAGCGTTCATGCGTACGTACGGCTTACCGTCTCCATGAACGATGCATTTCATTTCTTACCTATAAATTATTATGTAATATTATAAATGCATGCATGTACTGGATATATATTACATATATGATATCTACATCATGAATACCATTCTGGATATAATGGGTACATGAACAACTTGTAATTATAAAGGGCTTATTTTTTACTCAAGTACCAATGATCGTTAAAACGACCGTTATTAACTTAAATAATTACATAGTGTTAATGACATGGCAATAAGTGATATAAAAGGAATAATGAACTTGGAAAAGGTTTTTAAACAAGTAGAAATTAACTCAAGTTTATTATTCAGGAGATTAAATAATGACTGAGTCAAGTCGGACCCGAGGTATGGGACTTCGTCTCAATCTCCTTTCATTGAGGCATATTTTTTTTATACACAACCTTCTTTTATACGGTGTATAAACCCCTTTGACTTTTACGTTTATCCAAAAGGAATATTTTTTATATGAAGCGTTTTACTAAATGACAAAAGGGAATGTTTTTGTCGTACGTATGCGGTGACAACGACTTCTCTGCCACCGTGACCGTTATTTGAGTTTCGGCTTCCTCTACAAGCCATACCTTTTTTTAAAGAAAAATAAATACCATGTTTTACTTTTCTTTTATTTTGGTATTGAAAATTGTTTTCATAATGTTTTTATATCAATGTGTTGTATTGATATCTTTTGATTGAAAGGTGGAAATGTTATGTTTCCTTTTTACATGTTTTATGTGATACGATTATGTTGAAGTTTTTGGGAATTATTATGACGACGGGTGGTTCTGTGATAGACTAAGGGCGGGTGAGCCCGATATAGCTCTCCAATGCATTGGGTAACACAAAGGAGTGAAACGTTATGGTTTCTCCAAAGACATTTAGGTAATATACTATGATGGGTATTCCAAACGTAACCAAGAGAGTTAATCCCTACGTAAGGATGTTATGAATGCCTCAAGTTACCATTATGTCTTAAGATTTCTATGATTTATTCATGATTTGATGAGGTATGTTAAAGTGCATATGTTTTATGGGTAAAGTATGATTTCATTCTTATGTATATATGTACCCATGTTTCCTTTCCATATTTTTATATCCCTTACTGAGCTTTTTATGCTCATCCCAAGTTTTTTTGAAATGTTTTTCATAAGTCAAGGGAAAGGTACATGATATGATGATAGTGTCAAGGAAGTGTCATGAAATAATCCATGTTTTATTTTAAATGTGTTTCCATTGATGGGAATGAAGAATACTATCTTTATGTAACCACTTTGTTTATATGTGGAATGTAATGCAAGTTTTATGATCTAATTCTCTAAAACTCTAAACCCAAAAAGATCCTCAATGTGTAATCTTGTAATAAATCAAGATTAAGTAAGGTTTAAGGCTGGGGCCTTATAGTTGGTATCAAAGGTCGGTTTAGATAACTTTAGGAGTTAGAATTCTATTAAATGATTATCCAAAAATATATTTTTTTATGGTCAAATTGAAGTGATATAATATTTGATGATTACCATGTTGCATCATCTAAGACATGTTTGTTCAGAATGGTTTTCTGCAGAGGAAACAGGGAAGTAGTGCTAGGAAGGCATACCAAAGGAAATAACCTTCTGAATTAGCATCCTGAGATGGTCGGAATTGGAACTGAAGAGTTTTTTGCAGTAATGGTGCAGTTGACTCAAGCGATAAATGGAGGTGGTATCCATACACGACATCAGCCAGATCAACCGCAGAGGAACATGTCAGTGGTGGAACATTTCATGAGGCAACATCCCCCATAATTCAGAGGATCATCTGACCCTGTGCTAGCTGAAAGGTGGATTAAAGCACTGGAGATAATTTTTGATGTCATGGGGTGTTCAGACAATCAAAAGGTTAGTCTTGCTATTTACCGTTTGGAGGGTGAGGCAGATCAGTGGTGGTCTATGGTTAAAAATATTAGGGATGCTGATGAGATTGATGCTCTTGACTGGGATGAATTCAAAGGTATTTTTCTTGAGAAGTATTTTCCTAAGGCTGTTTGACTTAGGATGGAAACACAATTCTTGGAATTGAGGCAAGAGGAAGACTCAGTGGCTACCTATGAAGAAACGTTCACTCTATTGGCAAGGTATGCTCCAAATTTTATCAGAGACCTTGATAGTAAAATCAATCATTTTTACTCAGGATTAAAGCCAAAATATCGAAGGGCATTAGATTCTCGTGAATTTAAAAGTTATGAAAATCTTGTTCGATGTGCTGAGAAGGTGGAAATGGAGTTTGTCGATGATCAAGTGTTCTATAACAACCAACATAAGAAGAGACTGAGGTGGCAGGAGAAAGGTAATAATTCTTCAAAAAAAAGTCTGATGGTAAGAAAACTAAGTTTCCAGTTTGTGATAAATGTGGAAAAAGGCATGCTGGGGAATTTCTTCTGAATTCTGGAAAGTGCTACCGATGTGGTAAGATGGGACATAAGGCTCGTGATTGCACTGAAAAGGATTAAGTTGAAGGTAAGAGCAAATTTGATTTATAGTTAGTGAAATGTTATAAGTGAAATGAGATGGGTCACTATGAAAACGAGTGTCCGACAAATAGCTTGAGTGATGGGAAGCAGTTAGACTACAAGCAGAAAGGGGTGGTGAAATCCTTCGCAACTACTTCAGCAGATGTCCGGCCATCAAATGAAGTTGTCTCAGGTACTTTGTTTGTTTTTTCAGATTATGCTAGTGTGTTGTTTCATTCAGGGTCTACACATTCTTTCATCTCTGAAACCTTTTCTAGTAAAATGGGAATACCATCTCAAGAAATGACTCCTGAACATTTGGTAAAAACACCTGGGGGAATGTTGAGGCAAAAAGAATTTATAAGAATCTTCCTATCCTTATCTGTGGAAAGAACCTACTTGCAAATCTTATTGTTCTACCTCTAGTAGAGTTTTATGTTATCCTCAGTATGGATTGGCTCTCTATTTACCATGCTAAGATTGACTGTACAGCTAAAGAAGTTTCTTTTCAGAATGACTTTCAGTTTTTGTACAAGAATGAACCCTTACTGTTGATAACTTATCCAGAGTCCAAGAAACTTGTAAAAGATGGAAATGAATGTTACCTTGCACACATCATTGAAAATAAAGGAACTGTTCAGATTAATGATGTGCCAGTGGTAAATGAGTATCCTGAAGTTTTTCCTGATGAGTTTCCTGGAATAATACCAGATCGGGAAGTTGAATTTACTGTTGACTTAGTTCCTGATGCTAAGCTAATTTCAAAACCCCCTTATCGAATGGCTCAAATTGATCTTTTAGAGTTGAAGTAGCAATTGCAAGATTTATTAGAGAAAGGTTTCATTCAACCTAGCACATCACCATGGGATGCTCCTGTCTTGTTTGTTAAAAAGAAAGATGTTTCAATGAGACTTTGCATTGATTATCGAGCCTTGAATAACATCACTATTAAGAACAAATATCTTTTTCCTCATATCGATGATTTGTTTGATCAGCTCCAGGGAGCTCAGTATTTTTCAAAGATTGACTTGAGATTGGGGTACCATCAGCTGAAGGTAAAGGAAGAAGACGTTCTGAAGACCGCGTTTTGTACAAGATATGGCCATTATGAATTTTTAGTAATGCCTTTTGGGCTAACCAATGAACCTACTGTATTCATGGACTTAATGAATAGAATTTTCCATGAGTTCTTGGATAAGTTTGTGGTGGTTTTTATTGATGATATTTTGGTGTTTTCTAAAAGTAAAGAAGATCATGAAAGACATTTAAGGGTTATCTTGCAAACCTTAAAAGAAAATAAATTGTATGGGAAATTCAGAAAGTGTGAGTTTTGGTTGCAACAAATTTCTTTCCTTGTTCACATTGTTTCTAAAGATGGGATAACTGTTGATCCTTCAAAAACAAAAGTTGTGGAAGACTGGCCAAGACCTACAAATGTAACTGAGATTCGTAGTTTCCTTGGTTTGGCAGGCTATTACTGAAGGTTTGTTATAAATTTTCACGGTTATCTAGTCCAATGACTAAGCTAACTCGGAAGGCTGTTAAGTTTATCTGGACAAAAGAATGTGATGATTGTTTTCAAGAATTGAAAATAAGATTGGTGAATGCTCCAGTTTTGGCACTACCTTCCAGGAATGGTGAGTTTGTTATCTACAGTGATGCTTCATTGAAAGGACATGGTTGCGTCCTAATATAGAATGATTAGGTAATTTGTTATGCTTAATGACAGTTGAAAACTCATGAGGTAAATTACCCTACACATGATTTGGAATTAGCTGTTGTTGTTTTCGCTTTAAAAATTTGGAGGCATCATTTGTATGGTGTAAAGTGTGAAATATATACTGATCACAAAAGTTTAAAGTATATATTCACTCAGAAAGAGTTGAACATGAGATGAAGGGGATGGCTATAATTAATAAAGGATTATGATTGTACAATTCATTACCATCCAGGAAAAGAAAATAAAGTGGCTGATGCTTTGAGTCGAAAAAGTAATGCTTCATTAGCAATGTTGCGTTTGGAACGTGATCCTTTGGTTAAGGATTTGATGAAATTTGGCATAGAAGTTGTTGGTGCAAGAAGTTCTTCTGTTTTGTTTCAGGTATCAGTGAGATCATCTCTATCAGATAGAATCAAGAAAGCACAAAAGCAAGACAGTGATTTGCAGAAAAAGGTAGAGCTGGTTCAGAAAGGTAAGTTTCCTGAATTCAACATTTATAATGATTGTGTTTTGAGATTTAGGAAGAGATTGTGTGTTCCTTGTGATTCACAGTTGAAGAGAGATTTGTTATGTGAAGCTCAAAGTTCTCTGTTTTCAGTTCATCCTGGCAGTACTAAGATGTATAGAGATCTGCGGGAGTATTACTGGTGGGATGGAATGAAAAGAGATATTGCTGATTTTACTGTGAAGTGTTTGACTTGTCAGCAGGTTGAAGCATAGCGGCAGTTACCGAAAGGGATGCTTCAGCGTTTACCAGTGCTATAGTGGAAATGAGAGAATATATCCATGGACTTTGTTGTGGGATTACCGAAGACATCTCGAGGTAATAATGCAATTTGGGTTATTGTTGATCGCTTGACTAAATCTGCTCATTTCCTTGCTATACGAGATACATTTTCCCTAGATCAACTTTCCCATTTTTATCTTAAAGAAATAGTCAGGTTGCATGGAGTTCCCCTCTCCATTGTATCTGATCGTGATCCCAGGTTCACTTCTAACTTTTGGAAGGGCCTTCAAAAGTTGTTGGGTACTGAATTAAATTTTAGTATAGCTTTTCATCCACAATCAGATGGGCAATCAGAACGAACAATTCAGACATTGGAGGATATGCTATGTTATTGCTATATGGATTATCAGGGAAGTTGGGACAAACATCTTTCTTTGTTTGAATTTTCATATAATAACAGTTTTCATTCCAGTATACAGATGGCACCATTTCAGGCATTATATGGGAAGTGGTGTCGAACTCCAGCTTTCTAGGATGAAGTTGGTGAAAGGAAGTTGATGGGACCAGAATTGGTAAAATAGTTGGCAGAAAAAGTTCAGCTAATACAGAAACACATGAGAACAGCTCAGAACAGGCAGAAGAGTTATGCGGACAACAGGAGGAAGGATCTCTCTTTTGAGGTAAGTGATCATGTTTTTCTCAAAGTATCACCATGGAAAAGTGTGATGCGATTTGGTAAGAAAGGAAAGATAAGTCCAAGGTTCATTAGACCATATGAAATTCTGGAGAGAGTTGGATTAGTTGCATATAGAGTGGCTTTACCTCTGAGTTTATCTCAGGTACACAATGTTTTTCATGTTTCGATGTTGAGGAAGTATATGCCAGATCCATCTCATCTTTTGAGTCCAGAGGTAGTTCAGCTGGAAGAGAACCTATATTATGAGGAACAACCGGTCCAGATTCGTGACCACAGGGAGCAAGTGTCACGAAATAAGGTGATTAATCAGGTAAAGGTTTTGTGGAAAAACCACATGATGGAAGAGGCAACATGGGAATCTAAAAATGAAATGAGGGATAAGTACCCCCATTTGTTCGATAAGTAAATAAATTGCAGGGATGCAATTTTATAAAGGGGGAAAGGATATAACATCCCAAGTATGTAATGAATAATAGATATTTTTATCTATGTCTATTAATGAATTAGATAGTGTCTTAGATGTTTAAAATGAAAATAAATACAATCTTATGCATGGAATACACTAATATTCTTAAAAGATTGTTTTACTGCCTTTTGATGGAAAACACTTTTTAAATCTATCTTTTGACAATTTTATAATCTATATTTGTCAAAATAAACATATTCATTATGATTGGGACATCAAAATTTACTTTGTGTGAATTTTTGGTATTTTTCTAACAATGTTCATTTTTTAATGAATATTATAAAATGTTGTATTTTAATTCAAAAACTCTTTTTAATCTAATTTATTAATATGATTAGATTATATTTTGAATTGGTTTTAAAGTGAAATTACAATATATATTTACCATTTAATCTAATGGTGGTCATTGGAATCTATTTCTCTTTGAAATTGGACTAAAACTAGTGTCAATCTTTTCATATATATTGTTTCAAAAAAACCCGCTATTTGTCATGACAGCAGGAATTAATTATTAAATTAATTAATGTGACGTATATGTTTTGAATTTTGTAAAATAGACTTCATTTTTGAATTCGGAATATCAAATATAGCTCTGGGTGAATTTTTGGTAATTTTCTAAAAAACTTCAATTTTTGATGAATAGTGAAACCACTAAGTGGTACTTATAAAAACTGATTTTTCCGTTTAAATGAAATTTTTCCATCATTGTGTTCTGAATTTCAAAAATCCGAAATACATGGTTTTCATTAATAAGTAATATGTGGTTCAATGCGATTAAAATAATTTTTTGGAAAATAGTAACTTATTAAGTTCTTAATCACGATTAGAGGTAATTACTGTAGTTTAAGGTAAAAATAATGCATTAATAAAATAAAATGACCTAGAAACATGTCCTACCCTTATTGGATGTGTCATGGCCGACCAAATAATCCATGGGTCAACTTGGGGACCCCATGGAGCCACTTTGGTTGGGAAATGAGATAAATAACTTTTTATTAAATGTTAAAGTAAAAATGACACACACATAAGGTTTTTTACTAAAAAAAATTTTATATGGGGTTATACAAGTCAGATTTTTGACTATAAATATTCATTAGAAAGATAAAAATATTTAATACATCATAGTATTTTTTTATAATTTTTAGACTTTAAATAAATTAAATTATTTATGACATCAGGATGATGCAGCGATGACCTCATTATTTAATGATTTAAATAAAATGAAAAGATAATGTAAAATCTAAGACCTAAACATGGCCAAAACCAATTGGATGAGTGGATTTCGAACCCTTATTACCTTATCCTATAATTATATCAATGTGGGACTTTTTTAATCCGAAACTCTTTTTAAAATAAAGTAACTTATCTTTACTTTCCAAGAGTGCCCCTCCTCTCCTCTTATAAAAGGCCCCCACCTCTACCTCATTACCCACACTCCCAAAGCCCTTGGCTCGGCCAACCCCTGCCCATTTTGTCTCTCCAATTCTTTCTATTACTCTTTGAAGCCTCACTTTGAGTAGAAGTCTTCCCAAGGAAGCCTTTGAGCTCAAACCAAAGGGAGTTACCCGATTTTAAGGCAATGTCTTCTTTTATGTCCTTTTGATTTATTTTGCTTCTCCAACCCCCAAAACTCTTTTTATTCTTTTCTTTTGTAAAAAATCCATTATCCTCAATATACTAGGATGTTGTTATAATATGGATTCGAGCTACACTTACTCACACCTACATCTAATGGTTAACGAACATACTGTTTCCGTGGATGGTGAATTTATGCCTCCCGAAACGATGATTGTTCAACATTCTTTTAACACCTTCAAAGGTGTCCATTAAGATGCCACTATATTTATATATGTTATATAATATGTTTATGTTTTCTTTAAGATTTTGTTTTTTTCTTTTTGGTCATACCTTTATGGTTTCCATTATGGGTAAACGCGATATCTTCATTTAAGAAAGTGCGGACTACCGCCCCCTCAAAGTGATTTGATTCATTAAATATCATATGTGGGACGTATAAAGAATGGAACTATGATATTATATATGATATTATACTGGAATTATAATATACCTTTATATAATTATGATTCCATTCTATAAAATATGAAATAGAAATGAAAGTAGCGTTCATGCGTATGTACGGCTTACCGTCTCCATGAACTGTGCATTTCATTTCTTACCTCTAAATGATTATGTAAAATTATCAATGCATGAATGTACTGGATATATATGACATATATGATATCTACATCATGAATACCATTCTGGATATAATGGGTACATGAACAACTTGTAATTGTAAAGGGCTTATTTTTTACTCAAGTACCAATGATCGTTAAAACGACCGTTATTAACTTAAATAATTACATATTATTAATGACATGGAAATAAGTGATATAAAAGGAATAATGAACTTGGAAAAGGTTCTTAAACCAGTATAAATTAACTCAAGTTTATTATTCAGGAGATTAAAGAAAGACCGAGTCAAGTCGGACCCGAGGTATGGGACTAGGTCTCAATCTCCTTTCATTGAGGCATATTTTGTTTTATACACAACCTTCTTTAATACGGTGTATAAAACCCTTTGACTTTTACGTTTTTCCAGAAGGAATATTTTTTATAAGAAGCTTTTTACTAAATGACAAAAGGGAATGTTTTTGTCGTACGTATGCGGTGACAACGACTTCTCCACCGCCGTGACCGTTATTTGAGTTTCGGCTTCCTCTACAAGCCATACCATTTTTTAAAAAGAAAAATAAATACCATGTTTTAATTTTCTTTTATTTTGGTATTGAAAATTGTTTTCATAATGTTTTTATATCAATGTGTTGTATTGGTATCTTGTGATTGAAAGGTGTAAATGTTATGTTTCCTTTTTTACATGTTTTATGTGATACGATTATGTTGAGGTTCTTGGGCATTATTATGAAGACGGTTGGTTCCGTGATAGACTAAGGGTGGGTAAGCCTGATATAGCTCTCCAATGCATTGGGTAACGCGAAGGAGTGAAACGTTAAGGTTTCTCCGAAGAGATTTAGGGAATATACTGTGATGGGTATTCCAAACGTAACCAAGAGGGTTACTCCCTACGTAAGGATGTTATGAAGGCCTCAAGTTACCTTTATGTCTTATGATTTCTATGATTTATTCATGATTTGATGAGGTATGTTAAAGTTCATATGTTTTATGGGTAAAGTATGATTTCATTCTTATGTATATATATACCCATGTTTCCTTTCCATATTTTTATATCCCTTACTGAGCTTTTTATGCTCATCCCATGTTTTTTTGAAATGTTTTTCACAGGTCAAGGGAAAGGTACATGATATGATGATAGTGTCAAGGAAGTGTCAAGAAATAATCCATGTTTTATTTTAAATGTGTTTCCATGGGTGGGAATGAATAATACTATCTTTATGTAACCACTTTGTTTATATGTGGAATGTATTGAAAGTTTTATGATCTAATTCTCTAAAACTCTAAACCCGAAAAGATCCTCAATGTGTAATCTTGTAATAACTCAAGATTAAGTAAGGTTTAAGGTTGGGGCCTTATAATTGGTACGGAAGATAATAAAAACAAAAAATAATTTATATTCTATTCTATATTATATGAAAAAATAATTTCTAAAAAATGTGAAATCCAAACGAAATAGGAATTATATGAATCTTATATAATATCAGGTTTTCAAAATAAAATGAGAAGATATCATGAAGAGTTCATAAAAATAAAGAGCTGAATTGAAATAAGTTTATGGGTTGACAAATATCTCTCAACCTTTTTTTATAAAAAATAAGAAGAAGAAAAAACCTTGTTCCAAAATATTTTTTGTTAGTTTTTATTTTTCCATGAAATTAATGGGATGTTACACAGGCCAAGAACATAATAGTTTTGAACACTTTATTGAAATAGGTCATGTTCATCCTTGAGTAGTCTTACTAGAATCATGTTTTCTCCTCACAAAATATAATTTGGTAACAACAATAATGAATAATATTAATGATATTTATTCCATGTTGTGGTGTTATGTTTAACATCTACAAGATATCAATATCTTCTGAAAATTGAATTTTTGGTATGACTTTCAGCTGGTGATTCTTGAAACATACTAACTAGAGGTAAAAAATATAAGATTTCTAAAAAAAACATGAATATATAAATAATATTAGTAATAGATATTAGGATTATAGATACATAGGATTCAAATGATTATGAGATTCAATATATTAAAATTTTTTATATTGAATATTTGAATTATTAGAAAATATTGGTTATGTTATCTCATCATTATGTCAAAAAGTCAATTATTAATGTAAAGGAGTGATATTATTTTGATAATGATAAGAGAAAACTAAATTCAAAAGTGCTAAAATATATTTGTTTTTATTTTTTAATATATTTTTTGTAGATTAATACAAGTGATTACGTGAAAATCTGTTGACAATCCATTGAAAAAAGATTACTGAGATGGTATTACATGTTAGAGTAATTACGGATATATTTGATATCTATATTAATAACACTTATTTTATACATAGTGTAATGATCTATAAACTAATATGTGATTATTTTATGGATCATTATATTTTTAAATGATATTTTCTCCTTCTCTTAAGTGAATGTTGTTTTACGTTGTAGAAGGTAGAGATCATTAAAATTAATTTTTGACTGAAGATTTAGGTGATTATGTCTTTCCCTTAGAAAATAAACTCAAAAAAGGATATTAATGAAAATATGTATTTATTTATTTATTATGAATATGGGGTATTGATGAAAGAGAAAAAATTCTTTTATTATTGAATTTAGTTTATATAGCTTGTAACATCTCGGTTCTGGGTGTCGCCCAAAGGTGCCATGTTCCTGGTTCGTCACATGGACTCAAGTGCATTTCCCTAAATGCCAGATGCTACCGACTAGCTATGAGGGCCTTGGGTGTGATAGTGGGGAAACTATTCCCTCATGAGTATAGTAACATAGCAGAAACAAAAAGAAAACAGTAGCGAAAGCAGTAATACCATACAACAAAAGTAAACAGCGGAAGACTGTTAGTAATATACCAACTGGAGCATATATAAATGATGCATGTCACATGTATCTTATAAATAAAATAACAAGTCACAATTATAGAAACAATACATAAACTCAAGTACAATATAAAAAAAGTAAGCTCTAGTAGTATCACAAGCCATAGCTTGGTCTCATGCTCTCAAGGTCCAATAGTAATCACGAACCTGATGAAGATGGGGGATTTCACTTATTTATACCTGCAACCATATAATCTTTTTGGGTCCAAAAGCATGACCCAAATAGGGTGTGAGATTAATCATAGTAGAAATCCACCAAAATAATTGTGCCTAAAGTTCAATGAATATATATATATATATATGACATGAAATACGCCAAAATGAAGTTATAAACTAGGAAGTACTCAAAAGTAAATAATCCTATAGTTTCCAGTTACATGCATTTACATTTACTAATTATTCAATCAATTGAATAATAAAACCTCAGGATCTATCCTAATATCTTTATCCCATTGCATAATAACAGAAAACAGACATCTCAATAGACCATCTAAACAAATCAAGTAATACTTATTCCAAGCTTCTTCTTTGCCTTGGTAGACTCGTCACAAACACTCAAACATTCATAAGAAATCCTTTGGGAATGTCCTCACCATATGGCCCCTCTGGTTAAACATATCATCAATTTAATATATAATGACCCTCTGGGAATGCTCACTCTATCTTACACCTTTGTTCCCACATAGAACTAATCATTTACAAACGACCACCTGAGTAGCTCTCACGGTCAATACCCCCATGGTCTGCATTGAAACAATAAAATATAATAACCCTTTGAAGCTCTCACATTAAATTACCTATGGTCCAAAATTCATTTAATAACGACCATATGGGTAGCTCACATAGTCTAACGTCTATGGTTTATGACCACACGACAGCTCTCACAGTCAATACCTCTGCTCAACCATAGTAACAATTCCTAATTAAAAGACCATACCTCGGGAATCTCCCACAATAAATTCCCCTATGTCATAAATTCATAATTTGTAACACATTCATCTCAAATAAATAGTAACTCCATCCTAACAATACTATTCATGGAAATAAAGAAATCAAAATAGGCAATTCTAGACCAACTATCCATAACCAGACAAACATGGGAAACACACCCATGATCAAGGTATTAAATAGTACGCCAAAGAAATAACACATTCTCAATCTAAAACCCATAAAAGGTATTAAATATGGTTAAAATCTAAAACACTCAATACCATAAACATGGTTATTTAGATTTTTATCCTATATATAATACAAATAAAACCAAATAAAGGCACAAGCCACCTACTATGATGTTGTACGATGAACACTCTGGAACGTCATCACTTGAATCGGCCTAGAACGATGTAGATCTAGGAAAAGAGTAAAAATTATAAACCCTTAATAACTCATGATAGAGGTTAAATCCTAAATAGATACTCTAGTGGAAGAGATAACTCACCATTGAGAATCCAATGCACACAGTGGCATCTCAATCGGAGCTCGGAGATAGGAACTAGAGGAGCTCAAAGATCATCGGTCGTTCATCTCTTTTTTGTAGGAAACATGGGAAGAAGAAAGTGTTTCTAGAGGTGAGAAATGATCCTGCACCAACATAATGAATAAAAATAAAAGTACATGGTGTGTTCATTTAATGTAAACACCATGTACTAGCCTCAATTGACCCCTGTATTAGGCGGTCAGATTCTTTAATGGGGGGCACATTTCCCCGAACGCTAGAGGATACTAACTAGTAGTGGGGCCCTTGGGACCAACAACGTATGGGTCACCTTTGGGTGGATCCTAGAACTATGATGTTACATGGGTATTGACTAAATATTGAAATAGGAAGATTAACTAAAACAATGTATTGTAGTGATGAGAGTTATTGTAGTGGTGAGAGTTATATTTTTTTGTAAATAGAATGGTGAATTCAATGATAATAGAAAGGGGATATTGAATATAATGATTAAGAAGCCTATATCCTAGAAGATGATGTTCAAAAATAATTAATTATTGGTAAAAATAAATTATGAGTTCTAGATATTAATTCTAAATATATTCAACAGTTCATGAAAATCCAGAAATAACTAATGATTATTTTGATGATCTTTGTTGAAAATTGATAACCTGTGAAGGTAAAGAAGCTTTTTTATTAAAACATTATCTAATATAGTTTTGAAACATGTATTTCATCGTAATACTTAATTTACATTATAAAATATATGATATGGCTATAAAGAATTAGTGTCATCAAAATAAGAAGAAGATGAACCCAGATTTGGATGATAATGAAAATGAATGACTATAATAAATGCTTTGGAAATGTTTTTATAATAAATAACAGATGAGGATTTCTGATAACTACGTACGAATTACATCGAAAGAAGTTATTATGACACTTTCGAATACATTTGTTCTTAAAGAGTAAATGTATATTTTTGATAAATTCAATAAATAGAAATTAAAGTTTAGAGAAGAGTTGGGTATTGAAATTTAGACTAGTGGGTTATTAAAAATTTTAAAATTACTATTTATGTAATTTTATTTTAGAATTTCGACTTTGTGTATAAGAGTTACTCAGAAATTATGGAGGATGAGTAAGATTAATTTACTAATATTTAATATTATTTTGGAATTATAGATTAAATTATAGTTGTGAAATACTAATTATATTTTATCTTTTTAAAAATCCATAAGTTATCATATATTATGTAAGTTTCAATATAAAATAAATTTATTTAGAAAAAGTGATCATTGTATATATAAGTTTATCAAAAAAAATTTACATAAGGGTTATCTATTTGAAGAAGTAAAATATATGTTCTAAGAGGTGATTCTTTAATTTGATTCAGTTGATTATTTTTTGATCATTCAAAGTAACAAATATATCATGATTTATTTTAATCAATTGTGATTGATGTCAAGTTAAATTGGAAAATTAATATAAGATGATATGGAAATATATTACTCTAGATGCTAGATTGATGAATCAATTAAATATATTTCCTTCTCTAGATTTTAATAATTATGGGAGTGAATAAAGAATAAAATACTAAATAACTATGATTTAATTTATTTTATATCATTAAATAGGTTCAATGTCAAATGAAGGCTGATATTTCTAATAATTCACAAAAAATTAATTGAAGATTGATCTTTAGTGAATTGAAAAAGTGAATCTAGAAACCTAAGTAATAAATGATCAACATTATCGTAGATAATTATATAACAAAAGAAAATTATAATGGATGTAGGAATTGATATTGTTGTCAAATAATTTCAAAATTAGAAGTATTCAATAATTCATTGAAAATTGGTTAATAAAAATTTGAAAATTTCAATAAAATAGAAGTAAAATTGATTGATTCAGATGGATTGAATGATGTTTTATTTTTTAAATTATAATTAATATCAATGGATGATAAAATAGAAGATAATTCAAAATTAATGTTTCATGAGTATAGTATATGAGATAGGACATAAAAGCTGGATCAAAATACCTATGAAATAAAATATTGATGAGGATTTTATCATTGCATATTTAGGAGAGTGAAGGATAATAAAGTTTAAATTCCTATATCCTAAGAAAAATTGAATTTTTTAATATGAGTTATTTAGAATTATCCTAATACATCATAATATAATTTACAGAAATTGTGTTGGAGTAATGAAAAAATAACTCCAAAATCATGGAATAGTGAACATAATGTTATAGGGGAATCATTTATTTAGGTGATGAAATTAGATATTATAATGTTTAATTGTACTTCATAATGAAAAAACACAAGGCATAGTCCAAGATTGTAAATGAGATCTAAGGAATTGGTGAGGTATATTCCATATGGACTAAATTAGAGTAATTCTTAGAAAATATGATTCCTTTTAAAGAAATAATGAATTAATATTGTGAAATTAAGAAAGTTGGAAATTTAAACTGATAAATTACCAAATTTCTCACTACCCTATATCACATAAGATTCATTATTTAGTAATGAATATTAAATGAGGATAGTTTATTTTGGGAATAGTTGATGATGAGAGGGAGAAAATGAATATTGACAGAAATTAAAATTCATGTATTTTAAGATCATGGAAGTTAATGAAGATGTAATTTAAACCAGTATATTTCATACGATCATTTATGTCAATGAAGAAGAAGTAAATGTTTTTTAAGCTCATAGAGTTGAGTAAAACATATTATAAATTCAATAAATTTAATCAATTTGGTTCTAAAATTTGACAAATTAATGGTTAGTGCGTAAAAAAAATTCAACAACAACCAATAGAACTTCTAATCGTTTGAGTATTGGAAAAGTGGATGTTTTGAAAATACGGATACTGAAATATAAAAATAATGTCCAATGTTTTTTATCATTCATAAGTTCCAACAATTAAATCCATTGTATATGTGATTAATGGTGATATTCTGATTCAAAATAAGGTTTGATTATTTTGTTCTTGAAAAAGGTATAAGTAATAATTCTGAAATATTTCAAATCCTAAAAGTAAGATCATCATTTATAGTGGAAGTAGTTAATTAGTGGTAAAAACCTAATGAAAAAGGTTTGAAATCATTTCATTTTCGTTTCTATTGTACACTAGTGAATTCTAATATAAATGACTCCTTGGGATACTGTAAAATGAAATCATATAGTATAAATATCTCGATAAGAGATAATACACCATTTGATATCATTATTGATAATAGTGGAAAATATATGTCCTCGACAAGACATTAATATAAAAATACATATCACCGACATTGGGATTGAATTATTTAAAAAAATGGGTCGTACCATAATTATTTCTTATAATTTATTTTGTTTGAATATGTTGGTGAACATATAAGATCCATTAATCTTAATAGGAGTAGAGTTTTTAATAATAATAAGGGTATATGTTAAGTGAAAATAAGTATTTATAAACTAATTCACACCACCACCCCCAACACCCCATATTGTGTGAGTACCTAATATTTTAGAAAATTGAATTCGCATTAAATCACAAGGTTACACAGCTAATTGGATCTATATTTTTCTCCACATTTTTTTAACTACTCTTCTTAAAGATCATGGTTTTGGAAATTAGAGAGTTTCCTCATATGGCTAATATATAAACTATTTTTTTAATACAATCATGGATGTTTTTTACTAAACCGTGAGAAATAGAAAAAAATGTGGCTAATTAATTGAGAAATAGGTGTTTTTAAAGGGATGTGAAATTGGATTCACCACAAGTTAAAGGTTATCAAAGTTGTAATTTTTAAGTTATTTTAGTCAATATTTATCCTCTTGAATATTATATCTAATAAAATTAATATTTGGTATAACTCATTTATTTTTATTCTCATGTTATGTTTTACTTGAAAATTATTCTTCCAGAGGTTTTCATTTTTATACATTAAGACATCAAGGATATATATGATGAAAAATCGTCAAGATTAGTAGAATGAATTGGAAATTATAAATATTTTAGCGCGAGTATTTTGAATGAGGATAAAATATACATGAGTGAGTAGAAAAAAAATTTAGTGGGAATCAAAATAAGTTATGAATATTGAAGTACTTAAAGAAATTTAAGCCCCTTAGATATTTCAAAAGATAGTGAGAAAGGATAATATTTGAATCCCATATACTTTCTGAGTGTTAATTTTATTGAATATGTGAGGAAGAAAAATTTTATAGTACTATATATGGTTCCAATTTTTAGTTATTTAATACGATACCATTTTTTCATTCCCAATGTTTTTCAATCCCTCTATTATGAACATAATTTGTTAAAGAATGATCTTATGTGTAGAAGAAACATAAATATAATGGATCTTACTCATTTATTCAGATTTTCCATTTTAAATTGATGGGATACTATTTAGAGATCTATTCAAGAGATTATATGTAAGTGGGATCCGTTATAAATAAATTTTCATGAGATAGTAAACCACTTATAATTATTGATCATAATAGTGAAAAATCAATATCTCGATCAAGACCCAAACACATATAATAATATATAACCATATTTGATTGGAAATTTGAAGAAATACCTTTTATTATGAACTATTTACATTCTATATTGAATTTGGTGTGAATGTGTTGATGAATATAAGTCATAAACATGTTTAAATATGTTTTTGGGGATTGAATAAATAAACTTGTAAAATTTATGTGAAAATAATTCCATAAAACTTGTTTATGAAACTTTACACCCCTCTCAGTGTGGCTAATTCATATATTGGGAACTTCACCTATAATACCTCTCTATTAATTTGGAGTAATTACATGTATTAATTAATGTTATATTTTACTAGATTATAGAAAAATCCAAAAAAAAGGAGGATTTTAGGTGACATATTTAGACGCGTCTTTATAGAGATGAATTTACTTAGTTACAAACAATTTATCTTCAAATTAATCCCTTAATTAATATTATATAGATTCTATTAATAATGATGGTTAAATTAGAATTGGAACATTACATTTTTCTTAAATGGAGGCCCAACGTAGTGTGCAATCAATCATCTATTGGTTTCCTTTAGTTTTTGAGAGTATCCATTGTGAAATGGTCCACGTGATTATAGACAAATCATAAAACTAGTGGTGAAACAATTTTTTGATTTATTTTTAAGTTTCTCATTTGAAAAACAATTCCATCTATTAATGTATAACATTGTTTTTCTTAAAACGCATCAATTCACACAAACATGTTCTATAGTATATTTACAAGATTATATTTCAAAACTAAAGGATAATTATTGGAATGATACAAATTTCAATGAGACCATAAACCCCAATAGTTTCAAAATGTATGTGTAAAGACCCGAAGTTTTGAATAAATCTTGTTTCCTAATTTCATGTGTTATTTTTTTATACTCAAAAAAATGTTTTATTTGATAAACATGATTATAAATAAAATGAGACCATTGGTTTTTGAGTGTTATATGACCATCGGTCAAAATGACCACCGTGAACAAAATGTTTTGATTATTGTCTATAAATTTAAGTAATCTTGGTTAATTATTATAGAAAGAAGATTTGATGGCCTCACCTAGTAGCCTTGGGCCGATCGAAGCCCATATAACAGAGATTGGGAAGGAGGTAGCACCATTGGGCTTTGCTCTGGACCAAATCCAAGCCAAACTTCATCATGTGAATCTAGAACGGAATCGCCTTCGCGAGAAGTTCAAACTGATAGAAATTACTACTGGGGCAATGTTGACTGAGCCGCCCCAAAATTCTATCACCCTAGCACACCTTACTCTTAGGTCCTATGCTGGTATTATAAGGGGTTATGTAACGAGACCGTAATTGCCTTGTGTAATCCTTTTTTAAATAAAAATTTGGATTTCTTCTTATGATGATGTTTATGAATTTTCAAATGACTGGATAAATATTGTATGCATATTTTTGATGAATTTTAGAAAAAGGATATTTTAAAAATGGTTGTGTAAACCTTAAATAATTAAAAATGTGTAATGATTTTCGAAAAATGGTCTTCTACAATTATGTTCAGTACGAAATTTAGAGTCTAATAAGATCAACTTGATTTTTGATGAATAGTAAATTATGAATAGTGATTTTATTATTAGGATTAGTAATATGACCAAATGGATTAGTAATCTCACTTAAAGAAAGATTTAAAATAATCTAGGCACCTTGATTAAGTAATGTGATTCAATAAAATAGTTAAATAACGGTTTCATTAATTATTATTCAAGTATTAGTTTTTTCAGGTGAATAGTGTTTTTTAATTAAAAATTTAATTAAAAATAATTAGAAAATTATTTTTATAAAAACGACTTTATTTTTGAACTCAGAGCATCGATATTATGTTATGGTAATTTTTGGGGTTTTTTCTGAAAAAATGAATTTTCGATGAATAGTGTTTTTATTTAAAAATTAAATTAAAAATATTTAGAAAATTATTTTTATAAAATGGAGTTTATATTTGTAATCAGAGCGTTGATATTTAGTTAAGGTGAAATTTTGGGATTATTCTGAGAAAGTTGAAAATTTTGATGAATAGTGAAAATACAGTTTTTAAGTTACGGGTGTTTAATGACATCATTAAATGATGTATTAAGTTTGTAATCAATATGTTCGAATTATGAATAGTGAGATAAGGTATGCGGTGTCCCAAGTGGCCAATACCATGGGCAAATACCATGGGCAAGCCCATGGTTTTTCCAAAACCACTAATGAGGTGTCCCTTTGCCATTAATGCCTTGTCCCCTCACTTTCCCTATAAATACCAAGCCATACTCTCATCCATTCGACTCCCCACTCTTCCCCAATGAAGTTCTGGTCTCATTACCTCCCAAGGAGTCCTCCCAAGGTGCCCCCAAGCCCTCAAGGTCCCAACCTTTGAGGTTTAAGAGTTACATTTTAAGGTAAGGGATCAGACCCCTCTCTTTCTTTTCAAGTGATCTCTTTTATGTCATTCCTTTTAGGCTCCATGTTCTTATTTTGGAGGATGTTCTTTTATACTCCTCTTACTGCCCTTTTTATGTTCATATGATGAAAGACCCCCTCTTACTCTCATCATTTCGTTTTAAGAAAGTTTAAGTGGCGCCGTTAGGCTGCCGAATTTTCAAGGGATTCATTCACCTCTCTCTTTTTCAAAGTTCTACTTTCATGTCAAGTCTTTCAAGTTCATTTTTATTATGTTGGGGTATGATCTCTATATTTATCATACTGGTATTTTATGATCACATGATGAGAGACCCCATTTGATCTCTTCAATTCAGTATTTTGATGTCTTAAGTGGCGCCGTTAGGCTGCCGAATTTTTAAGTGGTTCTTCACCCTTCTCGTTTTGAAGTTCTACTTTCATGTCAATTCTTTCAAGTTCCTTTATATTATGTTGGGGTATGATCTCTATATCTATCATACTGGACTCTTATATTCATATGATGAGAGACCCTATTTGACCTTGTCAATTCAATTTTGTTGAAGTTTAAGTGGCGTCGTTAGGCTGCCTAATTTTCAAGGGATTCATTCACCTCTCTCTTTTTCAAAGTTCTACTTTCATGTCAAGTCTTTCAAGTTCATTTTTATTATGTTGGGGTATGATCTCTATATTTATCATACTGGTCTTTTATGATCACATGATGAGAGACCCCATTTGATCTCTTCAATTCAGTATTTTGATGTCTTAAGTGGCGTCGTTAGGCTGCCGAATTTTTAAGTGGTTCTTCACCCTTCTCGTTTTGAAGTTCTACTTTCATGTCAATTCTTTCAAGTTCCTTTATATTATGTTGGGGTATGATATATATATATATCATACTGGACTATTATGTTCATATGATGAGAGACCCTATTTTACCTTGTCAATTCAATTTTGTTGAAGTTTAAGTGATGCCGTTAGGCTGCCGAATTTTCACAAGAGAAATCTTGTTTTGTTTTCTTCCTTTCATGTTCTTCATTTCATATGGTATATTTTCAAATTTCATTACCATGTTCATAAATCCCTTATATTTTTTCCCTCTACTTTATGATGGGTCAATTATGAATGTTTGACCCATGTCCCCTCTTTTCTCAATGTTTTCTAAAACCTTGTAACATAGCCGTTATGATGCAGAATTTTCCCCTCAAAATGTCTCTCTCTTTTCTAAAAAAATATTTTATGTTATAAAGTGAATACTCAAAGTTCATATTTCTACAAGGGTATTCACATATATATCAAAATGTTCCATTTTAAATTCTGGGATTTACATACATGAGACCCGCTTCCCTTTCCGTGGGTTTAAAGTGCCGTAAAGATCATGTCATTAAAGCAGTTTTTAAAATGTTATGATTATGAAATGAAACCCATTTATTTTATGCTATATGGGTTATTAATGAAATGTTTGATTATTATATATCTGGGTCACATGATAATAAAGGCAAATTTAAGGCTGCGCCCTGATAGCGCTCCAATGCATTGGGTAAAGACTTAATCTCTAGAGATGACCATTTTAACGACGCCTTGGTGAATAACCTTGGTAATTTTTAACGACACCTTGGGGATGGACCTTGGTTAAAACGAAAAGATTGCCAATATTAAATGTTGTAGCCACATCTTCAAGTTATGAAAAAGTTTTATTTTTATTATGATATGCCTCATGATTTCATTTTCATGCCTTAAAGTTCTTTTCATGACTTCATTGATGTATCCCAAGTTCATATGTAAAATGTTTCACTTGTTTCCCTTGCTGGGCCTTCTGCTCACCCTTTCTTTTGATGTATGTCCCCAGGTTATGAGATTCAGTAATGAGCCTAGGGTGAACATTAGGATAAGCCTTTCAAGTGTTTAAGAAGAATTCTTTATGTTGTTTTCATGTTTTAAGTTCCTGGTTTCCAAGACACTAAACCTTAAAGATCCTCGGTTTTGTAAAATGTAATTAAAGTTTATGTGATAAAAAGGTGGGATGCTATAGTTGGTATCAAAGGATGGTTTAGTTATTTGTGGAAATTAGGATATGAAAACTCTAGGAGGAACCCTATAGAAAAGTTTATTATAGGAAATCTTCCTGGTATTTTGGTGAGTATTGAGTAAGGGGTTGCCAAACAAATACATCCCTGTCTGGATACGAGCAGGTAGAGGTGGCTCTGGCACAGATGTACATAGGGGTAAAACCCGAAAACACCGCTTTGAGCTAGACTCGAACGGGAACTGGTACACGACAACGGGCCTTGCTTCACTCTTGGTTATGACACTCCCGGGGGATATGCTTTGGTAAATTCATAAGCTTGGTATGAACCATTATTAAAGGAACAAAGATAAAATAAAATAAAGATTCACATAAGAATATATGATCATGGATAACCTAGATGGGAACCTAGGGGATCACAAGTTAGGGTATACTTTTCTTCTACAAGTTATCCTTATATGCTTTAAGTTCCTTTTCATGATTATTGGTTAAGTATTTAAGCCTCTAATTATACTTTATATTCTTAGTTAATGGTGGGAAATGGAATAATGTGTCCCAACAACCAATGTGATAGGAAATGCGACAATTTCCGTATTAATATGTCAGATATGATTAGGGGATTAAAAGATGATTATTATTTTGGAAGGCGTTCACTATTTTGGGGACCCTATATGATCGAGGTAAATAGATTACTATAGTATTTTCATTGAGGAGTAAGGTTGACTTATATTTTGAAGAATTGATGAATTTAAGGTGGACTTATAGTAATTTAGGTTACTTTTGGGAATGATTAACCTATCTTGGGTAAAATATGTTTAGGTTAGCTACTTTTGTTATAAGATGTTAGGAGTGGTTGATGTTGTCTGGAGATGAACAATGAAGTTGTTTTGGAAGACTATGTTATCAAATCCTTCTTGTATTTGGGTTTCAATCTTAGTTTGGTTTATTTTTAGGAATTTTAAGGACCGTTATTTATGGAGTGGTCTATGATGAACGTTGGGTAGTACCATGGAACTTTGAAGATTTAAAAGTAGGTTCTATTCCTATGGGATTCTTTCTTTTTGAAGAGTTGTTTTACCTTAACCTTTCTGTTTTTGGGATAATGTTTAAAGATAGAAGAAATAGATAGTTAATCTTTTGTAGATTATGTGATTCTATAGAAGATGATTCTTGTGCTTTTATGAGACCAAGTGTTTTTGAATTCTCATCATTTGGCGAAAAGATTAGTGTTGGTAGGGAATTGTTAAAGGATGAAACTCTACGTGATGGTAGGTATATTTTCTTATGTTTTTGTTCTATGTAGTAAATGAAATCCTCAAAATTATGAAAAGAAACGTAAAACAAAAATGTTGTTGGTTTACGTTTCCTACTAGGTAATCAAAGACCGTTTACACACATCATAAGTTTGGGATTTTCTCATGGTTAACTTTCTCCTAATAATGTTCTCTATCACTCTCTCTCAGAACTGACCCTTTGTTTTTTCCTCCATGTCCATGTTTTCCTACATGGAACCCGAGTGTGGGTTAACTCGGGTGGCCTTTGTACTTCCTTTTCTTTCTTTTAAAGTAATGGTGTTGCTGACTCTTTTTCCGATGTGGGACTTTCAATGAAATTTCAAAACCCAATTTAAAAAAATTGCGAGGACGCAATTTCTTAAGGGGGGAAGATTGTAACGACCCAAAATTTTGAATAAATCTTGTTTCCTAATTTCATGTGTTATTTTTTTAATACTCAAAAAAAAATGTTTTATTTGATAAACATGATTATAAATAAAATGAGACCATTGGTTTTTGAGTGTTATATGACCATCGGTCAATATGACCACCGTGAACAAAATGTTTTGATTATTGTCTCTAAATTTAAGTAATCTTGGTTAATTATTATAGAAAGAAGATTTGATGGCCTCACCTAGTAGCCTTGGGCCGATCGAAGCCCATCTAACAGAGACTGGGAAGGAGGTAGCACCATTGGGCTTTGCTCTGGACCAAATCCAAGCCGAACTTCATCAAGTGAAGCTAGAACGGAATCGCCTTCGCGAGAAGTTCAAACTGATAGAAATTACTACTCGGGCAATGTTGACTAAGCCGCCCCAAAATTCTATCACCCTAGCACACCTTACTCTTAGGTCCTATGCTGGTATTATAAGGGGTTATGTAACGAGACCGTAATTGCCTTGTGTAATCCTTTTTTAAATAAAAATTTGGATTTCTTCTTATGATGATGTTTATGAATTTTCAAATGACCGGATAAATATTGTATGCATATTCTTGATGAATTTTAGAAAAAGGATATTTTAAAAATGGTTGTGTAAACTTTAAATAATTAAAAATGTGTAATGATTTTCGAAAAATGGTCTTCTACAATTATGTTCAGTACGAAATTTAGAGTCTAATAAGATCAACTTGATTTTTGATGAATAGTAAATTATGAATAGTGATTTTATGATTAGGATTAGTAATATGACCAAATGGATTAGTAATCCCATTTAAAGAAAGTTTTAAAATAATCTAGGCACCTTGATTAAGTAATGTGATTCAATAAAATAGTTAAATAACGGTTTCATTAATTATTATTCAAGTATTAGTTTTTTCGGGTGAATAGTGTTTTTTAATTAAAAATTTAATTAAAAATAATTAGAAAATTATTTTTATAAAAATGACTTTATTTTTGAACTCAGAGCATCGATATTATGTTATGGTAATTTTTGGGGTTTTTTCTGAAAAAATGAATTTTCGATGAATAGTGTTTTTATTTAAAAATTAAATTAAAAATATTTAGAAAATTATTTTTATAAAATGGATTTAATATTTGTAATCAGAGCGTTGATATTTGGTTAAAGTGAAATTTTGGGATTATTCTGAGAAAGTTGAAAATTTTGATGAATAGTGAAAATACAGTTTTTAAGTTACGGGTGTTTAATGACATCATTAAATGATGTATTAAGTTTGTAATCAATATGTTTGAATTATGAATAGTGAGATAAGGTATGAGGTGTCCCAAGTGGCCAATACCATGGGCAAATACCATGGGCAAGCCCATGGTTTTGCCAAAACCACTAATGAGGTGTCCCTTTGCCATTAATGCCTTGTCCCCTCACTTTCCCTATAAATACCAAGCCATCCTCTCATCCATTCGACTCCCCACTCTTCCCCAACGAAGTTCTGGTCTCATTACCTCCCAAGGAGTCCTCCTAAGGTTCCCCCAAGCCCTCAAGGTCCCAACCATTGAGGTTTAAGAGTTACATTTTAAGGTAAGGGATCAGACCCCTCTCTTTCTTTTCAAGTGATCTCTTTTATGTCATTCCTTTTATGCTCCATGTTCTTATTTTGGAGGATGTTCTTTTATACTCCTCTTACTGCCCTTTTTATGTTCATATGATGAAAGACCCCCTCTTACTCTCATCATTTCGTTTTAAGAAAGTTTAAGTGGCGCCGTTAGGCTGCCGAATTTTCAAGGGATTCATTCACCTCTCTCTTTTTCAAAGTTCTACTTTCATGTCAAGTCTTTCAAGTTCATTTTTATTATGTTGGGGTATGATCTCTATATTTATCATACTGGTCTTTTATGATCACATGATGAGAGACCCCATTTGATCTCTTCAATTCAGTATTTTGATGTCTTAAGTGGCGCCGTTAGGCTGCCGAATTTTTAAGTGGTTCTTCACCCTTCTCGTTTTGAAGTTCTACTTTCATGTCAATTCTTTCAAGTTCCTTTATATTATGTTGGGGTATGATCTCTATATCTATCATACTGGACTCTTATGTTCATATGATGAGAGACCCTATTTGACCTTGTCAATTCAATTTTGTTGAATTTTAAGTGGCGCCGTTAGGCTGCCGAATTTTCAAGGGATTCATTCACCTCTCTCTTTTTCAAAGTTCTACTTTCATGTCAAGTCTTTCAAGTTCATTTTTATTATGTTGGGGTATGATCTCTATATTTATCATAATGGTATTTTATGATCACATGATGAGAGACCCCATTTGATCTCTTCAATTCAGTATTTTGATGTCTTAAGTGGCGCCGTTAGGCTGCCGAATTTTTAAGTGGTTCTTCACCCTTCTCGTTTTGAAGTTCTACTTTCATGTCAATTCTTTCAAGTTCCTTTATATTATGTTGGGGTATGATCTCTATATCTATCATACTGGACTATTATGTTCATATGATGAGAGACCCTATTTGACCTTGTCAATTCAATTTTGTTGAAGTTTAAGTGATGCCGTTAGGCTGCCGAATTTTCACAAGAGAAATCTTGTTTTGTTTTCTTCCTTTCATGTTCTTCATTTCATATGGTATATTTTCAAATTTCATTACCATGTTCATAAATCCCTTATATTTTGTCCCTATACTATATGATGGGTCAATTATGAATGTTTGACCCATGTCCCCTCTTTTCTCAATGTTTTCTAAAACCTTGTAACATAGCCGTTATGCTGCAGAATTTTCCCTTCAAAATGCCTCTCTCTTTTCTCAAAAATTATTTTATGTTATAAAGTGAATACTCAAAGCTCATATTTCTACAAGGGTATTCACATATATATCAAAATGATCCATTTTAAATTCTGGGATTTACATACATGAGACCCGCTTCCCTTTCCGTGGGTTTAAAGTGCCGTAAAGATCATGTCATTAAAGCAGTTTTTAAAATGTTATGATTATGAAATGAAACCCATTTATTTTATGCTATATGGGTTATTAATGAAATGTTTGATGATTATATATGTGGCTCACATGATAATAAAGGTAAATTTAAGGGTGCGCCCTGATAGCGCTCCAATGCATTGGGTAAAGACTTAATCTCTAGAGATGACCATTTTAACGACGCCTTGGTGAATAACCTTGGTAATTTTTAACGACACCTTGGGGATGGACCTTGGTGAAACGAAACGATTGCCAATATTAAATGTTGCAGCCACATCTTCAAGTTATGAAAAAGTTTTATTTTTATTATGATATGCCTCATGATTTCATTTTCATGCCTTAAAGTTCTTTTCATGACTTCATTGATGTATCCCAAGTTCATATGTAAAATGTTTCACTTGTTTCCCTTGCTGGGCCTTCTGCTCACCCTTTCTTTTGATGTATGTCCCCAGGTTATGAGATTCAGTAATGAGCCTAGGGTGAACATGAGGAGAAGCCTTTCAAGTGTTTAAGAAGAATTCTTTATGTTGTTTTCATGTTTCAAGTTCCTGGTTTCCAAGACACTAAACCTTAAAGATCCTCGGTTTTGTAAAATGTAATTAAAGTTTATGTGATAAAAAGGTGGGATGCTCTAGTATGTATATAAATAATTAAATATACTTGTACTCATTTTATAAAAAGTATCCTAATTTAGTTTTAGTAATTACTAAATATATTCAATCATAAGAAATTGTTTTTATAATTGAGTTGTCTCCGACCATATGAGACTGCCTCTATGTGGTCATTATGTTGTTTTTGTATTCTTCTTATTAAACTATATCAAGATACATCTTATTTCCTAAAATATACTAGACAAAACCATACCACCCTTCAAAACTTTTCAATGAATAAGATTCTTTCATTTCTTTATAGAATCTATACTTCTTAAACATCTTCTCTCCATTTCATGATATTTTATATTTTTTACAGAACTGTAAAAATATGTATACTTTTTTGAATCATTGAATATTAATGGAATTTTAATTTTAATTTAAAATTAAAATTAAATAAATTCCATAATATTTTTTCAACAATATCTTCTTCCTCTCACTTCTTCTCCTTTTTTGAAATTCTACTCCATGTTTTCATTGATTCATGGAATTAATTATAGCTTTAAAAATATTTATAATTGTTACTACTTCTTAACTTTCAAATATCTAATTTCTTAATCATAAAAACCTTATTCTACCTTTTATTGAATCAAAAATAAATTTTTTTCTATTTAAAAGGGGAATGAATATCTAGAAAATCATCTCAACTAATATTTTATTTAGAATAAATAATCTAGAAATTTCATCTAGGGTATAAGGATAAGAATATACGTACATGGAGGGTAAATTTATATCATTCCAATCACTCATATGTGGATATGTGTATAATATCCTCCACTCTTACATAATCTCCATACATGACATAGATCCCATAACATCAAGATCTATCCTTATGTGGATTCTTATATGTTGCAGTAGTCTCTTATGTGGTCACCCATATATTGATGAGTTAGTTATGAACCATGTTACATTGATGACTCTAACAATAACTCCTTTGCATGAATCCTCGTATATGGAAACCATTATATTAGTTGGGATATATCCATTCTTCACATTAAATATGAATTCCATATATTATTCAAATCATTTAAAAAATCCACAAATCTTTCACCTCACACATTATTCATCAAATTATATGAGTTTGAAGATAGTACATGTGGTTAAAAAATAACACACAAAACCATCATATCTACTTAAAACATCACAAAACATTCTTCTCCAGATATTTTCTATGTTCCCTAGAAACATCTTATATCAATAATCTCCCTAATTACTCAACAACATCCAATCTTCTCTACAGATTAATAACCACCCACTCCATTGGATTATTTTTTGAAAAAAATGAATATACATCAATTTTGAACTCATAAATATTATAAATGAATCATCATTCTATATTTATAATCTTACATGAATGAAATATCTATAATAAACAATAATTTTGAATAATAATTTTGTTTTATTTCTAAAAACATAACATAAATTCATACTATTATACCCTTTGATTTACTTTATACAACTTTTAATAATATAAAACATCTGTAGTCTTGAATACAATATGTAATATTATTTAAGATATTTATTCAGAATCAACACTTCTTCAACTCAATAAATCATTCTTTTAAAAAATATGTTTTAAATTTTTGAATCTTGTATAAAGAAATATTCAAACATATATGATTAAAAATACAATTAAAAGAATTCACTAGGATACACACATTTCCACTATATATTTACCCTTTTAATAACTCTCTCTAAATATACACCACCCATAAATAATATATTTATATATCATTTGAAAAAAGATCGATTCATTTTAATAAAATTATCCACGCCATTAAAAATGTATAAATGAATGAAAAAATTTATGTTGAATTTTCTTTTACTCCAGGTTTGAAAATAAGAATCCAAAGAACAAAATGAGAGATGGTATTGAGTCATTATGCATTAGCCTTGAGAGAAATTAGTTTTAACTCCCATTATCAACCTAAAATTTTGAAAATAATATTTTGTGAATGGTTGTTACATATACCATCCACTTACACCTTTATAGAAACAAATTCCAACTTTAACTAATTCACATTAACATGATATTTGATGAATTGATCATTATAACAATGTGATTTCACTATAAATATTGAACTGAATGTTATGAATCATTAATATCACTTTTATTATTTCATTCCATGCATAGTGGTAATTTCACCTCCACATTATGATATTTGAATTTACTTTGTATTCACATAAATTGTGTTGTTTATATAGTATTATTGTTAGGTCCACTGGGCTGGATACCCTAAGAGGGGGGGTGAATCAGGGTATGACTAATTAAAAATTAATGCCCGTTCTGATCTTGTTTCATTGTTAAGAAAAACACTCTTCTCTCTTTTTCCTGCTGCACGATATAAACAGAAAGTAAAGCAAGCACAGGACACAGCAATTTTACTTGGTTCACCGCTAAGGGCTACGTCCAAGGAGAATACGCCGACAGGTTGCCGGTCGTACCAAATTCCACTAATCTTCACTAGCTGTGGATTACAAGGTTCGGGCTAGATCACTTCTATGCCCAGGCTCACTGCCTTTACAATGTTTAGGGTCAGCTCACTGCTTTCCCAAGGGTCACTCCCTGTTTCTCTCTCTCTGGCTCACTGCCGGTGGAGAGGATCACCTTCTTCCTCTTCCTAAGCTCACTGCTCTTGGATGGAATCCACTCACAGTTTATAGACATGTAGGTCTCTTCATTTTCATGAAAGAATGCATCTTCTCTTGTATGTAGATGCTCTGTTGAAGTTTAACTTTCACCCGTTGATGAATATCTCTTTGCACCGAAGGTATTGGGCAAACTTCCAGCTTCCACACAGCCCGAAATACACTGCTGGAACAAACCTTACTTAGCGCGCAAGTCAACCTCGGCGCACAAGTATCGGCGCACAAGTCACCCTCTAACACTTGCGCGACACAAGCTTCCACAACTCCAAACTTGCGCGTCTCTCTGCCTTTTACGCCCAAACCACTATTGGCGCGCAACTGCCAACCGGCGCGCAACTTCTTACACCGGCGCACAAATTCAACCTCTGGCGCGTAAGTCCCACCTGCGCGACCACACACACCACTTGCGCGACCACCACACCTGCGCGACGAGAGCTCTCGTCTTGAACTCCGGTGAGAAATGAGGAGGGGTGGTCCGGTATTTATAGGCAATCTGACCACCCTGCGCGACGGCACGCAAGTCACCTGCGCGACCCAATCTCGGCGCGCAAGTCTTCTCTCCTTTTAGACACTTGCGCGACCAACTCCCAAACTTGCACGAACCTATTTCCTTAGCCATATTTTGATCTTCTGATCTTGAAAAACATATGGCGCGCAAGTTTCCTGTACTCCAAGTCCACGGCGCGGAAGTCCCTTTGCCAAAAACACTTTTCTTCATTTGCCGATTTTCAGGCCCAAAAATTTGGCAAACACTGGAAAACGACGCCACCTTGTATCTGTTCTTTTTTACCGCCTCCAGATCTTCCATTATTTTTATCGACGTTCTTGAATCAAACATGGATCGTTGACCTCAGCTCTTGAACTCGACATTCCATCATGAACCCTTTTTGTCAACAATCACAACTCAGGTGTCCACTTTGTCAACAAACACAATCACCTCAAAAATGCTTCAATGATACCTTGAGGGATTTTTGCCCAACAATATCCCCCTTTGGGTTTGTTGACAACTCTTCCAAACAAAGATACGTCATTGATTCTTCATCCTCCATTCGCCTCATTGCGATTCTGATAGCGACCAAGGATTTACTCAACACATACTCTAAGCCCACATGAGCAATGCTCGGCGTGAGAAACAAGAGTAAATGAAAAGTTCATCAATGAATCACTTTATCTTTGACATCCACTGTTGACACCAAACACTGTCCAACACCACTCTTCTGCTTTTATCACGATCCTCAGCTGTCGTGATATCTATTCTTTGATCGATCACTTCTAGCATCGTCGGATTTAATATGCTCCCCCTTTCTGCTCACAGCTTCAACACCTCTTTAGCCATATTTCCTGTGTTGTCCAAGCTAAGCTCTGGATAAGCACGTTCAACTAGCTTCAACTCCCCCTATCTGGCTGCTCCACCTGTCAGCTTCTCCCCATATCATTCATGATTTATCAAATCTCCACATTGTCTCCCCCTTGAACAATCACTATTTTCTCCCCCTTTGTCAACGAACCCAAAGGACAGTCCTTTGTAGTCTGGAACATAGTAGAGAACATATATCAGCATATGAGGGAAAAACACATCATACCTTGGGGAGAGGGGGGGGGGGGTGTCCCGCATCCACACTATTTCAAGTGTGGGGAATCGACTGAACTCCCAGAGCTAGTCGATGCCTCTCAAAAGCTTCCTTAGGTAAGGCCTTTGTCAGAATGTCTGCAACCTGTAGTTCTGTAGGCACATACTCCAACTTCACGATGCCCTGCTCAACCTTCTCCTTGATGAAATGATACTTGATCTCAATGTGCTTTGTCCTGGAATGATGGACAGGATTTTTTCTAAGATTTATAGCACTTGAGTTGTCACACTGGATTCCGATCGGAGACTTCACTTCAACTCCCATATCTTCAAGCTGCTGCTTCATCCACAATATTTGTGTGCATGCTTGAGTGGCCGCAATATACTCATCTTTTGCGGTGCTCAATGAAATGCAATCTTGTTTCTTGCTTAGCCAAGAAATACACAATCCACCAAGATAGAATGCACCACCTGACGTTGTTTTTCAATCATCTGCTGAACCGGCCCAGTCTGCATCAGTATATCCCAATAACTCGGTCTGAGATTTGTCGTTGTATGTCAAGCCGAAGTCCATCATAACCTTGATATACCGAAGTATTCTTTTCACTGCAAGCATGTGACTTTCCTTGGGATTACTCTGATATCTCGCTTCTTGGCATGTGGTGAAAACAATATCAGGCCTTGTTGCGGTTAAGTACAACAGACTTCCAATGATTTTCCTGTATTCTGTGATATTAACTGCCTTTCCATCCTCATCTTTTGATAATTTCATCCGGGTAGCAACCAGAGTCTTCATTTCCTTGGAATTTTCCATTCCAAACCTTCTTAGAACCTCCTTGGCATATTTGGATTGAGAAATGAAAGTTCCATTCCTTCCTTGTGTCACCTGTAGACCAAGGAAAAACGTTAGCTCTCCAATCATTGACATTTCAAACTCATTTTTCATTAATTCAGAAAACTGTCTGCACTGAGCTTCATCTGATCTGCCAAAAATTATGTCATCGACATACACTAGCACCATCATCCTTTGATTACTGTCATTGCTAAAATAGAGGTTGTAGTCAACTCCTCCACGCTGGAAACCAAGCTTCTTCAAGTACTGATCAAGCCTTGAGTACCATGCCCTTGGTGCTTGTTTCAGCCCATACAATGCCTTCTTCAGCCTACAAACTTTTTTCTCGTCCTCATGAATGAGAAAACCATCTGGCTGCTCAATATACACCTCCTCTTCCAGAACCCCATTCAAGATTGCGGATTTGACATCCATCTGGAACACTTTGAACTCCCTTTGCACTGCGATGGCTAGGAATAATCTTATTGTCTCCAGCCTTGCAACCGGTGCAAATGTCTCATCAACATCAATTCCCTCGATTTGGGAGTACCCCTTGCACACTAGACGTGCTTTGTTCCGAATCACTGTGCCATCTTCATTCATCTTGTTGCGATAGACCCATTTGGTCCCAATGACATTCTTGTCTGCTGGCCTCGAAACAATCTCCCATGTCTGGTTCTTCTCAATCTGATCAAGCTCTTCGTTCATGGCCTGAACCTAGTTTTCATCTTCAGCTGCATCAGAAAAACATTTCGGCTCCACTTGAGACAAAAACGATGCTTGTTGTGATGATTTCATTCTTCGAGTCTGAACTGGAGCTGTTTGATCACCAATGATATTCTGCCTATCAATCTCAGCTCGACTCTTTGGCTTCCTCGCAGACACCGACTTGACACTTTCCTCTTCATCATCAGTATCTTCTTCTGAGTCAGCTTCTGCCACTTCTGCTCCCCCTGGGTTGCTTATCTCATCATCACTTTCATCCAGGAACTGTTCACTGGGTTGTTGAGCAGTCTGTTCATTTTCGACTATAGTGACATCATTACTCTCAACAATTTTTCCCAGCCTCTTGTTGAAGCATTTATATGCTTTGCTTTTCCCTGAATAGCCAAAAAATATCCATTCATCTCCTCGTGCCTCAAACTTCCTATGATGTTCTTTGTTGAGAATGAAACACTTATTTTCAAAGATTTGAAAGTATTTAAACGTTGGCTTCTTTCTGTACCACAGTTCATACGGAGTCTTCCCTTGCTTCGGACATAACAGGGACCTGTTTGAAACATAGACCGATGTCAAAACTGCTTCCTTCCAAAATTTCTCTGGTAGGTCCTTATCAATAAGCATTGTTATGGCCATTTTGTTAATGATCTGATTCCTCCTTTCTACCACTCCATTCTGTTGGGGAGTTCTCACTGATGAAACTTGATGCCTTATCCCATGTTTCTCGAGATAGTTTTCAACCTGACTATTTGTAAATTCTGTACCGTTATCAGTACGAAACTTCAGAATTTTCTTCCCAAGCATATTTTCTGATTCCCTCCTGTACTGTTTTATGCAACTGAACACCTCTGTCTTATGGGTAATGATGAATACCCAGGCCATTCTGCTATAGTCATCAATGAAAATAACATAGTACCTTTTCCCATCTATAGCTCGTGGTGAGATAGGTCCACATACATCAGCATGCACCAATTCGAGCACTCGAGTTGCTTTTTGTTCCTTTGGACTGTATGTCTTCCTGATGATCTTCCCTTATTGACAAGCATCACACATATGAGTGCGATCACGTGATAGTTTGGGAAGGTCTCTAGCAGCATCAAACTTTACCAGATCTTCCATAGATGGTTGACATAGATGACCAAGTCGCTTATGCCACAACTGATTTTCTTCTTCTCTGGATAAAAGGCATGAATCTTATTCCCCACCTACCAGGTAAAGATTCCCCTTTGTTCGTTTTCCCTGAAGAATGACTATTCCATCTTTTCCTTTAACAATACCCATATTCTTGGTAAATAGTATAGAGTGCCCAGAGTCACATAGTTGACTGACGCTAAGCAAATTATGACTGAGAACCTCTACCACCAAGACATCAGCATGTCTCATTTCTTTGCCCCCAAACTTGGCTTTTCCTGAGCCAACAATCTTCAGGCCTTCATCATTTCCAAACTTGACAACTCCTTCTTTGTCATATTTTATGCCTGTAACCAGATCCTTATTACCCGTCATATGGGATGTGCAACCACTGTCAAGGATCCAAACACCAGAACGATCTGATGCTTTAAGGGCAATTTCAGCAACTACGGCCTTCTCAGTTTTCTTCTTCCTAGTCCATACTTTTTCTTTCATACTCGGCATGGATTGAGGCTTCTGTTCTTTCTCAGAGTATGATGGACCAGCTTCATCTTGCAAAACTGCAAATCTGTTCTGAACTTTTAACTCACTTGTCGGTTTACTGATCTGCTGCTTGTGATCATTTTGATTCTGCTTTGGCACATTTTTCTGAATGGTCGGAGTGCAGTACCTAGCCATGTGTCCAAATCCTCCGCACCAAAAACAGTGTCCTTCAAAAAAATTTCTGGAAAACCGTTCTCTTTTTTCCTGCCATCTCTGTTCTTGTTCCCTTCGATATATTTTGGCTATGGAACACACATACTCTGAATGTCCCATCTTTCCACAACAATAACACCTGATATAAGGTGCATTCCTTCGTGTTACTTCAGCACTACGAGTTTCCCCTTTGGATCTCTGAGTATTCTGATTCTGCTTTGTGCTCAAATCCACTTTCAATCTCGGGACAGGTGCTTGCGGTCTAACTTCAACTGCCGTAGATTTTTGTTTCTGATCAATCCATGAATCAGCCTTAATATCTGAGTTCAATTGCTGCTTCTTTCCTGCTGAACTACTAGGCTCTTCTTTCTTCTTTTCCATCTTCGTAACGACCTGATTTCCCAAGAATGTGTTGGGATTCAAAGGTTTTTCCTGGTCTTTAACTTTTCTCCGCAGACCGACAACTTCCTCTTCAAGCTCTTCAATACGCTTGATGTGATCTTTCACTTTTCGACTCAAGCAATCGATCTCCCTTTTCTGCTCTTCAATCTCGAGCTTATGCTCATCAACCTTTTCTGTGCGCTCTGGCCTGGAAGACTTAAGATTTTCAATTTCATTTTCATGCTCAGACATCTCTTCTTTTTGTTGTTGCATGTAGAGTTTGGCATCACATACTATCTTATTGGCTTTCTTTGTTTTTGCTCGCCAAACATCTATCTCTTCAAGAGCTGCTTCTAATTCAGCTTCCATGTCAACTCTCCCTTCAATTTATTCTTCTTCTTCATCAGTTTCAGTTTCTTTCTTTTCTAGAGTGCTACTAGCAACAGCCACCATCGCATTTTGACCACGATCTCTACAATTTTCTATCTCTTCAACTTCTTCACCCTCAGACTCAGCTGAACTGTCAATTTCTTGGGAAAGAAGATTCTTCTTCTTAAAGAAATTTCTCTTGAACTACTTCTTCCCTTTCACATAGGCTGAAGATTTTTTCATGGGAATCTCAACTTCATCTTCATTGCTTTCTTCTTGAAACTTTTTGGGGCATCTTGCAGCAAGATGACCAACCTTTCCGCATCGGAAGCATGCTAGTGGAAGTTTCCCTTTAAACTTTCCTTTTCCTCTTTGCAGATTTGAAGAAAGGAACGACATCACCTCATCTGACACTTCTTCCTCATGAGAATCTTCAATAGTGAGTCTCTTCATGGCCTTAAATGCCACCTCTTTGGATTTCCCCTTTTCCACAGCATCATTGTCATCATTTCTCATTTCATATGCAACAAGAGTGTTGTGTAGGTTATCCAATGTTAGCTCTTTCGGATCTTTATCTTCCAACACAGAAACTTTTGGATTGAACCGAGGTGGAAACTTTCTCAAGATGCGCTTTACGATTTTAATGTCTTCGATAATTTCTCCAAGACCCCGCATGTCTTCTACCACAGCATTTACCCTGTCAAAGAATGCATCAACAGACTCATTCGGGTTCATTTTGAGATCTTCATACTTGTTCCACAACACTTGAAGCTTTGCCTCTCTGACTTTTGTATCCCCTTCATAAATATTCAAAAGTTTTTCCCACATGGCATGTGACGTTTTGCATGACATCACCTTTGTATAAATGGGATTAGAGAGGGCTCCCCCTAAGGCGTTTATTGCTTTGGAATCAGCATCCAACTCTTTGTGCTCAGCTTCTGATAATGCACCACTAGTAATATCAGCTATGATACCATGCATAGCTGCTGAAAACACATCCATTCCCAGATATTGGAAATAGTGTTGCATTAGATTCTTCCATATCTGAAAATTACATCCGTCGAAGATTGGAATCCCTCTATGATTAGTGACCTCCATTGAGAGAAGACCAACTGTTAACCTTTCCCTCTGATACCACTTGTTAGGTCCACTAGGCTGGATACCCTGAGAGGGGGGGGGGTGAATCAGGGTATGACTAATTAAAAATTAATGCCCGTTCTGATCTTGTTTCATTGTTAAGAAAAACACTCTTCTCTCTTTTTCCTGCTGCACGATATAAAAAGAAAGTAAAGCAAGCACAGGACACAACAATTTTACTTGGTTCACCGCTAAGGGCTACGTCCAAGGAGAATACGCCGACAGGTTGCCGGTCGTTCCAAATTCCACTAATCTTCACTAGCTGTGGATTACAAGGTTCGGGCTAGATCACTTCTATGCCCAGGCTCACTGCCTTTACAATGTTTAGGGTCATCTCACTGCTTTCCCAAGGGTCACTCCCTGTTTCTCTCTCTCTCTGGCTCACTGCCGGTGGAGAGGATCACCTTCTTCCTCTTCCTAAGCTCACTGCTTTTGGATGGAATCCACTCACAGTTTATAGACCTGTAGGTCTCTTCATTTTCATGAAAGAATGCATCTTCTCTTGTATGTAGATGCTCTGTTGAAGTTTAACTTTCACCCGTTGATGAATATCTCTTTGCACCGAAGGTATCGGGCAAACTTCCAGCTTCCACACAGCCCGAAAAACACTACTGGAACAAACCTTACTTGGCGCGCAAGTCAACCTTGGCGCACAAGTATCGGCGCGCAAGTCACCCTCTAACACTTGCGCGACACAAGCTTCCACAACTCCAAACATGCGCATCTCTCTGCCTTTTACGCCCAACCCACTATTGGCGCGCAACTGCCAACCGGCGCGCAACTTCTAACACCGGCGCACAACTTCAACCTCTAGCGCGCAAGTCCCACCTGCGCGACCACACACACCACTTGCGCGACCACCACACCTGCGCGACGGGAGCTCTCGTTTTGAACTCCGGTGAGAAATGAGGAGGGGTGGTCCAGTATTTATAGGCAATCTGACCACCCTGCGCGACGGCGCGCAAGTCACCTGCGCGACCCAATCTCGGCGCGCAAGTCTTCTCTCCTTTTAGACACTTGCGCGACCAACTCCAAAACTTGCGCGAACCTATTTCCTTAGCCATATTTTGATCTTCTGATCTTGAAAAACATATGGCGCGCAAGTTTCCTATACTCCATGTCCACGGTGCGGAAGTCCCTTTGCCAAAAACACTTTTCTTCATTTGCCGATTTTTAGGCCCAAAAATTTGGCAAACACTGGAAAACGGCGCCACCTTGTATCTGTTCTTTTGTACCGCCTCCAGATCTTCCATTCTTTTTATCGACGTTCGTGAATCAAACATGGATCGTTGACCTCAGCTCTTGAACTCGACATTCCATCATGAAAACCTCTTTGTCAACAATCACAACTCAGGTGTCCACTTTGTCAACAAACACAATCACCTCAAAAATGCTTCAATGATACCTTGAGGTATTTTTGCCCAACAATCTCCCCCTTTGGGTTTGTTGACAACTCTTCCAAACAAAGATACGTCATTGATTCTTCATCCTCCATTCGCCTCATTGCGATTCTGATAGCGACCAAGGATTTACTCAACACATACTCTAAGCCCACATGAGCAATGCTCGGCGTGAGAAACAAGAGTAAATGAAAAGTTCATCAATGAATCACTTTATCTTTGACATCCACTGTTGACACGAAACACTGTCCAACACCACTCTTCTGCTTTTATCACGATCCTCAGCTATCGTGATATCTATTCTTTGATCGATCACTTCTAGCATCGTCGGATTTAATATGCTCCCCCTTTCTGCTCACAACTTCAACACCTCTTTAGCCATATTTCCTGTGTTGTCCAAGCTAAGCTCTGGATAAGCATGTTCAACTAGCTTCAACTCCCCCTATCTGGCTGCTCCACCTGTCAGCTTCTCCCCATATCATTCATGATTTATCAAATCTCCACATTGTCTCCCCCTTGAACAATCACTATTTCTCCCCCTTTGTCAACGAACCCAAAGGACAGTCCTTTGTATTCTGGAACATAGTAGAGAACATATATCAGCATATGAGGGAAAAACACATCATACCTCGGGGAGAGGGGGGGGGGGTGTCCCGCATCCACACTATTTCAAGTGCGGGGAATCGACTGAACTCCCAGAGCTAGTCGATGCCTCTCAAAAGCTTCCTTAGGTAAGGCCTTTGTCAGAATGTCTGCAACCTGTAGTTCTGTAGGCACATACTCCAACTTCACGATGCCCTGCTCAACCTCCTCCTTGATGAAATGATACTTGATCTCAATGTGCTTTGTCCTGGAATGATGGACAGGATTTTTGCTATGATTTATAGCACTTGAGTTGTCACACTGGATTCCGATCGGAGACTTCACTTCAACTCCCATATCTTCAAGCTGCTGCTTCATCCACAATAATTGTGTGCATGCTTGAGTGGCCGCAATATACTCAGCTTCTGCGGTGCTCAATGAAATGCAATCTTGTTTCTTTCTTAGCCAAGAAATACACAATCCACCAAGATAGAATGCACCACCTGACGTTGATTTTCTATCATCTGCTGAACCGGCCCAGTCTGCATCAGTATATCCCAATAACTCGGTCTGAGATTTGTTGTTGTATGTAAAGCCGAAGTCCATCGTGCCCTTGATATACCGAAGTATTCTTTTCACTGCAAGCATGTGAATTTCCTTGGGATTACTCTGATATCTCGCTGCTTGGCATGTGGCGAAAACAATATCAGGCCTTGTTGCGGTTAAGTACAACAGACTTCCAATGATTTGCCTGTATTCTGTGATATTAACTGTCTTGCCATCCTCATCTTTTGATAATTTCATCCGGGTAGCAACTGGAGTCTTCATTTCCTTGGAATTATCCATTCCAAACCTTCTTAGAACCTCCTTGGAATATTTGGATTGAGAAATGAAAGTTCCATTCCTTCCTTGTGTCACCTGTAGACCAAGGAAAAACGTTAGCTCTCCAATCATTGACATTTCAAACTCATTTTTCATGAATTCAGAAAACTCTCTGCACTGAGCTTCATCTGATCTGCCAAAAATTATGTCATCGACATAAACTAGCACCATCATCCTTTGATTACTGTCATTGCTGAAATAGAGGCTGTAGTCAACTCCTCCACGCTGGAAACCAAGCTTCTTCAAGTACTGATCAAGCCTTGAGTACCATGCCCTTGGTTCTTGTTTCAGCCCATACAATGCCTTCTTCAGCCTGCAAACTTTTTTCTCATCCTCATGAATGAGAAAACCATCTGGCTGCTCAATATACACCTCCTCTTCCAGAACCCCATTCAAGAATGCGGATTTGACATCCATCTAGAACACTTTGAACTTCCTTTGCACTGCGATGGCTAGGAATAATCTTATTGTCTCCAGCCTTGCAACCGGTGCAAATGTCTCATCAACATCAATTCCCTCGATTTGGGAGTACCCCTTGCACACTAGACGTGCTTTGTTCTGAATCACTGTGCCATATTCATTCATATTGTTGCGATAGACCCATTTGGTCTCAATGGCATTCTTGTCCGCTGGCCTCGAAACAATCTCCCATGTCTGGTTCTTCTCAATCTGATCAAGCTCTTCGTTCATGGCCTGAACCCAGTTTTCATCTTCAGCTGCATCAGAAAAACATTTCGGCTCCACTTGAGACAAAAACGATGCTTGCTGTGATGATTTCATTCTTCAAGTCTGAACTGGAGCTGTTTGATCACCAATGATATTCTGCCTATCAATCTTAGCTCGACTCTTTGGCTTCCTCGCAGACCCCGACTTGACACTTTCCTCTTCATCATCAGTATCTTCTTCTGAGTCTGCTCTTGCCACTTCTTCTCCCCCTGGGTTGCTTATCTCATCATCACTTTCATCCAAGAACTGTTCACTGGGTCGTTGAGCAGTCTGTTCATTTTAGACTATAGTGACATCATTACTCTCAACAATTTTTCCCAGCCTCTTGTTGAAGTATTTATATGCTTTGCTTTTCCCTGAATAGCCAAAAAATATCCATTCATCTCCTCGTGCCTCAAACTTCCTATGATGTTCTTTGTTGAGAATGAAACACTTATTTCCAAAGATTTGAAAGTATTTAAACATTGGCTTCTTTCCGTACCACAGTTCATACGGAGTCTTCCCTTGCTTCGGACATAACAGGGACCTGTTTGAAACATAGACCGATGTCAAAACTGCTTCCTTCCAAAATTTCTCTGGTAGGTCCTTATCAATAAGCATTGTTCTGGCCATGTTGTTAATGATCTGATTCCTCCTTTCTACCACTCCATTCTGTTGGGGAGTTCTCACTGATGAAACTTGATGCCTTATCCCATGTTTCTCGAGATAGTTTTCAACCTGACTATTTGTAAATTCTGTACCGTTATCAGTACGAAACTTCAGAATTTTCTTCCCAAGCATCTTTTCTGATTCCATCCTATACTGTTTTATGGAACTGAACACCTCTGTCTTATGGGTAATGATGAATACCCAGGCCATTCTGCTGTAGTCATCAATGAAAAGAACATAGTACCTTTTCCCATCTATAGCTCGTGGTGAGATAGGTCCACATACATCAGCATGCTCCAATTCGAGCACTCGAGTAGCTTTTTGTTCCTTTGGCCTGTATGTCTTCCTGATGATCTTCCCTTGTTAACAAGCATCACACGTATGAGTGCGATCACGTGATAGTTTGGGAAGGTCTCTAGCAGCATCAAACTTTACCAGATCTTCCATAGATGGTTGACATAGATGACCAAGTCGCTTATGCCACAACTGATTTTCTTCTTCTCTGGATAAAAGGCATGAATCTTCTTCCCCACCTACCAGGTAAAGATTCCCCTTTGTTCGTTTTCCCTGAAGAATGACTATTCCATCTTTTCCTTTAACAATACCCATATTCTTGGTAAATAGTATAGAGTGCCCAGAGTCACATAGTTGACTAACGCTAAGCAAATTATGACTGAGAACCTCTACCACCAAGACATCAGCATGTCTCATTTCTTTGCCCCCAAAATTGGCTTTTCCTGAGCCAACAATCTTCAGGCCTTCATCATTTCCAAACTTGAAAACTCCTTCTTTGTCATATTTTATGCCTGTAACCAGATCCTTATTACCCGTCATATGGGATGTGCAACCACTGTCAAGGATCCAAACACCAGAACGATATGATGCTTTAAGGGCAATTTCAGCAACTACGGCCTTCTCAGTTTTCTTCTTCCTAGTCCATACTTTTTCTTTCATACTCGGCATGGATTGAGGCTTCTGTTCTTTCTCAGAGTATGATGGACCAGCTTCATCTTGCAAAACTGCAAATCTGTTTTGAACTTTTAACTCACTTGTCGGTTTACTGATCTGCTGCTTGTGATCATTTTGATTCTGCTTTGGCACATTTTTCTGAATGGTCGGAGTGCAGTACCTAGCCATGTGTCCAAATCCTCCGCACCAAAAACAGTGTCCTTCAAAAAATGTTCTGGAAAACCGTTCTCTGTTTGGCTGCCATCTCTGTTCTTGTTCCCTTCGATATCTTTTGGCTATGGAACACACATACTGTGAATGTCCCATATTTCCATAACAATAACACCTGATATAAGGTGCATTCCTTCGTGTTACTTCAGCACTACGAGTTTCCCCTTTGGATCTCTGAGTATTCTGATTCTGCTTTGTGCTCAAATCCACTTTCAATCTCGGGACAGGTGCTTGCGGTCTAACTTCAACTGCCGTAGATTTTTTTTGCTGATCAAGCCATGAATTAGCCTTAACATCTGAGTTCAATTGATGCTTCTTTCCTGCTGAACTACTAGGCTCTTCTTTCTTCTTTTCCATCTTCGTAACGACCTGATTTCCCAAGAATGTGTTGGGATTCAAAGGTTTTTCCTGGTCTTTAACTTTTCTCCGCAGACCGACAACTTCCTCTTCAAGCTCTTCAATACGCTTGACGTGATCTTTCACTTTTCGACTCAAGCAATCGATCTCCCTTTTCTGCTCTTCAATCTTGAGCTTATGCTCATCAACCTTTTCTGTGCGCTCTGGCCTGGAAGACTTAAGATTTTCAATTTCATTTTCAAGCTCAGACTTCTCTTCTTCTTGTTGTTGCATGTAGAGTTTGGCATCCCATACTATCTTATTGGATTTCTTTGTTTTTGCTCGCCAAACATCTATCTCTTCAAGAGCTGCTTCTAATTCAGCTTCCATGTCAACTCTCCCTTTAATTTATTCTTCTTCTACATCAGTTTCAGTTTCTTTCTTTTCTAGAGCGCTACTAGCAACAGCCACCATCGCATTTTGACCACGATCTCTACAGTTTTCTATCTCTTCAACTTCTTCACCCTCAGACTCAGCTGAACTGTCAATTTCTTGGGAAAGAAGATTCTTCTTCTTAAAGAAATTTCTCTTGAACTGCTTCTTCCCTTTCACATAGGCTGAAGATTTTTTCATGGGAATCTCAACTTCATCTTCATCGCTTTCTTCTTGAAACTTTTTGGGGCATCTTGCAGCAATATGACCAACCTTTCCGCATCGGAAGCATGCTAGTGGAAGTTTCCCTTTAAACTTTCCTTTTCCTCTTTGCAGATTTGAAGAAAGGAACGACATCACCTCATCTGACTCTTCTTCCACCTGAGAATCTTCAATAGTGAGTCTCTTCATGGCCTTAAATGCCACCTCTTTGGATTTCCCCTTTTCCACAGCATCATTTTCATCATTTCTCATTTCATATGAAACAAGAGTACTGTGTAGGTTATCCAATGTTAGCTCTTTCGGATCTTTATCTTCCAACACAGAAACTTTTGGATTGAACCGAGGTGGAAGCTTTCTCAAGATGCGCTTTACGATTTTAATGTCTTCGATAATTTCTCCAAGACCCCGCATGTCTTCTACCACAGCATTTACCCTGTCAGAGAATGCATCAACAGACTCATTCGGGTTCATTTTGAGATCTTCATACTTGTTCCACAACACTTGCAGCTTTGCCTCTCTGACTTTTGTATCCCCTTCATAAATATTCAAAAGTTTTTCCCACATGGCATGTGACGTTTTGTATGACATCACCTTTGTATAAATGGGATTAGAGTGGGCTCCCCCCTAAGGCGTTTATTGCTTTGGAATCAGCATCCAACTCTTTGTGCCCAGCTTTTGATAATGCACCACTAGTAATATCAGTTGTGATACCATGCATAGCTGTTGAAAACACATCCATTCCCAGAGATCGGAAATAGTGTTGCATTCGATTCTTCCATATCTAAAAATTACATCCGTCGAAGATTGGAATCCCTCTATGATTAGTGACCTCCATTGAGAGAAGACCAACCGTTAACCTTTCCCTCTGATACCACTTGTTAGGTCCACTAGGCTGTATACCCTGAGAGGGGGGGTGAATCAGGGTATGACTAATTAAAAATTAATGCCCGTTCTGATCTTGTTTCATTATTAAGAAAAACACTCTTCTCTCTTTTTCCTGCTGCACGATATAAACAGAAAGTAAAGCAAGCACAGGACACAACAATTTTACTTGGTTCACCGCTAAGGGCTACGTCCAAGGAGAATACGCCGACAGGTTGCCGGTCGTACCAAATTCCACTAATCTTCACTAGATGTGGATTACAAGGTTCGGGCTAGATCACTTCTATGCCCAGGCTCACTGCCTTTACAATGTTTAGGGTCAGCTCACTGCTTTCCCAAGGGTCACTCCCTGTTTCTCTCTCTCTGGCTCACTGCCGGTGGAGAGGATCACCTTCTTCCTCTTCCTAAGCTCACTGCTCTTGGATGGAATCCACCCACAGTTTATAGACCTGTAGGTCTCTTCATTTTCATGAAAGAATGCATCTTCTCTTGTAAGTAGATGCTCTGTTGAAGTTTAACTTTCACCCGTTGATGAATATCTCTTTGCACCGAAGGTATCGGGCAAACTTCCAGCTTCCACACAGCCCGAAAAACACTGCTGGAACAAACCTTACTTGGCGCGCAAGTCAACCTCGGCGCACAAGTATCGGCGCGCAAGTCACCCTCTAACACTTGCGCGACACAAGCTTCCACAACTCCAAACTTGAGCGTCTCTCTGCCTTTTACGCCCAAACCACTATTGGCGCGCAACTGCCAACCGGCGCGCAACTTCTAACACCGGCGCACAACTTCAACCACTGGCACGCAAGTCCCACCTGCGCGACCACACACACCACTTGCGCGACCACCACACCTGCGCGACGGGAGCTCTCGTCTTGAACTCTGGTGAGAAATGAGGAGGGGTGGTCCGGTATTTATAGGCAATCTGACCACCCTGCGCGACGGCGGGCAAGTCACCTGCGCGACCCAATCTCGGCGCGCAAGTCTTCTATCCTTTTAGACACTTGCGCGACCAACTCCCAAACTTGCGCGAACCTATTTCCTTATCCATATTTTTATCTTCTGATCTTGAAAAACATATGGCGCGCAAGTTTCCTATACTCCAAGTCCACGGCGCGCAAGTCCCTTTGCCAAAAACACTTTTCTTCATTTGCCGATTTTCAGGCCCAAAAATTTGGCAAACACTGGAAAACAGTGCCACCTTGTATCTGTTCTTTTGTACCGCCTCCAGATCTTCCATTCCTTTTATCGACGTTCTTGAATCAAACATGGATCGTTGACCTGAGCTCTTGAACTCGACATTCCATCATGAAAACCTCTTTGTCAACAATCACAACTCAGATGTCCACTTTTTCAACAAACACAATCACCTCAAAAATGCTTCAATGATACCTTGAGGGATTTTTGCCCAACAATTATCCATGTTTAATCCTTCAGATATTCTCATTGTATTCAAATACTTCTTCTATGTGTTCCAATATGTCACACCAGGGTTTTCATGTTTGGTTATTGATCCAGTTTTTTGGAAATCCCAGTCATCTTAACATATTATAGGTGTTATGGGTATTGTTTCTTAAAGTGTCCTATTTGACTAATCTTTCCCTCTTGGTTTCCCCTTGGATTGTTTGGGAGTTTTGGAGAGAAGATAAAATTTTTGGCATGTGGTGTCTCTACGCACAATTGGTGCAAAGTCGTTTAGTGGATTACGGGTAACCATGTGGTAGGTATAAAACCTACTGCATGGCTTGAGCATGGGTATGAGGCCACTTAGGGGTGATCGTGTGGTTGACCTTGTGGCTATTTCATATTTTGGTGCACAATTTAACAAACCATGGGGCATAATTATGTGGCCCTACTGAGAATGAGAAAATTATTTTTCCACATTGTTTCCCTTGGTATTTTTATCATTTTTTTCCTAAATTTCATTTCCCTAGTGACTCAATCCAATTTTTATTTGGTTTCTCTTCTCCCAAGTCATTCATGACCTAGGGTTCTGGTTTCCGATGATTTTTTGGGGTTTTGTTCATCTAGGTTGGGTCTTCATAGATCTAGGGTTTCAAAACTCGCGACAGGTATTTTCAGGTGTGTGTTTCCATTCTACAATGGTTTTGAGGTATGTTATTCTAGTAACATTCCTTTGTTATTTAAGATTCATATTTTTATTTTATATATAACCTTATATACATTTTTATTATCAATGTTAAGCCTTTGGATAATGAATTTGGTGTAAAAAATGGTTATTTATGACTTGTTTTGTGTAAAATGGAGTTGTTTCGTTATAAAAGTTCACACTGCTTGTTTAAATAAATGTTCTACTAGTTTTTTCATATGTACTATGATGTTCATGACCCGGTTTAACTACTGTAATAAATGTTTGGCCTGAAAATTTTGGGTTTTTACCCATTTGGGTGTTTAATAGAAGTTGTTTTTGCTAAATGTTTCATGTCGAGTTTTTGAAAAAGTGCAAGGCTGGATTTTGTGTGATAAATTGACATGACATAACTTGTTCGAATTAGTTAAATAATTTCAACATGAAAATTTATATTTTTTTCCTTTTAGTTCTTTACAAATTTTTTTTGGTTTTATAAATTGATGTCTATTGGTTTTTAACAAGTTTTTGCACGAGTTGCCTGTTAGTGACCCATTCGTCATTTTTATGAAATTGGTTGAGCATTGAATTTGAAACCTAAATGTTTTAAAGGGTTTAGGTAAAAAAATTATGCCTATAATTTTCAGAACCTTGTTCTTTTTTAACGTACGGATCGTTCCATTTCATTTCATAGTTAAGAAAATGGGGGGAAAGAGATCAAGGGTTGGCTCCATTCCTATTACATGACGTGACTGGGACCTAGATGTAATGTACTTATAGGTACACAACATGTATGGAAGGATACACACCGTGTAATCTTGGTACACAACCATGTAAATTTCTAGCTTGAAATCGTATGAAAATGAAGTGTAGTCTCAAGTACATGCTGTGTACTTTTATTTTTTTGATTAAGTCTCACAATAGTGTTATCTTTTTCTAGATGGACAAAAACAACCCCCCCCCCCCCTCGATGAGCAACACACCTAGGAAATCCAAACGGGAAATTCCCCCCCCCCCCCACTTTCTGTCATCTGACACCTGATTCGAACACCTTATGATTTGTTGGAATCCCCTTAGTGAGTGCTCAATTCCTTTTGAGCCATTCTTCCTAATTTTGCCTCTCGATATTGTTATTAAAGGTTGAGCCCTTATTCTCATTTTTACATATACTCTATTATAGTTCGAATTAGAGCCCAATACTGGATGAGGAAATTTTTATGAGTATGAGGTAGGTGGTTGCATTTATTTTTCAAATTTTCATGTTGTTTATAAGTTCTTAAGTGTCACCCGGCCATTTTTTGCGTGTTTCCTAATTTAATATTGACCTATTTTTTTGCCTAATGTTGATTAGGCAATTTGTCAAATGATTTAAATTTATTTTTAAGATTGTTAGCCTTGATTTAGATCCACCCTGTGGGTGAGTTTTCCAATGGATGACCAATATTTAACCGTTTGGCCTAGGAAGCCTATGTGCATGCTTGGGATTTCATTTTATGGGTTATTTAAAATGGAATTGGTTAATTGAATATTTTTCTCACTTGAGATAATAAATGGTTATTCTTTTTGATAGAATAATTCAAATGAAAGGATTGTGATATGAGTTACCCATGTGATTTATAATTGATAATCCTGATAATAGTTAGATTACATGAATGTTTTCTGGAATGTTTGATGCCCACGTGAGTTATTATGTTGTTAACCATGTAATAGTGTATGTTACATGTTTTTTTATACTGAAATTATTATACACTGGGTATAGACCTAAAATATGATAAAAAGGTTTTATAAGGTGTTTTGACCCAGGAACATGCTGAAATGCTTATATACTAGGTTTCGACCCTGATTGACTGCTAAAATTCTTACATAAGTAGTTTTAATCCAGTTTGGTGTTATGTTATACCATGGTTATATGGTTTTGTTTAAACACAATTGGGGTGATACTTGAAATCCACATTAGGATGTTAGGACCAGACTTATTTATAAATTAAAAAATGAAATGAAGTGATTAATGATGCATCTTTCAAGCCAAAGCTGAAGATTGGATTCGGTTTTCACCCACACATGATTACATTGTCTTCTAAGACACCAGTTTCACTCACTTTTGAGTACCTACTATTTATTTCGTTCACTATTTTATATTTTATGTGATATGTATACATTGAATAATAGATCGACAATGATCTTGGGTGGTTGCCTACTAGGATTTAGTCTCACACCCTGTTTGGTTTATGCTTTTGGGCCCAAACAGATTATATTATTTCACGTGTTGATCCAGACAATCTCCCTTTTAATAATAATTGATTTTCCATTTAGGATCAGGAGGGCCTAGGAAAAATTTGAGGCATGTGATGCGTCTTATATTCCTTTTTTCTTTTTTTCATTTGGAACATATATATTGGAATTCTTGTAGTGTACCTATTTTGGATGTTTTCTTGGAACAATAATCATGCATCATATTTTGTATAGAATGATGTTTGGGGTCTTATATTTCTTCTGCAGGTAATTTTAGTTGTATATTTATTACTGTTTTTTCTATTGTTTTATTATTGATTCTTCTATTTTACACTTCGCCAATGAGGGAATAGTTCCCCCCAATCACACCCAAGGCCTTCGCTGCTAGTTGGTAGCCTATGGCTTATGGGGAAATGCACTTGAGTTCTTGTGGCCAGCTGGGTATAGGGAACCAGTTGAGTGGAATCTGTATCCGGGATGTTACAAAGTGGTATTAGAGGGATTTTTCTTTTCTGTGTTTTCATACTATTTGGTGACATTAGACAGGGATAAGAATGAAATGGGGTTTGGTAATAAATAGTGACTGAGAATAGCAACCCAATGTATAGGGAAAACCCAAATTTCCTCGAATTGAATTTCGATTTTTGGATTTTGATCTATGATAGTTGATTCAATTTCACCATTGGGTGATGCACTTTTAATTGTGATGTCATTATGGATATCACTATGATTTGGTTTTTTATAACCCAATGATATGAGGGTATTCCATATCTTCCATCATATTGGCACTTATTATAAATCACATGTTATGCATTATTACCATGCCATTTAGATAGAATTATTGATTGCATGTTGTTGTGATAGACGTTTTTCTATATATGCATGTTGTTGTGATAGGTATTGTGATAGATATTCCTACTGTTGTGATAGGTGTGTTGGAACGTGTCAATGTTGAATTGGATAGATTCCCAAATTTGGTCCCTGAGGAGTATGGGCCCTCTTTGATCAGAATTGGGTAGACCATGTTTCGGATATGACCTGAATTTTTGTAATTAAGTGCTATATGTGATGGAAAACAATGATTCGTGGAGAGTATGACCCCCCATGCGTTGGAATTTGGAAAACGGTTACTTTACTTTTCAAAAATAGGGATTCCGGGGATGTTTCAGAGGCTTGTTGTTTGGAAACCCAGACAACACGATGTGTCAGTTCATAAACACACGCCATGTGTTCTTTTATTTGGGAGGAAAAGAACTTTTTCCTATACCAAACATGTACTCTAAGTACACACTATGTGGTAGATTATTGTTTGTAAGACCATGTGAGAGATTACATGGGATGTTGGGTTCTGAGCAGAAAACAATATGTGTGTTAGGTACACCCCATGTAGTTTTACGTAGGTAGAACCTACGTGAGTCTGGTTGTGTATAAGTACTTGTCCAGGAGGGGAAACTTGAGTACATTCCATGTGTTAGTATGGTATGCTATGTACCTTGAATGTTTACAGGACAAGGTTAGGCGGACTTACATTTCCTTGTGAGAGTTTTAGGGGACATGTCGTGTTTAGGTTATACACATCATGTACCCTAATTTTTGAACTTTTGAGGCTTTTCATATCTTGTTTCTTTCTTGTGATCTTGAACTACATACCTTGATGAATAATTTTATACTGAGGTGTATGTGATGGAATTTATAGAGAAATTACCCCATGAAGACCTCCATTAGTACTCTAGGAGGGTGACGATCAACATACCCCATAGGTGGTAGGCCATGGGCTACTAGTGGATCCTCCAGTTGTGCCAACTAAGGCATTATTGGTTTCTATGGAAATAGGTGTTGATTCATTGTTCCATGAAATCTTTGGGTGCTTTATGCAGACCTTCTAGGGATCACCTTAGCATGCCACTTCTATGGATGAGTTGACTATAGTGTTCCACTAGAAACATCCTCCCACATTTTCTGTGGATAGGGGACCCCAGGCTGTAGAGTCATTCCTAGAGGCCATGTTATCTATCATTGAGAATCTGGATATGCCTCTTGAGCATAGGGTCAAGCTCATGACTTATATGTTACATTATTCTGCTATGAGATGGAGGGATGTTGTAACTGAAATGGGGAATTGTTGTGATATTTCTTAGGAATACTTCTTGAGAGTTTTCTATGACTATTTCTATACTGGGACATTGAGGACCAACAAATACCACTATTTCATGCATTTAGAGAAGGGTTCACTATCAGTTATGGATTACTCAGCTTTTTTTACTATTCCCCGGTGCTTCACACCTGTTCTAATGGGTGATGATCGTTCACAGTCTAGGCGATTCAAGGATTCTCATAGGTATGACATCTGATGGTAGGTGAATATATTTTTTCTTACTAATGTATATGAATTAGTGAAAAATGAACTGATTACTAAGTGGAATCAAAGGGAATCTGGAGGTGTGAGATAGGGCGGTTCATCAAAAAGATATGTTACTGTCTCAACAGGTAGCATATATCATTGTTTTCAGCTTACTCGTGGTGAATCTAGTAGTCATAACATTTCATCGGGTGGCTAGGTGAGGTGCTACTAGTGCGTAAAAGTTGGGCACATGAAACCTTATTTCTCGATGGACCCAGTTTAATGTCGATCTTGTGACATGGTGTGACATCTATAGTGCTTCTGCGGGACGATTCCACTGGTGGCTAGTGAGAGAGTTTCTACACAGAACCCATGTTTTGGATAAGGAACAACTAATATTCACCAATCAGGGAACTAGAATATGTCAGGACACTCAGGATAAGGTGGTGGTCATGGATGAGGTAGCCAGAATAATGGTTTTTAGAGACAGTAGATTGGATCATCTTAGGGTAGCCAATATGTGTCACAAGGTCTCCGTACTTGCGGGACTTTTGTAGTGTAGTGGACCCAGTAGGAATAGGATCCCGAGCGGTCTACTGTTAGAGGTACTATTCTATTCACTTATGTTTTAGCTTCTGTAATTTTTGATATAAGGGCTTCAAATAGTTTCATATCATTACATGTTTTGAAGATATTAGGGATATGTGTTTTCAATTATGATGGTATTATGATACTGGACACTATGTTAGGGATTAGAATGGTAGGTGTAGGATAGTACAGGGAGTGCCTCGTTGGGATTGGTGAGTGTCACATCATTTGGGATCTCTATGTCTTAGATATTACATGCTTTTATTTCATCCTCATAAGGGATTGCCTAGTGTCCTTTCAAACCTTTTTTTTGATTTCTATCACAACTAATTGAGTTTCACATCACAAGAGGGAAAATCCTTTTTACACAAGGGAGAGTTGAATGTCCAGGCAAGCCAAGCTGGACCAGAGCATCATGGGTTGAGTGGGATGACAGAACAATTTTCCAGTTTATATTTGGATGACCAGGGGACACATCATATGGAATTTCCTCCCGTGGTTGATCATTTTAGTGATGTCTTATTGGATGAATTTTAAATTTCACCTCTGGTAAGAGAGGTAGAGTTCTCTATCGAGCTACTACAATGAGTTGCACTGGTATCCATTCCACCTTATAGGATGGATATGAAGGAGTTGAAAGAGGTAAAGAGGAAGCCAGAGGATTTAGAGACTAAGGGTTTCACCTTGCCCAGTACTTCTCCTTGGGGTTCTCTAGTACTTTTTGTGAAAATGTCATGCAGTACGCTCAAGCGATGCATGGATTATCATAAATTGAACCTGTTGATTGTTAAGCTCCGCTATCCTCTACTACTAATATATGATCTCTTCGATCATCTCCGAGGATATTTGGTATTATCTAAGATCTATTTGAGATCCAGTTATAATCAAGTGAATGTGTGATCATCATAAATAACCCTCATATCCTTTCAGAGAAAGTATGGTCTGTATGAGTATTTGATCATGTCGTTCATTCTCACGAATGCACATGTAGTATTTATGGAACTATTGATACAAGTGTTCCATCATTATCATGACTCATTCATTTTGGTTTTTGTCAAGGATAACTTGGTTTATTCTCATAATTTACAAAATCATGTTACCCATCTTGACATCGTTTTGACTACACTGATAGAGCATCTGTTATATGATAATCTCATAAAGTGCCACTTTTGGATGGATCAGATTCACTTATTGGGTCACGTTATCTCAGAGACAGGAGTATTAGTGGACCCAATGAATGTAAGAGCAGTATTTTCCTATGAGCATCCCTAGAAAATATTTTAAGTGCATTTTTTGGGGTTGGCTGGTTATTATATGAATTTCTAATAGGATTTCACACGTTTTGTAGAACGATTGGCTGGACTAACTAAAAAGGGTGCAAAGTATGTATGGGTATATTCCTGCAAGATGACCTTTTAGGTGATAAAGGGGAGATTGACTTCTGCATCGATACTGATTTTACCAGATATGGGAAGGAATTACACTTTTTACTGCGATGAATCATGTATCAGGTTTGGATTAGTAATTATACATGGGGAAAAAGCCATTGCATATGGGTCTCAGTAGTTAAATCCAAGTGAGGGGAATTAATCGACACGTGTCCTTGAGTTAGTTGTGGTAGTTCATTCTTTGCACTTCTGGAGACATTACTTGTTGGGATATCATTTTGTAGTGTAAAAAAACAAGAAAAAATGCATGTATAACTTTACACAACATGATCTGAATTTGAGGCAGCTATTGTAGGTGGAATACCTTTAGTATTTTGACTTAATGATTTCTTACATTCCAATTAAAGTAAATTTAGTGGATGATTCACTGAGTAGGAGTACTCAAAAATAGATAGTGTAGTAGGCCAGTAGGGACTGGGTGTTGATGAAGTTGTTCATTAAGATGTATCTGGAGGTGCACGACAGGTGGGGGCAGACGTTTCTTACATCCTTAGTTGTTACCTCAACCTTACTCGATAGAGTGATGTTGAGGTGGATATCAGAATCTAAAGGCCTAGTTTTACAATAGAGTATGTCAGGAGAGGAACCTCCTCCTAGTTGGACCATTGCAAAGGATGAGGTTCTAGGGTTACAAGGTTTTGTATGTGTTTCGGAATACTTGCGTGAGGAGATGATGTGGGAGTTTCAGGCTTCAGTTTGGGTAGTTCATTCTGGTGTCACCAAGATGTATTAGGATTTACATCGTTAGTAATGGGGGCTAGATATGAAGGGATATAAAGAGGGTTTTCTCATTATATGTTTCTCATCTCAGCAGGTGAAGGTGGATCATCAACGACCAGCTGGACTTTTACAATAGCTACCCATTCTGAACTAAAAATAGGATTATTTCACGTTGGATTTCATGACAGGTTTATCGAGGTCACCCCAATGTAATGATGATGTGTGGGTAGTTGTTTATAGAAATATAAAGGTCTCTCTTTTATTTCCAGTTAAGAAGACTTTTGGTGTTGATGAGCTCGAAGATCTTCATATCCGAGAGGTGGTAAAACTACATGGGGTCCTATGAACAGTCATTTTAGATAGGGAACAGCTTCATATCTCATTTCAGGTAGAGTTTTTAGATTGTAATGGTTACATAGGTGCACCAGATCCAATCATACCACCCTTATACTGAAATCCAGTCAGTGCCTACAATACATGTCCTAGAGGACATGTTGCGAGCATGCGTCTAGGATTTTGGGGGCTCTTGGGAGAAGCACATTTCCCTGGTTAAAATCACCTAAAATAATTTTTATTAGAAGAGGATACAAATAGCACATTATAAGGATTTATATGATAGTTCATGATTCTCTCCCCTACGCTAGTTGGAGGCAGGTGAGGAAGATTTACTGGGACTACATCTTGTGCAGGAGACTCCATAGCAGGTCCTATTGATTCATAAGTGAATGGACACTAAACAGTGTCATCAAATATCATATGTCTATAGTTGTAGAAAACCTATGGAGTATACTGTTCGGTATCATGTTTTCATACTTGTTTCACCAAGGATGGGACATGGAAAAATCAGAAGATAGTGTAAAATTTCACCAAGATATTTTGGGCCATTTGAGATTCTGGATAGGGTCAGGGCAGTTTCCTATCGGTTGAAGTTACCTCATAGGTATAGGGATATGTAGAACAACTTCCACATATCATAGCTACACTTTCACCCAGATTCATCTCATGCCTTTCATCCCGATGAAGTTGAGTTATAGGTATATGCATCTTTCGAGGAGAACCATATTCGTGTTACGGATCATAGCATGAAGGTTATCTATCACAGTATATTCTCATAGTATGGGTATTATGGCAGCTCGATTGGGTGTAGGACGGGGCCAGGGAGAGGGAGGATGATATTTGATCTTAATGTCTGCAATTGTTCTTGGATGTTCCTTAACCACCCTTGGATGGGAAATTCATGGAAGAATTATCTCTAAGGGGGATTTTTGAAAGAACATGGTTAATCATTTGAGGTACAGATCATTCTTTTTCAGTTTATACTTATGAAAATGGGGAAAGGAGATCGAGGGACAGTTACAGGCCTGTCACATGACGTGACAGGGGCCTAAATAGTGTGTACTTATAGGTACATGCCATGTATCAAGGGAAATGCACCATGTAATCCAAGTACATGGACATGTAATGGTATGGCTAGAAATTGTATAGAAATAGTGTGCAGTATCATGTACAGACCATCTACATTTCTTTTTTTCATCATGTCAGGTAGTAGCATCATTTTTTCCAGATAAACAGAACCCCCCCCCCAACGAGATGTGTGCCCAAGAAATCTGAATGGGAAATTACCTCATGTTTCATCGTTTGATGCCTAATTCAAATATTGCCAGATTTGTTGGAATCCCCTCGTTGAGTGCTCGATTCCTTTTGCGACGTAATTCTAATTTCTCCTCTGGACCAAGTTATTTAAGGTTGAGAGTTTATTCTCTTTTTGAAGATCTACTACATTCTAGGTTGAATTAGAGCCTGATGTTGGACGAGGAGAGTCATATGAGTACGAGGAAGGTGGTATCGTTCCTTTAGAAAAATTTCAAGTTGATTATATGTGTAGGAGTACCACGCTGCCATTTTTGGGTTTCTCTTAATTGAATATTGACCTATTTTGTTAACTAATGTGGATTAAGAAATTGATTATATGATTTTAAGGCATGTTTTAGACTGTTATCCTTAATTGAGAGTCACCTTGTGGGTGCGTTTTCTCTTAGATGACCAATATTTAGCCATTTGGACTTTGATGCCTATGGACATGACTTAGATTTTCTTTAATGGATTATTTAAAATGGAATTGGTTACCTGAATGTTTTTCCCACATGAGATAATAAATTATTATGCCTTGTGATAGTTTAATTCACATGAAAGGATTGTGATATGAGTTACCCATGTGAGTTAAAATTGATAGTCCTGGTAATGGTTATATTACTTTAATGGATTGTGGAATGTTTTATTCCCACGTGAGTTATTATATTGTTAACCGTGTAATAGTATATGTTACATGAGTTGTTTTTATACTGAAATAATTATACATCGGGCATGGCCTTGATACATGTTGAAATGCTTATATACCAGGTTTAGACCTTGGAACATGCTAAAATGCATATATACCGTTTTGGACCCTGATTGACCAACGAAAATGCTCATATAGCTAGTTTTGATCTAGTTTGCTGTTATGTTTTACCAAAATTATACGGTTTGGGTTAAACACACCAGGAGTGATACATGAATTCCACATTAGGGTGTTAGTACTATAATTAGTTATAAATTGAATAATGAAATGACTAATGACATGTCTGCCAATCCAAAGTAGAATCTTGGATTCATTATTCACCCATTCTTGATTACATTGTCTTCTAAGACATCATTTTGGATCACTTCTGAGTAAATTTTGTTTACTACTTTCACTATTGTTCATTTCTAGTTATAAATATATTCACCGACAGATCAGTATAGATCTTTGGTGGTTTCCTATTGGGATTTAGTATCACAGCCTGTTTGGGTCATGCTTTTAGGACCCAATAGATTATAGGATTTCATGTTTTCAACAGAGAACGTGTCTTTCTATAGGTATGTGATTTTTAATTTAGGAGCTGGAGAGCATGGGATTGAGAAAATTATTGTGAGGCTTCATATATTCCTTTTTTCTTTAGTTCTTTTGGATCACATAGTGTGGATTTCTGTTGTTTACTTGTTTTGGATTTTTTAAAATAGAACATAACATGTTATATCATCATTTTTATGGAATGATGTTATGTTTCTTATCAGTCTTTAATTGTTAATTTTAGTTTTATGTTGTTTGTTGTTTCTACGATTTTATTACTATTGATATCATTATGTTACACACTTCCAATTAGGTCATAGTTCCCCCACTATCACAGCCTAGGCCCTTGCAGCTAGTCGGAAGCGTCTGGAATTTGGGGAAATGCACTTTAGGCAATGTGGATTACCAGGTACGGGGCACCAGTTGAGTGGTATCTGGATCTGGGGTGTTGCAATAATCGTGTGTGTAAACCACTTTAGGAATGGTGAAATTTGTACCTATGTTATACATTGGTTTGGTAAAATTCTTAAATACATATTTGGTATTTTTCTTAAGAAAATGGTTTTCATGTGTGTTCCTAGTTTCATGATGTGGGTCATTTTATGATTCATGAAATTGATTTATTAAATGGTTTTCGGGATGAAAAATAAGTTTTGATATGGAATTTGTGGGTGTTTGGCATTAAAATAGCATTTTGGAATGGATTTTATGTGAAAATCCTCGTTATACTTCTTGAAATTGTTTTATAAAACTTTTATGTTGTTTATTGATCCATGAAAGAAATGGGTAACATGTTTGTAGGCTATTTATTGTTGGTATTATTTGGAAAAAGTAATATTCATGTGAAAATTTTATTTGATAACATGTGGAACTTGATTGAGCACAAAGAGGGAAACCTGGGTATCTAGGTGGGCAGATGTGTACTAGTATGCTGGTGATCCTGAGTGGTTTCGTCCTTATTTCACATAGAATTTTTTATGATGACAAAACTAATTAAACATTGATGAGGATATTGGGGACCACTAGGTTATGGGTATTATTCCATACTAGTGTCTCATTCAATATAATGGATACTTTTTATGGTTACTTTTACACCGAGATACGAGGTACCTAGGGCCCACAACAAACTAGTGCATAATAGTGTTCCTATGACTAGTGCTCATTGGATATTTTGTAATCACCATCATTATATGGTGTGTTATTTTGGTAAATTAATTATGGTGTGCGTTTTATTTAAAAGTGTATATTCTTTAATGAATCCCTCTTGAAATATATTTTCATATTGAGGTTTTCTCTCTTTGAAATTGGTTACTAGCATTTTCTATTTATGAAAACATGCAAGAATATTATTTTATAATGGTGTAGCTTGGATCCTTTTTTGGAAAACCTATATTATATATTTTATTTAAAAGTTGAAATTGATTTTCCTTTTATTTTATAAAAATTTCATTGGGAATAGAATATTGGGCTAACCTACTGAGTTTTAATACTCACACCTATAATCCACTTCTGTTTTTAGCCCTTGTGCTAGATTCTGTTTGAGTCCGATCACCTTGGGTGATATGTGATCAATGTATTGGAGAGTGACTAGTGGTTCATGTGGATTTACTTTCTTTTTACGTTAGTTCATTTTAGTTTTTTGGTTCACTTGTACTTTCACATTCATGTACAAATAATGTTCAGTTAAACTTTTTTAGAAATGTGTTTTGGGTTGTTTCCTTATTTCCTCTATTTGTTTAATTGATTATTTTTGGGATAAATTTTTCTCTTTTCACTCTACTAATTACTTTGGTTCTTCTCCTTATCCATGGATGATCGGGAATGCCTCTCGATAGTTTTCACAGAGTGGCCTAGGTGTCCATTTCAGGGTTGACTCGAGCTGGTTCTTAACAAAATGGTATCAGAGAAGGTTATCTCTTAGTGAACCTTTATTTTTAGAGTACCCATATTATTTAGGGGGTTTCAAGGTATATAGATTAGTATTTTAGGGACATGAGGGGTATGTGAGAGAATATTGTCGTGAAGTCTTTCTCATTTCGATCCTTTGTTGTCTATGCGATGTCAAGTTTTATTAGTTTCTTTGGTTCTTAAGGATTGTTTGGTGATTCAGTTATAATAAGGGGGGTTTTAATAATGGCCTTCATGAAATCGCAAGGCCCAGAAAGCCATGTTGAGCTGGGGAATGGTTTGAAGAAGGATCTCTTTGTTGGTGGTGTGTTTGACATATGGCCACAAACCATACGGTTATGTCACCCACCGAGACTAGTTCCCTTTTGTGGGTCTCTTGGACCTTTCTTGAATACTGAATTTTGTTCTGAAAATAATTGTGTGAGAATTGTTGAAGTTGGTTTTCAATTATTGATATAAGAAAGGTTTTTGTAAATTTTTGTTTTTATGAAAAAAATTGGGGAGAAATTGTAAATGATTTAATGGGATTGAATTTCCTTGATCCAAAAATTATGGTTTGTTGAAATAAAAATATTTGGAAATAATGGACTATTTTAAAGTGGTTATAAAACATTGTTTTATATGGTATGTGTTGGGATGTTGAAAAGTTTTAGAATTTGATGAATTGATTTTGGGAATCAGTTTTGAGTGGTTGGTGTTTTTTATAAATGGTTTTTTGCCTTTATGGCTCTCGGATTAAGAAGAGATGCCATACTAAATTTTTGAAATGGGAAAGGTTTTTTTGGAATAGAATGTATGTTTGGAATTTGTAATAATAAAGAAAATGGGTTTAAAATAAAATGGATCTTTATGAAGTTTGGTTTGTTGAGATATTGGATGTTTGTTTGATAATTCTCAAAATAGTTTTTAACTTGGTGGATAGTGTGACTTGGGAAGGTCTATGATTTTTGGAATAATTTTTCTTGTTTTAGCCTTTGGTGTTTTCATGGGATATAACATGCATGGTTATGTATAGATATGTTGATGGATTCCTAGTATGTCATAGTGGTTGGGTGCTCGGGGAGGCATGAAAATTTTCATGTGAGTGAGACTTTATGAAACATCATTGGTGAATGTGAAAATCCACCAAGTCAGATTGTTTTTAAAAGGTGTTTTGAGATGATTTTTTTTGGGGTTTGATAATGTATCGATGTTTGGGTTGTTGGTTTTTCCTATGTCTTATATGTTTTTTGGTATTCTTCCTTGTGTTCTAGATTTCAAACTCTTCTTGTGTCTTGAGATGTGATATTGTCAGTGGATCAGTTTTGGAGCAGCATTCAGTAAGTTTCAAAAGATGTTTTGGATGTTGGGATGTGGCCACAAATGGTTCTTCGTAGGTAAGACAACCAATTGATTAGCCTAAGGATTCATTATGAAATATTAAATCCACCAATTCGGATGACGCCTCAACTAATTGGATAAGATAAATAGATATTTGGGATTGATTTAAATTGATTCACTGTGGTGAAATTTTTTTTTTGATATAGCATTTCTGCTCGGTGATGTTGAAGTGTTTCACCATATTCCTTTCCTATTATTCTCTACGTTTGGATTAAGATTGAATGGTGTTATATATATATGAGTTCCTTCTTATATGAAGGTGTGAAGTTGAGAAAGTTTGATTCATGTGGTGTTGTTATATTTTTATCTTGGCTGGGGTGTAACAGATGCTTCAAACATCAGGGCTCCAGCCATAGGCCTCAGACAAAAGCTTTTCACACAGTAAGGAAAAATATAGAGGTGTGGGGAGAACAAGTAATATAATACATACATTGATATGGTGAGGTAGTTTCTAAGTTTCTTATTATGGTTCATCATCACTATTAACTTCCTTTTATTGCAAAGAGCGTTGTGGAATTACCCATCACACAATGTTTGTGGTTAAGCCTTCTTGGATGTGGGTTTCTGATCAATCTCTATATGTAGAAAGCCTATTTGAATTTGGTGCAGTCTTGGTTTTATCAGTTCGTAGGTGGAGAGTGTTGGGTAGTCCCCAATTGCGGTTTTAGTGGCCCAATTATTAGGTCCCCTTCCCTCCCCACCCCAAGTGGTGGGGGTTTGGATCTGTGTAGAAGGTGTTGACCCAGTTCTTGTCCCATCTATTTAGGAGTGGGTGGTAAAAAGGTTCATATTGGGTTCCTATTAAATTTGGATGGTAGGTTGTTTTGGTGGAGTTTTTGTGGGGCTATGTGAGTGAGTCCTGATTCTAGATCATATTGGATTTTTTTTCATTGTTAGTTGGTTTCTAATTGTGGTGAGACCCACCGTGGGTCTCAAAGATCATTCCTTTATGGATTGTCAAATGCTAGTTCTGCTTTAATGGTGGGGAGTCTATTCTAGACCCCCCCCAATCATTGGATTTAATGAGTGATCTATTGTTTGGGTGATTATTGGGTTCATTGGGAGAAGGCCCAATAATCTAGTTCTTGGCTTGGTTGGGGAGGTAGTGGCTTGATCTTTCGGTTGATTCTTAAGAAGTGGTTGTGAGTTTTGTTTTTTTGGAAAGTGTCCTATGATCAGTTAATGGGGAATGATATGTCCTTTGATTGAGAGTCTATAATTTATGGATAAGGATTCCTTAGGTTTTGATCAATTAGCTAGAATCCTTTATGGATTTTAGGAGGCAGAAAGCGTTAATGATGGGGAGAATTGTCCCTCTAGTTGTTCAACTATGGATTTTTATCTAGTTTTTAAGAAATCCTAGTGTTCATTTATGGTTCAGAGTGTGACGGGTGTTGAGTCATTGAGTATACTCTTTGAATTTTCTTACCCTCTTTGATGCCCCATGGTTCTTATGGGAGTTTTGGAGAGAAGATAAAATTTTTGGCATGCGGTAGCCCTACGCACGGTTGGCACACAGTCGTGTAGTGCCATTGGAGTAACTGTAAGGTAGGTATAAAATCTATGACACAGCTCAAGAATAGGTGTTCAGGAACTTGAGGATGATTGTGATGTCTACCCCATGGCTTCCACATGGTTTGGCGCATAATTTTACAAACAGTGTGGCCCAGCCCAGAATAAAGAAAATAAAAGTTTTCCCCCTCATGTTTTTAGCCCCTTTTGTGCCCAAATTTCTTTTCCCTAGTGAATACATACCTAATGAGGTATCCCATAGATTACCCATCCATTCTTCACCCTTATTTTTTGTAGATCTAAAGGGAGATGAAGGATTGACTAGCTTCCAAGGTGTGTTTCTTATCTTATATTAACCATCTTCCTTTCCTTCCAATTATTCTTGTGTTTCCCTTATCCCCTAGTCATAAAAAACCTACAGTTATGGTTTAGCATTCTTTTATATGGGTTTTTTGTTTTTTTAGGGCTGGTATTCATAGATCTAGTGTTTTTGGAGCCCGCAGCATGTGTTTTCGTGTTTGTGTGTTTCCATTCTGCCACAGGTTTGAGGTCAGTTATTACAAATACATGCCTTTATTATTTATGTTTCTCTTTTTTCCTATTATTATATCCTTATATACATTTTAATAATTGTTTTGAAACCTTTTTATGGTCTATTTGGTGTTCAAAATGGTTATTTATGCCTTGTTTTGTGAAAGATAGAGGTTTTTAGTTATAAAAGTGCACAACACTTGTTCAAATAAATGATCCACTAGTTTTCTCATATGGATTGTGATTTTTAGGATATATTTTTAACTCCTTTAATAAATTTTTTTCATGCAAATTTGGGTTTTCACCCCTTTGGGTTTTTAATATATGTTGTTTTTCTAAATGTTGCACGCCTTGTTTTCAGAAAAGTTCCTTGTTGGATTTTGTGTTTTAAATGTGACTGAAAATGATTTGTTTGAATTTTTTAAAGTATGGACCACATGAAATGTGATATTTTTTTTTTATTTCTTAACATTTTTTTGGGTTTTATAAAGATTTTTTGGTTTTTTGACATGTTTTGGAATGAGTGGGCACTAAGTGGCTCGTTCGGCATTTTTATGAAAATGGTTGAGTATTGAATGTGTAACCTAAATGTTTTAAAGTTTTTATATAAATGTTTTTATTCTGATAATGTTGTTTTAAATATCTTTATGAAAGGTGATATTTTTACCTCTGTTATACATTGGTTTGGTAAAAATTTTAAAGGGCTATTTGGAATTTTTCTTAAGAAAAGGTTATTCACGTGTGTTCCATGTTGCACCCTGTGGGGTCATTTTATGATTAATTAAATTGAATTATTAAATGGTATTGGGGCTTCAAAATCTTTTTTGATATGGAATTGGTGGTCGTTTTTTCCTTAAAAGATCATTTTTGAATGGATTTTATGTGCAGAGCCTCGTTATACTTCTTGAAAATTTTTTTATAAAAAATTCTAGTGGTTAATTGATCAGTGAATGAAATGTGAAACATGTTTTCAATTTTTTTGGTGTCAGTATGATTTGGAAAATAGAATTTTCATGTGAAAAGTGTATTTAATAACATTTGGAACTTTATTTAGCACAATGAGGGAGACCATGGTATCTAGGTAGGTGGACGTGTACTAGTATGCTAGTGATTTGGAGTGGTTTCATCCATATTTCATGTAGAAAGTATAATGATGAAAACACTAACTAAGGTATGAGGATGATATTAGGGACAACTACGTTATGGTTATTGTTCCCTACTAGTGGATCATTCACAAGAATATATATTTTTATTGTATCTTTTACACTGAGATACGAGGTATATAGGGCCCACAATGAACTAGTTCCTAGGGGTGTTCCCGAGACTACTACTCATTGGATATTTTGTAACCACTATCGGAATACAATTTTTATGGTTTTTAAATTATGAATTTTCTATGTTTTTTATAAAATTAAAAATTCTCTAAAGCATCCCACTAGAAAACAATTTTCATTTTTAAGTTTCCTCTCTTTGAAATTGGTTAGTAGCATTTCCTATTTATGAAAACAAGGAAGAATTCAATTTTATAATGTTATATCATATAACCTTGTTTGGAAAACATAATTTATACAGTGTATTTTAAACATTACATTGATGATTATTTTATTTTAAATTAATTTCAAAGGGAATTGAAAGTTGGGATAACCTATTGAGTTTTAATACTCATGCCTATAATCTTATTCTATATTTTCCCTTGTGTAGGTTTCATCTTGAGTCAGATCGCCTTGGGTGACATGTGATCAATATGTTGGAGAGTGACCAGCAAGGTCACATGGAGTTAGTTTGTTGTTAGTTTTTGTTGGTTGAGTTGTTTGGTTCATTTTTACATTCAATTTCATGTATAAATAATTTTCAGTTCAACTTTTATATTAATGAGTTTGGGGATAGCCATTTCTTTTCACTATTGGTTTAATTGTTTATTTTTGGGAGAAAAGATTTCCCTTTTCACTCTTCTGATGCCTTCGATTCTTGTCTCCATCTCAGGAGGATCAGAAATGCCTCTTGGGACTTATCGTGGAGCATCCCGGGTGACCGGTTTAGGGTCACCTCAGATTGTTTCGTGACACAATAGAAATATCATTATATAAAAAATAAAACTACACCAAATCTTGACCTTGTATGATTAACACAACCTATCCAATTTTTTTTCATAACCAAATAGATCATGGTTCCCTTGATTATCATATTTCAAGCTGAAACCTAATTTACTTTTTATATACCTATGAATTTGTTTCAAGAACAAATATGGAACCCTTTTTTAGGAATTTGATACTTTTCAAAAAATTTAATCGGATAACAAATATATATTCTTGACAATATAAAGTTAAAAAATATAATTTCATTAAAAAAATTCATTGGATCCAATTTCATTATTTTCTTATCTTTAGATATCATGGTTCCCACTAAAATTTTGGTGTAACCCATCTTAAAATCCATTATGAAAAACCTTTTTAGAATATCTCAAGAATAATTCCATTTAAAAGGAAATATGTGATCTCTCTCTTGATAAATATGAAGAAATCACCTCATCACATCAATAATATACATTTCAATTTTTATCTTATACTCCATTGTAAAATTATCACAAACCTCATCAACACTTCCATAAAAAATAATGTGTTATATATAGATAATAAAAATTAAGATACCTCTTTGTCATGTTTAATATATAGGTGTTTTACACTATTCCATTTCTAAATTGTTTCGTCATAAATTTGGAGTCCATTTATGATAATAAATCTTTATTATCTTATTTTTACCCATTTGTAACCATCCCTAACTAGAAAATATAATTCAAATATACAACATTTTCATTCAAATTATTCCAGAATAAAAGTTTAGTTATAAAAAAAATATCATTTTTCATCTTCAAAACCAACTATAAGGTTTCATTCTTATTAATATGGTCCAATTTTTCATTCATGTAACCAACCAGCTCTTGATTCTCTAGATATTAATCAACATTTGTTTGTTCAACAAGTGAAAACAGTGAGATTTTTTTTCCTCAATGTTATTCTAGTTAAAATATTGCTTCCTTGATCCCTAATGATTTTTTAAAACTCCAATTATCTTTACAACCTTGTATGATTTAAATGAATTTGTTCCACATTACATGAAATAGATAAATAAAATTATTTATCATTCACAACTTCAACAATTTTGATATTTTAAAATATATCATTAAGTTATTTGAAAAAAATAGCTTTATCTCAATAAATTCTCTAACATTCTTATTAAGGAGTACGTTTTTTCTTTCGATGGTCCAGAACATTCAAATATAAAATATCAACAATATTCCATGTTTAATTTTTGTAACAATGGAATCATCTCCCATCTATACTATAATAATGAAATACCTCATCAATACCTTTTTCACCAAATTCTGAATATTGTTTCCATTAACATTGATCACAAATGTTCTTACAGCCACCCTTAGATACTTCAAACATGGATAGTATCATACATGGAAATATCTATATTGATATAGTAAAAGGAATTATTTTTAATGTGAACCACAACACCAATAACATACCACTTAAAATATGTATCGGTATCACTCTATATCATCATTTTTAGATCCAAATTTATTTTTTTGTCCTTTTATTTAGAAAAATGATGTGTGGTGTATATGGTGTACTAAATTTATGGTGAAAAATATGATTCTCAACAAAGGTATAAAATATTACATTTTTGAATCCAACACCATTATTTATATGTATCTTCCTCATATAAAACCTATAATAATTTAAGGAATTATTTTAAAGAAAATATCATTTTCAGAGCCTTTGATTTATGTTTCATGAATATCATGGAATTAATATGATTAAATTCATCAACAAATAAAAATAATATATATATATATGTGTGTCGATTATTTCCTCAATGTCCCATAAATGTTTGGACGGATAATCTTAAAATGATGAGTTGATTGAATATATACCACATTGTGTGGAAAAAACAATAATTCCCTTCTAACATGTAAAGAACACCCCATTTGTCCCTCTTTTCAACATAGGCAGACAATGAACATTGTCTCTATGGATACATTTTCTCCTTTTATTTTATCTAGGATGACCATATCTTCTATGAAACTGCTTTTTCTTATTCCATGTTAAAATAACAAGAATTTCAAACATCAAAAACTTAAAATAGATTATTGATTATTCGAAAATAACTTTTTAAAATGTTCACATATTCCATTATCTCTACCACAAATCAATGCTTTTTAAAGATCACTTAATTTCCTATATAATTTTTTTAGATGACAAAAATAAAGTGTTTTTAGATTTTAGTAGATATTTTACAATCATGGTTGAACAAACATCATTCATTTTTTGGTGAACCATTATTTCTAAAGATCACTACGACTTCTTCGGAATTTAACATCATTGGGATGTCTAAAATTTCCTATAATATGATAGGAACATCCACTATCTAGAATCCTTGGATTATAATATTTTTTGAAGTTTATACCCTACATCCACAACCAAATATTTATCCATAATTTTGGGTATTTTAAATATTTTAACTCTTATGGTAATAGGATATAACAAGGATGATACAATAAATTACATAGTACATGATCTGGTCATATCTTCTCAATTGTTCTAGAGGAACTTCAAATCCATTATGAGATTAATATAAAAAATTTATAATTTTTTTCTAAACATTCTTCTTTTAAGATGACTAACTACACCTAGAACCATGCCTCCCAAGGATCCAAGGCAAGTTAATACATTCGTTATTAAACCAACATAGATATTTCTATACCAAAATCCTCTAGAGTAACAAAACAATTATAGAAATCATACATAACTTTATAAATATAATATTGTCCTGAATTTGATACATTTCATCTTTCCTTCATTGAGTCACCAATCATGGATCCTTTGTAAAATCTCATGATTTTAGTATATATTTTATTAATAAATATTTATTAATATCATAATCCAAACACAACACCAAATTTAAAATTATTATATTTCTATTAAGTGTTTTGTTTAACTATTTTAATATAGACATTGAATTAGTATCTATATATACAATTAACTGCATTATGAAACCTATAATAGCATTAATCGATAACAGTCTCCATTATAAGGAACATTTTTTCAATATTGAAAAATAGGTTGAAGTAATAGAGATTTAATTATAAAAATCCCATGAAAACATCAAAAAGTACACCTTGATCGAAATATCTTATGAGGTATGTTATTTCTCATGGAAATCACTATGAGGTCCATGGTAGCTAAATAGCCTCATGTGACTGCCACCAGTACTTATCATACCATTAGATCTTATGTGTATATATTTTGGGTGTTTTTAGTATATTTTATGTTAATATAACTATGTAATTATAAAAGAAATAAAATATTATTAATCATTTTTATACAATTGAAATGGTAAAATTTATTTTTTGTTTCAAAAATATTTCCTACAAATTGTTTTTTCGCATTATGTGTGATTATATTTGAATTAAATATTAAAATTTTATTATTTAAATTTAATGAAATGAATATCATTTTTGGATTAAGATATTCAAAATTATATTAGGGTGAATGTTTATTGTTTTTCAAAAAATAATTGTTTTTAAATGAATATTGAAAATATTGTTTTTATAAATGTTATAACTTTAAAAACATTAATATGATTTCATACTGAAATAATAGTATATGAGACCATTTTATAAAATAAAAATTCATATATGGAGAACAATAATTCTTTTATAATTAATATTTTTATTTTTAAAATCTATGCTTATTTTTTAGAATATATGTTTTATTTTATTATAATAAAATTTTAATTTTTTACCTTTCAATTAATAAATTATTCATAATGACCTATTTTCTTTTAATTTTATCTTACTTTTATCAAAATATTATTATTTTTAATAAAAAATAAATAAATATCATGAGAATGTGTACTATATATTATTTTTATGAAAATAGTTTTTTTCATGAAAATGAATTTTTAATATAGTATTTGTTGTGTTAAGATAACTTTTATTAAAATTACTTGTTACCAACAATGTAAATTGAATTTTGTAATGTAGTTTTCAAATTTTGAATCTATAGTTTCAAAATATTTAATATTTTCTATTTAATATTTTAGCCATAATAATAAGCTACTTTGGTAAAAGTTATTTATCACGATAAAGGATAAAATATGGTTAAAGTGGTATATAAAGAGTTAGAGCCTAGAAATATCACAAATAATTATATTCAAATGTGAGGATATATTATTTACAGGCCTCCAGGTTATCCCTTATGAAAAGTCCCATCCATGATCAATGTATCACTAATAGGGGGAGTGGGTGAAAGAGTGATATTTTTTCATTTATGTTGTCTTTATATAAGAACAAACTTCAGTTCCTATTAAAGAATTATCACTTTCTTGATAACAAATAATTCACGAATCCATACAAAAATAATTATTTACATGTTTAACTACTCAATAAGTGTATCTAGTCCTTGTAATAGTTTGTAAAATATCCAATACCACACAATCCTCTAGAAAAAAAACCCTTTAGTATGGATGCAACAAGTATAACAATCCCTTACACATGTGTAGAACGTTGATCAATACAATAATGAATGTGATTCATTTAGAAAAAATGATGTAAAATAATTTTTTTAACAAGTTAAGAAACATTCACTAATTGGTTCCAAACATTTCATAATGTTGTTTCAAAAATTCCACTTTTATAATCATAAACAAAAAATAATGTTTACTTTCCTACCAAATAGCTGGTAGTAACAACCTTTCTAGACTTCATATAAAAAATCATTCTAGTGAATCATTCTGATTCCCTAGTATGGGTTTTATCCTTGAAAATATATAAGAAATAATACATTGTAAACAATTCTGAACAACTTCTTCTTTCCCATGAAACATTAGTCTTATTTCTCGGTCTGATCCGGTTACCTCTTCCTTCTTCTTCTTCTTCTTCTATCCGGAATAATTCTTTAGAATAAATCTATCTGGAAACATCCTCATCCAGAAAAAAATTATAGTTATCTCACTCTCTGTCTATCTCACACACATGTAATTTTCTACATCATTATAAAGTAAAATTTACTTCCTTATTTTTATAGGATATTAAAAATTGGTATGGGTGGGAAACCAATTTCACTTTCCCGATCGACCAAATTTTCATAAACTCAAATTTCACATAAATTTTTATATCATTTTTGACTATTTCAATGCTTTTAAACTCTTCTCAACTCTTTTCCAAACTTCTTTAATTCTCAAAAAACTTCATCCTTATTTAGCCATCAAAACAATTCTTCTATGCTTCAATCATTAAAAAATTACTTACACATATGTTCTTGTACCTGTTGAAATACATCATCTGATGAATTATCAGTTTTAGAATGTTTATGATTGATGTAACTTTATTTAAATCCATTTTATCTGAATAACAACTTATCATATGACTCTATATCCACTATAAACAAATCATGACTTCTTTTTCCCTTGGAAAAATTGTATAACAAAACATAATAATGAAAATGATTGAATATATTTTTTAACATAATTTATTTAATCAGTATCAAATTATATTTGGATTATCAGTCACAACAACAACAAAAAATTAATAATTCTACCTCTTATGTAACCTCATATCCAATTGAATGTAAGAATACTGAATCTAAAGGACCTGTGTGAGAGAGAACTACACTTTCTACAACTAATGATTGATACTTTAGATTTGTTCATTAAGTGAACTAGATAGTTTGATTAATCATCCATCCTGATGGATTGGTTGATTAGAACTTATTAATAGCTCCCTCAATCAACATATTCAAGAAAATTCAATCATTTAATGAATTCTATGTCTGGGGATCCTCACACTGATGAACTATGATTAGATGGATTCGACTTAAACATTCTTTTTCCACACAATCTTTCTTGTTGCATATATTATTCACGATTTTAGGAACATTGGGATCATTATATAATCATATGAATTATATTGTAAATTTCTATGAAATACCCTCATTTTAGCATCTTCTTTCATTCTATCATAAACTCAACCCTATTGTCAATTCATTGACCAAATCAAGCACCTTTCATCCCCATTTCTTTCATAACTCAGGGATCATAAGTTTTTTATAAACTCATAATATTGAAAACTTATAAATAGAAAATTATAATCATATTTTTTTATCAAGATATATAGAATCTAATAAGTTTTCTAATGTTGATGAAAATATATATTCTAAACCCAATGTGAGTCTCTAAACCACTTAATCAACAAACTTCTCCAGAAAAGAAAACTAAAATTGATGGACTTTCTTATTGAAATTAGTACTGATCTTATGAGTCTCATAGTCCTTTATAATATAATAAATACTTATGAATTGAAAAGATTTTTCCTAATGACAATAAAATAAAAAACAATCAATAGAAAATTCATTCATCAACTGAAAACCACCTCCATCCAACATGGTCCCAAAAATCTCAATATTTGGATTTTTTTGTAAACCAAGGTTCAAAAATCAATGAACAATTTAACCACAAGTTTTCGATTACTTCTCAACAATTATAATGAAAAATTAGTGAAATAAATTTAGGAAACAATAACAATTGAAAGAAAACCCATGTTCTCTAAAATTAGTATCATGTGGAAGGTATTCAACTTTTGAACTTTCAACAACACTTCAAATGTTATTTCTCTTCCCTATAACAAGTTTCCTATAACCACTTTAATAAAATTTTATGATAGTTCACAAACTTATATGTTGAGTTCACAACATACCCAAAACTCCCCTATATACATGCCTCCATAAATGGTTTATCACATATCGAAGGAAATATTTATTAATAAATATTTTCTCCCCCTTGACAACACTATCCAAAAAATAGATAAGAGAGGGGATAGAAAAACAAACCTCAACCTTGGGGTGAATGATGTTAGATTCCCATGTTTATCCTTAGCTTGAGAAATTCCCCCTTTGGTAAAGGTTTTTTTAATATGTCAACAACTTGTTTCGGTTCCAACATATACTCCAACTTGAGTTCATTATCTTTCACATTCTCTTTTATGTAGTGATATTCGATATCTATATGTTTTGAATGATAAAATCATACTGAATTTATTGTATGGTTTATATAAATTTAATTATCACAACCCAAGAGAAGAGGTAACATAACATCTATAAGTATGTTGTTCATATGAATATTCATCTACATAAGTTATGCTACATCTTAAGTGGATATTTTTTTAGTATTTAAAATTGCACAAAATTTGTTAAAAAATAAATCTCCACCATATGTGGATCTTCTATCAATGATATCTCCTGCCCAATCAGAATTTTTATCACTAAACAAATAAACTATTTTAGAACTGTCATATCTAATTCAAAATTATATTTTTCCTTCCATATATTTGATAAATATTTTTCTATAAATGATATATGATTTATTTGGAGAAATTTTGAATCTTTCTCATAAGGTTACAACATAAAAAATGTCTGGTCTCAAGGAATTCAAATAAAAAAACATCCAATATACTTTCAAAAAACCTAATGGTAAAGTTCTTACCTTCTCCATATTTAGTCAACTTTGTTTCCATAAAAATTAATGTCAAAAAAAATTTCATTTTTTTTATTCCAAACATCATAAGATGTTCCGTAGAATAATTTTATTAAGAAAGAAATATTTATTCTTCTTTCCTAATATTTTTAACCCAATAAATTATTTTATAAGACCTTGTATGTACATTTCAAACAATTTCATCCTATATTTTGAAAACCCCTAAAAGGTTCATTCATCATTCCTAGTAAAGATAATTTCATCAAAATATAAAATAATAATGAGTAAACTGTTCTGAATTTATTTGATGTATAGATTACTATCAACCATTTAATTTTTGAACCCATTCTTATAAATCTATTCCAAATCATTAGGGATTATCAAAATCCACAATAAAAGGTTTCGGTTCATCTTTTTATTCAAAAAAGTATGTGTAATAAAATTTGATCTTCTTCTTGTTTGAGCGTTTTTATGTTTCTCACAAATAATAGTTTGATATTCCATCTGTTTCCTAATCCTAGTATGATATGTATTATATTATTCATCATCACTAGAATTATCTAAGTCAAATTTTTCCACACCTGTTTCATCTCAATTTTTTGAATCATTCTCATTTTTCATGAAAAACTTTATTTCATCATCTTCATCATTCTCATTTGCATGGGATTGTGACACATCAACCCCATATTTTTTAATAAATTCCACCTCAAAATAATAAAATATTATTAATTTTTTTAGAAAAACATCTGTATCATCTTCCATCCCATGAATATGCAATAAATATTCCATCTTCATCTATTTGATCAAAATTTACAAGGATTCCACATTTCTTCATTATAATGCAGGAACTCCCAACAACTCTCAAGTGTTTCAAAAATGGATTTTTATTATAGAACCCTTAATACAGATTAATATTAAAAAATGGGATGTATAAACACTATTTTTTAATATAAACTGCTGTTCTCATAGCTTGCCTCCAAAATTAATGACAAAGACCATGTTCAAGTAACATATTGCACCAAATTTCAACAAAACATCTATTCTTTGTTTTAGTAACACCATTTTTTGTGGTACGTATGGTGTACTGAACTCATTCTGATTTCCATGCATTTAAGATAATATTTCAATTCTTCATTCTTATACTTTCCACCATTATCAGTTCGCAACTACTTTACATAATACCCACATTCATTCTCATCTCTTCTCCTCAATTATTTTCCCATATTCACAGAATCTGAATTATGTTTCAAATATATAATACAAGTAATGTGAGTAAAATAATTAATGAAAGAAATGAAGAACATATATCTCAAAGTGGATTTTTTACTCATTGGGCCACAAATGTCTAAATGAATAATCTACAGTGGTTTATTTGAAAGAATATAAACTTTCTTATGAACAGAGTTTGTAATCATACCACTCTTAAAAATGACGTATCACCAATATCTTCTACATAACATATCAATATTATCATATTAACTACCTATCATTGATAGATTTCTCATGTTTTTTTTACACACATATCTCAACCTTTTAATCCAAAACTACTTTTCTTCCATCATGCCTTTGTAACATCAATTTGGAACATTGAAAACATTAAAAAAGTTTCTTTTTGGATGTCTTCCTTTTGTAAAAATTGTTATATTTCTTCTCTTTCAATAACAAAACCTTATAATATTAAAAAAACCCATATTCCATTTATTAAAAATTATAGGGTAACTAAAACATGTTGTTTTATCCAATAAACAAAAACATATTTCTTGGATTTCAAAATTATTTTCCCAATAATAGTGGATCTAAATCAATTGATTCTGAAAGATTCAATATTTCCAAATTTCATTGTTCCATATTTGAAATCAACCACACTCTTAATGAATTTCAAATATCATGTCTAATGAGAAGAGTAATTAATATCCAAAATCGGTGGTCCTTATACATTTGTATAATTTAGAGTGGTTACTTCAACAAGATATTGTTTCATTCCTCTATTTTTATTCACATCTGGATTTGGAGAATTTTTATAATCATGTCGTTGTGACGGTTATAAAAAAAGAAACCCTTCATTAAGAAATCCAGGTTGATCAAATCTTTCACATAAAGTTTTCATCAGTTGGAACCTATTTTCAACTTTTAAAAAAAACATTATTAGAATTATTTTTTTGGGATATTTCAATCCCGCTCAATATATTCTTATTGTAATGCATGGGATAACTATAATGTTGTGAGTCAAAAATACACATTAATTTTGTCATTCTAAATCCACCACAATTCTATTAATAACCATAGAAATAATATTTACCTCTATAACTTCCAAATTTTCCAAAATTGTGGCCATGATTTTCAAAATATTTTTATCTTTCACATCAGATATTTTTTGAACCTCATAATTTTTATTGGAAACCGGAAATTTATTCATTAATTCATATTTCTTTCCAACATTATTAGAATCAGATGTGGTAGAAAATTTAGATCTGGACTCAGAAACATTAGAACCATCATAACTTCCATTTTTTTTAGTTTTTTCTACATAAATTATTTTCAAAGTTTTATTATTGTAAGGATTATTTAGAAAAAAAATAAAACTTTTAAAGGAAAATTTTCATGATCATTCTCAGGTTTACCATTACAAAAACATTTAGCTTCTTTAGTGGTAGAATTTTTTAATGTTACAACTCCTTTCTTAGCATTAGAAAATATTTTCTGAATATGTTATAACCCTTCCTCTTTTTATTTCAACTTTATATCAACATGTTCATTATGATTATTTTATTTTTCATGATATCTCTTTAGAAAATAAATATCCTCCAGCAACATTGCTTTCTATTCAACAATACATTCTTGATTTTTTATTGTAGGAATTTTCTTCTTTAACTTCCAAATTTCACTATCATTTCTTACAATATTACTTAAAAGTTCATTTAGTTATCTCTTTAGGTGAAACTATAACTCTATATCTTCTTATTTAGATATAATAATTTCAAAATATTCATCATTAACTATTAAAATCTAATTATTTTATCTAACAACATTAGTGATATTTTTGAATTCAACTTAACTATATTAATCTTCATCATCATTAGATAAAGTCATTCTTCTTTTGGATTTAGAGAACTTTATTTATTTTCCTTTGGAATAATATTTTGACATATCACCATGTTTATTCCAAATCTTGTTTGTTTTATATCATCTTCATAACTGTTACCATAATTCCTTTTTCAAGGAAAATTATAAGAAAAGTCCCCATAGATTCACATTTAATGAATTTCATGTATAAATTCCATTTTTTACATTCCTATAACACTTTTCACATTTTTTAGAAAAAAAGATAAAAATCATCTAGATTATTACTAAACAAATTTTAATATTAAGAATCACCAACTTCTTTATCCCAAAGAAACCTCATAGACATACCTTTCATTAAAACTGTGACGGAAATTTATTGATCAACCTTTTTCTTTTCCCTTAATGACATTATCCCTTCACATTTCATATGTTATGGGACTACTATAAATATCATAAAAAGATATAGTTTCAAGATCTCAATCTTATAGTGATGAAACATTGGAAACAAACTTATTTTGAAGAATTATTAATATATTTTTAAAAATACTTCAATATTCCATCTTTACACAAAGACATATTATGGTTTTAATAATATAATTACCCCTTTTAATGTAGTCTCCAAGACATTCATACTTTCACATTTTAATATCTTCATAATTTCGCCTCTAGATTAGTAAATTTTTTTTTCTTCACTGTTGTATTACATTCGTAAATGTTCTTCAACATTTCCCAGATACCCTTAGTAGTTGCAACTTCGCCCTCTCTGAGAAAATCACTTTCTAAAACTAATGTGAGAAAATAATTCTTAGCTCTTCCACCATTCCCCAGACTTTTCTTATCAACATTTGTAACTATAAAATCATCTATAAGAGGAGAAAATACATTTATAAAATCTTGTATAACATCAAACACAAGAGAAATAATATAAGGAAACATTTTTTTCCTATATAAGATAGTTTTTTCCACTAAAGATTTGAATTCCATAACTACTGACATAATTTAGATTCTCCATCATAAATTCTCTTCAAAATATTTAGCAATGAGTCAACAAATGGAACCTTCACTCTGATACAACTTGAAAAGGACCAACAAGTATTAATGAAACAACAAGAGTGGGAGGGGAATCAGTGATATCATTTTATTATATTTTATCTTTATTTTAGAATAATATTGACCTATTGTTAGAGAATTATCATTTTCTTGAAAACCAAACATTCACACCTCCATAGGAACACAATTATTTATAGGGTTCACTACTCAATAAGAGTAAATAGTCCTTGTCATGGTTCATAAACAATCTAATACCACACAACCCACTATAAGATAAACATTTTTTGATGGATACAACAAGTAGTGCATACCCTTACACTTATTTAGAACTATGATCCATGCAATAGGTCACGTGATTCCACTAGAATGAATGATGTAAAAAAAGTTTTGTAACAAGTATAGATACATTCAACAATTTGTTCCAAACATGTTATAGTAGTTCTCTAATAACATCCAAAATTATAATCACCAAAAAACAATTTTTCCCTTTCCTACCTAGTATTAGGTAGAAATAACATTTTTTACTTCATACAAAACACCAGTCTGATAGATCCACTCGATTCCCCGATCTTATAATTATTTTTAGAAAATAGAAAATAAATAATACTTTAAAAACACTTCTAAATCACTTCTTACTTCCTTAGAAACATCTTTTTAATTGCTTAGTCTGATGTAGTACCTATTCCTTCTTCTATAACCCATAAAACTTCAATGGGAAAACTCTTTCCGAAAAATATCTCAGCCATTAAACATTCAACTCTCTCACTCTCTCTCCCACATTTGAAAAGGGATCCATCATAAAAAATTATAATTTACTAACTTTTACTTATAGGAGAGACAAAAGTGGTAAGGGAAGGAATCAAATTTTACATTCCCACTCAACCAAATTTCCAGAAACTCAAATCTCAAATTCATTTCAACATCGTCTTTTGACAATTTCAGTACTTCTTAACTCTTCTTGATTATTCTAAAACCTTTTTAAATATACACAAAACTTCTTCCATCTTCAATGTTCATAACAATTATTATTTTCTTAAATCATTTAACATGTTGTCATACTAATATTCTTATGTCTGATGAATTCCAACATCAAATGAATTATCGATGTCAATATCTGTTAGATTGATTTGACTCTGTTTATGTCTAGTGTATCAAGGTCATGTCTTATTTGGTGACTCTTGATCCACTGGACACAAATCATGAATTATTTTTCTATTAACCTAATTGATGAACAACACAACATAATGAAAATATTTTACTACATTTTTGAAAATCATCCACTTGATCAATCCCTAATTCTATTGAGAGTATCAGTCATAACAACACCAACACCTTAATCATTCAGCCTCTGATATAATTCTAAATCTAATAGAATTGTGTTATATCATATATGATAGAATGATTTCAGCAGTGACTATATTATTTTTAGCTGAACATTGATCCTTTTTATTTTTCATTTAGTTGAGTTCACATTCTGATGATTCAGTTAGTCTAGTGGATTATTCTATCAACACTTTAGCAAAAATTATTCCTTCGTTGACTACAAAAACCTCTCATCACTTTAATGAATTCTACATTCATTGATCCAAAAACTGATAAAATATAACAATGAGGCTTTTACATCAAACATTACTCTTCTAAAATATCTTATATATGTCACTATTTCTTCAAGAAGTTATGAACACTAGGATTGGTATAACATTATATGACTTATATTGGAGAGTTCTATGACTTCCAACCATTTCAGCATCTTCTTTATTTCTATCAGAATGTCAAAAGGATTTTCAATTCTATTAAAAACTCAAATGTCTTTTATCCTAATTTCCTTCATAATTCTTGGATCACATGTTTTAATTAACTTCCAATTTTTAAAACATCAAAACAGAAATTCATTGTAAGACTTTCTATAGAGATTTCCATACTCTAACAAACATTCCCTTACTGATCAAAACCTTTATTCATGTCCTAATGCGAGTATGAAAACAAGATCCTTTAAAAACATCTAAAGAAACTAAAATTGAAACTAATGGACTTGCTTACTAAAACTATGTCTAATCTTCTCATTATAGTCTTCCTTTCATATGATCCTCAATTCTTATAATGTGAATTGATTTTTCATGAAGACAATAAAATACAAAAAAATCAGCACACACTTATTTCAGAAATAGTAAATCAATTCTATCCCACCTAGTCCCAACATGTTTTAAATTTTTATCCATTTTATATTGAATTTCCTTGAATATGAATTTCCATTTCATAATAAGAAACAAATATTTATAATCATTTCACTCCTTTAACATATAAAAGCACTTTTTAATCACCTAAATTTTCATAAAACCTAAACCATATTATATTTACAAACTGATTCCAAAACATCCCCTAAGATCTCTTTCCCACTTTATAAAGGTTCTGGTATAACCAAATTATAAATCTTAAAATGCGTAAAGAGATTCCCAAAGGCGGATATTCAATGAAGAGGTAATTGTTTTTACCGACTCCTTTCATGTTTCTTTCTTCCTCATCCGAATATTATTTAACCATCTTAATATAATCAAATTTTTATCATTAGTATACTAAAATTTTATTGTTTTATGTAATAACCATTATTAACCTTCCCTGCATTCCTAATAAAATGAAAATATTTATCTTGTTATGTGGGGACTACTACCCCCATTAATCTTTTCACATCATTTATCATCATCGTGATACATAGATGGTTATAAATAAAATTATAAAAAATTAATATATCTTTAAAATACTTATTATTATATAAATATAATTAATAAATTGTATTATTAATATTACTAATAACTGTTGATTGAAAATATATCTTCCTAATATGAGCATTCCAAGAAAATTTTCATAATTTTAGTATACTTTTAACAATTTATAGTACTATTTAGATTCTATGATAATATAATTATAAAAAAAATATTTTTATATAATTTATAAATGATAAAACTATTCTACAACCACTAGGGAAATGGTCAACACACAAATTTGGTTGTGGAAGAATTCACTGAATAACCCCAAGTGGCCAAGGAGAGAAAAACTATATAATAAATTAATGACAACTGATAAAAAATATACCATAAATGTAAAATATTCTGTAAAAATATTATAAATAATGTATTTAGTAATCTTAATTTTGTTAAAAATATGGTTATATGAATTAACCAAGTGATTTAGGACTTATAATGTAAGTTTGTTGTCTGAATTTTTCTTATTTGATACGTGTTATGAATTATGCACATATTTATATTTATATTTTTTATATAATTACTATTTTATATTTTATATAATTTATCTTATTATAATCATTTTATTTTAATCCCTTTATTATTTAATATATTATAAGGGTTTTTTGAATTTAAAATCTATTAATGGCCCTATTGAAAATCATTTATTTAAAAAAATACTTTTTAATAAGACTCCTTATCTTCTATGTACATATACTTTATAATATTTAAATAATGCTACAAAATATATTTAAATTACTAAATGAATTCATTTTCAACTATCTTTGAACTTATTTACAAATGTTTTTAAAATGAAACATTATAACAATTTTTATAGGTTATTTTCAACCATCATTATATTGGTGTGAAAAGATTATTTATTATCTTGATCGCTATTTGTCGATGTTTTTCATTAATAATCGTCCATTTCAAGCTTCATGGTTCTTGAAGTAAACTAAAATTACCATTTTTCGTCAATTGATTCATTTTTTTAAAAAGTTACTAAAATTATTGGGCATTTTTTCTTGATTTTTAAAGTCTATTTATAATGCATTAATAATATATTTTTTATTTATTTCAACGTCCATTAATGATTTTTAAAATTTTTTGGGATATTATCTAATAATACAATCAACATTGTTTCTCTATATGGGAAGTTATAATGAAACATCTTTCTTTTCCATCAGTTAATTAAGCTATAAAATAATAATTAATGATCTTATGTTCTTATGTCAAACATAGGTATGGTTAATCATTATGTGATGGGTGGTCTTCGATATAGCCCTATATATAAATTTTTAAGGATTTTTAGCAGATGATATTTCTAATATATTCTTGTAGTGATGCCTTATCAACTATACTATGGGATGCAGGTTGGGTTGCCTAATCCATTATACTATGGGGTGCAGGTAGTGGTTCCTTGTCATTTATACTAAGAAATGTTGTCCATTATATATAATCCATATATTTATTATATATATGATTATGTTTATTCCATAATCTAATTTTATGTTTCGATGTCATGGAATATGTTTTATGATTCTATGGTGGTTCTTTTATGAACCTATGATCTAATTCCATACTATATGATGTTATATAATTTTTTGTGATTGTATCTTAGGATTAAATGTCCCATTAAATCCGATATTTCTCCCATGATATTGTTGTCTCACATTATTATGATGTAACCCTTTATGAATCAATGATAATTTTTTCCTTATAGATCGTTTCAACTCACTCCATTATTTTCAACATCCACGTGAAATGATATGTAAAACTATGTATAGATAGAAGATTTATGTCATGATTTTTGTGAAAGATGTTGAAATAGTAATGTGTAATAAGATATTTATATATCCAATGTCCCCACAAACTAAACCTTTGGGCCCTCATATTATGTGATTACTATGATATGTCATGTTGAGATGATCAAAATATGTAATAAACATGCATGTCAGGATAGGGTCACCTCTATTTGTATCAGAGTATGGTTTAGTTAATTTTTTGGATTAGTTTATTAAGTACTTGAGGAACTAACATTAAAGAACATAGGTTATTCAAAGTGGATATATTTTGTAGAAAAATTGAGCCATAATTATCCTAGTCTAAGATTAAAGTGAATTATTTTAATACATTAATAAGATGGACTATTAAAATTTATATAGTTTTCAGTTTAGTTTTATTAAGATATTATTATCTATTACCCACATTTACCTCCTTTAGTTTTAGTAAATTGTTAGAACTATAAGGAATCAATCTAAAAATTATTTTTCACCAAAATATAGTGATTTCCCCCCTAAAAAATAATATGTATGGGACCTGGAGTACAATATTTTGTGATAATTCTCACTCAACTATCTCAATAAATGAATAATAATGTGAACAATATTGAGACCTTAATTAATTAATGATAGAGAAACTCCTTATTTAGTACTCCATATAAAAATTTCCTCCATCCATTAGGGGGTATTATAGTTCTCTAATAATGAAAGGGAATATTAATTCAATAAAGAATATATTTTCCATTCTCAAATTCTCAGACCAGGAGAAGGCTGTTTTATCCATTTATCATTCGGAAGGCGAGGATGAGCAATGGTGGACCCTTGTTAAAAATATAATTCAAAAGGAGACTCTTTGAGTCAATATAATGGTAATAGTTCAAGAAAATATTATTCACCATAGTTTTTCACCAAAATATTTATATGAAAATAGAGAAAGAATATATATAGTCTAAATAAATAAAGGATGAATCCCTCAGAATCTTGAAAGTTTACATCACATGAAAAACATGGTAAACCACTAGTTTTATCACTCACGTTTATTTTAATATCTATCAACTCTTTAGTGTCCTAAAACCTTACAATAAAATGTAATTTGTGACAAGATATTTCAATAGATATAAATAAATTGTTTGATGAATACTTATGGTGGAAATTTAAATTGGTTACTCTCATTATTTGGATTGATTTAGAGAGAAGAAATAGGAAATTCAATTTTAAGGAATATTAAATGACATATCAATTGTAAAAAATAATTTCTAACTTTCTACATTCCAAAATTTCCAAAAACACCTAGAAAAATTCTTCAAATGATAAGGAAGATGTTTTACATGTCATTTAGAACTCCATAGACCATTCAATATCTAAAAATATATAATGTGGACAGTTAATTAAATTAATAAAAATATACCCCTAATAATTCCACAACCATAATATGATTTGGGGCATTATACAGAAGAATTCCTCAGTCTAAGGTCTAATAAGGATAATAGGATGTATAAAAATCTTAGACCAATGAAATAAAAAAGAGAAAATGAAATCACTAATGTTGAAGTGGATCATAATAATGAAATTGTCAAATGTAAAATTACTCTCAACTCAAAACTTATAAATGTCTTATTTGATTTTTATTCACAAATTCTTTCATGTCAAGAAACTTTAATATAAATGTTGATTCACCATTGGAAATTTGGATAATTAATTACAAGAATAGACACCTTGTGGTGGATTTAATTCTTCAAAAGTAAAAAATAAATTATCTAAATGTAGTTTTTTAGGAAGATAATTTCACATGATCTAGTTCATTATCCAATTATCGAATTTTATGAGATGTTTAGCATGAATTTTGACTCCTTATATGGAGCTACTATTATTTTTTGGGACAATGAAGTTCCCTTTTATACCCCAAATCATCTCATTTTTATATATCAATGCAAGGCTAATTATGATATCCCTTTAGAATTAAAATCTATATTATGGGTCATGATACCTAATAACGAGGGACCCTTAGATCAAAAAATTTGGTAAAAACACAATATTTAATACATTCCTATTGTGAGAGAGTAAGTTGATATATTCCTCGATTAGCACCCCCCCAAATGATATTGAGATTTCAATTGAAACCATATTGGGTTATATTGCTATATTAAAGATTACTTATCTAATATCACCCATAAAATATGTATAATTGGATATGAAACTTTAGAATATTATGGATTATGGTTTTATACACCTTCGTTCTTCACTATGGGTTGCATCAGTCTCCTTTTATCAAGAATACTGATAGATCAATGTGACATTGAATTTATTATCATGATCATAAAAAATCTATTATCATATTCCCCACATTGACGACTTTTTTTATCAATATATATGGTCTTAGTACTTCTCAAGAAAATTTAATTTAAACTAAATATCATCAATTAAGGGTCAAAAGGGGAGATATAACCATGACATCCTTTCAGGAAAGGTTTGAACAATATTAATTCATATTTATTCTATTAAAACATAAAAAATCCCATATAATCATAAAGTATATAATGAATAGAGTCTCTCGATATTAACATGATCAATTTTTTAGTGTTTATAGGGGATATTATTTTATATTCTAAAAACGGAACATCGTGAAGATCATGTGAGGATATTGTTTTAATACCTTGAGAATGGAGAAACACTATGCCCAATTTTTCAATTTTTAATTCTAGTTATATAATGTATCACTATTTGGTTATGTAATCATAAGTGAGGGTATATTGATACACTTTAAAGAGGGTGATTATTAAAAATTGGACCAAACCAACCACTTTATCTATTATTAATATATATCCTCAGTTATATGGATGATATTGATGCATTGATACAAATTTTCCATGCCTATCTAACCCAAAAACAATGTTAATAAATAATGGATATAAATTACTATGAATATAAGAATGTAAATAAAACATAAGGTATCTTAAGAAAATGATGTTTAGTGCACCTGTACAAACATTATAGTATAGTGGATAAGGTTTTATAATCTATAAATATTCTTTGAGGAAGGTATTTTGATGAATCCTCTTGTAAAACTATAAGGTAATAGTATGTAAATCATTTTAATTAAATATCTATAAGGAAATTTTCTCAGTGCCTAATCAATAATTGGTGGAATTTATATTTGCACTAATGATTTGGAAACATTATCTATGCGGTGAAAAGTGTGATGAATATACTAAGAAAAAATGATTAAACAATATATTAATAAAAAAAAAGGTAAACATGTTCTAAAGGATATGGTTGTAATTGAATAATGATTGTGATTACTCAATACACTTCCATATAGTGTAGGAAATCAATGTGATAGATGCACTAAGTAGAAAGGGTCATGTTTCCCAGTTATTTATGGATATTAAAAGGGACCTAATATTTATGGATATTCAATGGATGGAAATAGAAATAATAAATTATGGAATAAAATCCAAATTTTACAAAATAGTTTTCCATCATCATCATTATATAATGATTAAGGAATCCAAGAATGGTGATGTGGTTCTATAGAAGAAGGAATAAAAAAATTTAGAGTTAGGCTATGATATGGATTTACTTTGTTTTAGAACCATGATATATGATCTAGTAAAACTATAATTGAAGAAAGAAATTTTGGATTATTCATATAACTCATACTTATTTATTCATCTTGGAAGCATGAAAATGTATAGAGATATTAAGAAAAACTTCTTGTGGGATATTGTAGGGGGAGACTGTATAATTTTTATCCTAATTCATTGTATATGAATAATTAAATTATGAACCTTATAAATCTAATGGGGTCATAAAACCACCTCATATACATGTATACAAGTGTAATGACACAACCATGGATTTGATAATCACCCTCCCAAATACTCTTAAAGGGAACTAGTCTATTAGTGTAGTGGTTTATTGATTCACAAATTTGGAACACTATATTGTTATGTGGAAGGAATTCTTACCCTATCAGCTTGTCTAGTTTTGAGTAATGTATGTGGTAAGGAAAAATAGAGTACCACTTTAAATTTTATCTAACTTAGATACAAATGTTACAAAAATATCTATAGTATTATATAATAAGTAGTATATAATGAGTAAATTTTTTAATGGATTATCGATTTTAAAAATAGTCAATAAAGGAGCATTTAGTCATTGGATGATATGTTAGGATCTTGATCAATGGGATTCAGAAAAAGTTGTGATCTACATATTCCTTTATTCGATTTTTTATATATTGAAACCTTCCACTATAATATTCAAATGGTACAATATGAAGCTCTATATGAGAATAGATACCAAATTATCACATGTTGGGAGGAATTTATGAAAGGATTCCATGATAAACTTATATTTTACATGAAATAATGAAGAATATTTAAACCATTCGGGGAAATGTAAATGTATAATAATGTGGAAAAATAGTTTAGTTGATAATCCTTGATGAGATCTATAGTACTAAGTTAGTTTCAAGGTGTTCTTTTGGATGTATCCGTAGAAGAAGGTTATGGTATTTTGGAAGATTAAGAAGATGTTACCTAGGTACATCAGCCTATTTTACTCCTATCATAAGTAAAATATGTGTTCTATGTGTCAATTTTGAGGAATTATTTACAAGATCAATCACTTGTACTTAAATCAAAAGATATTAAATTATAAGATGAACTCCATTATTAGGGACAACTAGTGGAGCTCCTGGATCAATGAGATAATGATTTTTGGAACAATAACACTCATCTAGTGATTTTTTTTTTGCAAAATTATAAGTATGAAGAATCTACATGGGAACCAAATGATATAATGAGAGAAAACTACCCTCACTTTTTTTCTAAGTAATGGTATTTCAATAATTAAATTCTTTTTAAGGGTATATAATGTATCAACCCATTATTTAATATTATCTATCCAAAATAAATATTATGGTATATATTTTTACGCAAACAAATTTTATCTAAGTAACAAAATTCGTTTTATTATAATTAAATATAATTGTTATAATATATCTATTTATTTAGAAGGTATAAATAGATGTAACTACATTATGAAACTATAGAAATGGTATTACTCAGTATCAATATTCCTTTTGATTATAATTTTTATGATCAAACAATGGATTTTGATTCACTTGAATTATCCCTAAACTAATTCCATGATGAACTAAAACAATTATGTGTTAATAATAATCGATTTTCGAAGAATTATTAGATTGTAAAAATCACAACAAGATTTATGTTAGTTTAATCACAAACAGTGACAAACACAATTTCATATCTTTCCATCAGATTTTCTGTGAGGGTATTTAGGGGGTTTTATGTATAAATTAAGATAATATAAACATGTAATTATTAATGTAAAAAAATATTGATAATTGTTCTTTATAGAAATGTAGTGAAAATATTCATTTAATTATTAAAAAACCTTTTCTGATTTGTTTCCAAATTTTATATTCTTATGTTAAAATCAATTTTTTATCTTTTAGAATTATTAATTTTTAACTAAAAAGTGATTTTTATGTGAATAATAAAAAAATTACAAATATTGAAACTTATATGAAATCATTTTGATATAAAAATTCCATAAAAATATATGTATTGTTTTTATGACCTAAAAATTAATTTTAAGAGAAGGATAATACATTTAAAATAAATATGTTGAATTTGGAAATCTATGTTGGACGTTTTGGAACATAAGACATATTTTATTCTAATAAAAATAATTTTGGACATTTTCCATTGTTTAATAATTAATAATTTTCAATTATGTTATTTCTTTTTTTATAAGTCATTAATGTATTATATTTTTAATAATAAAAAAATTCATCATAATTAATATTATTCCTTATTATTATTATGAAAATTTATTTTGATGTTGAAAAATGAATTTTTTTTAAAAATGATTATTATGTTAAGCACACATTTGTTAAAATTAATTTTTACCACATAAATAAATTGAAAAATGTAAAATATTTTAAAATTTTGTAATAAAAATTTCAAAATTAGTAAATAAATTCCATTACATTTTTAGTCATCAAAATAATTAATTAATCTAAAAGTTAGACATCATGGTAGTGGATAAAATTACATAAGAGTGTTAAATATAGGGTTGGAAGCTTAAAATATCAAATAATATTACAACCAAATGGGTGGATAAATGGTTTATAAATCTCCCCATTATACCTTTTGTATTTTTCTTAATTATTTATCTACCTTCCATGAAAATAACTTCCCTTTTTATACTAAAAAAATAATAATTATAAAATATAACTCTTCTTGCTTAGAAAAAGACCCCTTCACCGTCCCATTTATTCTCACGCATAAACATTAATAGCTCTACAAAAATCATTCAAATCCTCCCACAAACCATCTTTCTTATATCCTATATTTTTTGGTCTCACTAAAAGACATGTTAAAGATGTTTTAAAGAGAGCTCTAAAAGAGGATATCAAAGGAAGAGGCAATTTGTTTACACATTTCATTCAAGCCTCTTTCTTCCTCATAAAAATATTCTTAAAAATAATAATATAATGATAAAATATTCATAAATATATATAAATATTATAATTCTAATGTAAAAAACATCATATTTTATCCCTGTATTCCTTTGAAAAGGAAAAAGGCATTTGTTCTATGTGTGGGCTACCACCACTATGATACTATTTATTTCATTTAAAAAACCCTTTCATTGATTGTTTTAAAATTGTGTTTAATAAATAAAAATTAAATTTATAACATCATTATAATTACATTAAGACAACAATTTATTATCTTAATAATATTAACAATAAATTTTTTATTGAAATTCTATCAACATAAAATAATAAAAATGATATGCTTTTCTTAATTTAAATATATTTTTAAAAAGCTATTGATATTTATAAAGTTTTAAAATAAATTATGATAAATAAAATGATTTTATATATTCTTTATTTGGTTCAAATATTCTATAACTCGTTTTACCATGGTCAATGTATCAAAGAATGTTTGGGAAAATTGACTGAGCAATCCCAAGTTGTCCACTTCAGGAAGAACATGACTATAAATTAATAACATATAATACCAAATGGACCATAAAAATTAAATATGAATAAAAAAATTCAAAATAAAATATTAATTATACTATTTAGGTGGTTAGATATAGAAATCAAGTGGCTTGGTACTTGAAATAATGGTTTCTCATCTCAAATTTCATTCTATGATGCATGTTTCTAATTATGCACAATAATCCTTTTATATTGTGTGTATAATAAATATTTTACATATTATAGAAGTATTCTCATTATTCTGATGTTATTGTATGTTTCATATCATTTTATATCTTTTAGGGGGGTTCTGATTTTAAATTTTGTAAGATATTTTATTAAAAATAATTACCTTAAATGTTTTAAATTATTTTACCCTGCTCATTCCCTTCCATGTCCATATTCTATAGAGTGTTTAAATGATGTTATTTTATATATCTTAATTATTTTTGTATTGATATTTTAAAATATATTTAATTCTCATTACAAATACATAAAAATGAATATTTATAAAATTTTCAACATAGATTTTTTTTACTTTTAATATAATTGTGTGAAAAAGAATTTTTTTCCAATAACTTCTCTCTAGATCTAAATTTCTCATAGTTATGTATATTCTTCATTTTTAATATTATTTGTAAATTTTCCATGATTTTTCAATGAAAATAATATTCAATTTTTTTAGGAATATTTTTATTTATTTATGTTACCAAAAAAATGGTACATATACTTTTTCAAATCATATTTTTTATACTTTAAAAAAAATTATTTTCATCTATATTGAAATAATTTAATGATTCTATACATCACTGGTGATTTTATTTAATGATATTTTCCACCTTCTTTCTCATAATGTCTTATGATTATTTTTAAAAAAAATCATGAAACCCATTTTTTTCAACAGTTTAATTAAGCTATGATGGAATGATGAATGATCTTATGTTCTTATAGTGAAAATAATTCAGTTTTATCATTATGTGATGGGTGGATTTCTATATTTCCATCCTATGATTTGGATAAATATTTATATCTATTAATATTTCTATGAGATTCTTGTAATTATGCCAAGTCCACTATATTAAGGGATGTTAGTAGTGATCCCTATTACATTATACTAAGTGATACTAGAAATGATTCTATATATTTTATACAAGGAGATATAGGTAGTTATTCATGTCTATAATATTATGATTTACATGCATATGTATATTCCACAAACTAATGTTTTTTTAAATCATTATATGTCGTTTATTCTTTAATGATGGTAATTTTTAACCAGTGATCTCATGCTAAGATATATAATGTTCTATAATTTTAAATGATTATAAAAAATGATTTAGTGATGTTTTTTATATAGTATTTATCTCAAACTCATGTTACCTCGTATGTTTATGATGTAAAAATTTATAACTCATAGTTATGTTTTCCATTATTTAGTGTTTGAGATCACTTCTTTTCTTGTCCACTTCCCTAAGAAATTAAATTATGGACTATGTTCAAAATGAATTTCTACATAGAAATTTTTGAGGGAGATAATAAAAAAATAATGTGTAATAATATGTTTATATTGAAAATATTTAAAGGCACTAAACCTTTAGGATCTAGGTTTGAGTGATTATTATGATATTTAATGTTTAAAGGATGAAAAACGTGTAAAATATATTCATGTCTATATTGGGTTTCCTTATCTGTTATGAAACCCAAAATTATTGTAAATTCCTAACCAAATAATATTCATTTTAGGAATTTTCTTAGCCTCACTAGACTCATCTATTGTAACAGTTATTATGTTAAATTTGGTGTTTCCATTATTTTGATATTTCATAGGTTATCCAAGTATTACAAACAACTTGGAATTCTTCACTTTATTCTTCTACTCATACTCTTCAATAATATTTCTTGGATGGTTTTCACAAATTTAAGTTTATTTTTTAGTCTTCAGAAGACTAATTCTTCATTTAAATTTCTATAACCTATTATATATAATTATAGGATGTGGATTTTGAATTTTTCTGTTAATCTTCTATAAGCACTGGTTTCTTTTTAATATAGTAATGAAATTTCCATTTAACCTTTTATTTTTTTTCCATTATAATGTTTATTTATTTATTTCATAAATAGATTATTTAGATTATTAATTTTTATTGGCATCTTTGAATTTACTTCTATGCGGATACAATCATTACTACTAGAAGATAAATTGTTTTTCTTTTTAATTTTGATATCCTTCTCCATATTTTAAATCATTTGTAGAAATTCCTTCAATTTTATATTCAACATAAACCTAACTCAGTTTATTATTATATTCTTCTATAATTTCATCTTTCATCACTAGTGGATTATTATTTATTCACCTATGAAATAATAATATTTTCATTATCATCACTCTATGAATCAAATTCCACATCTTCATCATTATATTCATGATCTTCAAACTTGGATAAAAAGTTTCTATTTTTTACTTATATAATTATTTTTCCTTCTATTTAAAAAAAATATTTTTCTTTTTATTTTATTTTGATTTATTCTTAGATATTTTTCAGAGTATTTATTTTTCATTTTCATAAGCTTGTTATTCTATAAAACATGGACAATTTTGAGAAATATTTATAGTGGCTCCACACTTGAGATATTTTAGATAAATATTTCCTTCAAAATTATGTTTCCTATTCTCATATTTCCCAAAAATAATAGGAATAATTTTATCAAATTATATATACAAATATTTATCTAAATCTTAACATCAATCATTGACTTCATCAACCATATTATACTTCTCCGTTTTTGCATATTTTAAGGGAATTTCCATTTAACCCTCAACCTTGTTCTTGAAAACATTATCCTTTACCATATCGTAGGTAGTTGAAATATTGTTTAAGTCATCAATAGGTATTGTTTATATGTATTTATCTTCTAAATATATCACTTTTTCCTCAAATTTATCAAGTATGATGAGAAATATTGTTTCTACTATTGTAGAGTCATCTAAATTCTCACCAAAACCTCTGATCATACTCATAATATCATTTACCCTTTTAAATAATCCATTAATTATTTAATTATCATTTCTCATGTGGTATTCATACTTCTACTTCTATTTTTTTCACACTTAACTTTGGTATTACCTTTAAAAAAATTAGAGTTTATCCAACATGAGTTTTACTATTTTGATTCCATTTAAATTGAAAACATTACTCTATAAAAGTTTATAAAATATAGAATTATGATAACTTATATCATTTTCTATATTCTTATCTTCCGAAACTATCATAATTTCACCTTCTGTATTATCAATAAATATATCATTTAAAAGTTCCAATACTACATAAATGATAAATAATCGGTAAGTAAAAATATTAATCCTCCAAATATAATATCCCTTCCAATCACACATTGAAATACCCTTATTATTAAAAAAATAATATTATCCATTATTATGGAATAAATCAGTTACTAGAGCTTAAACTATAGGGAAACTAAAATTATCGAAACTCTAAACACTAGATCAAAAATAAAGGGAACTAAACTTTGGTTCCACATATAATGACCCAAAATATAAATTAGAAACATTAAAATGATTTGAATAAGTGTTTTAATTAAATTTTAAGTTTATAATTTTTAATTGAAATTCACCACATATTAATGTATCAAGTTATTTTGTCACACACATCCAATCACACACACACAAGTCATGGTATATTTTAAAGGATCACGATTTTAAATAAAAGGAAAATCTATGGAATAAAATATACTATATGAAGACCATATAACCTATAAGTATTTAAATTTAGGTACAATTGTTATGGAAAATCTTTGTAATTATGTTATAAAAACTCTCTTGAATTTATTTATGTTATTTGTGAAAACATTTGATAGTAATAATTTTTCATAAAACTAAAGGTGTCTTATGACATATGAGTATTTTTATGTTGTCAGTGTGTTGTTATTATTTCATCAATAACTTTAATTATTAAGAGATACTTATTATTGTATGCACTAGACTATGTAAAACACTCCCATGATGTTTTCCTTTTGAAATAATAATATTCCTCAAATTTTATATACTTATGTGACCTCATCTACTTCTTATCTATGTTTCATTATATTTTATAATTTTCATAGAACTATAAAAAAAATATTTTTATTCATGCAATAGAGAATCTTTTTTTAATTTTTATTTTGAATTTAAAATTAAAATAAAATTACTTCTTCCAACCATTTTGAGATTCATCTTCATATTTCTACTTATTATTTTTTAAAACATTTCCCCATTTAATCGTTATTTTTTGTCACCGGTTATATAAAAACTATATTTTTATTGTAGTAACTACATATTTACTTTCCACACAACTACTATATTCATCGCATGATCCTTTTTATATATTTGGTTGAATAAAAAATTATATTTTATAATTTTTAAAACATAGATTAATTTAGTTTAAAACATATTAAATAATTATTTTATTCAAAATAAATAATCAAGAAAATGAAATCAAGGTGTCAGAAAATGATGATTTTTATGTTGAGATAACTATTACATCATTACCATGATCCATATGTTAAAATGAAAACTTCATCAACCAGTCTTACATAAATACTCATACATAATTTGGATCACCATACAGAATGATCTATCCTTATGGGGATCCTAATACATGGTGTTAGAATCTTAAATGTTCTCCCTTATGTGAATGACTCAATTTAAAATCCCATAACATTTATGAATCTTATGTTGACTCCTTTAATTGAATTTTTATACATGGATTCTCTTACATGAGTTAGGTTATGGCGATTTTTCATTATTAAATATAAATTGAAAATATTCTTCAAATCATTTCATAATTCCATAGATATTTAACCTCACATATTATACTTTAAATTATGTCAGTTTAAATATGATTTTTGTGTTGAAAAAATATATAATACAACCATAATATCCAATTTTAAACTCTATAAAACTACGTATCTTGATAATTTCCATATTCATGGGGGTAATTGTATCCCAACGGCCACTTGTAGTACTAAAAAACATTCAAATGGATCTTGGGATTTATATTATCTACATTTTTATTTTTATAGTTACCAGAGAACATAAATAACATTTAAAATAAATCCTCAATCAAATTAATAATCATTAAATAGTTTTAAGAGTACTTGAGAAAACTCATTGTATTAAATAAGAACATTGAATAATAATGGAATATTTTTATATAATAGTTATTTAAATTAATTCATTTTATGTAAAAACTCATTTTTCCTTTCAATAGTTAGGAATATTTTAATGAATACTTTCAATGTTAGGCACTGAGTTAGAATGGGATTCCGAGGCTTGAGGTGCATCTGTGTGAATATATTAAAAATATTAAATATAATATATCTCTTACATGAATTTAATTAGAAATAATACAAAAATTACAAAATAGAGTCTCTTATAGGATATTTATACCACTATTAAATATATAAGTCGGGTTATACCCTAGTCACGACATAAGATTTGTGCACTTCAGGTTTTTGGATTAAGTGACATCATGGGTGGATTAAAAAATATATAGATAGATTTATTTATTTGATTTCCATTACAAATATTCCCTGTATGTAAACCTAGTTACGTGAAAATACTATGTCTAGATACATAACCATTGGTATTTTAAGATAGATCTTGGTTGAGAGAATTGGATATTGATAAGTGAATCTTCGATCAATGATCGATACCGAGGAGTTTTCTTCTACCAATGAAGTTCATAGATCTCACCAATGATGATGAAATTCAACCATTCTTCATTGAAGAACAGTCCAAACTTGACATAGGGTGCTTTTTATGTGTATTTATTCTCATAGTTTATCCTATATTTAACTATAATCAATCTATCTAAAAATTGATTTGGGGGTTGACCATTATTTATAGGTATAGATTTTATCTTCACGGGGTTAGGAATTGATATTACATTGGTTAATACCTATTTTTTATTAATTCACTTTTCAAATGAAAATAGATTGAGGATAACCTAAACAATGGCTAATACCCATTCATCTTATTATGTTTTGTGCATTTCTCCCACTGTTCTTCGCATGTTCATCAACAGTATTTATTTGGTAAGTGGTCATATAGATAGCTAATAAATAATTGTGAAATATTGATTTAGTGAAATTAATCTAATCAATGTGTTTATGATTAGTATTTATATTTTTTTAGAGGTTTAATGATGATGAAAAATAATAAAGTGAATGTTGGGAGGAGGTTGATTCATGAGATTTGTGTTTCAGTGATGCAAAGTAATGATGGAAAATTCCCAATGTGATGGGTGGATAGAATACAGGCATCATTGGTGGATCAGGTGTAGTATTCCCTAGATTTATGTTACTTGGAAAAATTTAGGGTGGAATTAGTGGCAGTGAAGGTTCATGTAGAGATGTGTAAGTCTTTTTGTGTTTATGGAAAAATCAAAACTACACGACATGTAGTCTTTTATAGGGATGAAGATAGGACTCATATTAAGTTAAATATCAAATTACTTTTCATGGTTCCATATTTCATATTCCACTTCACTAGAAAGCTTAGCATCTATTGGGAGTATACACACAAGATCCCATGTTAAACCACACTCAATGTGGCGGTATTACTCACCATGTAACCAAGATAGCTCAGTGTTTATAGGGATCACATGCCTAGGAGACCATTTGGCCCATTTTTCATATATAGTGGGATCACATTACATTTACATATGAATATGAAAAATATTTAGTGGGTGTAACACACTGTGTTCCATCTCAATCCCCACACATCTTGTAATGTGGAGTGAACCCCATGTACATTAATTACCAGTTGGACACAACCAATTTATGAGAACGATCATATTATATGGGAATGGATAGACACATGGGTAATACTATATGGAAAATGTTGAGTGTCAGATAACAAATACACACCATATACCCCTAGTGGACACTGTATATTTGGAGGAAGACATGTGGTCTGAGACAATGACACACAAGTAGTTCCAGACTCCGAGGAACACACTTTTTACCTCATGGGAAACACCGAGTACTTTCATTAGGAATATCCAAATTCTATATATCCTTCCTTGGGACTCATATTTCATCCTATGAGAATCCTATATATAAATATTTTTCACATAGTAAATGATGGTGGCCTTCATTCTGATATCAAAGAGATGAAATGAGGTGTTATGGTCATGATGCTTCTTTCAGCATCACTAGACTAATTTAAGTTATCAGGTTTGATCATCAATAAGAAATCTAGTTTGGTACTACCATATAACACAAGGTAATGGGTCCCCCATACTATTTACATGGATAGTATTCGTACTTCCTCATAATACAACATGTTTTGGGTACTCTATCTACTAAGTGGTACACCCCATATTCACGATTCAGTGGTCGGTGGGTCCTCTATAGGGGTTAGTTCTCCCTCATCTATAGAGAACAATGTCATGGAGTGATCCAGTCCACTCAAATTCTGGTTAGTTTGGGCATGGTGTTGGTCATTAGATATGTACCTTTGTTTAAATCATCAAACTCATTGTATTGATTTGGGATGTGGTGTTGGAGACCCCATTATCCCTTCATTTAGGTTTCTTTTTGAACATATATGGTTTATTTTTCTATTTTTTATCTCATATTCTTATTGAAATAAATTCTCTATTTTGAGATAAATACTCACTCTTAAATATTTTTATTTGGTGATTTTGGGGAGTCCAACTACGTATGTATATACTCACCCCTACATGATCCCTCCCAAAAATGTTGGGTCTTGTATAAATGACATGAAATTCATTGGAGTCCAAAGTGGGCTCAGAGTATGTGGAGATTAGTTGGAGATTATTTATTCTAAACAGACCTCATAGGGATCCAATATATTCTTCTGGGTAGGTTCCCTCATTTTTTTAGTAGGTTAGGATATTTTTTAATTTTTTTGGGCAATTATTTGGACCATTAAAATTTTGATTTACTTCTTGTTGTACACTATTATGGTATAGATGCTATTATATAATTTATATTAGGATTTGATTACCTTTACAAATTTAAATTGTTGTATGGTGATAAATTCTTGTGTAAAATTATTTTAAGAAATGGCCATCCATGTGGACGATATCCTTACTCGAAGCTAATCTATATCCCCTGGCCAATTAGAAGTATGAATGGGTTTCCACACTCATCTTATCACTATCATGGTGGGCTCCAATAGGTTGGGTTGAAATAGATAGGTTTTAGAGGAGGTCATCATAGAACTGGAGTTTTGATATTTTCAAGATTTTAGGTTGGGTTTAGGAACCAGTGAAACATAATTTTAGCTTCTAGAGTTTGACTCTAGAGCCATAGAGTCTAGTTTTTCTAGAGCGATTGATATATCCATTCACTAGTACTTTGATAACTTTCTTATTGACATAACACATGTATCCATTGTATATAGGGAAAACATTATTACACATATAATATTATAATGGTTCATGGTTTCCATGTTCCTCTTGAGGTAGATCTCTAGATATTCCCTTTCATCATTGTATGTGTGGATAATTATCATGATGCCTCTATGATGATAGACTTCCAGGAATTTGAGAAATTTTTGTGAAGAAGACCATTTGAATGATGAGGCCTCAGTTGATTGATCCACTCATTAGGTGTTTCCTCCAAGTGCGTATGGATAAGTGCTACCACATGTTGAGTAGTGTGTGGATCCATTCCCAATAGTTCAAGAATATGATAGTCAAAATGTTGGGAAAATAATGGCTTAGTAGGATAGGAAAATCATATGTTTAGTATTTGTGTTTTATTTGAGTTCTAGAAATAGTGGAATCATGTATTTCATAGGGATTCATACCATGATTTAGTGGAGGATTGGTTCATAGTAGAGTTTCTATTTTCTAGCTTTTGTGTACAATGAAAAATCTGATGGTTTCACCTGCAACTGGTCTTCTTCAGGGAGAAGAAGTAGGTTATGGTTGCACCAGAAGACGATGAATCAATTTTTACTATGCATTAAAAAAAATTAGATATATATCACTCATATTTTATAGTGGTATATAATTCATTCTTCGGTGGTGTAGGGCTCGTTTGAGCCTATGGTCCGATATTTTTTCTTAGCTTTGACCCCTCTTGATAGTGATCCTAGTAGTGAGACCAATACATGGTAATTTTGGGCATCTATATAGCCCTATGATTGTTAAGTAAGTTGTGGTTTCATTCATTCAAGGAATATGGTCTCTTTCCCCACCAATATTCATTATTTTGATCTGATTTAAAACAATGCAGGTGAGTCAGCACTACACAATGTGGACAGTTCTGAGGTGTGGGGGGAACGTTCCATTTACTATTATATTTGAGGCCTTTTCTGTGTGAAATGTTTTACCGAAAGACATTGTTTTGGGGAACATGTGGGAATGGTGAGTGGTAGATCTATGATGTAGAATCTTGTGACTAGGAGTCTTTGTGTCGCGTTTGAGTTCATGCAAGTTTCATCAATGCTCCTACTCCAATGGCCCGAAGGCCTTCATATTTTATTGATTTTGATAATCCACCTTTCAAGGGATGAGGTGGAACCCTTACAGGGCCCGTAGGCATAAGTATTACATGGCTTGTAGGCCTTAGAGGAATTCATTGCCCGTAGGCTTCAAACATTACATACAACCCAGACTAACTACTTGGAACTTCTCCTCCCCAGTGTCTTCATCATGAAATCAGATCTACACCTTCGCATGGCTGTTCGGCTAGGCATTCCCGTGCATGCACAGGCTTGTCCCGATGGTAGGTTCCATACCCTCTAATTATTGCAATCTGTTTAGCTTCTGCTGTGGTGAAATCTCCATACTCATCCTCCTTGTAGAGCTTGTTCCTTGTAGGTTGTTTGGTTTGTGTCACACCCCGATCTCAAGAATTTAATTATTCTAATTATTTTAACTATTTCAATCCTTGTTTTCATTTCAGGTTGAGCCCGAGTTGAAATTTGTGCGCTTTTTCTCATAAGCGATCGTTTTTGGCTTCGCAATGTCCGATGCACAGGCAGGGCACAGACGAATCCATGTGTCTTCGCCAGACCACAGTGTGGCCTTCCTGATGCGTAGTTAGTGAATTAATTAACCGAATGAATAATAAAGATAACGCAAAAGAAAAATAAAAATTATTTAAAACTATTTTAATAAAAAAGGAGTCAAGATTATTATTATTATTATTTTGTTTTGTTAATGTTTTAATTAAGCTATTTTTTATTAAGCCTTTGACTTTTTTTATAAAAAATTATTAATGTTATCGTTTTTATTATAGTTGATAATTGTTATTAATATTTTAAGTCTATTTATGTTTTTTTAGGTTTTATTTTAATTTTTTATTCCCATTTTATTTTCTTTTCTTTTTTTTCTTTTTTTCCTTTATTTTTTTCTCTATCCCTTTTCCCCTCCCTCTCTCTTCATCTCCCCTCTTCTCCCGTCGCACCACTTCCCCAAACCCTATCGCCAATACCCATGGCAGCCGCCCCTTCCTCCCCTTTCCCTTCTCACCTTCAGGCGGCCCTATGACCGACAACCTTGCCCAGTCGTGCCCGGCTACCCTGCGCGCAACCCTCCACCCGCTGACCTCCTTATCTTCGCGGATCACCGAACACCCTTCATCCATTTAGAGAACCACCTTTCGTGCTCCCCTCCGGTGACACGTACCACCGGATCTGTGCCCCTCTTCTGGCTTGCCTCGCCCTGCCCTCTTACCCGCGTCACATCGAACCCGCACTGTCCTCCTGCCTCGCACCACCAAATCTACACTGCCCTTTTTTTTCTGACCGGTTTTCTGGCACGACGCTCCTCCAGTAGCCTCCCATCTTTCTCGGTTGCCTCCCCACACATTCGTTGCAGGTTCAATCCTCTATGATTGATGAATCTATTCTGTTGATAGTTTTCTGGTTAAGGTTTTATGGTGTGGTTTATCTGATTTTTTTATGCCTTTGTTTCAACATCTAGTTTTTAGGGTCTTTGTGTGTCGGTGGCGGTGTGATTGTTGTGCGGTGGGAGCTTCGCATCAATTTTTGATAAGTTCGATTCATACCGGTGGGTGGTTCCATGTATAAACTTTATTTGATTCATTAATTTGATTGTTTGATTAGTCTAACATAATCTTCTATTATTTTCTTGGGTGCGAAATCTGTTTTTTTTAGAATTTAACATGCGTTGATTTTATTTTGTAACATGTTAGTTTAATGAAAAGTGTGTTTTTGTGGAAAACCTCATTGATTCATTTGACTATGTCACCTATGTTGTGAAACTAGTTTAAAGTTTTTTTATGCCTTTTGGTATCCTTTTATAAATTGTGTAAATAGTCAAATAAATTGTGTTTGTGATACAAACATGTTTTGAAGGGTTTGGCATGTTTAATGTTATTGTTGCAAGTGTTGTTGTGTTCTTTTTAAGTGTTTTTAAAAATTGTTCTAATGATTTTTTAAACGGAGTTCTATTGCGAAACATGTTTGGATATTGTTTTTAATGTGCATTTGTTTCTAAAAAGGGGGATTTTTGGTATTTTCTTGGTGTGAGGTAGTGAGGTATTTCCTTGGGTTGTTTTATAAATTGTGTAATGGTTTATTTAAATTGTTTGAATGGTGAAAAACTTGTTTTGGAAATGGTTAAATTGATTATGTGCTTTTCTTTTAATATTTTCAATGAGTTTTATGAGTTATGTAAGTAGCGTGTTTTTAATGCAGACCCTTAGTGTGTCATTTTGAAATGTTTTATAGATTGTTTAATTGTTTAATTGTTTTATTAAAATTATTTGTGTAGTGCATTGGGCCTCGCTACAGTGGTTTGGGGCCGCGGGTTTGAGGTATCCTACATGTACATGCATAGGGTAAGGCATATATATATATATATGCCCTCTTTGTACATATTATCTCATGGCACGGGGAATATGTGCAATGCAGCTAGGGGTGTATATATATATATATATATATATATATATATATATATATATGTATAAATGCATGTGCGTGTATGCGTCAAACTTGGTTCGACTTGTCGTCGAAAAATAATGACATGTTTGAGGTAGGTCCCCTATGCCTATGCTTTTAATTTTAAATTCATAATGGCTTGATTGTTTTAAAAAAAAAATTTATACTATGCTATATACACATGATATGGAATCTGATTGTGGTTGCTAGAAACTATTATGCCTTTGTTTTGGAAATTGAAATGTATTTCAAACGCCATTGGTCTTACTTGACTTTTTCTTGAAAAATGATGTCTTAAGTGGTTTTGAATTGGTAAGGTGTACTTGCAAAGGTGTTTGGCCTTTTGGCCGGTTGACTATAAAAAAATGTCTCATTTATGTAATTAATCCCATTTGGCATCTTAAGAATGTTTTATAAAAACGAAAAACCTCTCTTGAGGCACGCCCCCTTGGTTTTAGAAATTTTTTTAAGTTGGATGTGTTAACATGTGCCAAATTTGATAATTATGCATTATGTGACCTTAAAGAGGGGGAATGCGCTCAAGGAGGGAGAGTGGTGGTGAGATGTTGACTAAGTTTTAGAAAAAGAAATTGTTATTTACATATATATTTTCTTGACAAAAAAAACTCACCACCACTTGAAATAGAGCACAATGGGAAACCTGGGTATCTAGGTGGGTAACCAGGACTAGTATGCTAGATGACACGGCAGGGGTTCGTCCCAGTTTGTCTAGCAGGATTGATGCAACAACACTAACTAAACATATGAATTTCTGGGGGTCATGGTCTTCTAAGCCATGTTTTCTGAGGGTCGTGGTCTTCTAAGCCACATTTTCTTAGAGTTGTGGTCTTGTAAGCCACGTTTCACCGACGTACGAGGTCTCTAGGTTCCCACTTCTTCTAGCTACCTATAGGGATTACCCATGGTGCTCATTTGTGACATGATGCTAGCGATGTAACTTTCTTTTCATATGTTTCATACTTGATGTCTTCTTTGTGAAAACCATTTTTTAATCCAAACTGGTTTCTTTTCATTTTGAAATGTTAATGCATGCTTGAAACCTATTTTGAAAATGTATTGGGAGTAAAATTATTTACTTGAAAATGAAAACTCGTTACTTGAATTTGAAAAGGTGAAACATTATTTAATTATATCTTATTTTCAAACTGGCATAATTGGATTTCTTAATAAAGGTGGGGGCATAGGATGTGGTTATATTTTTGCATTCCAACTGGGCATCACGGTGCTCATGCCTACTTTACTTTTTAGTTGCAGGTTGCAGCATTGGGTCTCTTTTGGGAAGCGAGTGTGGTTTACGTTCTACGTTGACCCACGGGGTAACATGAGGTTTGTCACATTGCTTATTTAATTCCTTTTTTCCGCTACCAATTTGTTCAGTCTTTTTTTTCCTTTATTTATCTGTTTGTTTAGTTTATGTTTATTCATCCTTGTTATGTGCCAAAATCATTCCCAACTGGTTTATTTTGATGCTCGACACTAGTTTCCAGCCTCTGGGGATCAGAAATGCCCTTCAGGCCATGTCACGGATCGGGTCGGGCGCCGGGTCAGATGACGACCCGGTCTGGTTCATGACAAAATGGTATCAGAGGTACCCTTGTTATTTGGAGTGTCAAGTATCTTGGTGATTAGGTGTGTCAGGACTCGAGAGGTAGGTGCAGGAAGGATGTCATGAACCCTTTCCTATCCTGAAACTCGAGTTTCCAGGGGTAGTCCGGGATTTGAATTTTCTTCTTTGGATTGGTATGTGTGGATGAGGGGAGACCAAGAAAGTGAGCTAGTGTTACGCGGTGGACTTTCATGGAGTAGCAACCCATGTACAACCCGAATGCACAGTTCAAGATGCTTTCTGTGGTTGATGCTCACTTGGAGCATGGCCTGTTAAGCCATGTTACCGAGTTGGTATAACCACTAGTCCCTTATTTTTGGGTGTTTTGATGTGAGTTATGTTTGGGATTAGTGTTGACTGACTTGACTAGGTCTAAAAAATGGCTTTTAGTGAAAGAGGGTTTTCAAAGGGGATATGGTTAATAGAGTGGAAAATGGTTTTTGAAATGAAAAATGTTTTTGGAATTTGAAAATTGTTTTCTTTTAATGCAATGTGTGTTTTCAAAGGGAAAAAAATGGGAAGTTCTTTGGAAGTTGTTTTGGGGTCTGAGTAATACTTTTTGAAATGTGAATTAGAAAATGTTTTGGAATTTGAAAATGTACTACTTTATTGATAAGTGAAATTTTCAAATTAGTTGAGAATTTGTGCTTTATATTGAATGATCTGTTTATAAAATGAGATGTCTTTTGAATTAAACCTTGGTATTCTTATGAGGGATCACATATATAGAGGTACCCATGTGGCACGGGGATAATTGGCGGTATGTGTGGATCGGTGCATGAGCTATCACAATGGTATATGTATATGTGAGACTTTATGGGATACCAATGGAGAGTACATAAGTTTTTTTGTTTGCTGAAAAACGGTTTTCGAAAAAGGTAATTCAAATTTTTTGAAAGCTGAGTGAGCAATTGTTTACTGTTATATTTTTGTGGTTGGAATCCTTTTCTGTGGGCTCTTGGATTTTAAATATTGAATTGTGGTCGAATCAAGGGTTTTAGTTTGATATTTACTTGTGATTGAAGTGTGAAATTTTGACTTATGATGGATTTTGATTCGTATTCATGCCTCTTATTTTGAGTATGCTTCCCAGAAAACTCCTAGATGCTTCTAGTGAGTCTCTTCTAATTGTTGGTTCTACCCAGACTCTTAGTGGAGTGGTGGAATTGAATTATTTTCGGTTGTTTTCTGTCTTTCTTGGTGGTCGTGATCTTTTGAAGGTGGTGAACTAGATTAGTGAAATCGTTAGTGTTTTCAGGTGTTTGGAAACTCCCAAATCTATGAGAGTCTGTATTGGTTCGGGTCCATTTGAAGGTGAAACTTTGGATTGGTGTGGGAGGAAACTCTGACATCGTTTCATGATGGGATGTCTTGGAAGGTGTTTAAGACCACTCTCGTTAGATGGTTTATTCCCAAGGAAGTGAAGGCGAGGAATGTGGCAGAACTAGTGAGTGTCGAGTAAGGCCTACGAGTAGTGAAGGCCTACGTGGGGCATTCTGAGGGGTTGATTCCATTTTCTCCGGAGGTAGCATCGTGGAATTAGTTAAAGTTTCCATTGTGTAGGGTCTTTGTACAGGATTCTAGGACCTTTTATTTTTGGTTTTCGAGAAGGTTCTCCATCCGGCAACGAGAGAGAATCATAGGAACCTATCTCATACAAGTCATTTTTTCAATCCCATCCTCTATTAGTTGGTCCACCCTCTTGTTTGCTTCTAGTGTGCTTGGTTTGGGTACTTTAATTCGCCTTGTCATCATCCTCCTAAGGCTTGCCATCAGTGTGGCCTGTTGGGAAAATTGGAGAGGTTCTACTAGCGGCATCATCCGCAGGAGTATCAACCGATGGATGTCAGCTCCGGACTGCGGGGCTGCAGATACTTCAAGACATCAGATCTCCAGCCATAGGTCTCAGATTGAATCTCTTCATGTAGTCAGGAATCGTTGGGTGTGGGTCACCTTGGTCTAACTTTTGTCTCCAGTGCTAAAATAGGGATGATTTAAACTTCTCTATTCATGATCCCTCATCTTTGAAGGTTCTATTTTGATGTAATTGGCACAAAGGTATCTTTTTCTCATTGTTGTATTTATTCTTTTAATACCCCAACTTGGTTGTAAAAAGTTGTAGTGATCTTGTTTTCTTGTAATTCCTATTGTTGTGCCACCTCAAATATGAGTTTGAAGTTTGTCTCTTTATTCCTGTGAGTCTCAAGGTTATTGTCTCTCTTTTGTGGCTAGCTCCTTTGGTGACCTATTCTTATTCTAGGATGTGATCGTTTTGGAGACACACGTGTCTTGGGAAATAATGAATAGTGGTTTGGTCCGCTACTTGGTTTGGGGAATTTCGTTGATGACCCCATGTGGTGGGAGGTCTGGTTGATGCGGAGAGTTCATGGGTCGGCTTGTGCTGGGTTTCTCATATTGGTCTGTTCTAATTGGATTAAGCTGGTTAGATCTTAAATGGTGGGGAGACCCACCATGAATCTTGTTGTGCCTTCTTCGAGTTTTGGTCCTTGTGGGTGGTTTTCTCTTTGGATCAAGTTAGCAGTTCCCGAGTGATCTCAAGCTGAGAATCTCAATGTTGGACATGCTATTCAGGTTCTTATGGTGGGGAGAACCCTCCCCATTTCTTCATGGATTTTCTCGTTGCGTTTTCCCTTAGAGTTGGTCAGGTGTGACTGATGGAGTGAAAAGTCACACCGATTCCGTGTTTTTGTTATCCTTGTTCAGTTTCAAGTTCGAGTTTGCTTCCTCGTTAGGCTGGGTGAATTCTTGGGGGAAAAAAGTTTTTGTGGAGGGGAGAGTTTTCACACCCTGATCTCAAGAATTTAATTATTCTAATTATTTTATCTATTTCAATCCACGTTTTCATTGTGGGCTGAGCCCAAGTTGAAATTTGTGCGCTTTTTCTGATAAGCGATCGTTTTTGGCTTCACAATGTCCGACGCACGGGTAGGGCACAGACGAATCCATGTGTCTTACCTAGACCACCGTGCGACCTGCCTAATGCATAGTTAGTTAATTAATTAACTGAATGAATAATAAATCTAACACAAAATAAAAATAAAAATTATTAAGAAAAATTTTAATTAAAAAATGAGTCAATATTATTATTATTATTATTATTATGTTTTGTTAATATTTTATTTAGGCTATTTTTTTATTAAGCCTTTGACTTTTTTTATAAAAAAAATTATTAACGTTATCATTTTTATTTTAGTTGATAATTGTTATTAATATTTTAAGTTTGTTTTTGTTTTTTTAGGTTTTATTTTAATTTTTATTCCCATTTTCTTTTCTTTTCTTTTGTATCTTTTATTCCATTATTTTTTTCTCTATCCCTTTTTCCCCCTCCCTCTCTCTTCATCTCCCCTCTTCCCCTGTCTCACTACTTCCCCAAACCCAACTATCAATCCCCATGGCAGGCGCCCCTTCCTCCCCTTTCCCTTCTTACCTTCGGGCGGTCCTACGACTGACGACCTCGCCTCGCCACACTCGGCTACCCTACGCGCAACCCTCTACCTTCCAACCTCCTTACCTCCGCGGCTCACTGAACACCCTTATTCCCTTTGGAAAACCCCCTTCTGTGCTCCCCTCTGGTGATGTGTACCACCAAATCTGTGCCCCTCTTCTAGCTCGCCCCGCCCCGCCCTCCTACCCGCGTCACATCGAACCCGAACTACCCTCCTACCTCGAACCACCAAATCTACACCGCCCTTTTTTTCAACCGGTTTTCTGGTGTGATGCACCTCCGGTATCCTCCCATCTTTCTTGTTTGACTCCCCACACCTTCGCCGCAAGTTCAATCCTCTCCGATTGATGAATCTATTTCGTTGATAGTTTTGCGGTTAAGGTTTTATGGTGTGGTTTATCTGATCTTTTTTATGCCTTTATTTCAACATCTGGTTTTTAGGGTCTTTGTGTGTCGGTGGTTGTGCGATTGTTCTGCAGAGGGAGCTTCGCATCAATTTTTTCTATGTTCGATTCATGCCGGTGGGTGGTTCCATTTATACACTTTATTTGATTCATTAATTTTATTGTTTGATTAGTCTAACATAATCTTCTATTATTTTCATGAGTGCGAAATATGTTTTTTTTAAGAATTTAACATGCGTTGATTTTATTTTGCAACATGTTAGTTTAATGTGAAGTGAATTTTTGTGGAAACCCTCATTGATTCATTTGACTATGTCACCTAAGTTGTGCAACTAGTTTAAAGTCTTATTGTGCCTTTTGGTATCCATTTATAAATTGTGTAAATAGTCAAATAAATTGTGTTAGTGATACATACATGTTTTGAAGGGTTCGAAATGTTTATATGTTCTTGATTCAAGTTTTGTTGTGTTCTTTTGAAGTGTTTTTAAAAATTGTGCTAATGATTTATTAAACAGAGTTCTGTTGCGAAACATGTTTGGATATTGTTTTTAGTGTGCGTTTGTTTCTAAAAAGGGGGATTTTGGGTATTTTCTTGGTGTGAGGTAGTGAGGTGTTTCCTTGGGTTGTTTAATAAATTGTGTAATTGTTTATTTAAATTGTTTGAATGGTGAAAAACTTATTTTGGAAATGGTTAAATTGATTATGTGCTTTTCTTTTAATATTGTCAATGAGTTTTATGAGTTATGTAAGTAGTGTGTTATTGGTTCAGACCCTTAGTGTGTCATTTTGAAATGTTTTATAGATTGTTTAAGTGTTTAATTGTGTTATTAAAATTATTTGTGTAGGGTGTTGGGCCTCGCTACGGTGGTTTGGGGCCGCGGGTTCGAGGTATACTACATGTACATGCATATGGTAAGGCATATATATATATATATTCCCTCTTTGTACATATTCCCTCATGGCGCGAGGAATATGTGAAATGAAGCTAGGGGTTTATATATATATGTATAAATGCATGTGTGTGTATGCGTCAAACGTGGGTTCGAGTTTTCGTCAACAAATAACGACATGTTTGAGGTAGGTCCCCTATGCCTATGCTTTTAATTTGAAATTCATAATTGTTTGATTGTTTTAATAAATATGTTTTACACTATGCTATATACACATGCTATGGAATCTGATTGCGGTTGTTAGAAACTATTATGCATTTGTTTTGGAAATTGAAATGTACTTCAAATGCCATTGGTATTTAGTGAATTTTCTTGAAAATTGATTTCTTAAGTGGATTTGAATTGGTAAGGTGTATTTCCAAAGGTGTTTGGCCTTTTGGCCAGTTGATTGTAAAAAACTATCCCCTTTATGTAATTAAGCCCATTTGGCATCTTAATAATGTTTTATGAAAAAGAAAAACCTCTCTTGAGGCACACCCACTTGGTTTTATAAAAATGACTTTTTTAAAGTTGAATATGTTATCATGTGCCTAATTTGATGCTTATGCATTATGTGATGTGAAAGAGGGGGAATGCGCTCAAGGAGGGAGAGCGGTGGTAAGATGTTGAATGAGTTTTAGAAAAAAAAAGTGTTATGTACATATATGTTTTCTTGATAAAGAAAAATCACCACCACTTGAAATAGAGCACAATGGAAAACCTGAGTATCTAGGTGGGTGACCAGGTCTAGTACGCTAGATGACACAGTAGGGGTTAGTTTCGATTTTTCTAGCCAGATTGAATCAACTACACTAACTAAACATATGAATTTATGAGGGTCGTGGTCTTCTAATCCACGTTTTCTGAGGGTCGTGGTCTTCTAAGCCACGTTTCATCGAGGTACAAGGTCTCTAGGTTCCCACTTGTTCTAGCTACCTGTAGGGATTACCCATGGTGATCAGTGTGACATGATTCTAGCGATGTAACTTTCTTTTTAGATGTTTCATACTTGATTTCTTCTTTGTGAAAACCATATTTTAATCCAAAATGGTTTCTTTTCATTTTGAAATGTTAATGCATGCTTGAAACCTATTTTGAAAATGTAGTGGGAGTAAAATGCTTTACCTGAAAATGAAAACTCGTTACTTGAATTTGAAAAGGAGAAACATTATTTTATTATATCTTATTTTCAAAGTGGTATAATTTGATTTCTTACTAAAGGCGGGGGCATAGGATGTGGTTATATTTTGGCATTCCTACTGAGCATCTCAGTGCTCATGCCTACCTTACTTTTCAGTTGCAGGTTTCAGCCTTGGGTCACTCTTGGGAAGCGAGTGTGGTTTACGTTCCGTGTTGTCCCACATGGTCACTTGAGGTACGTCATGTCGCTTCTTTAATTCCTTTTTTCTGCTACCAAGTTGTTTGGTCTTTTTTTCCTTTATTTATCTACTTTTTTAGTATATGTTTATTCATCCTTATTATGGGCCAAAATTGTTCCCAACTGGTTTATTTTGATGCCCGACACTAGTTGCCAGCCCGTGGGGATCGGGAACGCCCTTTGGGCCATGTCGCGGATCGGGTCAGGCACCGGGTCGGATGACGATCTGGCCTAGTTCGTGACAGTTTGCATCTTCACAATGGTGGCCAGAAGACCTTAAGGTGGCCCAAAGGCCTTACTGACCCAAAGTCCTGGGCGGCCCGAAGGCCTTACAGGACTCAGGGACCAAATCGGTGGCCCGAAGGCCTAAATAGGGGCATATTCCCGGGTTCTACAGTGCCAAATAGTGTCTGCTACAGTTCCCGCTATAGTAACTGCTACTGTACTGCACAGTTCCCACTACAGTACCTGCTACAGTAATGTTACAGTACCTTGTAGATTGAACCTTGTGTTGGTAGAATCATTCATATGGAATTCAGTTTCCACACTTCTACCAATATCTTGACCAAACTCTAGGAGATGAGAGATAATCCAATTTAATATTTTTGTAGTAGGTAGTGAGGCCCTGTGATTTTTTCCTAGTATGGATTAGTTTCCCAATATCCATCCATGATCATCTATAACAAGTAATATTTGCAATATTTCTAAGTTAGTGAAGTAGAATTTTATTTCATTGGTGAGAAGGAAACAAGGGCATATTTAGATGATATTTTTTTGAAGATAAATCCTATTTTTTAACATTTGGCTTGTATGACCTCTAGATTGGTGGATGTTATGTGGTTTAGTTTTGTACATTATTGGAGGAGGATAAGGATTTATTCACTAAGTGTGTTAGAAAAGTACATCCACATACAAAAATTTATTATATATATACTTGAACCATGGATGACTTGATTTCTACTCTAGCATATTAGATGACCAACTGTAGTTGTTAGAGTTAAAGGTGTGATTGGAGAAATATGTAGAGTATGGTATTTTTTGGACCCAGTTTTTGCACCTAGGTATCCCAGTTTAGTTCTCCTAGAAGGCATATGATATTTTTTTTATAATGGACTTAGAACATTTTTGTTATGTCATTTTAATGAAAGAGTATACACCCTTGAGAAACATTGACATCTTTGACCAGTGGTTATGGGATATGTGATTCTCAGCATTTGACATCAGAATGGGTTATCACCAACTCTTAGTATGAAAGTATGATATACTTAAGACGGATTTCGAGAGCCTCTATGGTATTATTTGGCTATAAGTGATTACTTTAAGAATCTTAAATACCCTTGTTGTGTTATAAGACTTATATAACAAATCATTCACCTATTACTGAATCAGTTTGAGTTAGTATTTATTAATGAAATTATTGTTTACTCATCATCTTTGGTGGAGAATGCGAGGAACATTAGGATGGTTCTAGAGATGCTCCGAGAGTACCAGCTTCATGGAAATATCTTAAGGTGTTCATTTTGGATTCAAGAGTCCAATTATTAGGATATATATTATCATACATAGGAGTGATAGTGGACCCAATATACGATTAGGCAATGATATCTTGAAGTCCACCCAAGTGCATGTTTTTTATAGAATATGCCTAGAAAAAGGTTTTATTTTTACTATTTTTGAATGAGTTTATAGGGAAGTTATCCACTTTTTAGTTGACCATTTTGGATGAGGATTTTGTATTTTAACTCAAATAAATGGTTTTCACCCCTCCATTTTATCATAATTGAAGGGAGCCCCAAGTTGAGGAAATCTATTGGAAGATATTTTATGGCCAGATATCTATCTGATATGTTCTTGATGGATTTACATAAGGTGGTGAGAATTTCATATTATTTTGAAGATGAAGGTGACATCATAAATTCTATAAGGGAATGTGTAGAGGAGGCTTCATTTGTTCCATTAGAAATACATAAAATATAGGTGGGAATGTACCACGATCTATTTCCATTAAGATGGGTAGCTAAGGATGTTTTGGTGTGTTTCTGAGTTTTTTCCATGATGCCTCACCTATAAGTAGGGGAAGGATGGTTTTCTAGGATGGAAATGTAAATGGGGTAATATATTTTTAGTCCCCATGGAGGGGATTCCATGAAAAATGAGTGGTCATAACTCTCTCTATGAGATCATAGAAAAAACCACCAAGTTGAATCATATCCAAGCCATCTAAGAGAATATTTTATTGGGGAGTATATCATACATGATTATGCAAGAGGTAGTCTGGATTCATGGAGCTTCCTTGATAATCATTCCATAATGTGATTCCCACTTATCATAACAATTAAAGAAATTACAAATAGGCCTTTGGGACTCATTTTTATTTGATAATAGTGGTTTTACCCTAATCATATGTCCATGTACATAAGACCAGTTAGGTTTTATAGAATATGCTTCGATTTTGTATGTTAGCTCTAAATATAAATAGTAAGATCATCTAACATTAGTCGATCATATGTATCATGATAGTTACCACTCCATCATCAGTATATCACCATTCGAGTGCATATACAAGAGACCATATAGGTAATTGTTTTACTAATTGGAGCTGAGGAAATAGTGCATATCGTCCCATATTTAGTGAAATAAATGGTTGAAAAGGGGTTTGGATGAGAAATTATTGGTGACATTATGAGTCCTATATAGACCTAAAATAAATACTATTATAGATCAATGAGGGAGATTTTCTGATCCATGAAATGTCACCTCATCAATGCTTATGATGATTTGGCTGAGGAGGTAGGCTATCTCTGATTTTCATAGGCCCTTATTCTAGTTAATATATTATTTTAGAAAGGTTTATTATTACTAAACCCAATCATCATAGTTAGACTAGGTGTACAATTTATTCCATGTGTCACAGCTGAGGAGATATGTGCATTACATTTTCCATAATATTAACTAGGGAAAGATAGATAGCGAAGATGGAGTTACCTTATTAATGATCCTGGTTTTTTTTGAGAACCGATATGAGAAGACCCATTATTGTAATATGTTTCCTTGTGTGTAATTGTTTTGGCAGTATAGGGACCCCCAATATAGATTTTGAGACTAGGAGACCCATATGAGATTTATGTATCATCACTTGTGAGTGGGTTTTCACATTTTAGGATAAAAATACATGAATATGGGGAGAATATAAATACTCTATTTTTTTCCATGCATGTATTTGGAATATTTCAATGAATACAATAAAAGTAGGGTGTTGAGTCATCATAGGATTCTAGGGCCTATAGTGCCTTATTGGGGATATATTAAAAATATTGAATATAATATATCTCAAATGCATAGTTCTTCTAGAATAATGTAATAAATTACAAATGGAGTCAAAAATTAGATATGTAAGACCAATATTAAATACAACGTTTGGTTTTACCATAAGCGTGGAATAACCTTTGTGCATGCTAAGTGTTTTGTTTATGTAAAATCAAGGGTGGATTAATAAATAGATAGGTAAATTAATTTATTTAATCACTATGACTGAGATACCTTCTATGTAAACCTTGTTATGGTAAGATACATGGTTTATCAATGTAACCTTAGGGATTTGGAGATAGATCTTGGAGGAGATCTTTAGAAAATTATGATTGGATCATCGATCAATGATCAGTATCGAGGAGTTTTCCTCTATTAATAAATTTCATGGATCGTAGTGATGATAATGAACTTGAACCATTATTCATCAGTGATCCATTGAAACTCATGTTATGTATTTATTTTATGTGGATTTTCCCCATTGTTTATCCTCATGTTTAATGTGAATGAATCCTTCTATCAAATTGATCCACTGCTCAACCATTTTTTGTGGGTATGGATTTTATCTTCCATGGGATAGAAATTTATTTTTATTTTGATATTAACTGACTATTGTTCTTTAATTTTCATAATAATAGAAATATATTGATTCCAACCAGAACAATGGCTTACTTCCATTACCTTTGGTGTGTTTTTTTAATTTCCCTAACCATTATTCACATGTTCATCATTAGTATTTACATGGACAGTGGCTCATCAAATACAAAATAATTAGTAATTTTTCATCCATTCATTGGCATAACATATCGATAATGTAATCTTGGTTTCTTGATTGATGGTATGATTATATTTTTTGTAATGATAATGGATGATCTAGTGATGGTTTGGAGATGGTTGGTTCTTGGAAATGGAATTTTTTGACACAATATGATAAAAGATGATTCCCGAGGTGGTGTGTGGCTGGAATTCAGTCTTAAGTAATAGATTAGGAGATCTTGGTCCAAGATCCATGTTTCTTAGTATAATTCACTATAGAACTAGTCTAAGAGGCGGCATAAGAGAATATTCATGATACATTTTTATATTTCTAAAAAACATTGAACTACAAACTATGTAGTTCATCGTAACCCATGTTAGGTAGTCTCCAATGGAGTTGTAGTTAGGGTTTGCACATGGTTATATATCGCATGTGACAACCCAAACATTCGTTAATGGAAAATATTCTTGATCTAATTAAATTTCTCATTATGGTTATATAGAATGTGAACTTAATTGGTTTTATGTTTCTGGATTTTAAAATACCGTTATGAATTGTGAAATTTGCTAATATATTCTTCAAAGAGTGATCACATGATTAGTAAAAATATAGGTCTTTAACAAATCCTATTTACTCAGAAAAAGGAAGCCATGGCCGCATCTAGTAGACTTGCCTCATACGAAGCCCGTTTTTCAGAGCTCAGAAATGAGGTGGAGTCATTGGGCTTCACTCTTGACCAATCCCAAGTCAAGCTTGAACACGTTAAGCATGAGCGGAACCGATTACAGGAGAAGTGGAAGTTAATATAGATTACCACCCAAGGGATGTTATCCGAGCCACCCCAAGAGTTCGTCACCAACACACACCTTATTTTTTGATCTTAAGCAGGTGTTATAAGGGGTTATGGAATGGGACCCTAGCACTATGACATTTTACATTATTATTTTATAGAGAATATACTTTTTTTTATTGTTACCTTGTAATTATATTTTAAAGCAGAAATAGTTATTTTAGTTAATATTCAACTAAAAATTATATTTTGATTAATTAATGGATTTTTTAATTTAATTATATTTTAATAAAATAATTATATTATTATTAATAAATTAATTTTTATTAAATATAAATTATCATTAAATTTTATGAATGCAATTGTAATTTTTATTAAGGTTTGAAATCTGTTTTTTTCAAAACCCAAAGCCTTTAGAGTTTGTCCAACCTCTGACCTCCTATTTCTAGAATCCCCCCAAGGTTCCCCAAGCTCCCAAGAATCCTCTCTCAAGCCTCTCCCAGACTTTTGGGATCACACGTCCAAGTAAGGGATTTCTTCCATTCTCATTTTTGTCCAATTATCTTTAAGTTGTTATGTCCTTTTCTTTTCAATTAAAAATATTTGGGTATAATTTTGAACCTCACCCATACTTCCCTATTTATGTTTGGATTATGGGAGACCCCTTTATCTATCATTAATTCCTCCCATGTACACTCGTTACCATGTCAAAATTCTTGGATGGATTTCTCTCTCCTCTTTTACATCCAAGTATTTTTTTGTATTATGCATCTAAATTCCATTATGTTTTTTGGGACATGTATCTATATGATCCCATTACATTCCTTTTCATGTAAATAATACGAGACACCCTTTTCTATCTCATCAACCATTTCATGAATCCTAATTTCATGGTGTTATGCTGCCGAAAATTGCACCACATTTTTTCAAGACAAGATCATTGTGTAGTGAATACAATACCCATGTCTCTATCAAGGGTATTCAACATTATGCACATATAAATTTTTAATGGTACTTTAATTTATTTATTTCATTAATTTATCGTGGAATAACTTATGATGTGGACTGATTCCATGTTATATGATCCATGGGGAACACTTATGCATGAAATGAAATGTTTAAGAAGGGTGTGCCCTGATAGCGCTCCAATGCATTGAGTAAAGTATAGTTTCATGATACATCATGTGAAATGGGTGTTGAATCATGATAACTCAAGTGAAACGTGGTTTTACTCATTCTTCATGTGCAATGAGGGTTTACTCATGATCCATGTGCAATGATCCTTGGCTCTTTCAAATTCCAAGTTACGTGTTGTTTCTACATTTCCATTTTATGATTATCATTCATTATCATGATTTTATGTTCATGTTTCAGTTCTGATTCATTGATATGCCTATTTTCTATCATGTGTTGTATTCCCCATGTTATTCCATGTTTATTCCCTAACTGGGATTTATAGCTCACCCTTTTCTAATGCATGTCCTCAAGTTATCCCATGCAATGCTAAGTACGAGGGAATGTAGTGGTCATGTAAAGGATGTTTTCAATAAAGATGTTGTATTACATGTTTTAAGTTATTGATCCTAATCCCTAAGGACACTAGACCTCATGGTCTTCCATTTTGTATCAAGTGAAGAGTTTATGTAATAAATCATGTTTATGTTGGTAATAAAATCAGGTTTGTTATAGTTGATAAGAGGATAGGTTTAGTTATTTTTTGGGATTAGGATTAGAAAACCCTAGTGAATACATAGATACATGAATAAGTATAATAAAAGCGTCCCTAAGTATAGGTGATTATTGAGTAGGTTGTTTATCAAGAAAATATATCTCTGTCTGGATACGAGCAGGTAGAGGCAGCTCTGGCACAGATGTATCCTAGGGGTAATACCCAAAACACTACTTTGAGCTAGACTTAAATAGGAACTACTACACGACAATGGGCCTTGCTACACTCTTGGTTATGACACTCTCAGGGGATATGCTTTTCTAAATTCACAAACATAGTATGAACCCTTATTAATGGAATTAAAAAAAAATACCCTAAGAATATATGTAAGAATTTAGATCATGAATAGCGTAGATTGAAGCTTATGGGTTCATAATTTAAGGAAATAGAAGTTATTTATAAGTCATCAGTTTTGTCTATGGTTTACCCTTTATGTGTTACTCCTAAAATTCTATTTATTCCAGCCAATGGCCGGTAATAGGAGGACTCGAGCTAACAAATGATGTAAATATCAATGTGATGATTGTGATAATGATATTCCCAATCTGATAGGAGCAGGAATCGTGAAATTTGTCATGATTCTCTATAAATTATCTCATGATTTGAATAGAAACATGGTTCAAGAGGAACATTAAGCCCCCCTATGAAAGAATAGGTCACTATCGAGAGCTTCATGTGACAAAGGCCTCCTACTTCTAATGGATCATCTGATCCCTCAATCTCCAAACAATGGATCTACTCCATTGAAAAAATCTTCTCCATCCTTCAATGTTCCAAACAAGAGAAGGTTCTCCTAGATGCTTATTGTATGGAGGTTGAATCGTATCAATGGTGGATGTTGATAAAAAAATACAAAGACTAATGAGGAGATCGAGGCATTGCAATAGAAGGGTTTTCAGAAGATTTTTTTTGATAAATATTTTCTCTGCACCCTTAGACTTAAGATTGAAAGGGACTTCCTTTCCATAAAGAAAAAAAGATGACGAATATATCAGAGCGAACGAGGAAAAATTCTCAAGGCATACACGATACACCTCTAGCTTTGTCCTTACCCCTGAATGCAAGGTTGACTACTTCTTTGGTGGGATGAAACCTAGCCTATGGAAAGTGCTAGAGATATGTGACTTTGACATCTATGAAGAAATTGTACGATGTTAACTTAAGGTTGAAATGGATATCAGAGAATTTAAGGGGTATCATGGGGACAAAAAACATAATGTGGACTTCAATGCTGGTGTCTGATGTATAAATCCAATGGTGCTAACACGATCCAGCACCCCAGTTGCCAAAGGTGTGGAAAGAAGGACCCCTGAAATTTCATGAAGGGGATGAAGAAATGCTTTAGGTGTGGAAAATAAGGGCACCTAGCTATTAACTACCGACAAGAAAAATCCAAGGCTGCAATTGAGGAGAAGAACGCTCCGTTCGAACCTCAACATATTTTTCATTTCTACAACTGCAAAGAACCTGGGCATCTTGCAAATTAGTTCTCTAAACCAATGGTTTTCAGAGGCAACCAACAACCTCCAAGGAAGCATGGGAGATCTTTTGCAATCAATTCTTCTAAAGAGAACCACGCCAACAATGTGGTTATTGGTATACTAGTTATTTATTTAAGAATAGGAAAAGTACATTTTGATTCAGGTTCTATGCATTCTTTTATATCCCAAAAGTTTAGTAGAACTATCCCAACACCACCCAAAATCATGGATGTAAAGATGTCAGTGAGTATGTAAAATGGGGAAATCATTTCATCCCATGAATATAACACCTCCCCTGTCATAATCTGTGGATTGAATTTCCCAGCGAACATTATAATACTCCCTCAGATAGAATTTGATGCAATTATTGGCATGGATTGGATTTCCTTATATAAAGCCAACATAAATAGTTGTGAGAGAAAAATCACTCTCCATGTGGAAAATCGACCCCCAATTCTGTACAAGTGCAAGGAAGAAGATGAATCTTGTTTAGCCCCATCATCTCAAGTGTGGATATTACTTCCCTATGAGCATGCATATCTGGTTTAGATGACTGAGTCTAAGGATGAAACCATCCTTGAAGATGTTCCTATTGTGAGCGAATTCATTGAAGTATTTCTAGAGGAATTACCTGGTATTCATCCTAGCAGAGATGTTGAATTCTCAATTGATCTTATAACTGGGGCATTACAATATCCAAGAATCCATATAGAATGGCTGTTGTGGAGCTTGAGGAGATGAAGAAACTACTACAGGAGAATCTAGATAAATGGTTTATATGCCCATGTGATTCACCATGGGGTGCACTAGCCCTCTTTGTCAAGAATTAGGATGGATCAATGCACCTTTTCATCGATTATCATGAGCTTAACAAAATCACAATAAAGAACAAGTATCCTCTCCCATTAATTAATGACTTGTTCGATAAATTGTGTAGAGCACAATAATTTTCCAAGGTATATTTTCAGTTGGGATATTATCTAGTAAGGGTGATGAAGGAATATATTCCAAATATTGCTTTTCGTACAAGATACGGGCTCTATGAATTCATAGTAAAGCCTTTAGGACTCAATAATTCTCCAGAAATATTTATGGACTTGATGAATAGAGTCTTTAGGGATTACCTCAAAAAAATTGGTAGTCCTTATAGATGATATTCTGATCTACTCCAAAACTAAGAAGGATCATGAGGAGCATCTAGGAACTGTACTAAAGACCTTGCAGAAGGATAAGATCTATGCAAAGTACAAGAAGTGTGAGTTCTGGTTGAACGAGGTCTCCTTCATGGTCCAAATAATCACAAGCAATGAGATATCTATGGATCCCTCAAAAAAAGATACAATTGAGGGACGGCCGAGGCCAACATCGGAAACAGATATCCCTAGATTCTTGGGGTTAGCTGGATATTATCGATGATTTGTGAGAAATTTATCACGATTTTCCAACCCTCTTACAAAGCTAACTCAAAAGGGAGTAAAGTTTTCGTGGAGTGATAATCTCAAAGAATTATTCAAGATGTTAAAAAGGCGTCTTATCAATAAGCCTGTGATCACTTTACCCACAAATGGTTAACTTTTCTGGTATTCAGTGATGCTTCGAAGCAGGGCCTGGGATGTGTGTTGATGAAAAATGAAAAATTCATTACCTATGCTTCAAGGAAATTGAAATTTCAGGAGTAGAATTATCTAAGAAATGATCTGGAGATGGTTGGGGTGATCTTCACTTTAAAAATTTCGTGACATTATCTCTTTGGGGAGAAGTGTGAAATATATTAGGACCACAAATGCCTCAAATATATATTCACACAGAAAGAGTTGAACATGTTCCAAGGAAGATGGTTAGATCTGATCAAAGACTATGATTTCTCAATCCATTACCACCCTTGGAAAGCGAACAAGGTGGCAGATTCTTTATGTTGAAAGGACCCAACGGTTCTATCATTTATTAGAATTGAGGAGGATTCAATCTTCTTAGACTTGATGAATATGGACAAGAGAATCATAAAGAAAGGAACATCATTAATCCTTTCACAAATGATTTCTCAACCATCTCTTTTGGAAAGGATAAAGGATTATCAAATGGATGGTGTGCGAATTCAGAAGAAAGTAGAAGCTATCATAAAAGGGGAATCCTCAGAGTTAAATGTAAATGAAGAAGGAATTGTGATATTTGGGAAAAATAATGATAGTCTTAGGTTGATGTTTTGGTATTTTTTAGCAAAGTTTCAATTTTAGTGAGTAATAAAAAATACTAAAATTCAATCCAAAACTTATTTTAAATATAATTTATTTATAATGTCAAATTATAAATTTTTTAATCTTAATTAGACTATATTTTTATCAATTAATATAATTTATTTCACTTCAATCAATTTAATTTTGAAATTGACAACAAAAAATAGAAAACATTGGGATGTTTTTACTTTAAAACCCTGCATTTTCGTCCCACCTATAGGATTAATTTTATTTTAATTTATACCACTTATGTGATTGCGATTTGGAAAAATGTATTCCATATTTTTAATTATAATTTTTTTAATGTATAATAATATCAAATTTGTTTTTGACCAAAAATATTAGTGAAGGTGATTAAAATAAATTACAATTATTAAGGTAAAATTAAACTTAATAAAGGAGTGAACCTTTAACATAAGGACCAAAATGACCTAGAAACTTGTCCAAAACCTATTTTATATTCATTTATAGGACATAAACCTTCCATTAATTAGTTTTTATGGGTTTTTAATACTTTTTTTAAGTAATAACATATGCAGACATAACTTTTTTCCAAAAATTCCATGTGAGTACTTTTCTTTCCCTATAGAAGGAAACCACCTCTACCACTTCCTCACACCTCTAAAACCTCTTAGATTCGGACATTATCTTCCCAAATATATTCTAAGCCTCCATCGCCTTGACCATGAAGCCTCACATTTAGAATAAAAACATCCAAGGATGTCTTTTGTATAAACCAAAAGAAGTTACCTAATTAATAGGAAACGTCTTCTCTCGGTATTTTTAGTTTCATTTCCATTATACACTCACTATATTCTTCATATAATATTCTTAAATAAAAAAACCATTATCATAAATAAACTAGGGTATTCTTATGTTACGATTTAGACCTACACTTACACACACCTCCTTCTAATGGGTAATAAACATACTGTTTCTGTGTACGGTGAACTACTACCTCACCAAATGATGATTATTCATTTCCCCTTACCTCCTATCATGGAGTCCATTATGATAGAAACTATATTTATATATGATATATATTATATTTATAATGTCGTTATACATCTTTAATTTTTATTTATAAGATTCCATTATTCCTTCCATCTTGTGTAAATATGATAATTTTGTTTGAGGGAATGTGGACTACCACCCCCTCAAAGCGATATGACTCATTCATAACATATGTGGAATATATAAAGAATGATTTTAATAATAATATTTATATATAAAATATATATTATTCAATAATTATAATACAAATATGTATCATTTATTATTCATTCTTTCAATAAATAAATGAAATGAAAGTAGCATGCATATTTACGGCCTACCGTCTCCATGAACGGTGAACTTAATTTCTAATATCCAAATGTAAAGTACTAATAAAAATACATATATATTTATTATATATGATAATTAATCCATGGTTTAAATTATTTTTATGAGGAAACCATTATATAATTAATGATAACAAAAAATAATGAGTTAAAACATGCTCAAGAAAACTAGGAAACTAACACCTGAAATAGTGAAATTATTGAAAGAGTGATAAACAATTGGTAATATAATATAATAAGGAGTTAATATATGATATTATAAATATTATTATGGTTATATTATTAGTTAGTGACATATTTTAAACAACTATAAAGGAGGATGAATAACAAACAATAAAATTATGGTTAAGGTAAGTGAATTTCATCTCAATTTACATTCCATTGAGAATTATTTTTGTTATGAACCAATTCACTTTTATTTGGAGCATATATTTTCTATTTGATATGATATATCATGAATCTACTCATTCTCATGATAATATACGTTTCATTTAATTCATGTGTAATTATGATTTAAATTTTTCAATGTTTACGGGAAAGATTGGAATGTTTAAATATTATTTCTCCACAAGGATATCATAATTTCAAACAACCCTTATTGTAACATATACCCCAATGAGGTATTTTTTATATAACCATATTCTTTATTAAATATATATATTTTATAAGGAACATTATTTATTTTATATATGAGTAATTATTTTTACATGAGATATACAGGCCAGGGACCGTTTAACGCAAGCCCTACAGGTTGGGGACATGTTAATGCAAGCCCCTTAATGAATCAGTAGTCTCATGAGGCGAATTAGTTAGACCAAAAGTTTAAATAATATCATGATGGTAAAGGAATCATGTTCTGGGAAAACATGACATCTGATAATTAATATTTTCTTTTATTTATAATTCTGTTATTATATATCCATGTGATTTTTCATCGACATATTTAGGGATGCATTTCATTTTCAGTTCATTGATTTAATGGAATGTGTTTTTAGATTCTTACCTTTCCATACTGATATTTCCTTATCTAGTTATTTATATAGAATTTGTTATCAGTTATTTTCATTTCCATGTTAATTTATTCTTATTGATTAAAATATTTCTTCCTCATTACATTTTCTTACTGGGTATTTGAGCCCACCCTTATTATGTTTCATTCCCTAGGTTATGAAGAATAAATATTTGAACAAGCATTCAAGGATGTAGTTTGCTTTTTTTATGTATCATTTTTGTATTTCTTATTTCCCAATGTATTACAAGTATTATGTGTGTAATATTTCTTTCCAAGAATGATAAATTAAATGATCCTTTTGGATATGTTTCCTTATAGTATTGATAATATAATATAATAATGCACCTGCTCTGGGCTTCTGAGGTTGGGGAATTATGGTTTGTATCAAAGGATGTAAAGAAACAACCATGGAAACTAGATTTAGAAAACATAGATTAGGGAACAAAACCCTATGATTTAATTTAAGGATATGTAACGAAGGGAATCCTAGAATTTTAGTAAGGTAATGAATATGTGGTTATTATTATCAATACAACCCTATATAGATACTACAAGTGGACCTTATTCTGGCACAGATGTACATAGGAGTAATAACACTGACAAGGTGTTTCAAGCCTAACTCAGGTTAACCTGGTACATGACAACGAGCCTTACTATGAACTTGGTTTGGCAATCTCTGGGGATATGCTTATGATAATTCACATTTTACATAACCAACATTATAAAGGATTCAAGAATAAATATTTCCCCATGGTAACTGAATAATATGATTCAGGTATTCAATATGCATAAATTTATGTTTTGTGTTATTCCATGTATAGATTAATATAAATTTCATAATTTTATGAGATAATTTATTATATGTCATTATCTATAAATAGCTCAAGGAAGGAAGAAGTGTGCCAACACTCATGGACAATATTGAGATTTCCCTATTGAGGATATTAATACAGATGTTTCTAGAATGGATAAAATCATAGAGATACTAGGGAAACATAATAAATCTATGATAGATAACCTTGATAGAATAGAGAAAGATATTCTATATAGAGAGTCACATATGCTATATTTATTTGTGTTGTAGAATCCCCCATCATTTACTAGGACTAATAATCTAATTGTAGATGAGAAAAAGATTATGTATCTTTTGAATATATTTATATCCTTGGAATGAAATGATAAGGAAAAGGTTAAACATCAAGTTTATTTCCTCTAAGGTGATGCTGATAATTAGTGGTCTTTGATCCAAATTTAAATAGAGTAATAATAAATTTAACTCATAGAAAAGAGAGATTTTAATAATATTTTCATTTATAAATAAATCCATCGTGTTCAACCGATTGAGATAAAGAGAATGTTACTTAGCTTAATGAATATAGAAGAAGAATGTGTTTCATATTATGAAGCTACCTTTACAAGGTTATCTAGTCATGTTAAGGATTATATATTCTACATGAAGTTTAAGATTTACCACTTATTTTACGTTATTAATCCAAATCTCTAAAGTGCACTCTTTTCTCAAAAAAAATCATCATATAAAGAAATAGTTTGATGTGACATCAAGATGGATAAGGAATTATCAAGATATAATGTATTAAATGGAGACTAAGAGGATAACAGGTCTTATGAACATCATGAGAAATAGAATATGTCAAATAATAATAAGGTAAGGAAGAAATTCCCACCATATCAGAACTATGTAAAAAATCACTATAGGAAATGCTTGAAGGGACTAGGATTTTTTTTAAGTGTGGAGAAAATGGTAATCATATTAAATAATGAAAAGGGAAGAATTAAAATGTTGATATTTAGTTTTTAACCAGTAAGGAGATGGGGCACTAAGTAAACAAATTCCACATGTTTCATGGGAATTTATCATAGAAGATTCCAAGGGGATATGGAAACGCATATGCAATAACTACTATAGAGGTTTAAGTGAAAAATAACATGGTGTAAGGTACACTAATACTATCATCAAATTTAATCAACGTTTTATTTGATTTTAGATCATTACACTGTTTTATATCTGCCTAATTTTTCATGAAAATTAGATATTTCCATTTTGATTAATAATAGATTTTTCTGTCAAAACTCGTAAGGGAAGCATCATTTCCAAAAAGATGTATCGGGAAGTACCCATTATGAAAAATAAAAAAAAATTATGTTCTGAACTTTTTATAATACCTATGGTTGAATTTGATATGATTCTTGTTATGGAATAAATCTCAAAATTTGATGAAAAACATTTTTCCAAGAGAATGTAAGTTTTGATTTTGGAGGAAAATGTTGAATCCCTTGTCTTTAGTGAAAACGCTTCCACACCTAATTATTATTTAGATCCACCCTCAGTAGCTATACTGAATGAAATTCATGGGGAAGAAGAAAAAAAATGTCTAGTGAAGATGGACGTAATATTCAAATTGAAGATGTACCAATTGTGCAAGAGTACACTGATATATTTCCAAGTATTTACTTGGAAATCCCCCAGAATGTGAGGTTGAATTATCTATTGATTTAATACCTGAGTTCCTCGCAAGGATTTACATTAATAATGTAGTAAAAATTCATGGAAAACCTATATAAATTTTCTCACATGAAGACCCTCTCTTTTCATCAATATTATGAAAGAGTATTCATAAGGCTCTTGAAAGTGAGATTCATTTGGGCAATGCCTACCATCCTCAAATAGATAGATAGTCTGAAAAAACAATTCATAAAATTGAAGACATGTTGGGGTCATGTTCCATTAATATACATTGTATGTGAGTTCAATATGTTCCTTTGGTGGAGATTTTCCATGATAATAGTTTCCAGTCATGTATTAAAATGGAACCATATGAAGAATTATATGGTAATAGATGTCATATGAAAACAGGTTGGGTTGAAGTTGGTGAGTAGAAACTCAAAGGCCCAAAACGTGTTGAAGAGACAATAGAAATGGTAAAGCCAGTCCAAGATCATAATAAATCATCTCAAAGTACACAAAAAAGTTATACTGATATTCGAAGGAAGGATTTTGAATTCCAAGTGGCATATCATGATTTCTTGAAGGTATATCCTCAGAATGGTGTTATCTGATTCAGAATGAAATGGAAATTGAGTCCTAGGTAGATCGGACACATCAAAATTCTTAAAAGAGTTTTAATTTTGGATTATCATTTAGCATTGACAACAAATCTCTCAAAGGTACACGACATGTTCTGTATATCCCTATTAAGGAAATACATGTCAAACCAAATGCATGTGATCAACACTGAGGAAATTGAGATTTAACTTTACATTTCATATTGTGAAGAACTCATCCATATTTGTGATTCTAGAGATCAAGTATTTAGGAATCATATGACTCATATGGTAAAGGTACTCTAGATAAATCACAAAATTGAAGAAGCTACATGGGAACCAGAGGATTATATGAAGTAGAACTAGCCATATATTTTTTAAGTTAATACCCAAAAATTTCTAGGATAAAATGTTTTTATGAGGGATGAATTTAGCACCCCATTATTTTACCATATTTTCTTTTGGATTTTGTTGATATCATTATGATTTACATAACACCCTATTTAAACAAATAAATACATAATACCATATTAAAAAATCATGAAAATACTAACAATTTAAGATAGTTTATATAGTAAATTTATATATTATATATCCATCAAAATATATTCACACTAATATAATACATTTGATAGACATAAGATAAAAATGAACCCCATAAAACACATAAAATACTATATTTTTATACATGTTGTTTTGTCATTTTTGATGGAGAACCCTATTTAAATAAACTTTTTGAAGCTTTTACAAATTTTATATGTCAAAATAAACGTATAATTTGAAATAAAAACTTAAAACCCATCTTAGGGTGATGTTTTTTTATTTTTCTACACAGTTTAATTTTTTAGTGAATAATGAATAATACTGAATTTAATCCCAGATTGCTTTTTTATACAATTTATTTATAATATTAGATTATAATATAATTGGTTTTAAAGTTTAATTATGTAATATTTTTATCAATTAATCCAATTTATGTCATTTTAATAAATTTAAATTTAAAATTTTGTATAAAAACATAGCAAACATTAGGACATTTTTACTTTAAAAACCCGTATTATTGTCCCACCTGCAGGATTATTTTTATTTTTATTTTTTACAGTTCTATGATTGTAATTTATAAAAATGGACTGAATATTTTGAATCATAATAATTTATAATTTATAATAATACCAAATTTATTTTTACAAAAAATATTAGTGAAAGTGATTAAAACTAATTATAATTATTACAGTAAATTTAATCTTAATAAAGGAGAAATCATTTAACTTAAGAGCCCAAATGACCTATAAACTTGTCCAAACCCTATTGGAATGTCCGGTCTCAGCCATAAACCTTAAATTATTATTTTTATGGGTTTATTATGAATTTTTTATATAAGAACATGAGCACACCTAACTAGTTTCCAAATATTCCAAGTGATTCATTTTCATTCACCATAAAAGGTCACCACATCTTCTATTTCATTACAGCTCTCAAACCTTTTAGGTTTGTCAAAGATTAACCAAATAGCTACCCAACCTCCCTAACCTAGACCTTGAATCCTCACATTATGCATAAATCCTTCCAAGGAAGTCTTTTGGTATAAACCAAAAGATGTTACCCGACTAAGAGGTAACATGTTCTCTCAATCTGTTTAATTTCGTTTCCATTATCCACTCCCAATACTATTCTTATTATATTATTAAATAAAAACAAGTATAATAAATATAATAGGTGTTTATTATGTTAATAATTATACCTACTCTTACACACACCTCCATATAACAGGTAACATACATTCTCTTTCTTTGTACGAAAAACTACTACCACATGAAATGATGATTATTCATTTTCCCTTACCACCTATCATGGTGGAAATTATGATAGAAAATATATGTATATATGATATATATTATTTTTATAATTTCTTTATACTTATTTAATGATTTTTATGAACATTCCTTTATTTTTTCTATCTTGTGTAATTACAATAATTATTTTCGAAAAAATGTAGACTACTTCCCCCTCAAAGCTATATGACTTGTTCATATCATACATATAAAATATAAAGGATGGTTTTAATAAACCTTTGTAACATATATAACATAAATATTATTATTTAATTATAATATATATATTTATTATTTTGTTTTCATTCTTTTAAAATGAAACAAAAGTATCGTTCATGCATACGTGTGACCTATCGTCTCTATGAACGGTGCACTTCATTTCTAATAGTCATATTTAATGGACTACTATAAAGACATATATACTTATTTTATATGATAATTAATTCATTTTTTACATTCTATATATGATGAAACAATTATCTAAATAATTATAATAATAGATGAGAAGTTAAAATATACTCGACCAAACTAGGAAAAAAGCACCAGAAATAGTGAAATTAATGAAAAAGTGTTCAAAACGGGTAATAAAATATTATAAGGTATTAATATATTTTATTATAAATATTTTATGTCTCTTTTATAAGTTAGAAAAATATTTTAAGACAATATAATAGAAGATAAAGACCATAAAACTAAATTAAGGTTAAAGTTAGGGAATTTCATCTCAGTTTACATTCCATTCATACTTTTTTCCTTAGGCACCAATTAATTTTTATTTCATGTATATAATTCCATTTGATATGATATATCATGAATCTACTCATTTTCATGATATAATAAGTTTAATTTAATTCACAGGTAATTATGATTTAAATGTTTCAATGTGGTATGAGACACATTTGAATGTTTAAATATTATTTTTCCTCAAGAATGTCATAATATAAAAAAACACTTATTGTTACTTATCCCCCTATGAGGTATTGATGATAAATACATATTATTTATTACATATAGATATTTTATATAATAAATTATTTGTTTTATATATGAGTAATTCTTCATTTAAAGAAATCTATAAATTTTGGGGATCTGTTAATGCAAGTCCCTCGATGCATAGGTAGTCTCCTATGATGAATTAGTTGTAAAAATAGTTTTAATTTCATCTGGATGATAACGGTATAATATTCTTGGGAAAATTATGTAAAATAATTAATAATTTATTTAATCTAGAATTTAGATATTATTTATCCTTGATATTTTATGTCGATATATCTATGGATGCATTTCATTTTCAATTCATTGATTTAATGGCATCTGTTTTCAGTTTCTTACCTTCCCATGTTGATATTTCATTATCTAGTAATTTGTATGGAATGTTTTATTATTTATTTACCTTTAAATGTTAATTTATTTATATTGATTCATTATTTATTCTTCCTTACATTACCTTTCAGATCATTTAAGCTCACCCTTATTATGTTTCTTTCCCCATGTTAGGAAAAAAAATATTTGAATAAGAATTCAAAGATTTAGTTTATTTGATTTTATGTATCACATTTTGATTTAAAATTTCCCAATGTATTATGGGTATCATGTATGTAATCTGGAATTCCAAGACTACTAAACTGAATTTTCTTCCAAGATTCTTTTCCTTTCAATAATTCCAATGTAATAAAATAATGAATCGGCTTCAGGATTTTGGGGTCGTGGTGTTACAAATTAATAATGAAATATTTTTAGTAAAACAATATATAAAACTAGTATATAACTTCTTACATTATAATAAAAAAATATAACTAATTTAAAAAAACTAAATAACCATAAATTTACACCCATTATCATTAAATTTATAAAATAATTCTCAATGTGACCACTTACAAAATCGAATTAATGAATGAAGTGTTGATAAACTCCCATGATGTTATCTATCTAGGACATTATAAATCCATATCCATTTTGTTGTATTCCACTAAAATATAATGTAATACATTGTATATTACATAATTACACTAAGAGAAATAATAGGATAGTAGATGGAATATAAATGGTTAATAATGTGGTCCCACATTACACGCTAATATGGGGGAATTTGGATGACTTGAAATTTATTATTTTTTCAAGTTCAATTGTTTATTTTCTTCATGTCCGAAATGTTTCTTTGAATTTATTACAAAAGAAAAAAAAATTCCAAATAATAAAGGTCCATGGAAAAAAGAAATTTTTACTTGGTTCCCTCACATTAGGCTATGTAAAAGGAGAATATATCCACATTTTATTGATATGAAAATTAATTATTACTCCACTTGTTGTGATTTCAAACTTTAAAACATTCTCACTACACGTTCAATTTCCCTGGCCTCTCCGTCCCTTATTCTCAATTCTTTTAAATAGAGTTACAAAAGATAATGTCGAAATATAGGTCAAACTCACAAGATATTAGTCAAATATATCACATTGAACAGAAAAGTGAATAAGAACCCATGCTTTAATACATTGATATTAGTTCATTTTAGATGAATAATAATTACATTACACAAACACACACCTAGGTATTATAAAGGTATAGTTCTTTTAGAAACATGGAAACCTGAAAAACTAATATATAAGTGAGCTAATCTATCTCCCATTCTGTTCCACATAACTATATCATTATTTTAAATATCATAAATAATACCATTCATCATAACATTTAGAATGGAAACATAATAATGGTGAGCTCATATTCTCAATAATGGTAAACAAGGTAGATATCCACATATCATGAGTTTAGGGGACTAAGAACCTGAGAATATAATTTTAAAACCAAACCCCATATATCATTAATCATAATCATAAGTCTTGGAATAAATATTGATTTATTATATGACATGAATCATAATGTAATCCAATTTCATGAACAATTAGATATTACCATTTTCACAATACATGCATTTATCTAATTCACATAAGCATAAAAAATCATTACCTTAGTAGTTTAGGTATCATTTCCAAGACTATCATGTTGGAATGGGTGCACTCCAAAAACCATCATAGTTTTCAAGGATCACTACCAACAATATCATAGTATAAAAAGTCCCTTACTGATCCAGGTTCACTCCCTATTTTTTTCTTGTTTATCTCAAGTGATATCAATATTTTATAAATGATTTCAAGAGATATATATGTCCCACCCATTAAATTATAGGAATTATAAATATGTGTTTCACAATATAATAAAACATTAATCGTATCAAAACCCATGAAATGAAATTCTTTCATAAACATATCATTATAACATAACCTATGTAAAATAAATAGGTTTCACAATCTTTATATCATTTCCTAAAAGAATAAATAAATGAATATGAAGTGTGTTTCATAAGAATTCTTTCTTTGCATAACCCATGGAAGAGAAGAGGTATTCATAAAAATATTTTCATCATAAATATAAAAAAAATGAAAGGAAAAATAAGAATGATATCCTTGTATCATAACCATAGTATGGAATATGTAATAGAAAAGGATTTCCTATTAAATGGAAAATCATTTTGAATTAAAAATAACTTCTGTAATTTCTTGAGTAAAATATCCTTTCCACTATGAAAAAACACTTCATTTTTAAACATAAAACATTTTGTAAATCCTTTTATTTAAAAATAACCTTGAAAAATTATAAATTAAGCATTAACAATAACTTATAACATTTAATGAGGAAAATTAACTTTTCACATGGAAAAAAACATTTTAAATCATAAAATATTCTCAAAATAAATTTCTTTAAAAATAACCTTGGAATCATATAAAAGAATGTTTCAAAATAATTAAAAAATTTATTGAGAAAAATAGAATTCCCACGTTGAAATAAACATTTCAAAATATTTTTCATTAAAAATAAACTTTGAAACAAATAAATGAATCTTAAAAAAATGAGTTTTTCATGATGGCTGAAAATACCATTCAAGCCATACTTCTTAATACAAAGATACCATTTATAGTTTTTGTAACATCCAAACCAGAGTTGTTTTTCAAAAAAACATAACTATTTCTTTTAAAAAACATTTGAAAATTAAAAAATGGGTCAAAATGCCTTTGATAAATCCATCGGATAATTTTAAAAGAATCTAATTTTTTTTAGAAAACATGGATATGGAAGTTAATAGTTTTTTTCAACTAAATATATAAATAAAGTCAAATAAATTTAAAAACATTATTTTTGAATCGTGAGTGCATAAATAGAGTAAAATGAAGTGAAAACATGAATTTTAATTAAATACATATAGGAGAATAAGATTCATGAGTTTATTTATATATGTATCAAAATATTTCATCATTGTAATCATAAACATGAATAGTCTCGATAAACAGTGGCACTGTATCATAAAACCCCTACCACTTTGGAATAATAGAATAATAAGACCCGTAAAAGAATAAAATTAAATGAAACAAAAAATACCAAGTCATAAAATAAATTCATTCAATTAAATTTTAATTTTTATGTGAATACACCTTATAAAATAATTTTGGTGCATAACATATCATATTTCTGAAAGAATTAAAATTTAAAAAAAATTACCACTTTGGTAATCTATTGAATCATAATCCCAATTAAAGAATAAAATTAAGTGAGATGTAAAATATCATTCAAATAATTATATTAAAAATATAATATTTCAACGAGTTAGTATATAAACTACAAATAATAAATGAGTGGTGAATATGGAATAATTCTCCATGAAGTCAAAGAGAGATAAAAAATACCTTACCTTAAAAATAAAATTCCTTCATACATGTTCAAAACCCCTATATAATAAATATTAATTTATAATAAATATATTATTGAAATATACATATATATATATATATCATACCATTTAAGATTTACTTATGACATTTTATTACACTTTTATTAACAATCTTACAATAAAGACACTTTCTGGGCAATAACAAAAAAAATTTCATGTATGTTTTTATTCCTTATTTTTTTCCTCTTAATTTAATCATATATCTAACATTTTCATAATGTTAAAAATTATCTAAATATATTATATATTCTCTATATATGTATTTTATGTAATCTATAAAAGTTAGTGATAGAAAATGAAATACATTGTTCATGGAGGCGATAGGCAATATAAATGCATGAACACTGTTTAATTTTTCTTAATGGAATGAAGGAAAGAAATAAAAGAATATAATATATTACCATTTAAGAATCATTTATATTTCATATATGTTACAAATTTTCATTAAATCCATCTTTATTAACTTACTTATAAAGCATAACCGAATCTTATTTGTAACATCCCAGGTAAATGAAGAATAAGAGATTTTCATATTTATTAGTATTTTTGAATTAAATATTAATATTACTTTAAAGGTGTTTCTATGTTCGATAGCGTACCTGATACGCAACAACAGGTTTCTATGAAATCTTGTGTTGCACACTAATAATATATTATTATTATTTTAAATGGTAGTTAACTCCTAGTTGTTGTATTGGGGGGAATGAAAAAAAATAACAAAAATATGATTATACCTGTTTTTTAAATATATTTACATTTATCCAATAAAAGTCAGAGGCTTAAAATGCGAATGAATATAATTTTAAGCTTAATTTACATTAAAAGGTTGATTTACTGCTTTTTAATGGGGAACCCTCTTGAAATTTTGTTTCGGTCATTTTAATACATTCAATTTTACCAAATAAAATCTTTTTTTATAATGGGTACATAAAAATTTACTTTGTGTAAATTTTTGGAATTTTTCTGATAAAGTTCATTTTTTTATGAATAGTGAAAAATATTGTATTTTAATTCAAAACTGCGTTTTAATATAATTTATTTATATTGTTAGATTATAATTTTAATTTGTTTTAATGTGTAATTAGAATATATTTTTACCATTTAATTCAATTTTGGTCATTGGAATTAATTTCACTTTCAAAGTGGACATAAACAAGTGTCAATCTTTTGAAAGCTTTTGTTTCTTAAAAACACGCTATTTGTTTTAACAATGGGAATTAATTTTAAAATTAACTAATGAAACTTTTATGTTTTTAATTTTTCAAAATAAACATAATTTTTTAATTCAAAATATCAAATATATCTTACGCCTAATTTTTGGTAATTTTTTTGAAAAACATCAATTTTTGATGAATAGTGAAACCACTTAGAAGTAGTTAAAAAACTGAATTTTTCATTTAAATGAAATTTTACCACTTCTGTGAAATAAATTTAGAAAATCCGACATACATGGTTTTTATTAGTAAGTAAAATGCGGTATAATAAGATGAAAATATTTTTTGGTGAATAGTAACAGTTGACTTTTTTTACCGTGGTTAAAGTTAAATAGGGAAATTTAAGGTAAAAAGAATATTATAATAATTAAAAGTTACTTTAAAACTTATCCTAACCTTATAGGATGAGTAATGGAAGACCATGGTCATCCTTGGGTTGATTTTGGGACCCCATGGAGCCACATAAAAATGATAATGACACTTTAGATTAATTAATTTAAAGTAAAGAAAAAAATGACAAAAATAAAACTCTTTTAGTAAATTAATTTTTATATGGTGCTATATAAGTACTATTTTTTACTATAAATATTAATTAGAAATATAAAAATATTTCCTACTTCATGGTATTTTTTTATAATTTCTAGACATCAAATGAATTAAATAATTTATGACACAATAATGAAGCAGTATTTTCCCCATTAATTAATGATTTAAATAAATAAGATTATAATGATTAAAATATTATTCAAAACCTGTCCAATTACTATTGGATGATTTTATTTCTACCATGGGTCATGTTATATTCGACTCTAATGATTTTTTTTCCTTTAGAAACCGAATATCATTATATAATAAAATAATATTTTCACACTTTCCTAAAGAGCCAATCCTCTCCCTTATAAAAGAAGACCACTTCTAACCAATTCCTCACACCGCTCAAGCCATTAGCCTCATCCAACCTCTACCCAATTAATCTCCCTATATCCCTCTCCTCCTCTTTGAAGCCTTACCTTAGGAGGAAGGCACTTCAAAAAACCATTTTGGTTCAAACCAAAGGGAGTTACCCAAATTAAAGGTAACATTTCATCTTAACTTCTTTTCTTTTATTTTACTTCTCGAACCCCTAAACTATTTTTATTCCTTTATTTTATAAAAAAACCAGTATAATCAATATACTAAGATGTTTTTATGATAATTAGTTTAACTACACTTACACACACCTCCATCTAATGGGTGAAGAACATACTCTTTCTGTCGATGGAAAATGAACGCCTCACGAAATGATGATTGTTCGATTATCTCCTAATGCCTCTTAGGGTGTCATTATGATGACACTATATTTTTATATGATATAAATTATGTTTATGTTTTCTTTACTCTTATTTATTTTCCATTAATATCATACCTTTATGGTTTACATTATTGGTAAACGTGATAATTTCATTCGAGGAAGTGCGGACTACTGCCCCTTCAAAAGTGATATGACTCATTAATTCCATATGTGGGATGTATAAAGGGTGGAGTTAATGATATTATATATGTTATTATACTGGAATTATAATATACCTATGTATCATTATGTTTTAATTCCATTAAAATAAGAAATATAAATGAAAGTAGCGTTCATGCGTACGTACGGCTTACCGTCTCCATGAACGGTGCATTTCATTTCTTACCTCCAAAAGTTGTGTACTATTATAAATACATGTATATACTAGATATATATGATATATATGATATGTAAATCATGAATATATTTCTGTATATAATTGAATATTGAACACCTGGACAACTTGTAAATATAAGGTGTTTATTTTTTACTCAAGTACCAAATATCGACAAAATGACCATTATTAACTTGAATGATTACATAATGTTTATAACATGGTAATAAGTGATATAAATGGAATAACAAAATTGATAAAGGTTCCTGTGAAATTTTAAATTAACTTTAGTTTATTATTCTAGACATTAAAAAACGATCGAGTCTAGTCGGACACGTGGTAAGAGACTTCATCTCAATATCCTTTCATTTTGGCATTTTTTGATAATATATAACTTCTTCTTTTACACGGTGTATAGTAAAACACTTTTAATTTACTTTTATTCAAAGGGAATATTTTTCTACAAATCATTTTTCAAAATGACAAATGGAAATTTTTTAACGTTTGCGGTGACAATGACCTATCCACCGTTGTAATAGTTATTTGGCTTCTTCTATAAGCCTTAATGTTTTCTAAAATGAAAAGGGAAATCCATTATTCTATTTTTGGGTGTTTCGGTTTTGAAAATGGTTTTTTTGAAATGGATTAATTATTTAAATATCTTGAAATTATTTCTTGTGATTGAAAATTAAATGATATTAGTGAAATGTTTATATTTTCAATTTTTATATGTTATGATTTTATAATGGTACTAGGACATTTGATGGGTGGTGACATGATAAACCAAATGACGGGTGGTGTCATGATAAACCAGTATGGGTGGTTACATTATAACCTCCAATGCATTGGTTATGGAAGTTTTTTTTTTTTTGCTATTCCATTCAGTGATATGTGTGGATGTGGAACGTATAGTTATTTCATTGAAGTATGATTATGTCCCAAGTTACCTTTATATGTTATGTGTTCATTATATGAGTTTTATGGTAATATTTTGGTTACAAAAGGGTATGTAGTGATATTTTTATTCAGTAAAGAGTATTTACTACTTCATAAAGGGTAAAAGTATTACTTATGTTAAATTATTTATGGTTTACTTGTTGTTTTGAAAAAATATAACTGTTTTACTTCTTTGTGTATCACTTACTGAGCTTTTTATGATCATCCCATGTTTTTTGAAATGTTTTTCATAGGACTTAAAGAATATTAGGGTTAAGAATGGGATCAAGGAAAATTCATGCTATCTTAAACATGTAACTACACATGACTCTTTTTTTCAAGAGTTTTTGTTTTTTTAAAATAATGGAAACTGAGTAGAAGTTTCTAATTTGTAATTTTTGAAAAGAAATGTAATTGTTATGACCTAATTCTCTAAAACTCGAAACCTAAAAAGATCCCCAATATGAATTATCAACATAATTCATGATTATGTATGTTTTAAGTCCGGCTCCTTCTATATGGTATCATACGTCGGTTTAGACAACTTTTAGAGTTAGGGTATTGTTAAATTAATATCCATAAAGTAATTTATGTTAATATTGAAATCATAGAGAATTTAGAGATTACCATGTTGCTTTGTCTAAGATATGTCTTTTTTAAGAATACTTTTTCGTAATGGAAATAGAGCAGATTTTCTGGGAAGGCATACTGAGGAGAATGACCTTCCGAATCAGCAACCATAGATGGTCGGAATCAGAATTGAGCAGTTTACTGTAGTGATAGATCAGTTGAATCAGGTGATAAATGGTGGTTGTGTTTATTGATGATATTTTTGCTTATTCTTAAAGTAAATAGGATCATGAAATTCATTTCAGGGTTGTCTTTCAAACCTTTAAAGAAAAGAAACTGTATGGGAAATTCAGAAAGTGTGAGTTTTGGTTACAACAAATTTCATTCCTTGGTCACATTGTTTCAAAAAATGGCATTACTGTTGATCCTGCTAAAAAACGTTGTTGAAGAATGTCCAAGACCCACAAATATAACTGAGATCCATAGTTTTCTTGGTTTGGTAGGTTATTACCGGAGGTTTGTTGATAATTTTTCATGGTTATCTATTCAAATGACTAAGTTAACCCAAAAAGGTGTTAAGCTCATTTGGACAAAAGAATGTGAGGATTGTTTTTAGGAATTGAAAAGAAGATTGGTGAATGCTCCAGTTTTGGAACTACCTTCCAAAAAGGGTGTGTTTTTTATTTATAGTGATGCTTCATTGAAAGGACTTGGATGTTTCCTTATACAGAATGATCAGGTAATTGCTTATACTTCACATCAGTTGAAACATCATGAGTTAAATTATCTACAGTTGATTTGAAATTAGCTGCTGTTTTTTTTTTGCTTTAAAAATTTGGAGGCATAATTTTTATAGAGTAAAATGTGAAATATATACTAATGAAAAATGATTAAAGTATATATTCACGCAGATATAATTGAACATGAGACAGAGGAAATGGTTGTAATTAATCAAGGATTATGATTGCACGATCCATTACCATCCGGGAAAAGAAAATAAAGTGGTCGATCATTTGAGTCGAAAACGTAATGTCTCATTAACCATGATACGTTTGGAATGAGATCCTTTGGTTTTTTATTTAATGAACTTTGGAATAGAAGTTGTTGGTGCATGAAATTCTTCTGTTTTGTTTCAGGTGTTAGTGAAATCATCTCTATCAGTCAGAATAAAGCAAGCGCAGAAAGAAGACAGTGAGTTGTAGAAAAAGGTAGAGTTCGTTCAGAAAGGTATGATGCCTGATTTTAATGTTGATAATGATTGTGTTTTTGAGGTTTGGGAAGAGATTATGCGTACCTGGTGATTCACAGTTGAAGAATGAGTTGTTATGTGAAGCTCATAGTTCTCCGTTTTCTATTCATCCAGGTAGTACTAAGATATATAGAGATCTTAGGGAGTATTACTAGTGGGATGGAATGAAAAGAGATATTACTGATTTTACTCTGAATGTTTTTGACTTATCGGCAGGTTAAAGCAGATCGGTAGTTACCGAAAGGGATTCCTCAGTCTTTACCGGTGCCAGAGTAGAAATGGGAAAATATATCCATGGAATTTGTTGTGGGATTACCGAAGACATCTCTAGGTAATAATAAAATTTGGGTTATATTTGATCAATTGACTAAATCTTCTCATTTCCTTCCTATTCGAGATACTCTATATCCAGATCATCTTGCTCAGTATTATGTTTAAGAGATAGTCAGGTTTCATGGTGTTCCCCTATCTGTTGTATTTGATCGTGATCCCAGGTTTAATTCAAACTTTTAGAAAGTCCTTCAGAATTCATTGGGAACTGAATTAAATTTTAGTACAACTTTTCATCCTCAATCATATGGGCAATCAGAACAAAAAATTTATACCTTGGAGGATATTCTATGTGCATGTTCACAAGATTACCAGAAAATTTGGGACCAACATATTTCTTTGGTTGAATTTTCTTATGATAACTGTTTTTAGTCTAGTATACAAATGTCTCCATTTGAGTCTTTATATGGAAAGCGTTGTCAAACACCAACTTTTTGGGATGGAGTGGGAGAAATGAAGATAATTGTACTAGAATTGGTAGAAGAAATGGTAGAGAAAGTTCAATTGATTTAGAAGAACTTGAGAACAACTCAAAGCAGACAGAAAAGTTATGCTCATAACCATAGGAAGGATATTTCTTTTGAGGTATGTGATCATGTCTTTCTGAAAGTTTCTCCATTGAAAAGTGTGATGCTTTTTGGAAAGAAGGGAAAGTTGAGTTCGAGGTTCATTGGACCTTATGAAATCCTAAAGAATGTTGGATCAGTTTCGTACAGAGTGGATTTACCTCCAATTTTATCTCAGGTACATAATTTTTTTCATGTTTCAATGTTGAGAAAGTATATGTGAGATCCATTTCATGTTTTGAGTCCTGTGGTAGTTCAATTAGAAGAGAATCTCTCTTGTGAGGAACAAACAGTCCAGATTTTTAACCATAGAGAGATTGTTTTGAAGAATAAGGTAATTCACCAGGTAAAGGTTTTGTGGGAAAACCATTTGGTTGAAGAGGCAATGTGGGAATCTGAAAATTCTATGAGGGATAAATACCACCACTTATTTTGATAAGTGAATAAAAATTGTGAGGATGCAATTTCCAAAAGGGGGGAAGGATGTAACATCCTAGGTAAATGAAGAATAATAGATTTTCATATTTATTAATATTTTTTAATTAAATTTTTAAGTTTACTTTAAAGGGGTTTCTACATTCTATAGCATACCTGATACGCAACAACAGGTTTCTTTGAAATCTTATGTTGCACACTAATAATATAATATTATTATTATATATGATAGTTAACTCCAAGCCATTGTATTGGAGACAATGAAAAAAACTAGCTACAATATGATTATACATGTTTGTTAAATATATTTACATTTATCCAATAAATGTTAGAGGCTTAAAATGTGAATGAATTTAATTTTAAACATAATTTACATTAAAAGGTCGATTTGCCAGCATTTAATGGAGAACCCTCCATAAATATAGTTTTGGTCACCTTAATACATTATATTTAACAAAATAAAGACTGATTTTATAATGGGGACATCAAAATTTACTTTTTGTAAATTCTTGGAATTTTTCCGATAATGTTCATTTTTTGATGAATAGTGAAAAATATTGTATTTTAATTCAAAACTACATTTTAATATAATTTATTTATATGGTTAGATTATCATTTTAATTTGTTGAAAAGTGTAATTAGAATATATTTTTACTATTTAATACAGTGTTGGTCATTGGAATTAATTTCACTTTGAAAGTGGGCATAAACAAGGGTCAATCTTTTGATGGTTATTGTTTTTTTTCAAAACATGCTATTTGTTTTAACATCATGAATTAATTTTAAAATTAATTAATGTCACATTAATGTTTTCAATATGGAAAAATAAACATCATTTTTGAATTCGGAATATCAAAAATATCTTAGGCTGAATTTTTGGTATTTTTCTGAAAAACTTCAATTTTTGATGAATAGTGAAACCACTTAATAGTAATTAAAAAAACTGACTTTTTCATTTAAATGAAAATTTACCACTTCTGTGAATTGAATTTTGAAAATCCGACAAACATGTTTGTCATTAGTATGTAAAATGTGGTTTAGTAAGATGAAAATAGTTTTAGGTGAATAGTAACCTTTGACTTTTTTACAGCAGTTAAAGGTAAATAGGGTATTTCAAGGTAAAAAGAATGTTATAATAATTCAAAATTACCATAACACTTGTTCTGACCATATTGTATTAGTAATATCCTACCATGGGCATCCTTTGGTAGATTTGGGGACCTCATGGTGCCACTTATGAAAGATAATGACACATTAGTTTAATTAATTTAAGGTAAAGGAAAAAATGAAAAAATAAATATCTTTTAGTAAATTAATTAATTTATGGTGTTATATAAGTAATATTTTTTACTATAAATATTACATAGAAATATAAAAATATTTCCTACATCATGGTATTTCTTATAATTTTTTGACAACAAATTAATAAAATTATTTATGACACAATAATAATGCAATATATACCTCATTAATAAATGATTTAAATAAATAAGATTATAAAGATTAAAATATTATCTAAAACATGTTCAATTCCTATTGGATGATTTTATTTCTACCCTGAGTCATCTTATATTAGACTCTAATGATTTTTGGACCTTTAAAAACCACATATCATTACATAATAAAATAATATTTTCACACTTTCCTAAAGAGCCCATCCTCTCCCTTATAAAAGGAGACCACTTCTAATCAATTTCTCAAACCTCTAAAGCCTTTAGGGTCGTACAACCTCTGACCAATTAAGCTACCTACTTCTCTATCCTCCTTCTAAAAGTTATACCTTAGGCATAAGTAACTTCAACAAACCATTTGGGTTCAAACCAAAGGGAGTTACCCAAATTAAAGGCAACGGTTTATCATAACTTGTTTTCTTTTATTTTACTTCTCCAACCCCTAAAATCTATTTATTCCTTTCTTTTATAACAACACCAGTATCCTCAATATACTAGTATTTTTTTATGATAATTATTTGAACTACACTAACACAAACCTCCATCTAATGGGTGAAGAACATACAGTTTCTGTGGATGGAAAACTAAGGCCTCACGAAATGATGATTGTTCGATTATCTCCAACCACCTCTCACGGTGGCCATTATGATGGAACTGTATATATATATGATATATATTATGTTTATGTTTTCTTTATGCTTCTGTATTTTCCATTTATATCATACCTTTATGGTTTCCATTATGGGTAAATGCGATAATTTCATTCGGGGAAGTGCGGACTACTGCCCCCTCAATGTGATATGACTCATTAATTCCATATGTGGGATGTATAAAGGATAGATTTAATGATATTATATATGATATTATACTGTAAATATAATATATCTATGTATCTTTATGTTTTAATTCCTTAAAAAGAAGAAATAGAAATGAAAGTAGCGTGCATGCGTACGTACCGCTTACCGTCTCCATGAACGGTGCATTTCATTTCTTACCTCCAAATGTTATGTACTATTATAAATACAATTATATACTGGATATATATGATATATATGATTTCTAAATCATGAATATCATTTTGGATATAATGGACTATTGACCACATGGGCAACTTGTAAATATAAGGTCTTCATTTTTTACTCAAGTACCAAATATCGACAAAATGACCATTATTAACATGAATGATTATAACATGGTAATACGTGATATAAAGGGAATAATAAAATTTAAAAGGGTTCTTAATCAATTGGAAAATAACTTTAGTATATTATTCAGGATATTAAAGAACTATCGAGTCAATTTGGACACGAGGTAAGGTACTTCGTCTCAATATCCTTTCATTTGGGCATATTTTGATAATATATACCTTCTTCTTTTACACAGTGTATAGTAAAACCCTTTTACTTTTACTTTCATTCAAAGGGAATATTTTTCTACAAAGTGTTTTACTAAATTACAAAGAGAATTCTTTTAATGTTTGTAGAAAAAATGATCTCTCCGCCGCCGTAATCATTACTTAGTTTTCTCTATAAGACTTAATGTTTTATCAAATGAAAAAGGAAATCCATTATTCTGTTTTTGGGTGTTTTGGTATTGAAAATGGTTTTTTTAAATGGATTTATTATTTCAATATCTTGAAATTATTTCTTGTGATTGCAAATTAAATGATATTAGTGAAGTGTTTATATTTGCGATATTTTCTAGGTTATGAATTTATAATTATACTTGGACATTTGATGGGTGGTTATGTGATAAACCAAATGATGGGTGGTGCCGTGGTAAACTAGGATGAGTGGTTACATTATTACCTCCAATTCCTTGGGTATGGAAGTCGTCCGTATGGATATTCCATTTAGTGATATGTGTGGAAGTCGACTGTATGGTTATTCCATTTAAGTAAGTTTTTGTCCCAAGTTACCTTTATATGTTATGTGTTATTTATATGGATTTCATGGTAATATTTTAGTTAGAAAAGGGTAAGTAGTGATATTTTATTCAGTGAAGAGTATTCACTACTTCATAAATGGGAAAAGTATTACTTGTGTTAAAGTATTCATGGTTTACTTGTTTTTTTGAAAAAAAAACCATTTTCCTTCTTTGTGTATCCCTTATTGAGCTTTTTATGCTCATCCCAAGTTTTTGAAATGTTTTTCACTGGACTTAAAGAAGATTCAGGTCAAGGATGGGATCAAGGAAAACTCATGCTATCTTAAACATGGAACAATACATGGCTCTTTTTTTCAAGATTTTTTGTTTTTTTGAATAAAATGAAAACTGAGTAGATGTTTCTAATTAGTAATTTTTGAAAAGAAATGTAATTTTTATTACCTAATTCTCTAAAAATCTAAATCTGAAATGATCCTCAATGTGGATTATTAACTTAATTCAATATTATGTATGTTTTATGGATGGGTCCTTATATTATCCCTTTGTGAGGTGGTAGTTCGTCGTATGCACGAGCAGCGCTATCGTATTCTCATGGAAAGTAAAATTAAGATTTATATGTGATATCATAATTCCATATGTATAAATTTGTTAAAAATAATATATATATATTTTAATATATCCTTGTTACCATCTATTTAAAATATAAATGAAAACACATCACATCGGTTCGCGAGGCAATAGTATGTCGTACATAGGAGCGATGATGATGTTTTCCATCGGGTTTGAAGATAAGACTGTATATGTGGTATTATAATTACTTTGGTATAATAATTTAATAAATATAATTTATATACATTTAATTTATCATTATATTCATCCACGATTGGTGGTGATAGAAAATGAATAACATCGATCCATGAGGTGATAGTCCATTGTACACACGAATGATGATTTCATATCGCATTTTATGGAAATAGAGATGGTTGTAGGTCATGAACATAACATAAAAAATTTATTATATAGAAAATTATATGAATATTTTTTTATATTTTTTTAACAAAAATATAAGAATGTGGAGGAAGAAATAATATAAGAATTCTTACTGAAGAATGTTACCTATTCTTTGGGCCTCCATAATTTTGAACAAAAATCATTCCTAGGAAGGATTTTTGAACAAAATAGGGTTTCTACGATGAGATTGTGGAATTATGGATGATATATTTAAATTTAATGGAAAAAATGGTTCTGTAAGTGTTAAAAAGAGAAGAGAATGGGTGTCCTTTTTCTAAGTGTGGTGAGTGGCACAATTGTAATTGTAGAATTGAAAAATGTGTACCCACATTTTTCAGATGCCAAAAACCTCCATAATAGACTATTATAGAAACTTATTAATCATAAAGTCTAGATATGTCTATAAAATGGGTCTTTAACAAGTTAATATGTGATTGTACACCTTATCATTTTTGTTTAACCTCTAGTAAACCATTTTTAACATAAATCGTGGTAATTAATTTTTATGTTTTTTTCTATAAATTATGTTAAAATTTAAATTTTCAATTATTATATAATATATATTTTTAAGACTAGAAATATGTAATATATTTCTTAAAATTCCACTCATAGAATTCGCATAATTTAATTTAAAATTAAACATGCAGATGCAATGAGAAAGTTGTTTTCCATAGAAAACATTATCATAAATATTTAATGATTTTATATCTGAATTCAATATGGAATTGATTATAATGGCCTAAATTGAATTAATAGAAATAAAATTGAAAAAAATATATTTATAAAACCATATTAATATAATATTTATTTTGTAAATTATCTGAATGAAAATTATGTTTTTTAACAAAACCCAGTATTTTTAAAAATTCTAAAAAACCATTCTTTTCATTAAATTATAAAACATCACTACAATATAATTTTACCATGATAATTTCAAAAATTAAGTTAAGTTTTTAAAATAAATTTTGTTAAAATTTAAAATTTTAGTTTTAAAATAAGTGCGCAAAATGAAAAAAAAATCTGAGAAAAATAAAGTTTGTAAGTGTATAATTAGATTTATTCTTATCTATTGTCTTAAAAACACATAATATGAATGGTAAAATTTTTATTGAATATATATTAGATAAAATTCAATAAAATCAATCCCAAAAATATATTTTTTAAAATTTATTGATGTAGAAGATGTTCGTGTGCATAAACAATTTCAGAAACATATTTTTTTATTTTCAAATAGTTTTTATTATAATTTATATTTAACTAAAAACAACAAAAAATAACTTTAAATGTATTTAAAGATAATATATTTTTATAATTTAATAATTCATATTCATACCAACCACTATAATATATAGCTGATAACTATCATTTTGAATAATTATATTTTAATGTTATGTCATGTTTCATTTGAACTCATTCTTGGGGGTATCACAACCTACAAAAAATGTTGTTTTAAATAATTCTTAAATTATTATTATGTTTAATTAATGGTAAAATCAATTTTCCAATTAATTAAAGATAAAATAAGTGTTCTATGTTTTTAAAAATATTTAAAAAGATCAAATTTATTTGAAAAATTATATTTCCCAAAATCTCAGGGTATTACATTATACCCCATTAAAGTAATTACATCATCAAAATTTGAACTTCTGTTAGTAATAATGGGTTTAAAATTTCAAGAATATCATTGTGGGAAACCCACATCATAAAAAAGTTTAATAAAAAATCATCTTTGAAAGAGATAAATAGATGTTCCAAGGTCATCTAGAATATCACATTATAGGTTTCAAAATAGAAGAACATGGGTGGTAAGTGAATTTTTGGACATTGAAGAAAATAATAATTTCCAAAAAAATGGGGATTGATAGAGATCATGTATCACAATAAAGTGAATGATCTTGTGAAAATAAAATACCAAAAAACTATAAACCAAATATGTGTAAAAAATGTATAATGCTTGATTTTCCTATGAGGTATGGATATTTTATTTATCAGTTTAAATGATCATTTATGGCCTAATCAGGGGTTTACATGGCCTATTTAGATCCTAGATCTCAAGTTTTTTGAAGAAAAAAAGGTACATCACATTGTTAGTACAAACTGTGAAAGATAGGCTTTACAATTTTTTCAACAATATGAGGCCTAGATAGTAGGCTCTAGGAGACCGGATAGTTTGATGAAACCATACAGAAGGAGGAACAATCCCATGAGAGAGCCTTTGTAGGTTTTGAATGTGGTTTTTGCATAGTTTGTTCATGGTTAGTCAAACAGTGTGCAAGAACAATGTGTGGTTCCCCCATGAATTAGTGGAGGGCGCATGACTGGCGCACGGTTGGCGCATGGTTTGTAAAATTTTGTAGCCAAACCAAGAGTGCTAATAATTTTGTTTAAATGACATTTTTTCATAAAATAACTTAAAATTTAAAAAAAAAAATCTTCACCTATTTTTTGTGGCTCACCCTTGAGTGGTCCCTTTGAAGAAAAAGTGTAGTATTGGTTGTGGTTTCTCCATCTAAACATGGAATAAAACATCATCAGTCTCATTGAATTTTCCCCAATATGTTGATTGATAATCTTTTTTCATTCTTCATTCATCTGGGTATCAATATAGTTTTTTAGGTTCAAGATAAAATGCCCTAATTTCTGGTTCATTAACCATTCTTCATTTTTCTTCTAATTTGGCTCGAATAAGAAGCTAATATGGGAGAGAAATATACTACAAAGCTATCGTAGTTAGTTTATTCCTTTCTCTCAAGGTTTGGAGGTTTATTTGTAATGTTGATGTTATATCGTGCACTAGAATTTCCAGTGGCACCCCTCAAATGAATTGTATTCCATGATTAAATGAATTAGAACCTCTTTAGTTTTCCCTTGAGTACCACTGAGGTATTAAGAGGGTTTTCCCAATCTAGTCCACCCATGGGATGTTCCTTTATATTTCAATGTTATTCTACAATGAATTGGGTCTGTGTGAGATTTCCATGTTATAGAAAGTCCTCATTAATTATTGACAATTGAATTTAATTAAATTGATATGTTATGAGATGGTTTTCATCCTTTCTCATATCATTACATGTTGTGAGTTGTTTTACTATTTAAATGTGAATTTTTATAATATTTGGAAGAACTCATGGTTGAATTATTGTAAATGTTGAATGAGAAGGATCGAAATTTTAGTAGATTCCTTGGTTGGTATACCTTGTATCCTAATTCCATTAAATTCTATTGATGGTTCTCCCATGGATATTGATAGTGGTAATGGATTCCTTGGATGATATTTCATCACGGGTATTGATTTCTTGGGATACCTTAGGCTATGATACCACTTGGAGTTTGATTTATTGGGCTCACAGTGGGCATAGTCTATTGACCAACTCCATAGACCTCAATCCAACTCTAACTAAGTTTCCATCAAGATGCTCCTAAGACTTTATTAGAATGCATTGTCAATATATACCTTGTATATGAACTTTTTAGGTCTGACACATATATTTATATGTGTCAGTCATTTTTGATATGATATATAGGTTATACGGCATGTCCATGGCTATTTGACACTTATATTTGTATGGATCTTCCATGGTTCATATGATATTCAAGCTATATAGTGTGGTTGTGGATAACATAATATATTGTGGTCACGACATGGTCATTATTTTTATTTCTTCTTCCATTATAAAGGCATTAAAATTGTATCTTTACTATTATTATGTAGGGAATGTTTTCATGCTAGAATTTTCACTTTACTTTTTCTATATATGCCATTGGAACTTGTTTCATTTCTGATAAACATATGATATACCTTCTAGACTTTTAGCCTATATTGCAAAACCAATATTGTTTTAGACACTATAAATGGTGTGTTACTAAGTATTTATCTCACACACTTTCTTGAGATTCAGTTGGGTACCCAGACAATCAATTTGGATACTGGTAGGAATTGGGGAAAGAGCTTGTTGTTCATATATTGACATTGTGCTATGATTAGGAGCATGGGAGAACATGACTGAGTTGAGGATTTTGATTCTAGATAGGATATTTATTTTTGGCATTTTTTGTTATTCTGGTACATGTATTGTATTGGATGATTATATAACTATTTAACATATTTTTAGAGATATGTAATGACACGTAATTTTATATTATATTGCTTTTTTAATTTTTTATATTCTTATCTTGGATGTTTACCTTCTTTTCAATTTATATATCTACAAAAAATATAGGATTTTATTATTATTCTATTGTGTTACACTCTAACATGAAGGGATAGTCTCCCCATGGAAACACCCTAGTCCCTCACTGCTACTCAATAGTTTCAAGCATTTAGGGAGATGCACTTAAGGCTATGTGGCACAATGGATTTGGGCACCGTTTAGTGGAATATGGTTTGGGGTGTCACAAAGTGGTAATAGAGGAGGTTCTTTTATTCTAGTTTCTTTAATATGTTACAATAATAGATGGGGAATAAGAAGTTATAAGAATTAGGTAATGAGTTGTTCTTGGTAGTATCTAACCCACATATAGGAAATATTCAAATTCCCTAGAACACAAATTATTGTTTTCTTCAATTTGTCCATTATAGAATATTTGATTCCACCATTGTGTGATGTAATTTAATTGTTATGTTATTGTTGATATTATTGTGGGCCTAATTTTTTTGAAACATGGTGAGATGAGTGTATTCCATCTCATTCATCATTTTAGGCACTTTATAAGACTCACATGATATGCATTATTTTATACCATATAGGTTGCATTTCTTTTTTCATGATAGTGACATGTGCTTGCGTAATATGTCTACTTTGGGATAAGTTTTTTGTGCAGGAAATTGAGAAAAAATGGTTGGTACTTGGAGTGATGGCCATAATCTAAACATTTTTTTCATGATGAGGCTATAGGAGACACCGTAAGTATCCAATATTAGAATTTTGATTCATGGACCATTGGTCAGATGGATTAGAATTTGTTATGATGTGGATTAGGTGAAGTCCATATTTTGATCTTCGAGGATTCTGGGCCCTTCTTTATCTAAAGTGGTGAACCATTTGATTCAAAAATTAAAAGATAATTTTCAGATAAATATAAATCAAATGAAATGGAACTAGTAGGAAATAGAGAACTTATCCTTTACCCATCTTTTGAGTGGGCATCAAGCAGTGCCTCTAGTGATGTTTATGACTGTTTATTTTTACCTAGACCTAAATTTTAGAGTAGGATGTAAGGTATGATGTGCTTATAGGATGTTTTTGACTTTTTTCATTTTAATTTATGATCCTTTCATTATATATATTTCTTAAGACATGTGTTTTCCATTGTAGATACATGCCACCCTGATGACCTCTAGATGTACACTAAGAGGGTGGCAATCACCAAGCTCCAAAGGTGGTGGGACATGGGCTACTGGTAGATCCTTTTGTAGTGTAAGCTATATAGCTAGAGGTTTTACTAGACGTAGGTGTTGAGTCACAGTTCCAAGAGTTGTTTTTACACTATATACTGAATCTTCAAGGATCACAAAAGCTTTCCTCGAATATGGAAGAGTAAATGTGTGTGTTTCAGAAGCAAGAATCTTCCCACATTTTTAGGGGATGGTAGAAAATAGGGTTTCTAGAATTTTATTGACACTACGTTGTCAATATTTGATCATCTAGATAAACCTCTAGGGAGTGGAGTGATGCTCATGACTTATATGTTTTGGGAGTTGTAAATAACTTGTTGTATCAAATGAACTAGGATGATTGGATATGAGGTATGGGTTTGGGTGATTTCCAAACTAGATTCTATGATTAAATTTTCCCTATTAATTTGAGTGAAATCGGGATAATGGGTTCATTCGTCTAGAGTAGGGTGTGATGATGGTTATGGAATATTCATCATGCATAATAGAGATGTAGTGTTCTATGCTGATATATATTGATGATGAAGTATCGAGGGAGGTATGCTACAAGGAAGATCTCATACATGCCACTATATCTTAGGTAAACCTATTCAGTTTGATGAAGATTACCGAAAAAGTGAATGAAGAACTAATTATATAGTAGAACCTGATGGAATATGGGGGCACAGAGTAGATTATTGTAGTATCTCTGCCCAATGTTTCAGATTCTAGTGGAAGGAAGAGACATTTGGAGGCTTCCCATGGGATGAGTACCGTCAAGGATGTTGGTGCCACTATCTCGATTTTCTATCATCAATATGGGAGATGGTGGAATTTGAATAATTAGTGTGATATAGACATAGTCATGTGTAGACCATATGGTGGGATGGTATATGAAGGTGTTTCCATAGGACCATACCTCCATTAGTTAGTGGAAGGGTATTATCTCCGACTCTCGGTTTGGGAGTGGGTTTCATGTCTACACTCTAGGCTGGGAGCTGGAGTAGTATTTTTCATTCAAGCCAAGGTATCCAGTCACTATTTTCACATAGATAAAAGAGTGAGCCTACTCTGGGTAGTGAGTTTGTTTCAAAGGGTTACAGTTTAGACAAGATACATTATGTATATTGTACACCTAAGGATCATAGAGCCAATATTTCTAGGGTGAGGTATGATCTTAGTAGCCTCTATACTATTATCTTTTTTTTTTGATATTGGTGCATTGTATAGTTTTATATTTGTACCTGTGGTAAAAATCCTTCATCTCATGCTTCAGTTTTCTTATGTTTTTATGAAACATGATACTCTATAGGGGATTAAAAAATAGAGTGTGCACTAGTGAAGGGAGTGATCCAGTGAGGTTGGCGGGTTTCACTTCATATGGGATCATTTTGTCTTTGATATGACCAGGTTCGACATTATAATCAGAATGGACAAACTAGTCTCTTATTGAGCATACCTTGATTACTATCATCGGAGGGAGACTTTAACATCACCATAGGTTGAAGTGTTTAATCACATGTGTGAATAGGATGTCCAGGCAAGATATTATGGACCAATATATTGTGGGATGTGTGGTATGACAGTCTAAAATACTATTTTGTATATTAATGATTAGTGATCATGTCATGAAGATTTGTCTATAGTGGTTGATCATTTCATGGATGTTTTCCCGGATGACATTTTTTGTTTACCTCCTGAGAGAAGGAGGTGGAGTTATCTATTGATCTAGTTGCAATAACTATAAAAATATCCATTTCTTCTTCTAGAATATATCCTACAATGTTTCATGAGCTCATGAAGAATCTATAGTAATTAGAGGAAAATAGGTTTATAAAAACTTATACTTATCTATGGGGTTTACCAGTCCTTTTTGTAAATAAATTGATGGTGCCCTTAGGCTACTGGTTGATTAAATAATTTTGAACCAGTTGACAGTTAAGAACCTGAATCCTTTTCTACTGATAGATGGCCAATTTTATTATCTTTGACGAGCTCAAGTGTTTTCAAAAATTTATTTGAGATATATATATCATCATGTGCATATTCGGCTTCTATACAAACCTAGTATATGTTTTCATAGTAGGTATGGTCTATATGATTACATTCTTATGTCGTTCAATCTCGTGAACACACAAATGGTTTTCATGGTTCTAATGAACTGAGTTTTAAATCCTTATCTAGATTTGTTTGTGGTGATTTTCATTGAGAATATATTATTGTATTCCCACAATTGAATCGACCATGCCAAACAACTTGAGATCATTTTGGATACACATAGAGAGAATAAATTACATACTAAGAACACAAAGTGATAGTTATGGATGGATAATATTCACTTCCTGGGTTATCGTATCTTAGATATAGGAGTATCTATTAACCAAGACAAGGTAAAAGCTATTGTTTATTAGGAGCATCCCAAGAATGTTTTTGATATATTGAGTATCTTGGGGATATCTGAACATTATAGGCATTTTATACAGAACTTATCATGCTTTGTAGTGACATTTAAGGGATTGACTAAGAAGGGTGTGATGTTTGTAAGGAAATATACCTATGAATTTTTTTAAAAGATGAATTCGATATTGAATTTATCATAGGTTTTGATTCATCTAGAGTCGGGAAAAACAAACATTGTGTGTTGTGATGAATCGGGTATCAGACTAGGAGGAATTATGATGTAGAGGGATATATTCATGACATATGGGTTCATTAGTTGAATCCAAACAAGATTAATTACCCTAAATATGATCATGGGTTAGTTGTAAATTTTTATGCATTTCACTATTAGAGATACCATTAACTGTGAGATCATTTTTTGGAGTGCATGGACCATAAAATCCTTAAGTATATATTTACATAAAGTGATCAGAATTTAAGGTAGAAAAAAATGCTTTAGTACCTATAGTAATTTGAATTCATTCTTTACTATAATTCTATAAAGGAAAATATAGTATGAGAAGCACTAAGTAGGAGGACTCAAATACTGGCAGTTTATGAGGCTAGTAGCACGTGTCAACTTAGGGATTTTTTTTCTGAGATTCAGCTAGAGGTTCTAGATACTTGTTGCTAAAAGTTTCAATCATCCTTATATGTTACCTTTACCATATATAATATATTGAGTATGTGGTATGTATCAGAATTTGATGTCCTAGTCCTATAGGAGGGTGTGTCTAGTGAGGAAATGCCTCCTGTATGGACTGTGGGTGGGGAAGAAATCCAGTATATACATAGTTGTGTTTCTCTTTCAGTGGACATATGGGTGTATCTAATTCAAGTGTTTCATTCCTTAATTTTTTGAAATTTAAACTACTGCCACCAAGATGTATCTTTACTTACATCATTAGTACTGGTGTCTAGGTATAAATTGTGAGGTAGTTGGTTTTTTTAGGATATATTCCACCTGTTAGGAGGTGAAGGTGGAACATTAGCAATAAGATAGGATTATAAAGTAGCATGTCAATCTTAAGTGGAAGTGGGATTTTGTCACAATAGACTTCATGACTAGTTCTTTGAGGTTGACTTGAGGTAGTTATGTTGTGTGGATTTTTGTTGATAGGATATAGAAGTTTTCTCATTTCTTATAATTTAGGAGAGGATTTTAATTAATAATATTGGGAGGCTATATAACTGTGAGATAGTTTGGATACATGGGGTCCCTCATTATATAGTTTTAGATAGGTACACCTATTTTATGTCTATTTTTTTAAGATGTTTCATATGATTTTGGGTACATAAATTCTTATGAGAACCTTATACCACCCTCAAACCGATGGATAGATAGAGAGTATGATCTGAGAGCTTGAGGACATATAGAAAACATATGTCCTATATTTCAGGGGATCTTGGGAGATGTATATACCTCTTTTGAGTTATCCTAAAATAATATTTATCATGAGATAATACATATGGATCCATATGAGTATTTTTGCGGTAGGCCATATCGATCTCCCTGGTTCTGGTTAGAGGTCGGTGAGTCTGCTTTACGAGGATGATGCCTCATGTAGGAGAATTCTGAGTAGGTCCAATTAACTCGAAAGAATAGGGATACAATACTATCTCGATTGAAATATTGTATTGATCTCTATAAATGACCACTATAGTTTCAGGTTGGATATAGGATCCTTTTATGTATCTCAATGAGTCTAGGACATAGAAAGGTTATGATATTCGGGAATCTTACACCATAATATGTAGGTTCGTTCAAGATTTTTGAAGGAGTTGGGCTAGTATGCTATCAGTTGAAGTTATCTTAGATATATCTGGTCATGAATAAAATCATCCATGTATCTTAGATTTGACATTCTCACATAGTCACATCTCACACTTTACATCTAGATGAGTTGTAGTTGCATCTCAATGCATCATGTGAGGAGCATCCTATATGTATCATTAAAAGATATAAAATGGTTCTTTGAGGATGGTAATTTCCACTAGTTTTTGTAATATTGAAGCATAGTAATTTATAAGATGATACTTGGGAGGTATAAGTTGATTTACATACCCAATTGTCACAGTTATTCTGGGGTTATTCTTGACAACCCCTGATAGGGAAATTTAGGGATGAATTTCCATATGAAGGGAAGATTGTAAGATCATAGGTTTTTATATGAGGTACATATATTTTTTTATGTTCAAATGATTATTATGTCCTAACAGTAGTTTACAATGAGATCATGTGTATATAGAGGGTCTACATGGATTGTTTGGAGCTCAAATCCTAAATTTTTTAAAACATATAGTGGTCCACACTGTTAATAGAAAATTTGTGGGATAGGCCCCATTATTTTTCCAAGCATGAAAGGCCTAGAATGTGAGATTCATGAGACCACATGGTTTGATAAAACCATGCAGATGGAGGTCCATACCCATGTGAGGTCCTCTATAGGTTTTTACAGTTGGTTTTGTGTGGTTAGTTAAGTTGTGTGCTCGAATTGTGATAGGTTCCACCTTAAGTCAGTAAATAGTGCATGGATGGAAAATGGTATGGCCAACCATGTGGCCCAATAATTTTTGCTAAAATTACCTTTTACCCCTAAAATATATTAAAAAATAAAACCTATTTCTATTCATTATCCATTGGTAGTATATCACCCTTGAGTGCTCCCTTTGAAGAAAATGTATAGGCTTGGGTGTGGTTTCTCCATCCAAACTTAGGATCGAAGGATGTCGGTCTCGTGGGATTCATTCCAGTATGTTATTTGATCATATTGTGTTGTTCTTCATTAATCATGGTATTGATAGATTTGTTTAGGTTAAAGTTAATGCACCCTATTTTTAGGTTCTTCATCTGTTCATTTTTTTCTCTTGATCTTGGTTGAATCAATATATGATATTGGATTAGCACTCTATTGTGAGCATATGATAGTTGGTCTATATATTTCCCTCGAGGATTGGTGTTTTATAAGTGCAGTTTCCATTATGTTTTGAATAGTACATTCTAATGGTGCCCCTAAAATGAATTTAATTACATGATTAACTGAATTATAAACTACTTAGGTTTCTCTTGAGTACCATTAAGATAGTTGTAGGTCGTTTCCCCAACCTAGGCCACCCAAGGGGTGCTCATTGTGATTACCATATTATTCTACTAACCATGGGTTGTGTGTGGTATTTCCTAGTTTGAGGAATCTCTTATGAATAAATGATAATTTATTTGAATTGAAATGATATTTTAGGATATTGTTTTCCTTTTTTCCATGTTATTGAATTATTTTAGTTTTTTAGCTTATTAAATGTAAATTATGATATGAGTTGGAAGAAATAATTGGATGTGAATTCTTATAAATTTTGAATGAGATTAATTGAAATGGTAGTGGATGCCTTGGTTGGTATACCTTGGATCCTGATTCCCTTATATGACATTGAAAGATCTCACATGGATCTCAATAATGGTAGTGGATGCCTTGGATGAGATTCCTCCTTGGGTATGGATTTGATGGGATACATTGGGCCTTGCTACCCCTTGGATCTAGATTGATTAGGATCATAGTGGACATGGTCTATTGACATACTTCTTGGACCCCTAGTACATGTCTAACCGAGTTTCCATCGAGATTCTCCTAGGACTCGATGAGGATTCCCTGGTCTTCTATAACATGGATTTGACCTTTTGAGGTCTAACACTTCAATTTTTCTGGCTCAGATGTGGTGGATATGATATACAGGTTATATGGCATGGTTATGGTTGTTTAACATGTCTATGTATACATATCGGTCATGGTTGATATGATATATAGGTTATTTGTTGTGTACAAGGATGATATGATATACAGTGTATACGACATAGTCATGCTGTTTATTTCTCCTTGACTTACTATTTCCTTGTTATTGTGTCTTGACCATTATTTTTCAAGGATAATTTTAGGTCAAGACTATTTCAATTTACTTTTCTACATATTCCATAGGAACTTGTTTCATTTTTGATAAAAATGTGATATTCATTGCACACTAATTAGATTGTATTTCACAATATTGATTATTGTAGACACCATTGGTGGTGTCTCACTAGTATTTTACCTCCCAACCTCTCTTAAGATGATGATGAATACCCAAAAAGAGTATATGGATGCAAGTATGGATCAATAAAATCACCCATGGTTCGATGCTTAAATTTGTTCTATTCTTAGAGGAAGGGGATCAAAATATCAAGCTAAGGATCATGATGCTAGTTGGGATAGTTCTTTTTGGTATTTTGATACATATATTATAATGGATACTTATATACATTTTTTCCATCTTTGTAGAGACATGGAACGAAATATGATTCTATATGAGATTACTTTTAGCATTATTTATATTATTATATTGGATTTTTATCTTCTTCAAAGTTGATATATTTTAGTCATGTATTGAATATTGTTATTATTCTCATGTGTTACACTCAGACATGAGGGTGTAGTCTCCCCACCGACACACCCTAGGCCATCGCTACTAGTGAGAAGCCTATATCATTTGGGGAGATACTATTGAGGCTATATTACCCACCATCTTAGGGAACCATTTAGTGGAATTCAGGTCAGGACATTATAAAAAAGGTTATTGATAAAATTTAAAATGATTGTAATAGGATAAAATTGTAATTAGAGATCCATTTCCTATAGTTGGGTAATTTTCGTGTAAATATATACTTAATTTATTTCATTCCATTTTATAAGAATAATATCATCCTTTGGTTATGCATCAATAAATTTACAAATATTCTCATACTTTATGAAATGAAGATGTTTTTTTCTTATGATTGAAGAACTTTTTCATCCTAAGATCAATAATAGAATTATAAGTAATTCCTTGTTTCTCTATTTATTAATAAAAACAAAATAGTTAGCACAATATTTCCAATAACATTAAAAGTTTAACATAATCTATTTAATGAATAGTTAACCTTAGGGATCCGTTAAGTATGGCCAAAATTTAAATAAAAAAATTAAATTGATGGTTATTAAATTTCTAAAATTAACTTATCATTAATCCACCGCAAAATAAGAAGTTGATATTAATGTCATACACAATAAATTGGAATACATTGAATATAAATTATCTTGAAACAAGGTAATAAAAAAATTTCTATAAAACCCTAATGGAGACAAATATACTTCCACATTACTTGAATAAAACTATATATTATTGATTATATTTCATAGATCAAATAATGATGTAAACTCAATCAGTGATAAAATAAAAAACATTGTCCACAAGTAATTATTCATTTATAAGGTCCTTAATACTATCCATTTTACATAATTCATATCCATAATCCCTTTATCCTAACATAATTACCCTAATATTTGGAAAATATTAAGGGTTATCTTCCCTTAATAATGGGTGTTCCATAAATTACAATTTTTCAAAAAATCAATTTTCAAGGTCATCAATACCAATATAAATATTATTAAAAATCCTTAATGAAAAATTCTTCTAAACAGTCCTTATACATTTCATTATTCATATAACATATTTCTTAATTTCCAATAAACATACACTTCGACCATTCCACTTCATTCTTAAACCATTAACTATGATTCATTATCTAATTCATTAATACCACTTTCCTTTCAAATGTCATTCTATTTTACTTCATAACCTGTAGTATACCTATTAGTCATACAACCATGTTGATTCCCTTCTTGAACTTCTACCCATAACATTGATTTTCATAATTCCCTTACGTTCCATGTTTGAAAATTTTGCCCATTGATAATACCATAGGGAGACAAATATTCCCACCAATTACGTTAACTGAAAATTTCATTTTTCCTCAAGAATTACATTCTATTTTTTCTTCATATCCATAAATAAAACATATTCTCATCTTTTTGAGACATTATATTGCATGATTATTCCAACATTATCGATATTTAAGAAACACAATATTCATTACTCCATGGTCTCTATCACCCAAAATCTCAATAAAATATATCCTTATCTTCTTTTGTGATTTCTAGAGTTAGTTATAGTTCAATTTGTCAATCATATATTTTAATATCTAATTTGTCATAATCACAATATCTTTCACTCAAATTATCATATCATTTAGTTACTCATAAATATATTTTTATATAACATTCAATGTTAATCCAATTCCTTCTAGTTCCTCCCATTGAATAAAACCTAAAAACCTAGTCTGAAAAACAATGATCATTGTGGGAAACCACATAATCATGAAAAATCCTTTATAGGATGTCTAAATCAAGAAAACTTCTTTCCAATATATGGCCCCTTAGACTTAATCAAAGTCATTCATTATCATTATTTAAATATGTCATTATGGTTTTTAGTTTGTTAATTTACAAATAATATTACCCTTCAGTGTCAAAGAAGGTGTTCAATAAGGCCAGTTTTTAGTCTCCTGGTAAAGATCTTTTCTAGCTTAATATGCCCTTTTTAGAGTTATTAACCCTAGGTACGTCCATACTAGAGCCACATCCACTTATAATATCTTGAGAGGGATGTTATTTCTTGAAAATCACTCTCTCTAGACTTTAAAAAATTAAGGATGTTTTCTTATACTTTGACTCATCCATATACTTATTCAAACATATATCCCTAGACATATCCTTAGAAATATCCCTAGTGATATAACTACAATTTTCTCATACTAGTTTCCAAAGGTTAACTAAACCTTTACTTTGATACCATCTATAAGGACCTAAGATTTGATACATATATAATATATATTTTTGGTTTAATATTCATTATGTTACACAAGCACACATCTATGGATCGTAATGGTGTAGTGCCTTTGGAAACATGTACACATTAAAAAATGGTTTATAAGTATTCTACATCTTCTCCCACTATGTTCTTTATAACTAGAACCCTTATCAGAAATATCATACATAATACCTTTCATCATAAAATGGGGAAAGTAAAAATAAAAAAGGGTGATCTCAAATGATTAGTAAGGTTAAACGAGAGAGATATTGACATATCATGTTCATAGGGTCATGAGAACATGAGAATATCATTTTAAAAGAATATTTTCCATGTCATATATCATAAACATGAGTCATGTAATAAATATAAGAATTTAATAAGATATGAAACATAGTGGAATCAATCCACATGGACCATTTGAGCATAAAATTGGCATATGACATAGATTTTTTAAAAACACATATGCATACAAAATCATTTCCTTAATAATTAAAGGCACATTTATAAGATTATCATAATGGAATGGGTTCAATTCATAAACCATTATAGTATTAAAGTATCAATCCCATGAATATCATATTGGAGAGATTCCATTACTAAATTGGTTTCACTCCCCATTCCAATCATATTAATCTCATGAGACGCAAATCTTTACTGAATAGATTGGAGGAAGATATATGTCCTACCCATCACATAATGAAAGTCATACGTATGACTTCCAAAATTTCATAAAACATTCATCAAATCTGAACCCATGTAATTAAATGGGTTTCACGAATCTTTCATCATAACATAACCTGTGGGAAAAGAAATTGGTTTAAAAAATTCATAATTTCCACAAATCATAACCCATAGAAAAAATAATCTTGTTTTGATTATGGTATAACCCATGGAATTGAAAGAGATTTCATAAAAATATTTACATCATAAACATAAACCACTCAGTGATATAAAAATAATATTCTCCTTGGATCATATCCCTTGTAAATCATAAGTAACATCGAAGGATGTAATATTAGAAGAAAAATTATTCTGAAACAAAAAACACATGGAATATTCCTTTAGTAAGAACATACATTCCACTCTTAAAGACACTTTTTTTTAAATCATAAAAAATATGAAAATATTTTTCATTTAAAATAATATTGGAAACATTTAAAGGAATGTATAAAAATCTTTTAAAACATTTCTTGAGGAAAATAAACTTTAAAATTTGAAAAAATATTTTTTTTAAAAACAACATTTTTAAAAAAAATATTTAAAAATACTAGTGGAAACTTATAAATGAAGCCTTAAAAATAATAAGAAATGTTACTTGAGAAAAATAGCCTTTCCATATTGGAAAAAAAATTAAAACATAATACATTTTCAAAATCCTTTTCATTTTAAATAAAATTTGATACTTATAAAGTAATATTTTAAACAATGATTTTGCTATGATGGTGGAAAATGTTTTTCATTTAGTGAACTATAAAATAAATATTCCTTTAGAATTTTCTGTAAAATTCCAACTGTAATTATTTTTCAAAAATAGCATGAATATTTATTTACAAAAAAATTAAAAATTCCTAAAATTTCATTTAATAAATCTTTTAGATAATGATAAAAAAATCAAAATTTTTAAAGAAAACATGGATATGGATGAAAATTTATTTTTCGACCGAAGAAGGAAATAAATTCTATTTTCATTAAAAACGTTATTTTTGAATATTGAGTTCATAAATAGAGTAAAATGTATTGAAGCATGTATTTTAATGAAATAAAAAAAGGATTATAAAATTTTTGAGTTTCTTGAGAGGTGGATCATAATATTTCATCATCATAAGTATAAACATGAACAATCTGGATAAATGATGTGATGGTATCATAAAAGCCTTATAACTTTGGTACCATTAAATAATAAACCCCATGAATGAATAATATTAAATTAAAATTAAAATATCATGATAATATATAAGTTCATGATATTACATGTCATATTTTATATATATACACCTAATAAAATAATATATGTGTATAATATAACATATGTCTCAATGAGGGAAAATTTGATTTAAATCCCTTAATGATTTGGTAATATCTGGAATCAGAAGACCTATTAAAGAATAAAATAAAATGAACCATTAAATATCTTGAAAATAAGTAAATTCATAATATAATATGTCAAAGGGGAACTATATACACCACACAAAATAAATGATTTGTAAGTATGGCATAAGTCTCCGATAAATAAAGGAGAGATTAGAAATCTCTAAGATTATCTCTTAATATCATATGTACATGATCAATCCTACTTTATAATATATATAATTGTTTATAAATGTATTAAATAATTTTAAATATATATATCATACTATAAATTATTTACTTATGGGATTTTATTACATGTATGTTAACAATCCCCTGTTAAAGTCACATTCCGAGCAATAACTACATTGTTTTTATTATATGTTTGGATTTTGTTATTTTTTTGAAATATTACTTTAATCAAGGTTATATAATATATATAATTATATCCATGATATAAATATCATATATATTCAGTATATGAGTATTTAGATTAATCTATAAATGTTAAATATTTAAAATGAAATACATTGTTCATAAAGAGGGTAGGTCATACATACGTATGGATGTTGTTTCCATTAACTCGATGGGATAAATTAAATAAATTTAAATAATATATTAAAATCATTTAATAATTTTTATGACTTATATATCTCAAATTTTCATTAAAATCATCCTTATTTTCTTACATGTAAAGAGAGAATGAATCACATCACTTCTTGAGGTGGTAGTCATCAATACATGTGAGCAATATTGTCATATTCCCACAGAATTGGAAGTAAGGAGGTATATGTGATGCAATAATTCCATAATTATAAATATGTTAACAATATCATATATATTTATTTAATCTATCCATATTACAGTATAAGTAAAATATAAATTAAAAACACATCGCATCAGTTCCCAAGGCAGTAGTCCGGCATATACTTGAGCACCGTTATTATTTTCCAAAGGGTCTGGATGAAAGAAGTTAGAGTTAGTATTATAATTCCTGAGGTATTATAATATCATTAATATCGTATATAAACATTTTTTCCATAATTATATCCATTTTTACAGGTGGTTATGGAAATCAAATAACATCAATTTACAAGGAGGTAGTCCATTGTTCACACAAATAAGGATTTCATTTACCATTTGGTGGAACCAGATATGTTTGTAGGTTATTAAATTGACATAACAAAATATAATTGTATATAATATACTATTGATATTATATGATAATTTTTTAATAATAATTGAATGATATGAGGGGATAAAATAAAAAGTATTGTTGAAAAATGTTGCCACTTCATCAATAAAACCTCCTTAGGTTTTCACCAAAAGTACTCTTAGGTTGGATTTATAACAAAGATAATGATTTAAATAAGAGATGAGATAAGTAATGAATATAATTAGGATTTCATTGGCTTAAATAAATTTTTTTATGTGTTAATTAGCGAGAATAAGCATGTCCTTTTATATGTGAGGTGAGTTTCACACTTGTAATTTTTGTAAAGAAAACAGTGTAACCACGTTTTTGACATTCCAAAAGGCTCAAAAATGGACCATAACATATAATTATACATAATATGGTTCATATATTTCAAGAAATTTTCTTATACAATATTATCGGTGATTATAACCTTTATATATTTATTTTAACCTCTTGGTAAACTAATTTTTACTTTTACCGTGGAAATTAATTTTTACTATTTCTAATATTCATTATAGTAAAAAAATAAGTTAGAATTATCAAATAAAAAAATATTCTGATTAATATTTTGGAACCCATTTTTTTAAATTCAACTCACATAATTGGAATAATATAATTTAAAATCAAACATTAACATGTGATGAGAAAGCGGTTTTCTAAAGAGAAAATTCTCAAAAGTATATAATGTTTCAACATCCAAATTCAATATGGAATTGTTTCTATTTGAATAAATTGGACTAAAATATATATAATTTTTGTAATTTTACTTTTATAACAATATTAAAATAAAATTTATCATGTAAACTATTTTAATTAAAATGGATTTTTAATAAAATTTTGTGTTTTCCACTAATCACTAAAAAATTATATTTTTTATAAATTCTAAAAAATAACTCCATTATAATTTTGACATGATGAATTAAAATATGAAGTTAATTTTTTCAAATAATTTTTTATAATATTTAAAAAATTAATTTTAAAATAACAATGAAAATTTCAACAAAACAATTTTTATTAGAAAAATACAGTTTTCAAGGATAAAATTGGAATTATTCTAATCTCATGTCTATAAAACTCATAATATTAATGAAATAAATTTTATTATATATATAATATTTGAATTTCATTTAAATAATTTTCCAAAAGTGATTTTTTTTAATTTATTTATGTAAAACATGTTTGTGTGCATAAAAATAGTTTTTTAGAAAAATATTTTCATTATTTTCAAAAGCATATTATTTTAATTTATAATTAATTGGATTCCAAAGAATTGTTTTGAATTACATGTGTATACCATATATTTTCATAATTTTGTTAATCATATTCTTACATGTCACTCTAATGTTAAGGTGAGAAATATCATATTAATAATAATATTTTAATAGTATGTTACATTTCATTTAAACAACGTGTTGCATGTATCACAAGAGACACTCAATGATGTGTGTAATGCAAGCTAAGCTCTGTATTGTGTGTAAATAAAGACAAAAATGGTTTTCCATGTAATTAAATATAATCTCATTGTTACATTTTATGAAAAAAATTGAAAATATTAAATTTATTTGAAAGAATTTATTTCAGAAAATCCTAGGGTCTTGTAATGGGAATTTTCCATTATTCTTTATTCCATACATATAGAAATTAAATAATTTGACTAGAAAAATTTTACAATACTTATTGATACCGAATAGAAACCATCACAATCTTAACTCACTTTTTAATTCTACATATTAAATTCTTTCTATGAATATGTCACTTTTCATCTTAATATGATCTTCACTCTTTGATTTTCTATGTCAGTGTCATCATTCTATGAAAAATGTTATATTATTTCCAGGGAAAATTTGATAATCAAATTTCAAAAATTAATCAAATTACCAATGCCTCTAAATTATATAAAACCATTGAATTGTTCCTAAAATATGCTCCACCATAGATATTTAAAATGTATGTTAATAGTTACTCCAAAAAATTAGAAAATTGTTTGAGAAATTAAATTTATCTATTATATTAGAATTACTTGGTTTCTAGCCGTCAAGATGTGAAAATTATCATCATATTGTGATTTCTAAATACCTTTTTCCTTTTTCCGTAACTTCCAAATGTTTCCCATAATATCATAGAGGATTATAGTTAAAATTGAATGGTGTTTATAAATATTCTATGTAATAAAAATCACAAACATATGTGTTTTTTATGAAATGTTAATCAGGGAATTTAATTCATTTGTTTTACATAGATCAATGAGAGATAAACCTTTATGGTTTGGTAATATCTATTTTGTAAGAACTACTAAAATATGTAAAATTATCTTCATATTATGAATAATATATCATAGTGTTACTTGAATTTATAAAAATATTTCACAAATAAGGTAACCTATATATTCTATAGTTGACTCTCACATACAAAAACTCACTCTGAAATATAGAAATTATAAATATTTTTTATCTAAATCAACATTCACAACATGACTGAATGGACTGTGTCAAAACCAATAATGTTCATAAACTTCTAGTGAAGTTAGAAACCTTATTAACCTTATGTAACATTTTCTAAAACCATAAGTATGAGAGAGGGACAATTATATTTCTAAAATTCTACTTTATTCATGGTGTGACACATGAGCTTTCATCGTGACTTATTCCTGCTTCTTCCAGAATCATTAGAAAATACCTCTAGCTAACTTAACACAACCTAAAACATAATGTTATAGTCCATAAATTTAAAAATCCTTTCTATCTTCTAATGAATATTTTTTTTGTATAACCTATCTTGGATATTTTTCATCAACTTCTTCCTAATGGTATTGTCTTATATCTTTTATCTATATCCCCTGATACTACTAATAATTTCATTTCATCTATGTTTTCATCTTCATTCATATTTATATCCTCATGCATGCACCTCCAGAGTTTCTAATGTTCTGCTTCAACATTGAATTTATTTAAAATTTATTTTCTAACTTATCCCACATTTACTATTCAGTTTCTAAAACCATCACCTTAATGTATAGTTTTTCTAATAAGGACATTATAATAGAATTTTTTAATTTACCATCAATTTATAGATTATTATTATTATTAAATGGAATTTTATAAACTCTATTAATATGTGGAAAACTCATTCTTCTTTAATCAACTTCTTATAAGATAAGTGATAAGAGATAGGGAATCATTAAGTTCTTAAACCATTGGAATTTCTTTCCATAAAATGTTATAATACCTCTATTATTACTAATATTATGTTATCCATTTCAAAATGTTCAAGGATTTATTTTAGGGATCCCAAATTCTATGATACCAATTGAGATACCCTAAGAATGGGTGAAATACTCAGAAGTGCGGGTTAAATCCTTGGTGGAGGTATTTTATAATTATTATTTTTATAAATAATTCCATATTTTTAGTAAGGATTTGATCCTCTATAATATTTGACATAGACTTAACTGAATGAATTTAAAAAGAATATAAACAAAAAAATAAATTTTTTTATATGGTTTGGTGCCTTTCGGGGTAATTACTCTTTCTTTCATTTGGTTTATATCCCAATCCATATGTTTTTCAATAGAATTTTATGATTAATTACTAGTGGGTTGACTCTGTATCATCCTATATCTTTGAGTTCTTCAGTATTACACTAGAATTTTATATTGAATCTAACCTATTATAATAATATCAAAATATAATGAGAATTATTTCTTTGGAATTTTTGTTTCTCCAACAACTAATAAAGATCTTAATATAGTTCCCTGAAGATAAAGATATCTGAATTTTCTCAGTTATTCATGTTCCTAATCCAATGATTTTAATTGAGATGAAATATGACCATTTTAAACATTCTTGGAATAGGAAGATACATATTAGGATCAAATTTTCAACCATATCTTAAACATGGTTCACTAAATTCTTAAGGTCTAGTAAGATTTCAATTCTTAACTAAGATATTACTTTATTATATTTTATCTCTTAATTTTTCAATACATGGGGATATCCACCCCATAGTCTCAATATCTATTACTCCCCTTATTTTAGAAACCCCTAATAGTATATAAATTATTTAATTTTTAAATCAATTACAGCTCAAATTAAAGATAATTCCCATCACATAAATGGTATAGCACAAATAATAGGTGTATTTATTCAATAACTTTCAACATTGGAATCTACACATGATCAATAAACACTATAATAGTAATTTAACCATTATATCAATTATAATTCCTAAAATACCATATATTTTATATGAGATTCAAAAGAAAAACCACTCTATATAATATTGTTTCTTCAACCCCACTTATAAATACATAACAAATGATTACCTTTGTGAATTATAGAAATACCCTGTGTTTATCTCCCTTTCTTTTCACTAGATCAACCTTGGTTCTCGAAATCTTAAAAATTCATGTAGTGTATACTATATCTTTATTTCATAAGATAATTTTATAACACTAAATCTTCTAATCCTATCTTTAATATTATAGTATTCATTTAAATTTCACTTAATAAAAATAAAATAGTACAACATCACCACATTATAATCTTTAAAACCAATATATCCATGATCATAATTGATGATTTCAAAATATATTTTTTTGAAAAAACTTTTAATACTTCTTAAACCATATTGAATTATAATTTAAATGTGAATTTTTAAACACTGAAGATCAATTTTAGAACCATCCTGTTTAATTTCCCTGAAATAATTTATTATGGAAATATCAAAATTTTAGACATCACTGATCATTGAAATTTCTCAAGTAGTCTACTAAAATATTTCCTTAAAAAGTGTACACAACATCATTTTAATAATCAAAAAGTAATTATACATTTTTTTATGTTTTAAACCCTATGGTAATAGTCTATTAAATGTTCCAAAACCATCCTTATAAACTCAAAAAATACCCTTATGCAATTTTAGATCTTACTTATGGATTAGGTAAGGATTCTAATGAAAACTATGATCATACTTACGATGTTAACTCATTATTACACATCCTATGGTCATATTTATGTTTCTTAAATTATTCTTACAAAGCTATTGATTAACCCTTACCAAGTTTACTAATCCTTAAACAATCTAGTGACCATCCATTCATTTCTCTGGAGTTATCCTTTTGATGTTGGTAATGATCCTTATGTAGATAAAATGTATATTTATAAACAAGAATTATCCTTACAAAAACACTGAGAATTATTATGAAGAATGGTTTTATCCTTATATAGACAATATTCATCCTTATGTAACTCATTCACTATAAAACTTTAGACAGATGTTGATGAAGATCATTATTTTTTATATAGTTCTATAACAACATTTACATTTTTCTCAACTAGAGAATATAATTATAGGTTCTCTTCTAATGATCACAATAAGCTATTGAAAAATTATCAAATCTACCCAAAACATCCAAAAAAACATAATATATTCAACATCATCTCATCCACCTTATATTATTCTTCATTCAATGTTGAAAAAAATAATATCCTTCAAAACAACTATTGGGATATTTACTAAGAAAATGAGAGAGGACACCTACCTATTGTTTTATAAACAATAAACACCAAGAATTGAATCTTAATTCATCTAAAATAATAATGAATCCAAAAAAATACCAAAATATAAGAATAAAGATATATTATGGGATTGAAATATGTAAATATTTATTCCTTTCAACAAAATGATATGGAAATCCAAGATCTTACCTTTATAATTAAAAATCCATTAATGGTATAAAATTGGACTTAAAATTGGTGAAGTAATATCATAGGTATGCTAGGTAGAGGAGGAGAAGATTGAAGTTAAAAAACCATTCAGAAATAATCTCTTAGAAATTGAAAATATAGATTTTATTACCATTTCCATAACCATGAAATTTTATAACTTCCTTTCATTAATTTGTGATCTTTATAGGGCACCGAAGTTATGATGGATCACTAGGGGACTAGTCCCAATCATAAGAATCCTAGTAGATCTTATATAGGTACTTATATGGACATGGGTCTCTTAATGGATTCGACTATAATTGTTTTCCATGAAACTATGATTACTTTATTAAATCAACCATATATCCACTCCCAGCAACTTCATTCTAATTTACTTTTTATGAAATGAAATATGAGAACATTTAGGATATAGATATAGGGGCCAAACAAAATGATGCCTTAGGGATTCCCAATATAAATTAATGTTAGAGTTCAAATGAAGGTAAAATTTTCTACCAAAAACATTAAAATTAAAATTTGAAACACATCTTTAATCATAAGGTTGTTACACTCCATGTATATCCAAACATCTCAAAACAATTTGACCGTAATTTAATGGTTTCAAAAAACATGAGAATGTTACAACTCATTATAATGTATGATTCAATGTCCCATTGATTTTTACCATTTATATAAAAGAATATTGACATTCAAACTCCTTTGAATATCATCATGTGACATTATAAATTGATTGTTATATATTTTTAGGTGTAACATTTCTTGGTATGTGATATAATATAATAGATGCATTATCAACAACCACGCTATGATATAGTTATATCAATGTAATATGGTTTACTATATCAAAAACCATGATGTTTTTAACACCTCTATGTCATGGTTTATTTATATTATATGTTTCAATCAATATCATAGATTCACCAAAGAATCATCGACACAACACACTTTCATATTATGTCATGTCATAATTACAATCTCGATAATCTATATCCAAAAATACCTTTTAGATAAACATTATTACTACCTTTCTAGAATCCGTCATACATTTTCACCATATGTTACATCATTTATAATAATCAGATAAAATTATTCTGAGAATATATTTAGATATCCAATAACATTATTTAGAAGTGGAAGTCTATGTTTAATAAAATAATAATCCAAAATCATAAAACAACTAAATGGGAATCCTGGTACTTTTATAATTTTAAAAAATAGTGAATTATATTTTTTTTCTTAACTAAATAGTTTTCTTAAGAAAAACATCAATTTTCCTCAATAAATATAGATATGTGGTGTGATGTAAATTAAATAAACACATCTCCATACTTCTTTCCACCATGTTGATTTATTAGAAATATATAATAATATAATCCTTTTTATTCTAGACATGAAGATACCATGAGACTTGAAGAACGTAAATCTCATATAGCTAAATCCTTAGTTACAGATTACCAAAGTATATACTAGCCAAAAGATAAATATATCACATTTCATTCACCCATAAAGATGCATATATCACATTCAACTTATATATATAAATAAGGAAATATAGTATTACTTATCTTTTTATGGATATCAGATTCCTAAAACTATCTTAATAGATGGTATATATTTCACAACTATAATATGAGGGGGAATGACCCATCTTGGATAAAAATTATTCATTGAAAAAAATTAGAAATATACTAAACCACTACTAATTACCTCAAATCTAGTGTTGAAAAAATAATGGTATTAAATTTTAAATTTTTACATTCTAGGTCTTCTTTCAACCACTTGTAATTGGGATTAAATATGAAACATTCACCCTTATTTTACCAAATTCATAGTATATGATACTCCATATAGAATACATTGTAATTAATCTAAAAAAAATATATTTTTATAAGTGACATAAGTAATTTTATATATCCATGAGAAACCCAACCCACAATAATATTCACATATAATCATAAACTATAATAATTCATAATGAAAATAAATATAGATAACTTAACATCATACATTGAGAGGTTAAGCATAATTCTACTTTATGAAATATATATGTCCAATATAAATTAATTTAAAAGTAAATATACATATTTTTGTTACCTGAACATTTTATAAATTCTTAAACTCATTTATGAATACGAAAAAAATCATACATAAATTTTAGTCTAATCATAACCCATAAAATAAACCACCAAACCAATGTTATATTTATAATACTTTTATGGTTTAGTTAAACTCATTACATCTTCATAGACATATCTATCGGACCATCTGATAAAATCCCCTCACTAAACACCACTATATTTTTAACATATATAAAGAAATATAATTGTAAAAATAATGATATTAGGATTCAAAATCATTACATTCAACTCCTTTAATTGGATTTTTAAACGTTTTTATTTTACAAAATTTAATGTTACTATTGTCATATTCTAGAACCTACATATTTTAATGTTACATAATCATTTTTCTTAAGTTTATGATGAGTTTCATGTTTTATTATAGAGAATTATTTTCTTAACAAACTGCTAAAAGTGGATAATTATTGACGTAATAATATCAATAAGGTCAACTAATCATAAGGGAAAGTTATTTTATGTAAATGACCACATTATGAAGTTCTGAAATGATTACAAGAATAAATGAAGTGATCGTATTTATATTAAACCTATAACATTTTTATGTTCAAGTGACCCCGTGAAGGATTGAATATATCACATGAACTACCAAGTTACCATGCATCTGGAGGGATAATTTTTCCTATGTATTAAACTAACTGTGTGTATAATGTCGTGACAAAAATAAGATATGAACATACCTCGAGAACAAAAGAACATACTATAGAAAGAAGTGAAATGGCCAAATGAAGTAATAGAGCAACCACATGAACAAATGAAGTGGTCATGAAAATAAATAAATTGACCATACAAATAGAGAAAGTAACTATAAGAAGAATTTAAGTGATCATGTAATGTAAAGAATATACACATGAAAAAAAACAAGTTACTGTAAAAAAATCCATGTTACAGTGTGATGTGATGGTTTTATATTACCATTATGTGTGACCTTAGACTGTTACCATGAAAAGTTTACATTCCAACTGACCGTGCCTAGTTACCATGATCCAAATTAATCATCCCTAAGTATAGACCAAGTGATCGTGTCTAACATAATAAATGGGGTATTTTCAAATCTCTAATGACTATATTTTCGATCAATTATTATCGAGTAATATAGTTTAAGGATTCCATGTAAGTGTAATTATAAAGGGGAAACTTATGAATAACTTCAGAAAGATAATTAGATAAGGTTCTCCCTTTAATAAGTAGAGCCACTCATGAAAAAAATATATAGAATTTGTTTGACTCCTAAATGAATATCAGACTCACTATTGTGCTTATATGAATCTCTATTTTTTAGGCCTCTTCTCCACTGTAATTATATTTGTCTTATTCAACAATTCACTATTCTTACATTTTTTCACTCTATTTTTGGATTTCATTTCATGTAGTATAGATGAAAATATCTTTATTCTTTAACAAATTCTCCAATATTTTATGGAATAGGTCTAGACACTATTTTTTTCCTTTATTTTATATTTTAAACCCATATATAGCCATGGAAGAATCTTTTTGTAGCCTTAGTTGCTTATAGGCATTAGTTTATGCAAAACTCATTCCATGTTGGGGATCATTTTATTCCTTAATATAAAAAACACGTAAGTGAGTGATTACTAAGTAGATAGTACTAGGTCTCGACTTAATACAGAACATCTTATTTTATTAGATTTTGGGTTTTATTGTTTTTTTTCTCCATTTAAAACAAGTGTCAATATTCAAAAAAATATATAAAAACACTACTTTGATGGTTTTATTTATTATGTGTTTCATATACGGTTTTTTATTCTAGTGAAATGTTTTTTGAAAGTAAAATATGTTTGACAAATTGTTTTAACTATGTGTTGATCAATTTTTTGAGAAACATTTTTGAAATATCAAATTATATAGTTCTATTGTTTTATTTATCTAGGTTGTTTCTATAAATTGGGATTTTTTTACATATTTTTAAAAATAAATTTTAATTGGAAAATCAATTCACCCCCCCCCCCCCCACACACACACACTCTTTAGTTTTCCACTCTAACAAATATTTAGTATCAAAGTATTTTATTTATTTCTATCATACTATTAACAGTGTCTTTTTTAAACCAAAATAATTAATTTTCGAATATTTATAAATTTATATCATTATGGATAGCAATAATATTTTGGGGAATGCAACTTATAGACTTACTTTCATTAATGTAACTATCTATTCATATTATAAGATTAAAAAAATACATATTGAGAGCATGTGATATTATATGTCAACAGTAATACAAGGATATTATAAAAAACAAAAGAAATAAGATCCAATTCATGAAATTCACCTATGGTTGATTAATAATAGAACTAAAAAGATATGAATTCCTTATATTGTACATAAAAGAAGATGAATTAAATAGAATTTCAATATGTTCTACTATTTATTATATTTTTAATACACTTTTTATTTCTCATGAACAAACATAAAATCTTAAAGATATGAACCTAAATACATATACCATTAAACATGATACATTTGAATTTACAACTGATGAATCAATTTATGAGATTCATATTAGGTGAAATGAAAGTTTTATTTAAATTCATACACTTAGAAGTAGTATATAAGATAATGATAATTTGATGAGACTCCTACAATTTTTACAAAATCATTAGAGAGGAACCTTCGTTTACATTAGAGAATCATGGAATATAAGTAAACTTATAGTAAAGTATATTATTGAAAAAACTCATGATGTATGAAGAATAATTAAAAGTAAACAAAGAAGATGATGAAACAAATATAAAATTATACACTTTAAAAATGTTTGAGTTAAATATGAAGGATAAAATCAAAGATAATAGTTCAAATGAGGATTAATCAACCTCAAATAGTTATTAGAGGATGGATCACCTAGCCAAAATATTTAAGAAGTTATACGAGAATATGAATTTCTTCATAAAATAAAAATATTAATGAATTTATGATAGAAAAGGAAATTAGAAAAAGGAAAATCATCCTCGTAAAGTGAATTGTAACGAGTGAAAGAGGAAAAGGAATATCAAATTTGAATGTACCAAATATAAGTAATGACAAAATGTGTTAGGATAATGGTAAAAGAAATATGAAAGCTATAAAAACTACATGGAGAACCTTTGAGAATAGTTTAAGTGAGTCTGACTTGATTTTAGAAGACAAGGCTGACAGAGCCAATATGTGATTTACAGAAAACACGCCTTAGGTAATAAATATGGACTCCAAATATCCTACTCATATTTATAATCTATTTTAAAATAAATAATAATAATGAAAATATAAATACTGATGTTTTATTTGAATATTAAAATATACATGAAGGAAACATTAATGAACATAAATATAAGTATAAAAAATTAAATAAGTGGTGTTCTTTATCTATTTATATTAAAATTTATCATGATGTGGAAAAATCAAAGAAAACTATGTTATTAAAAAATAGAAATGAACTTAAAATTTCAAATGAAAAATATTAAAAGGACATAGAATGGTTTACAAATTGGAGATAAACTAGGATCATGATTCTCAGAAAATAGACCACACCCAAGTATATAGTAAAGATTGGTTTCCATCCCAGACAGAGAATAATTTACAAGAATATATTTATTCCTTGATAAAGCTCTTATAAGAATGTAAATAGTTCACATTCATGTGGACCTAATAAAGTTTTTATTTCTAGAATTCATAATTTTACTTATAGTAAAACTTTTGAAAATCATATTGGATTTGAAAAGATTTATTACGAACAGTTATGGACACAAGAAAGTGTGGGTATCAAAATCATTTCATATTTGATTTTATTATTAGAAAATTTATAAAAGAGTACTAGTAAGAACTTATGGTATCAAGATATTGGATGGTCAAGAAAAATTATTGGATACCACATAGGATTTATGATCCTTCCAATGGTGGATGGTGGTGATGACAGGATACTATTTGATAACACTAACTGTATTTTAATTTATAATGTTTTATTTGTTGATGGTTTATATTATAATATTCTTAGTATCTTAAAAATATTTAAAAGTGGTTACCACTTTATGTTCCTAGAAAAAATTATTAAAAAATATATGATTCTATACATGTTTTTTATTTATTTATTTTTTTAATAATAATGTTTATCTAGTTGATTTGGATACTTTATTTTCTCAAAATATTTCTTTATTAATTTCCATTAAAAAAGATTCTAGGCTATGGAATAGGATACTAGGCCACTACATCCATCACTCTTTTAGGAAGTCGATTATGATAAGTTTAGTTGATGTCCTTATTAAACTATAATTCTAGAAAAATTGCAACATGTGTCAAAAAGGTAAACAACATAAGATCTCTTTCAAATTAACGAAATAAATCTCTACTTCTAAACCCCAATAGTTGGTTAACATGGACTTGTTTGGACCTTCTAAAGTTTCTAGAATATATGGTAAGTAATATTCTTATTTTCTTATAGATTATTATTCAAGATACACTTGGGTTTTCTTTTACTCTGATAAAATTAATGTTTGGTCCTATTTTTCAAAACATGAAAAATCTGTAGAAAATCATTGTGGAATTATTGTTAAGACCTTATAGATTGATCGTGGATATGAGTTTGAAAATCATGTCTTTACATATTTATGCTCACGATATAGATACAATACCAAATTTTATTCCCAAAGGATTTCCTAGTAAAATTATGTTGAACAAATATGGAATATGAAACATCAAAATATACCATAGACTATGATAAATGAGTATGACCGACTTGTTAATTATTGGGTATAATTTTTTAAAACATATTTCTATGTTATCAATAGAATTATTATCAGGAGACTTTTAAGGAACACATTATATGATTTTCCAAATAGAAGAATATAAAATGTTAATACTATATTGTTTTTTCTACAAGGACTTTATTCACAATAAAAAATGTTAATTTAAATAATCATGCATCCAAAAGTGATGAAGGAAAATTCATTTTTTATTCGAACTCTTGTAAAAAATATAGTGTGTTTAATGAAATATCCAAAATTTTGGATGAATAAATTCATGTAAAATTTGATAAAATAGATCCACATGATCATAAAAAATACATTCAAATCCTTGAGTATTATATTTCACAATTGAATATAAATACCTCAACCAAGCTGAGAGATCATTTTGTAAGAACTATTTTTGAAAAATAACCTAGTCCTAATGATTGTTTTGACCATATCCTAAAGAATAAGATGATGTCCCAAGTATTTATATCGGTATAAACATTAGAACTCAATATTCCATCCATTAGATATTATAGTTGGAGATATACATTGAGGTACTCAAACTAGAGATTTTCTTAAGAATCTGGTTGGACATAAAGCCTTATTTTCATAGCATGAGCCTAAAAACATCACTAGATCTGTAAATGTTAACTTCTTTGAAATTTTTATATAAGAAGAGTTAGATTATTTTTAAGTAAAAAATTCTAGGAACTAGTATAAAGACCTAAATTATTCATGACCATTAATAATAAATGGGTGTTTAAGAACAAGGTTGATGAGTCTAGAATAAAACTTCTTTAGGAAACCATGAGGATTATATTTCAAATTTAATTATCAATAACTCAACCAAAAACATGGATCATTTCTGTAAAACCTTCTTTAGAAAAATCACTCATCCCTAATGATTTATTTCTATAAGAACCAAAAGAAGAAGAAAATGTGATAAGTATTAATATCTTAAGATCCATTATAACTCATAAATACAATCCATTAGATATTACACTTATAGATCTAGTGATATATACTCAAACTAATTCTTCTCCTAGAAAAAAGGTTGTATTTCAATCCATATTATCATTCATTAAACATAAAAACATCACAAAAACTATAGATGATAAATTTTGGGTAATGTCTATGTAAGAATAGTTAAATTGGTTTGAATGAAAAAACGTCTATGAACTAGAAGAAATACTTAAATACTTCCTGACCATTGGAAATAAAAAGGTGTTTTGGATGAATTTTGATGAATATGTCATAATAATTATAAATAATGATCAACTAGTTCCATAAGGTTATAGTCAATAATAATTTATTAACTATGAAGAAGCCTTTTCACCCATATTAATATGTGAGGCCATTATTATATTTCCTTCTTATAAAACACATTTAAATTTAAAATTATATCAAATAGATATCAAAATTGATTTTCTAAATGGTTATGTTATTGTGTATGTTTTTATTGAACAAACCCATGATTTTAAACCCTCATTTTCCAAATAATGTTTATTAAGTAAGAAATATTCTAATATTTAAAAAAAATATTCTAGAGATTTATCTGAAAAACTTAACTTGTTTTTATTTCTTATGGTTTTTCAAAAAGGTATAATTGATCCAACATTATTTATAAGAATACTTTCCAAAAATTTTTTGGTATTTAAAATTTATAATGATGATATTATTTTTGGACATCTAAAAATTCCTTGTGTACTAAATTTTAATAATTGATTCAATAGGAATTTTAATTGAGTTCATTGAGTGTGTCAAAATTCATCCTTGGTTTTCAAATTTTTTATTATTAGTATGGATTTATTTCGTATCAAATAAATCACATAGAAGAAATTTAAAAAACATTATGGATAGCCCCAATTGTAGTGTTAATACCATGAGTAAAATATGTAAGTTTGATCTAGGATAAGTTGGAAGGTCACTTGAACAATCTAATTATAGAGATATGATTTAATGTTTAATAAATATTACTCCTATTAAACATGATATTACATTTAGTGAGTTCATGTGTATATGATTTTTAGAAAATTCATATAAATTGCTTTTTATTTTTTTCAAAAAGAATTTTTAAATACCACAAAATAACAACCAACTTTGAATATTTTTTTTCTAGGGGAAAATTATTTGTGTTAATTAGTTATTTAGATACATATTTTAGTGGTTATAGGTAAGATAAGAATATCAAATATGGAACATATCACTTTTTTGAATAATCTTTTGTTTCATGGTTTCATAATAAATAAACCTATATTATATTATCCATTTTTGAATCATATTACATAAATGAAAGCATCTATTATGTAAAGATTCTATATACCAAACAAACATTACTAGATTGTGGATATCAATTCAGAAATGTCCCAATAAACTATGATAATGCAAGTGAAATAAATATTTCTAAAAATAATATCTCTTATTTTAGAACAAAACATATTGATATAAGACTCCTCTATTGGAGTGACTATTTTCAAAAGGTTGATATAAAACTTGATTTATTTGGTAATGAACAACATATTGCTGACAAATATAAAAATACATTGATTTTTAACAGAATAAATAATATCATACATGAGTTTGGGATGATTAATTGTTCTTAAATCTTTTAATTTAGTTCGACCACTATCATTTTTATAAATGATTATGATAATTCTTAATTTCATTGTATTAATCTTATTATAAGGTAAATATTAAGTTGAATTCCCATAATTAGTTATGTGACCATGAGTTATTAGTCATGTAGTTCCTTAAGTATTTTTTAATAGTTTTCCAATCATTTAGTATGCCTACCATGAATCCACTATCATTGTACTAACTATCAGATTTTACATGTATGGTCAGTATAAATACCAAGAGTTTATTGTTATTTTACATATCATTCCTTACATACCATGAATACATGGTCAGTATACCCAACATGACTATTTTTTTTGTAAATTTTTATTACGTTGTTTTGGAAGGATTTCCTTCAAGATTATTATTATTTTAATCCCAAAATGATTGAATGAAAAAATATCAAAATAATAATACTTATTGGTGTATGTTTCATTCATTGAATTTATTACTTGTTTTTGAAGCCCAAAGTACTCCTGCTTTCAAAAACCTCTCTCAAACTCAAAAATCAACCTTAAAAATTGAATTGCAGTGTGGGAATATGAGGATTAAATAAGCTTGTGATATCTCACCTACTACTAGATTTCCTCCATTAATTAAATATTGGAATGAAAAAAGGTAACCAAAGTGTTATAGTTAAACTTCACAACCCTCATTTGATATATTCACCAGGGTGTGAATAAAAAGTTGTTGACGATGGTTGACTTAAGTTCATAATTTCATTGGTATGTAAATGAATTCAAATGAAAGGCTAGAATGAAATGTTCAAGGAAAATGGTCATCCATTATATCTGAGGTTGGTTAAATAATTTTATTCCCATATGGAATTATTTCCTTGAGATAAAATATATATTATTTGGACAATGGTAAATTGAGAACCTTTTGTGTTTTCTTGAAATCATTAGTCCAAGAGCTTCTGTGTGCCTCATAAGGGTGAATATGAAGATTATAAAATCTCAAGCACTAAAAATCATTCCCATTTAGAATTCCAAAATGATTCAGAAAACATTACAGTGATTAGAACTTTCAAAAGGCCCAAAATAGGTGGAAATAATTTTGAATGTTTTTTATTGGTCTAGTTTATCAAACACCACAATATTTTTAGGAAAGGGGGATTTAATGTCCTGAGGCACCCAGATTTTTTATTTACCATCTACATGAAGAATTGGGTCTAGATAATTTTTTCCATATATATAATGAGACACATATCTGGTTTATATAATCATTCATCTAAGTTCAATTCCCTTCCTTATCCAAAATTTATAATAGCCATGTTGGATTTTAAGGGATTAGTTTCTCAAGTAGAGGAAATTGTGACTTCCAATTATAGATTATACATAAAAAAATATTTCTAGGTATACTAAATTAAATATAAACTCTATAAAAGAATAATCGGTGGGGGATACAGAAATATTTTTATATAAAATTTGATCCATTAAAGTATCTCGTTAGAACCACCAAACTCTCTTCTACATTTACCTTATCATGAGGATGAGTTTCAAGATGAATATATTGTTGAAATTTAATTTTTTGTAACTAGATATATTTAAGTAAATAAATTGGATGATTTAAGTGAGTCTAAATAGGATTATGAAAGCTCTAAGAAGTCTTCAACTCTAAAACCTATAATTAAAAGTTCGGTTACAACCAGTGTTTGAGAAGTTCCTTCTAAGGGGGTAAATATAAATGATTGTAAGTGTTAGGTATATATTACATTGAGTTTGAAGATTATGACCACAGGGGTATCCCACCCATTATTATTGGATCTACTATCCCTTCTTCTCAAAGGATCTTGGAAGGATCATTGATGGATATGGTTTAATCTTATGAAATAGTAGAGGTATCATGTATCAAAACATCAATGGATAAATATCTAGATGATATATTTGGTCCCATTCCAACCAAAAATATTTATAAAACTATTAAAACATAGTGACACATAACCTATATGATTACTCCATATTAATATTCATGAGGAGGATGAGGATGCTAATGATACGACAGAAGTTCAGTCTTTGGGACCTAGTTTGGGTGAGATTTTTTTAATAAAGGTTGAGGCGCAAATGCCTCTATATTATATACTAAACAAATACACTAGAGGAAACAACATAAAAAAATGGATCAAAGGTCCCTAACCTATTCTAGAGTGGGTACTCATACTATGATGATGAAGTTGTCCACCCCTACCGCGAGTGTGTCTCCCCCTCCTACAAGTCTTTTCTTGTATCCATGCACCATTGCCATCATCCCAAGACACCTCCTCGACATAAATTGCCATGCTTTTAGGCCCATAGAATTCATTTATCTTAGATTCATCATCGTCACTGCTGTTGGCATTGGCCATATCAAATGAGTTAGAGATACTAACAAGAATTTTTACCTTTCCAGGCTGAGAGCGAGGACTTCGGATTGGAACAGGTCATACTCTAGCATTGGGTTTCTCGTTCCTCATCATACACTATCCAAAAGAGTCCTGTGCAACATCTTATTTCTTGTGGTCAAAAAAAGTATACTTGACATCCATCTTTATATAATCCTGCAATTGTTTGGATACCTCTCCATGAGGTTGGGAAATCTTGATTTGAACTTCAGAGGGTCCGGATCCATCTGAATCTAGTGTGTACGGTGTCATCACAAACCTTGTTTCGGGGGGATTGAGGATGAGTTAGATGGTAGGAATTCAGATTAAAATACATCTAATTCTATACTGATCTCTACACCTTCCACATCCTTTGTAAAAAAATATCATTTGAATGAAGTCAAATCATACGTTTTTGGTATGATGGATGAATTGTTCATTTGTTTTAGGAAAGTAGTAGATCTAGTTAGAGAGTAATATATAGTTAGAGTAGTGACTTTGGAAATTTATAATCTTTAACTAAGATTAAATTTCAAAAGATAATTTAAAAGGGTTGATATTGAGGATTTGAAATCCCAATTTGGTGATCTATTAGTAGATCTTTTAGATATGATATTAAATTTAGATCATAGATTTTTAAATAAAAATTTTCGGACTTCTACTTCAGTTGATCTTCCTTAATCTTCCTCAGTACCTAATCCTTCTCCAAATACATCTATTTTTAATGATGATAGATTACAATAACTCATATGTTATGAGTTTAATATTTTTTTATGATATTAAAACAATAAGAAAATGGTTTTTTGGATACTTTTCAAAACTATGCTACAAGGACCTTGAAATTAGTCATAAACGATGACAAACATGTTTGTAGAGATAGAGATACTATTAAAAGAGATATTGATTTCAATATCAGTAGAAAAATCCCCAGTCATAACTAAAGAATATGATTAGATCATTGAATAGTGATATTTGGATTCCTCCCTTGAATAAAGCCTTCATGTCTCATGTTGAATATGATAATGATCATACTCTAATTTTATAAGGCTTTATAGAGAAAAAAATGAATTATTTTTATATAATAGATCATGGTTCTTGAGTAGAAAGTGGCTTAAATAGGATTCTTAAACCCTACTTGTACACTACCAACCCTTATATTTTAGGCCCTATTTCCATTCTTATGTCCTTATCCACTTGTTCTACCACCTAAATTGTTATCCACTTTATCTTGTCTCCTACACATATATTCTGACACCTTAATACTATTTATATGTTTTCAACAATCTAAGACCATTGTTCCACATATACTTATGTACCAAAACCTACCCAGCCAACCACATCCTCTACCTTAAAAGGAAAAGATCTTATTCTCTATACTGATATCAGGGATATTCTTGATTCTTATTCTATCTATAATTCTTGATAGGTACACTTTTTATAATATCTATTTGTAGTCATATTGATATTAATGAAGTAAATTTAATCCTATTTATTCTTATTTTAAAACTATTTTCTATATTTATTTTTCTTTTCTTATTATTTTTTATACTAGATTCACTTGTTCAAAATCCAAAAAGGTGGAAAAAATGATAAATGTATGAAAAATTTATGTAATCCATTCACTTAATTTTATATGTCATGATGTTTTATCATCAAACGGGGGAGATTTTAGGCTTATTCCAGCACCTCATTATTTTAATGATCCAACATAAAATTAATTTTAATTTTAATGAACTTCATTTTCATTGATAGTCAACTATTTTTCTATATTAACTACTAAAAATGGAAATCACTTGCAGTAACTATCTCAATAAGACCAAGTGACTATGAAATTCATGTGACCATCTGGAAGTGACCACACATTGAAGTTCTGAAGTGATTCTAAGAACCGATGTATTGAAAACATATTTACTGAACCCACCACATGTTAATGTTCAAGTGAATACATGAAGGTTTTAGCCTACCACATGAACAACTAAGCTACCATGAATTATGTGAATAAATTCTTTCCATATCTTGAACTGACAGTGTATATAATATTGTGAATGCAAGAAGAGATAGAACTACTACAATAATAAATTAACCTACCACAAAAAGTCGTTACGTTACTCAGTGAAGTAATAGGTCTATTTCATGAAAAAATGAAGTGAACATGAGAAGAAATGAAGTGATCTTATAAATAAATCAAGTGACTATAAAAAGAGTAAAAGTTTCCATATAAATTAAAGAAGATATCATATGTAGAAAATAAGAGACTGCACAAAAATCCATGTTACCATAACAAGTCATTGTAGAAACTTACTATGCCATGTGAACCTGGAAATATTCCATTTTAATTAACTATGATTAGTAATTATGATAAAATGTAATTATTCCTAATTGATGACTCAGTGACCGTGTCTAAATTAATCAGTGAGGTATTTTCAAATATCCAATATCTATTTTTTGGATCATTTATTATAGATTCTATACATTTAAGGATTTCATGATGGAGTAATGGGTATCAGGATTAAATGATGAATAACCTCTAATGGATAATTTGATAAGGTGATATCTTTAATAAGTAGAGAAATTATGGATAAAATATAGAGCATATTTGTATTCCACGAGTGAATATCAAACTGACTTCTATGCTTTGGTGGCTCTCTATTTTTCAAACCTCAATGTACAACCTCAATTAATGATTTTGAAGGAAATATTTAAGGAACATTGACCAGATTAATATTATAATATTGGAATGCTTCAGAAATTCACTCTTCTCTTCATTTTCTCTATATGTTTAAGCTTACATTTCGTGATGTGTTTATTATACTTTGTTTATTCTTTAACAAAGGATCCTTTATTATATTAAAGACTTTCAAACACTATTTCTTTAATTATTTCACATCTTTTATCCCATGTAGAACTATGTAATAATAAATTTTAACTTTCACTACCTATATGTGTTAGTTCATATAAAATTTATCTAGGTTGTGGATCTGTTTATTATTAAATAAACTATTGGGTAGTGAGTGATTTACAAGTAGAGAGGACTGGGTCATGGCTTGATACTGGACCTATTTTTTCCCATTTTGTGTTTTATTGTATTGTTTTATATTTTTTAAAGACATAAAATATTAGTTTTAAAAATAATATAGATAAATTTTACATTTATAGTTAACACTAAAATTTATTTTACATGTAGTTTTTTATACAAGTAAAATATGTTTGAAAGATAAAGCTAAATTGGTTTTAAAACATATTTTATCTTATATTTTATGTAAATTTTGAGAAGATTTTTGAATGGTAAAATTATATACTTATATTATTTTAATTAGCTTAATTGTTTTTATAAATTGGGAGATTTCATTTTAAAATAATTTTAAATTGAAATTTTAAATGGAAACTCAATTAACTCACCTCTTGAGTTGTCTACTCTAACCAAAAGTTATTATTTTAATACTTGATTTTGAATTGAATACTTATAACTATTTCTAATTTAACCATCATCCTTTTAATGATTGAATGATCACATATTTGAGATCGTTCAATAGTAAATTTTAAATTTTACTCCTTCCATTAAAATATATATTTTCCTATAAATCAATAACTCTTTTACTATATAATGTGACTTTTACATTAAATTAACTTGTATAATCATTTATTTTTTATAATTTAAAAATCACTAAGTTCTAGCATAATACCTTTAACCTCTTAGAAACTATATTTTCTCCGAAAGTTTTATCTAAAATACAAATTCATTTTTATTATGAAATAACACTTATTTACCTTATAGGAATATTAGATAAATAAATATTATAACCATATCAAATATAGAATTTGATGTATTTTGGGTAATATTTTTAAAGATGATATTTTATTTCTCAAAATATGTCACTTATTTTCGGAACTATTTCCATCATATTTAAACAAATAACTAGGATAAATACTTTTATCCAAGATACAAATCCTTTTTATCTCTTCTTTTAAAATTATTCTGTATAATTGGATGAATCATATACCACATGTAACAAAAACATTATCTCATTTTATTTATAATAACTATTTTTTAAAAATAAATCCTCATTTAACATTAGAGGATATAAGATGAAAATATATATTCTTTATCTATTTTAAATTGATGTAATCCATTATATCCTCATCCTCAATTTAACAACCCCTTATTTCATCACATGAATGCATACTACATGATCTAACCATCAATTTTATTTCAATTTTCAACTCCATTATATATTTAGAATAATTTTTAAAGTATAATTACTATCATATACCATTAAAAATAAAAAAAAATTATGAATAATATTGACTCTATGTGTTGAATCTCCATGGATTTTCTTTCACCCAATTTGGTGTTGTGGTAAATTTCATCTCTTGTTAATAATTTTCTTATAGTGGCAACAATATCCTTCCATGTAAGCTCTACTTGGAGTTTAAAAGAAGCTGATATTGACTCTCCATAACCTATATTATTTTTCTTAGGAAAAAATATTTACCCATTAACTTTTATACCATCATCATGGAACATGAGAATGGGTCTCCCATGTAAAAACCAATAATAGTCAACATATTGAGGATATTAATTATTATTTTTTTAATTCATTGATATTATAGTCATTTCAAAATGAATTATTGAAACATTTCTAGAAGTGATTAAATGATGAAGTACATTAATAGATCAAATCTAAGAGGTGATCCCAATCTCACTAAATGATTTACAAATGAAGTAAGATTTAGTTGAGACCAAAGTAACCACAACCATTTTACATATAAAAAAGTAATTTATAAACATTATATCATTCATGTCTATAATTTTCATAGTATATCATTATTCATGGTTACAATTATAATGACCCAAATTATGATGGTTTGGTAAAATCAGGGTAAATTTTTATTTTTAGTGCCTAAGTAAGGGATTCTATGATAATTGGGATTCAGATCAATGTTCTAGGGATTGGAACCTATTTATAAGATTTTTTAAAACGTGTTTAGATTTCTATTATTTGAAGTGGATGGATGATTACTATATTATGGTTTCGGAGGCCTTGTTATGAATTAGGTGATAAAGTAGGTGATGAAAAAAGTGTTACTATAAGGGAAAATTTATTATTTATACCAAATGAAAGAACAATCATATAATCATAGAAATATTTTTCATGAATATTGAATTTCAAATCACTTAAGAATTTTTCTAGAAGAAAATATGAATTATTTATGAGTTCTTGATTTAAATATAGGTATTTTAAAAATTATTTGACATGGTAGAGAAACATAAGAGGGAATTCTAGTAGTTTTCTTAGTTGTATAATTTTTTTTTTGAAATCTTGTGTTTCTTAATAGTAGGGTATAATTAAGGTATATCATAGGCTACAACTGGTCTCGGTAGTTAGAATATTTTTCAATAAAAATGGAAAAAAATCTCTACATATAAGGAACATAAAATATAAAATACATTGGGTGAATAGTTGAGAAATGGGTCAGTATTAATACATGAAGTTTGATACATAATGGTTATCAACTTATATGTAAGATTCATTTTGGAGTGTCCTAGAGTACATATAAGTAAATCTATAGTAAAGTGGTTATATAAGAGTGAAAACCATTATATGTAGGGATGATCATGGGTAAAAGTTACCCTTATGTCCACATACATAAGAGTCCGCCACTTATTTTATTTTAGAGATATGTTGGAAACATGGTGATATATAATGTTAAACCCATAGATGTGCAAGGGTTTCCCAGTGAAGTGAAACTGTGGCTAGGTATTGACATTCCATGAGAAGTGTAAGAATAATCCTCGGTTAGGTAAAAGTAATTCTATGGAAAATAAAATACTTAAAGGTATCCTTATGGGATGCATGAAGTTAACTCTTAGTACCTTGTTATATGTAAGAGTAGACTCCCTAATATTTAAAGTTCATCCAGAGCTAATCCATAAAATAGTAATGTTTGGGAAACCATTGTAATATGTAAAGGTAATTCCTCGGTATATAAGGGACATTAAATGTGTCAGGATTAGGAACTGTTAAATTATTGGTGATACACTATAGTATGTAATGGTCAATTCCATGATATCTAAGGGTTATTTATGTGAATAAGTGAGATGCATAAGGATAATTTCCATGAAATATAATTTTTTTTCTATGAATATGTACAATACATTAGGGTCATTTCCTCGATTTTTAGAGGTCTTTTATATGATAAAAGATGGTATTTAAGGTTTGTTTACATGATACATTAAGGTCCCAAGCATAATGAATTTTGTTCGATGGTGTGTAAGCATTTTATATATGTAAGTGTCTCTTGGACCAATATATTTAGGTCCTATATTTATTTCAAAAAATTATGTTTGGTGGAATTTTTTCAAAATTTTTATAAATACAAATTAATTGATTTATAATTATAAAATGGTGGATTTAGGCACTTTTTCTAGAATAAAATGGATTTCCCTAAAGGGTTCTCCCAATTCTCTCTTCTTTCCCAAGGGAGATATTACTCAATTACTAAAATATCTAAATTCTATTCTTTTTATAATATTTGTGAGTAAATCAAGATACCATTGGTCGTTTGTTATTCATTTCTCTATCCATTTTTTTATTTGTATCATTTTTTCTTGGATTAGAGATTTTTTTTAAATTATTACATTTCTTCTAATTGGATTTGGATAAACTAGAGTTTCTCAGTGTGTAGAGTATTATTAAATCTTAATGATATAGATGGTGTATAAAAAATATATCTATGGTTTTTTGGATTATGTTATATATCATGTGATGTATTATAAGGACCTAATCCATATTTAAAAAATATCTAATTTTTTAAAACTAATTTACTTTCACGCATTTTTAAAGGTGTTTTTATGTTTAGATTTTTGATTATTAAATCATAAATCTTACATAATAAACACATATATTATAATGTGTAAAATTATAACCAATATCTTTGTTCACACAAGAATATACTTTTTAAATGAATAATATTTTCTTTTCCTGACAAATCAAAAAAAAATTTCATATTTAGTTCATGAATATTAATTTTAATCCTTAAAATCAATGAAATTTGTTTAAAACATGAGTTGATAACAAAAAATATATATAATGGACAAATAAAAATTTAGAAAGAAATATTTTTCCCGTTTGAAACTATGAGATCATATAAGAGAGTTTTACATTAACATAATAAACCTTGAGAAAAAATAATAATTTGCATACACATGAAATAATATTTAATGCACAAAATTTATCATAAAATAATTTATACGAAAACATAAATGAGAAATAATAATCATGGCGGTTTCATATAAAATATGATATCCCATGAAAAAAATTTCTTAAAAAACATATGTTTTGTACTTAAAGGACTTAATCATTCCTTTTAATAAAAGATCATTAGATTGCCTTATAAAATAACATTATTTCCACAAAGAGTCACTATCATGAATATAAATTTAATGTATGTTCCATAGGATACCATCTTCAGGGAACTCTTATAATAACCCTTTCAAGAACACATGAAAATGGAATAAGCTACTCAGTTAATTCCAACATAATTCTCCATAGAACATAATCATTGCCTAAAGAATTTGACAGATATATTAGGCTCTCCGACAATCAATAACTATTTTCATGGACCATAAAATAAATGAAACATGTAAAATCTTTCATTTACATCATAATATATCATAAATTATTTCATTTAACATATATGCAATAACTTTTTTTACTTCTTTTAAAAATGAGTATAAAAATAATTTTTCTTTTAAAACTATTTAAAAAAATCCTAGAATAATGGAAAATATCATAGTATATTGAAAATACGTGAAAATTTGTAAATTTATATTCATAAAGAATAATTTTTTATGTATGGTAATTACACTCATTCTATATATGGTAAAATAATCCTTTCACACTTTGGTAAAAATTTCATAAATATCTTGTTGAGAAAATGTTTTAAAAGTTTTTTCTAGACCTGAATAAATATATTTAAAATTGTTTAAATTAAATTTGAACATAAATAAAAATATACTAATAACATAATTGTAATATTTTATAGAACATGTAGGAAAACTAGTAAAAACGCTAAATTTTTAAAATAAGGTTTTAAAGAAATACATTTACATTGAGTCATCCTAATCATGTAAATTCTTTAACTTCTATACAATTTATATATATTAATTTCACGTTATCTTAAGAAAAACCAAGTTTATTAAATTATCATTATATTATTTATTTCATTTATTTAAATTAAATATTTAATTACTTAATCAGTTAATTCAACATTAGGTGTTTTCAAGATGTTCAGATAATAATTTCAAAATAGATTTTTTGTGTCAAACAAGGATAAATATGTAATTATTCCATCATATCCAAAGTCTAAATAATGAAATTATTTTCATTTAAATAAAGAAAATAAATTTATATAACCATTCATTAATGGTCAACATGAAAAAAAACATCACATCATGGAGGTGGTAGTCTAAAAGTACGCACGAACGATATTATCAATTTTCAATTGTTGGAAAGGTAAGAAAATAAATGATATAATATATTTATATAATTTTAATAATGAAATTAATATATTATATATTAATTTAAACCAACAAAATAACCACCATTTTATGTTGGTAATAAAAAATTAAACTCATCGATTCATATAGGTTGTAATCTATGTCTACGCACGCTTGACGATTTCATTTCCCATAGTACTGAAAAGGAGATGAAAGAAGATTTTAATGTTTTCAAAATAAATTTTTTGAATATGTAACATACTACTATTATTATTTAATATGGTAAAATATTATTTGAATTAGGTTTAAGAATATATAAAAAAAGAGATAATGTAGTCAAGAGTTATACATTCTTATTCAGAAAACACCCTTTTAATTGAGCTTAAGGAAATTAGAGAAGAGGTTTATAGTCACTCTAATGAGAAGGAAATTTGATAATTAAATTTTATAGAATTATTTAAGTAGTGTTTTAAGATAAAAACTAGACATTAACACTGTTTTAATTGATGAATTGAGTCCCAATTTTTATAGGTGAAAATTAGTGAAAGTTTTTATAAATATTTAGACATTAAGGGTTAAAAATTTAATTATAAAATACCAAGTGGAAAAAATAGTAAATGGATGACATTTTAAAGCATAAGATATTAAAATTTTGGATTTATATAAATTTTATGACTTTTAATAAAATTAATAAAATATTGATTATCATAAAATACACTAACATCCATTTTCATTATTATCTACTTATATTGACTTTAAAAATATAATTATTGCAACCAATTTCAATTATAACTACTTATATTATCTGTAATTCTTTCAAAATATTTATAAAATTCCTGTTATATCTAAAATCATCAAAATGTAAAAAATTTAAATATTATCAAAACATTTACATAATTTTCATTTATTTTCTTAAACGTTGTGTCATCGTCGCATAAACGTTTTATAAAATTATAATAACATAAAAAATTAAAAAAAAAATATTATAATTAAAATAATTTTTTTTATTCATTTTCTTATTTACAGTTTATAGATATATTTACTCACATCTATGTCTTGAAAATGTATGCAATATGATATTTTTACATATCATCTTATGCACATGCTCTACACAAAGATGTTGATAGGTTTCATGTTATATAACACAAAAAAATCATAAATATAACTCCATGAAATAAATTACACATCATATTTTTTAATAAATCAAAAACAAATCTTCAACCTCAAATATCATCTTTAGGACACCAAATATGACTTCTAGAGTGCAGTGCAAGCACTGCATCCGCACCGTATATGATTTTAATATATATCATAAAATAAATTCAAATTTATATGTTTTGGAAGATATTTTTATGATATTTCTATTATATTATCATAAAAAAACCCTCTATATAATTTCCATAAATCTTTATATCATATTTATGTCTCTGAGATATCATAAGCTGTATAATATTTCCTAAAAACTAAATTTTTTTATTATTCACTAAAAATGTAACGTTTTTTAGAAAAATATAAAAAATTCAATATAGGATAAATTTGAATTTATGAATTAAAAAATGAAGACAATTTAATAAAAATAATATATAAAAATTTTCAAAATTATAATTTTAAATATGGTATATAGTACATGTAAAATAAAATATTTAAAAAACCCATATTATTTCAAATGGTAAATCATATTCATGTTCCATGTGTTAATAAATTTATTTCTAATATCTGAATTCCAATAAATAATATGGATTAAAATTAAAATTAATTTATTACTAAATACTTGGGTCGTCACATTCTTCTCCCCTTAAAGAAAGTGTTACCTCACATTTTTTATTACTACTTAAGGAAGTGGGGATATTTTTAATTAATATAGTTTCTCAATTCCCATGTTTCTTATTAAATAATATGGTTTTTTAGAAAACGTTAATATACTAAATCACCTTTACATTCCATATATGTACTCTATGATCAGTATTCTGAACTATTTGTTACTCATATTAATGGTTTTCTTTCAACCGAACTATATCAGGACTTAAAAAATTGAGATTTAACTGGTACATATTTTATTAACAATGAAATATAAAACAAATCATGTAACTCAAATAAAATCATAAGCAAGACCACCCGATAAACAAATAATCCAAATTTATCCATGATTTCATATGGTCAAATGATCAATGTACTTAATTTTCCATTTTTACAAAAATAAATAACACATTTCCATAAATATACTTCACAAAAAACATGATCTCCTAACTCGAATTAAATATAATTACACTATATATCCATATTAATTTTCAGATTTCTCCATGATACCCTTATACGATACTAAATCACCTTCACTTTCATAACCATCTCTTCTACCAATTCTAGCCACAAAATACTTCTTTCACAAAAATTATCATAATAAGCTGGATCATTACACCCTATTCCTTATAATGCCTTAAAAGGTTTTGTTTTTATACTAGATTGAAAACTATTGTTTTAATAAAATTTAGATGAGGAAAGATGTTAATCCCATTAATGCATTGATAGTTGAGTGGTATAAGCTCCTAATTAGAATCTAGAATACCTAGAGTTTAATTATGGGGGGTTTATTTTATGACTTACTATAAAAGTTACTATATTGATAAATTTATTAAAAAGAATTTGGATGATATGCCACATATTTGGGATTTCAGACCATAGGGACTTTAGGCCACTAATGGACATTAGCTTGTAGGGAATATATACTAACATAGTGTGTTATGCCAATGGATTTTAAAACATCAATAGGAATTCATAATATATAACCTCTAAGAAATGAATTAGTCAGGTCAGATGAAAAATGATCGTTCCCCTTATGAGGATTCATAGTATGTATTAGTTATGAGAGTGGAGCTAGTCAAATTAGAAATGAAGTTAATTGTATTAAAAATACACTATTGGGACCATTAACTATGAATATTTATATAAGGTAATTCTAGAAAATTGTCCACTTGAGTTTGGGAGCCAGGCACTATCATTGAAGTAGATGTTGGGGATGGGTAGTTCTAGTTTAGTCAAATATTTGGGCCTTCATGTCATGTATTGGTCCTTGTGTATTTGTTCCTCTAGGACATGTATTATAGTATTTTTGCCTCTAGGATTTTCTATAATTCAATGTTTCTTTCAAAATCTTGTAAAAATGATAATATATAGGAAAAAAAATTAAAATCTATGTGCTTTGGGTCATTTCCTCCAAATATATTGATCAAAAAAATCCATGGTAATCCAAGGAAATAGTTAATATCATATCTTATGAAGACTAAATTAATCACTTTAATTTTCTACAAAATTGAGGATGAAAATATATAATAAAATTATGTTTAGTACTCAATTATATCTGAAGTATTTTCCAAAAATTATAGATAAATTTGCGGGTCATGATCATATACTACATAAAGAGGAAATTCATGGTATCTAATTCTCTTTAACATAACGTCTTGAAATATTATCTTAAGATATATTATCTTAAATAGGAAGAGAATGTTTATATTTAGTAAAATGATCCACAATAAAGTATATTTAATTATTAAATAGAGAGGTATTTGGTAATCTAATAATGGAATCCATGGATATATTTTATGATTTCTATTATGACACTCTAAAAGGTTGAAGATTTCACTTCAGTAGTTTTTTCAGCTTTAACCTACTAATAATTAAAACATTTCTTATTGAATTTATAAATATGAATTTTTATTCCATCCCACCATAAATTTTCTTGATGGTATATATATATATGTCAATGCTTCCTAGATAAGAAAAAAATAGAGAACTGTAATATTCACTCAATAATTGATTATTATACTAATAATCACAACGCACACATAATATTTTTATTAATTACAATATTCTTTATTTATCAATGTTCAATTCATGAAACTTATATTTCCAAAATGATTTTATATTTTCCTAAAAAAATGTAATCCTCCTTTTGATCTTGTTTAACTCTACTTAATAATTATTACTACACTGACACCTATAAAAAATGATGTTTCTACATGAACAATTTCTAAACCAATATTTATCAAATCATTTACTAAATGATAATTTTACAAACACATCATAGTTAGTAGAGATTTATATTTCCAATGTAAAGAATCTACTAAAATATTTCATTTAACTATATGGTAATTAATCATTTAGTCATAATCTTCTATTAATTTTATCCTTCTTCTTTATTGCTTGTTCAAATCTTTCCAAGTGAATATACACCTCAAACAATTATGGTCAATATATATTTCACACATTACAACATAAAACTATTTTATCAATAATTTTAATGAAAAAATAATAGTATCTAGTTCAACAACATGTGTAGGATAATTTATCTCATGTGGTTTTAATTTTTATAAAGAATAAGAAATTGCATGATCATTCTGCATCAAAAAATAACCAAGTCCCTTCAAATAAGTATAATTGTAGATGAAAAATTCACAATTACTTGATGGATGGCACAAAAATGGAGCATTCAATAATCTTATTTTTCATGCCCTGAATCATTCATTATGTTCTTTCATCAATATCAATTTATTTTATTTTCTATTCTTTCAACAAACCATCGGCATTAACCAACAAATCCAAGAAAACTATTAATATTTATGACATTTTTAGGTATTGTATTCAATTCAACCACTTTAGTTTTTGATATATAAATTGTGAATCTATAATTTGTTTATAATATTCTTATATAAACAAATAATTCTCAACCAGAATTCACATTCACTAAATTTTCTATATAACATATTTTCTTTCATGTTATATAGAACAATCCCCAAATATTTATCATCGTCATCATAACAATTAGAATATATTAGGATTTCAATAATAAACACAACCTTAAATTTATCCATAAACTCATGGAATAATCTCTTCATAAGGACAATAAATACAACTACAATATTTTTAAACTTAACTTGAATAACTGTAAACTTATAATGTTCATACCTAGTATGGAACACTATCATCGCAATTTCATTCTCCTTAACCTTATGTTCATGGTACCTGAACATATGATCATTCTTCAAAAAATACTTATCATTCATGATTTGATCAAATAGTTAATCTATATGAGGAAACATATACTTATTCTTAATAGTGATGTTATTCAATTCCCTTTAATCAATCCAAAACCATATAGAACCATCTTTATTTTTAATAAAAAAACATGATCACCCCATGGTGAAGTGATTTGAAAAATAAAGCATTTATTAATAAAATCTGGTAACTTATTTTATAATTAAAAATGTTATATTTGAGGCATTCTATAAGGTGGTTTTTGTATTTTTTTGGAATCATTCAATAATTAAATAGTAAATTCAATCTCTACTTTAGGTATAATACCATAAATTTGATCAAAAAATACATCGATTTATTTTTTACTACTAGAATATCACCAATTTGAATAGTTTCCTTCCTCACAATCATATTTACAAGAAAATTTTCATTTAAATGTTTAATAAATTTATAAAATTCACGGTATATTACCAAATGTATGAATCTATTTTTTGTATAAAACCTAAAACTCACTCTAAAAAAATCTTTATCTCTACAGTATATATGAGCTTGATTAAAATAAAGAAAATAAAAACCAAAAATAATATAAAACTTTATAAGGTGTAGATAAAAATATTTTCATGTAATTAATTTCTATTGACAATAATTGAAAGATTATTATAATATAAATTTTCCTTAATGATACCCCATGGATTTTTTAATAAAAGTTATGGGTTAATCTATTGAGGTTAAATATCCAATTTACATAAAAATTTCTCAAAAATGAAATAATTTGTAGACCCCGAATCAATCATAACATTGTAATAAACTAAATAAACAAATAATGCACCTACCACTACATTTTCGGATGGTATAACATATTCTTAAGTATTCACAAAGGATTTATACATGCCATTCTGCTGTAATCCTTCATGAATATCATCATTTATTCTTAACTTAGGAAAAGTACAAGAATAATGAATCATCTCATTAAAATTAAATAATAGTAATGTATTCTTATCAGTATTTTTATAATAATTTTATTTATAGTCACAAGACCCATGTACATACAAACCACATCAAAAACACCTTACAGTCTTCAAAATTCATTCCCGTGGATTCTTTTTACCACACTTAAAATAGAATGGTAACTTTATTTTCATACAATAAGATTTATTTTATGGATTATTTCCCCATTGCATTATATCTAGACCACTTTTTTCATATGTTAATAAAATACAGGATCACCAAAAAAATCCTTTTCTGCCTTCTGAGCACATCATACAAGATTTTCATACCATTTTAATTCATGAGAAGGCAATTCTCCTTGATATCTGGGATTCAATCCTAAGAAAATCTAATTAATTATAATATCAAGATCCTAGAAACAAATTTTTGTCTATCTTCCCAATTGGGTGAAGTTTTATTCATTCCCATCCACTGAATATTCCTCCTTCTACCTCAATTCCAATAAATTAATTTTTTTACTCTGTAAAATAGAATTAGGAAAATATTTATCGAGTAAAATATCATTAAATCCATATCATTCAAATTAATAAATATCACCCGTTGCTCTGATATTCATAATCATTTACTAACACTTATCAGTTTCACCTTCAAATTGATAATTAGAAAGAGTTTCTTTTGATGGTCTAAATAACACATAATTTGAATATCTTCTGTAATGAGTTCACCCATCCAACAGTGATCATAGAGTCAAATGATCCATTGAAATTTATAGGGTGTTATTTCATGAAAATCTCTACAATAGAGATGTTCCTCCTTGGTGAATGTGTTTTCACTCTCAAATAGAGAACACCCCCATTTATACCAGCATCAACTGAGACATCATATAAAAACAATCATTAATACACATATTGACCTCTCCAAGTACCTTATTTGGAAGGATATTATTCTATTAGTTCCCTCATACTTCAGCTTCGTAGTTTTAATTACAAAAAACCATTCTGAATAGACATATATTTTTTAAGAAACATGGTAATATTAATATTTTATATCATGATAGATATAAATTATAATCTCTTAAGGGTACTTATTTACAATATCATAACCTCTAAAATTACATAATCTAGTCTCTAATACGAACTATAAAGACTTGATCCTTATTTAACATGTAATTTTATTTTAACATAGTTAATCATTTTTTCATTCTTAAAGACCTTTTTAGATTTTTATAGTTTTAGAGAATTGGGTCATAACTATTACTTGAAAAAACCCATAAATTTCAATGTATACACTTCTACTTCAAATCCATTTTTTCATAGTACAATACTTTTAATATTCAATATGTTTTATTATTATGATAAATCATAAGGATTACTAACTTGAATTCATCATAGGTCTAAATAATCATTAAACCTGGTGAAACAATATTTTTTTAACATGGGATGAGCATAAAATATATCATAAAAAAAATAAAAGGACGAAAGAAACATGTTCGACCATTTCCAAATAATGATATCTTATAAGAGAGATTTCCTTTAACATAATAAAATTTGAACTCAAATAATTTCATAAAATAGTTTATAATAAAACATAAATTCCAAATCCTAATAATTAGGGTTTCATATAACACTTGTTATCCCATGAAAAACTTTTTTCTCAAAATATTCCTTTTCATCCTTAATAAGAAAAATAATAATTTTAAAAACGATAATTATATCTACTTATGAAATAAATATATTTCCCTAAAAAATCATAAGAAAACATAGAAAATTAATTTATTTTCCTTTTTAAATCACCTTCATAGAACCCATATAATAGTATATTCAAATTGAATAAGCTATTCGATTAATTCCAATATAATTATATAGAGAACATCATCATTAACCAACATATTAGAGAGTTTTATTAGACTATCCCTTCATCATAAATAATATAAATGGATCATAGATTACCTAAAACACATAAAATCTTTAATTTCCATCATAAAATCACAAAATTTATTTTCATTAACACATATACAGGATTTCTTTCATGTTTCTCACAAAAATAAGGTAAAAATTATTTTTTATTGAAAACACATTAATCATAAATTCCCAGAAGAATGGAAGATAGGGTGTTATTTAGAACATTCATTAAACATGTATAAGAATATTCTTAAATAATAATGGTCTATATAGTTACAAAAGTTTCTCATTTCGTATATTTAAAAAAATATTTCCTTCACACTTTTGTAAAAATGTCAAAAATATACCATTTGGATAACATTTTAAAAGATTATTTTTAAACAATTAATAAATAGATAAAAACATGGTTAAAAATTAATTTGAACATAAATTTTATTTTATTACTTACATAATTTAAATCTTTTAATATAAATGGAGAAAAATAGATGAAAATCCTTATATTTTTTAAAATATTATTTTAAATTAAAATCTTGTACCTCGATTCTAGCTTATCACATACGTACTATAACTCCTATATAATGAATTTATATTAATTATTTAATTTATTTTATAATATTTACAAATTTTAATTCATTTTCACTAAATTATTTAAATAATTTATTTAAATGATATATTTAATTACTTTATTAGTTATTTCTATATGGGGTGCTTTCCGGATCTTGAATTTATAATTTCAATACGACTTTGGATTGTTGACCATGTTAAAATATTTTATTATTATATGATATGTAGAATATTAATAATAAAATTATTATCATTTATATACATTAAATACATCTTTAGAACAATTCATGCAATGTGTACCTCACAAGTGAATTAGATCGCTTTGTAGAGGTGGTAGTCTACATGTATACATGAATGATAGTATCATTTTCAATGAATGGAGATTTAAGAAAATATTGGATATATTATATTTACATAATTATAATTATTTCATTAATATACTATATATTTATTATATACAACATAATGACCATCCTTGAAAGGTGGTGGTAAAAAATTAAACACATAGTTTTGTCGAGGTAGTAATCCACACGTATGCATGAGTGTTGTTTTAATTTATCATAGGATGTAAAGGAGATAAAAAGGGGTTCTAATATAATCATAATAAAATTTATTTATATGTAATATAATTATTATTTTATTTTATAATGGTTAAATAATATTTGAAGGAGGTAAAAAAGAAATAATATTAAAGAACTGAGTTAAGAGTTATACCTTATTCTTCTAAAACCCCCATTTCAATTGAGCTTGGGGGATTTGGAGAAGATTTTTATAGTAAAAAATGAATTAATAATGTGTGAAGTAATGTATATGAATTTATTTGGGAAAATTTTTTAGATAAAACCTAACTTCTGTTGTGTTAGAAATGGTTTAAATTAGTCCATTTTATAGGAAAAAATCAATAGTGATTCTCATAAAAACAAAATTTATTTGAAGGTGAATTCCAAGTGGAATAAAAATGAACAAGGTATGAAATTTCATACTATATGAAATAAAACTCTATGATTTTTATAATTTTTATGACATTTAAATCAATTAATGAAATATTTTTTATCATAAAATACACTTAAAGTCATTTTAACTATTATCATCTTATATTAACTTGAATGATATCAGGATACACATCAATTCAAAATATAATCACCAGAAATATCACTAATTATGTTTAAATATTTATAAAATAAGTTTGATATCTAAAATCATCTAAATATTACCATTTTTAATATTTTTAGAAGCATTTTTTAAATTTTTATTTAATTTTCTTTAACATTTTATCATCACGGTATAAATGATTTAGAGAGTTGTAATAATTTTAAATGAAAAATCATTAACAATATAATAATTTTTTAAATTAAACATGACTATTTTTTCATTCAATATTTATATTTACTGAAATATATACCATCATAAATTTTATAATATGTTATTATGACTTTTCTCACCTTTCGCAAGGACTGCACAATAATTTGGATAAGTTTCTTATTATAAAACTATATAGTTTATAAATATATGACCATATAATCAATTTGAAATCATTTTAATTAATAAATAATAACAAATTCCTCTTCCTTCTCTAATATTTTCTTTACGACACCAAATCTGGCTTTTCAGGGTTGCGTAGACACTATGACAGTACTAAAAATGATTTTCATATTTATCAAGAAGGAAATTTTAGGTTATATTTTTTTAATAATAGTATCATGATAATTTCATTATATTATCAAAAATAAGTCCTTTTATATGTTTCATAAATTTTTATATCATATTTATTCATTTGACATATCATAAAAGATATTTTATTTCATTAAAACTATATTTTTTTATTATTCACAAAAAATTTTCTTCATCGTGAAAATATAAAAAAATATCAAAGGATAAATTTGACTTACTATATCCAAAAATAATGTCCATTTCATCAAATTAAAATTATAAAATTTAGAATATTATTAATTAAATAAAATTTATTATGCATGGAAAATAATATTTTGGAATAAAAACTAATGTTTGTTTCAAATGAAAAATTATTTTTGTGTTTAATATATTAATAAAATAATTTATAAGATATGAATTATAATAAATAATATAAAGAAAATATCAAATTTATTTATTACTAAATACCTAGGTTTCCATATATACGGTCTCACCACTTGTGTGGGATTGAAAATTAATTAAAAACAAAATGTTTCCTTTTAATCCCCATGAGATGAACGAATATTTCTTGGTCCATAATGGATCCTTGAATAATAATATTATTTTCTCACTCACAAATTGTTTTCATATTGACTATAAAAATATAATATGTGATATATGGTCCATATATAGGTATAAATTTAATTAATGAACACAGTTCCCCTATAAATAGGAGTATTTCTCTCCTTCTAAGTAGGGTAGTGTGATGGAGTGGAAATATTTGGCCTCTGAGTAGGATATATAGAACCTCATGTCACCTTTTAGACCTATTGAATTATACATCTATGTGTGGCATGAGTGTTAAATTTCCAACGGTATTTGTATAAATGGGTCGGTATACCCTTGTAGAGATCTATGTGTAGTTTATGTATGATTGGGCTAACCTAGCTTTACTATTGAAATTTTTATGCCTGTTATGACATTCCTTTGGTGTCATACCTATATTGTATATAATTTTTTTATGGTTAGGTGATGATAAATTCATGTATATATTGGGGATTTTATTAACATTGGTTAATGGGACTTGACCCTAAAGTTTGGAATGTCGTAACAGAATCCATGTGGTATTTCCAATCCTTGATTTAGCTTATGGAACCATAAGTGGTGCCATAATTTTTTTAATCCCAAAGAGTATTTCAATATGATGAATAAAATTGCTGTATCATATTACCAATTTATTAATGGTAATAAATTGTGTAATTTAGAGTCTAAACTAGAAAAATTTTACTTGCATTGGGTAAATTCAATCCTCTTAGAAGGAATAATAATATACAAAGTCTACCTATTTTTAAATTAATATAAATGATAAATTTGTAAGTAGTTATTACAAGGTTGTATAAAATTATCAAATTTAATTTTTATCTCAATTAATGAAAGTAATTTTTTATCTTTTATATAGTGGTATACTGGGTTGGAGCTTATCCCACAATGGGGGAGGTATAAGGGGTAAGAGTTTATTCCCTTGATGAGATATTAGATATGTTTCTTGAGTAGGGTGATATTCCCCTCGGGTGATGATGACGTCTTATTGATGTTTTTATGGTGGGACACTATTCCACCCTAGAAAATGATGATATATGATATGATTTTTGGGATACATTTTGATTCCTCGTATAAGGTGAGACATATGAGATGATTCTAGTGTGGCATATTAATCCCCTATTAGTGTCAATATTATATTATATGGTTATAGGGAGAGGTGTTATTACCTTCAATGTTATGGTGAGATATGATATGGTTGTGGGGTTGGGCTTCATTCCCCCTGTGTGATCAGACATTGGGGATGGTTCTACGGTGAGGTGTTAACCCCCTATGGGTTATGATGAGATATGATATGGTTCTGTGGTCGGTAAATATTCCCCTTAGGTAACAATATGAGATGATATTACCTTGGGTTAGGAAATGATTCCTCCCAGAGTGATGATACTATGGTTATGGTTTCTAGGTGATTCATTATTTCCCCTGGGTGATAATGAGATATGATATGGTTGTATGGTGAGTTTTTATTCATCCCTAAGAAATGAGATATGGAACTTTGTTTTAGTGTGAGATGATATTAACCCTTGGGTACTGATACTATATTGATATGGTTTCAAGGTGGGGTGTTAGTCTACTTTGGTTAAAAGGTATTGTTTGATAATCTATGACTCATGATGCTATTATGGGAAAGAACTTATCTAAAACATATTTTGGTTGACATATAATGTTTAGAGACATCCAACATGGGAATAAGTAGGTATAGTCGAACGTAGATGTCACCATAGAACCTAATGGTAAATAGTGGTTTATTTATTATTATTTAAACTATTTATTTGATTATTATAAGAATATCACATTTTACACACACTATATATACTAGATATGTTGGTGAAATCATTTTTGGTCCCCAACAAGGTTATTAACACACCCTATTTAGGTGTCCCTCACACATTTGTATTCAATAATACCTCTTGATCATTGGTACCGGTAGTTTGAAGGCCCTATATTGGATGGTTGAGTTAAATTGATTTAAAGGACTTAAAAGAAGGGATCATATGAAGATTTGGGACCAGGTTGTGATTGTTTTTATATTATATATATTTTACATTAATTTTTATATGATCTAATCATGGAATATCTCATTTATATCATCTTTAATTGCATAATATTTTATATCGTTCATCCTTTTATATCTTTTGGTGCTTTATTTCTTTCTAATTATCATGGATTATGATTTTTTTATCTAGATAAATATTGTGATGAATTATTATAGGTTTCGTTATATAATCTAATATGAGGGTGTATCATCCCCACAACATCACTATATAACCTCTATATAATTTGGTTATAACTATAATATAGAGAGGTGTTCCTATGTTTACTTGGTGCTCCAATCTAGTTACTATATAGTGACATAATTTACAAAATTATAAAGTAAAATTATAGATTTTTTTCATTCTATTTTTGATGTGGAAAATATAATATAGGGCTAGTATGAACTTGGTATGGACATTGTATCATGTTCCTAGCTAGGGATTTCATGGGAAAATTTTCAATTTTTTGGGGATATGGGATTTCTTATGATGTATTTCACTATAATAATTCGGTTTATTTCTAGTGAATATTGGGTTTTTTATCTATTTCTGATTTTTAGTTTTCATATTAGCCAAGGGTGATAAGTGCTGTGTGTTCATACATAATATTGGGTATTTTGGTTTACATGAATTTTGTATGTTAATATGTGATTATGATACTACTTTTATAAATAAAATAGGATCTTGTTATTTAACATTTCAAAAATAACTTGTTGGGTGTTTTATTAAATAACTTCTTAGTTGAATTTTATCAAATAAACTAAATAGATAATATTTTTCTTGATATTAATCATTATATGGTGATGTCATTATATACATGAAGATATGAAATTAGTCTAAGAGGGGGTAGTCAATTATGAAAATACCCAATGAGAATTAGTAAAAAAATAAAGGGTATTTGATATGGGTATGTATAAGGACCCGGCCTTAAACCTAACCAAATCATGAGTTATTTCAAGAATACACATTGAGGATATTTTCAGGTTTAGAGTTTTAGAGAATTAGATCATAAATCATGCATTAAATTCCACATTTAAACAAAGTTGTTACATAAAATATAGTATTCATCTTTTCCCATAAACGGAAACATATTTAAAATAAAACACGGATTCTTTCTTGACACTTCCTTGACACTATCATCATGTCATGTACCTTTCCCTTGACCTATGAAAAACATTTCAAAAACATGGGATGAGAATAAAAAGCTTAGTAAGGGATATAAAAATTCATAAAGGAAACATTAGTACATGTATACATAAGAATCAATGAAATCATACTTTACTCATAAAACATAAGCACGTTATCATACCTCATGAAATCATAAGATTTATGAATAACTCATAGAAATAATAAGACATAAAGGTAACTTGAGGCATTCATAACATTCTTACATAGGGATTAAACCTCATGGTTACGTTTGGAATACCCATCACAGTATATTCCCTAAATCTCTTCGGAGAAACCATAATGTTTAACCCCTTCGTGTTACCCAATGCATTGGAGAGCTATATCGGGCTCACCCTCCCTCAGATTATCACGGAACCACCCTTTTTCATAAACACTGCCAAAGAAACAAAACATAATCATAGCACATAACTTAATCATAAAGGAAATATAACATTCCCACTTTGCATTAACAATATAACATTTCAAGATATTTAAATAATGAATCCATTCAAAAAAACCATTTTCAAAACCATTTTAAACATTTAATAAAGATATTTTTAAATCCAAGTGTCCCATACCACCTTGAATATTTTAACATTTTAAACAGTTAATATCCATATAAATAAATCCATAAAACAATTTTGAAAACATGTATATTAATGAGAAATATTTGTAAGAATAAATCATTAAAACATTTAAAATGATATTTTAGTTAAAGGGTTTTTAACAAAATGATAGACACTTGAATACAATAATTAGGGAATAACATTTAATCAGAACATTATAATATCATGAGAATAAAGGGATTCATGATATATTATTCCAAATGACATTATATACACCATATAAGAGTGAATTGGTGCATAACAATAATGAAGTCTCAATAGAATTGTAAAATGAGATTAAATCCCTTATAAAGAAGGTATCATTAAATTAAGGATAAATCAATCTCATACTTATGTGTGAAAAAAATAAATACACCCAATATAAGTGGATATTAAGTGTAAAACAACCATAGGTAATTCAAACATATTCATAGAATTACATATTCAATAACTAAAAGTTGAACCCAAAGAAATCGAAATTGGGTTAAGAAGTTCCCTTGGTAAAATTCGACAGCCTAACAGCGTCACTTTAAAATTCATAAAATTAGTTTATGAGAGATAAAATGGTATCTCATAACTTGGAAATTAAACTTACATCAATAAGGATATATAAGAACATATCCCAATATAAAAATATGTAAATTAAAAGACATAACAAAATAAGTCTTTTTAAAAAAGGAGTGTGAAAGGTTCCCTTACCGATTTGGGAAACTTTTGAAACGTACACCCCATAACTACCAATAAATGAGATTATATTATTCAAATAGTAAAATAATGGGAAGTACATACACCACACAAAAGGAAATAGTGGCTAATGTAGTATGAATCTCATGAGAATAAAAAGTGAGATGAAAATCCCCTTGTGAAAATTCGGTAGCCTAATGGTGCCACATAAAACATCCAAAAATGGATTGAGGAGATAAAATAGGGTATCTCGTCATATAAAAATAAAATTTATATCAATAGGGATATAAAATAACATCCCAAAACATAATAAATAGGAGATTAAAGTAAGTTACATAAAAAGAGTACTTAAAAAAAGAGAGAGAGGTAGGATCCCTTGCCTCAAGTCCGACTTGTCTTGTTTGTTTCTATATATTCCTGAATAATAAACTTTGTTCAATTTATAATTACATAATTTATTCCTTTAAATATTATTATTCAGTTCATATCACATATTACAATGTTATAATAATTGGTTAATAATGTGAGTTCATATCAGACGTTTTTGTCGATGTTTGGTACATGAGTCAAAAATGAACTTGCTTGAAAATGATTGTCCATGTAGTTATAGGTAAATAATATCAAGAATATTATTAATGATTTAAATATCATATATATCCATTAAATATTCATTTTATACTATTCCATAACATTTGGGTAAAAAATAAATGAAATGCACCGTTCATGGAGACGGTAGGTCGTACGTACGCATGAATGCTACCTTCATTTCATTGTTATATTAATGGAATTGAAAATAATTGAGAGAGATGTATATTATAATTAAATTATAATATATATGTTTTATAGGTCACATAAGTTGATTAATTCCATTCTTTATACATTCCATGTATTGCATGAACGAGTCACATCACTTGAGGGGGCGGTAGTCCACACTTCCTCTTATGAAATTATCGCAATTGCACAACATGCAAAGCATAAAGGTATGTTTTAAATATAAAATACAGAAGAGTATGGGAAACATAAATACCATATATATAATATATAAAATACAGTGACGTCATAATGGCCACCATGAAAGGTGTTAAGAGAATATTGAACAATCATCGTTTTGTGAGGCAGTAATTCGCCATCCACAAAAATAGTATGTTTTTAACCATTAGATGGAGGTGTGTGTAAGTGTAGCTTGAATAAATAACATAAAAATATCCTAGTATATTTATGATACTGGTTTTTTACAAAATAATGGAATAAAAATAATTTAGGGGTTTGGAGAACAAAATAAAACAAAAGAACACAAGTGAAGACATTACCTTTAAATCGGGTAACTCCTCTTGGTTTGAACCAAAAGGGTTTCTTGAAGAGAATTCTGCCAAAGGTGAGGCTTCAATGATGAATATAGGGATGTTGAGAGATGATATGGGCAGGGTTTGGCCGAGCCAAAGTCTTGAGAGGTGTGGGTATGTTGGTAGAGGTGGGTGCCTTTTATAAGAGAAGAGGAGGGGCACTCTTGGAAAGTTATAAAATATTACTTTATTATAAAATTCTTTTAGGATTTTAAAGGTCCCAAAGGGATATATTTCTAGGCTAAGGTGATAAGGTTTCTAAATCCACCCATACAATAGGTTTGTGACAAGTGTAAGACTTATATTTCACCCTATCTTCTCATTTTTGTTTAAATCGTTCATTTATGAGGTAATCACTGTATCATCACGGTGTCATAAATAAAATAATTTATATAACATCTAAAAATTATAAAAAAATATCATGACGTATTAAATCTATTTATCTTTCTAATGAATTTTTATAGTAAAAAATATGACTTTTATAACCCCATGTAAAAATTGTTTTAGTAAAACAATACATGTTTGTGACATTTTAATTTTAACTTTAAATAAAAAGTTATTAATGTCATTTTCCAACCAAAGTGGCTCCATGGAGTCCCCAAGTTCACCCATAGATTTTCTTGGTCGTCCATGACTCATCCAATAAGTGTAGGACATGTGTCAAGGTCATTTCATATTATTATAATATTATCTTTACCTTAAATTACACTAATTACCTTTAATCGCGATTAATAAAACTTAAAAGTTACTATTCACCAAAAAATTATTTTAATTTCATTGAACAACATTTTACTTCCTAATGACAACCATGTATGTCGGATTTTTGAAAATCAAATCAACGAAGTGGTAAAGATTCATTTAAACGAAAAATCAGTTTCTTTAACTACCACTTAGTGGTTTCACTATTCATCAAAAATTGAAGTTTTTCAGAAAAATACCAAAAATTTACCCTAATCTATATTTGATATTCCGAATTCAAAAATGATTTCTATTTTACAAAATTCAAAATATATAAGTTTCATTAATTAATTTAATAATTCAATCCCGCTGTCAAAATAAATAGCGTGTTTTTAAGAAACAATATCTATTAAAATATTGACACTAGTTTATGTCCAATTTCAAAGTGAAATTAATTCCAATGAACACCATTGGATTAAATGGTAAAAATATATTCCAATTAAACTTTAAAACCAATTAAAAATATAATCTATCTATATATTTAAATTAGATGAAAAGGCAGTTTTGATGTAAAATGCAGTATTTTTTACTATTCATTAAAAAAAAATTAACAATGTTAGAAACATACCAAAAATTTAACCAAAGTTAATTTCAATGTCCCAATCATAAAGAACAAGTTTATTCTGAAAAATAGGGCTTATAAAATTGTCAAAAGATAGATTTAAAAATGGTTCGCCGTCAAAAGGCGGTAAAACAATCTTTTAAAAATATTAGAGTATTTATTCTTAAAATTGGATTCATTTAGATTTTAAGCCTCTAAAATTTATTGGATAAATGTGAAAATATTTAACAAACATATGTAATCATTTTGTAGTTATTTCTGTTCATTCCCTCCATTACAACAACTAGGTGTTAACTATTATAATATTATTATATTATTAGTGTGCAATGTAAGATTTCAAATAAACTCGTTGTTACGTATTGGGTACGCTATAAAGCATAGCATTCCCTTTAAACTAATATTAATATTTTATTAAAAAATATTGATAATCATTAGAATGTAATATTCTTTATTTACTTGGGATGTTACATCCTTCCCCCCTTTTGGGAATTGTGTCCTCGCAATTTCAAAATTGGGCTTGGAAACTTCATTGAAAGTCCCACATCGGAACAAGAGTCAGTAAAAATATCACTTTAAAAGAAAGGGAGATAAGTACAAAGGTCACCCGAGTTAACCCATACTAGGATTCCAAGTATGAAAATATGGATATGGAGGAGAAAACAAAGGGTCATGTTCTGATGGAGAGTGATATTAAAGATGTCTAGTAGAAAGTTAACCACAAGAAAATCACAAACTAGTGATGGGTTAAACGGTATTCGATTCCCCAGTAGGAAAAGTTAACAGACAACATTTTTGTTTTAAGTTACTCTTCATTGAGGAATTTATTTTTGAGCTTAACTAAATCATAATGAAACATACTCACTTGTCACGTAGACTTTAAACTTTTACTAGATTCCTTAATCAAACTCATATTTTCTCCAAAACACGAGTATTTAGAAAGACTTGTTTGCATTAAGAGTACAATAATCAACTTCCTGAGAATCGCCTAATCCACAAAAGAAAACTATATATTTCCCATGTCTTTAGATCTCAACGAAAACCAAACCAAAAAGTTTAGTACGAGATCAGACAATACCCAAAAATATATTTTTTTACAAAAAAAAACTACTCTTAATCTCCAAAAATTTTCAAACAAAACCCAATGTTCAACGAAGACCATTCAATAAAAAATTTGTCCATAAAATTATTCAAGGTAAACCCAACTAAGTTTGAAACCCAAATATTTGAAGGATTTAATCACATAGTCTCCCAAGGTACAAATTAACATTTATCTCCAAATAACATCAGTTTCTCTTAAAGTCTCATATTTAAAAGTAATTAACCTAATCACATATCCTCCATGATAGGTTAATAATTTCCATAGATGACCCAAAATAAACTTACTCTTGATTCATAAAATCACCTAACTAAAAAAATTAGTCAAACTAACCAGAGACATCACGTAGTCCAGTGGTAGGCGATAAATACCAGTCACATTTTGGTTGTGGGTTCAATTCCCACATCTTTGTCCAACGCGATGGGTTGTCACGTGGTCTGCATGTTGTAATTTTTCCAAAACTATATAATTCTTAAAACATTCCCCAAAACGAGATAAAATCTTCAAAAATAACCATAACATAATTTAACCTCAAGTTTATCTCATGTCATTCATATTCCATCATAACGTATAGTAACCCATAATTACCTCAAAATTAAGGATCATATAAACCCTAATAGTTACCTTTATAATTATTAGTTGAACTTCCATGTCGAGTTGGTTCTCTTGTACAAGATGCATTTGAGAACTCACCAAGGTTCAAGTGGTTGATCATGACTCCGGATAGTTGGTTTAGAATAACCATGAGATTTCTCATTGAATCGCCCATTTCATTCAGTCTCTTAATAAAAGAACCACCACGGTTTCCTTCAAACCCATTGTCACTTTGGTGCCTGCTAGATCCTTCCATTTACTAAAACCAGAAATGTCAGTGTGAGTATATCAACAAAATCATTATGTACTAAAGAGGAAGATAAACACTAAGATATACTTATCCATGTTATATCAAACTCATTCCAACCTTCAAAAATAACAATGACTCTATCTAATATAATAACCATTGTGGTTATACACAACTTTTCACTTAACACTCTAACCTCTAAAGTTATCTAAACCGTCCTTTGATACCAACTATAAGGACCCAGCCTTAAACCTTACTTAATCTTGAGTTATTTTAAGAATACACATTGAGGATATTTTTAGGTTTAGAGTTTTAGATAATTAGATCATAAATCATGCATTACATTCCACATTTAAACAAAGTGGTTACATAAAATATAGTATTCATTTTTCCCATCAACGGAAACATATTTAAAATGAAATATGGATTATTTCTTGACACTTCCTTGGCACTATCATCATATCATGTACCTTTCCCTTGACCTGTGAAAAACATTTCAAAAACTTGGGATGAGAATAAAAATCTCAGTAAGGGATATAAAAATTCAGAAAGGAAATATTAGTACCTGTATACATAAGAATCAATGAAATCATACTTTACTCATAAAACATAAGCACGTTATCATACCTCATGAAATCATAATATTTATGAATAACTCATATAAATCATTAGACATAAAGGTAACCTAAGGCATTCATAACATTCTTACATAGGGTGTAACCCTCATGGTTACATTTGTAATACTCGTCACAGTATATTCCCTAAATATCTTCGTAGAAACCGTAAAGTTTAACCCCTTCGCGTTACCCAATGCATTGGAGAGCTATATCGGGCTCACCCGCCCTAAGTTTATCACGGAACCACCAGTTTTCATAAACAATTCCCAAGAAACAAAACATAATCATAACATGTAACTTAAGCATAAAGTAAAGATAACATTCCCACATTGGAATAACAATATAACATTTTAAGATATTGAAATAATGAATCCATTCAAAAAAACCATTTTCAAAACCATTTAAAACATTTAATAAAGAGATTTTTGAATCAAAGTGTCCCATACCACCTTGAAGCTTTTAACATTTTAAACCATTAATATCCATATAAATAAATCCGTAAAACCTTTTTGAAAACATGGATATTAATGAGAAATATTTATAAGAATAAATCATTAAAACATTTAAAATGTTATTTTAGTTAAAGGGTTTTTAACAAAATAAGAGACACTTGAATACAATAATTGAGGAATAACATTTAATCAGAACATTATAATATCATGAGAATAAAGGGATTCATGACATATTATAACAAAGGACTGTATATACACCATATAAGAGTGAATCGGTGCATAACAACCATGATGTCTCAATAGAATTGTAAAATGATATGTAATCCCTTATAAAGAAGGTATCCTTAAATTAAGGATAAATCAAACTCATAATTATGTGTGACAAATATAAATAAACCCAATATAAGTAGATATTAAGTGTAAAACAACCAGATTTCATTCACACATATTCATAGAATGACATATTCAATAACTACAAGATGAACCCAAAGAAATCAAAATTGGGTTAAGAAGTTCCCTTGGTAAAATTCGACAGCCTAACGACGTCACTTTAAAATTCATAAAATTAGTTTATGAGAGAGAAAATGGTATTTAATCACTTGTACATAAAATTTACATCAATAGTGATATAGTAAAAAAAATACCAACATAAAAATACGTAAATTAAAAGACATAACAAAATAAGTCTTTTTAAAAGAGGAGTGTGAAAGGTTCCCTTACCGATTTGGGCAACTTTCAAAACGTACACCCCATGAAAGAAGGGTCATACAATGAAGATGTAACTACCCATAAATGAGATTATATTATACAAATAGCAAACTAATGGGCATTAAATACACCACAAAAAAGGAAATAGTGTTCAATGTAGCATTAATCTCACGGGAATAAAAAGTGAGATGAAAATCCCCTTATGAAAATTTGGCAGCCTAACGGTGCCACATAAAACTTCCAAAAAAGGATTGATGAGATAAAATAGGGTCTATAATTATATTAAAATAAAATTTACAGCAATAGGAATATAAATGAACATCCCCCAACATAATAAAGAGGAGATTAATGTAAGTTACATTAAAAGAGTACTTAAAAATAAAGATAGAGGTAGGATCCCTTACCTCAAGTCCGACTTGTCTTGTTCGTTTATTTATATTCCTGAATAATAAAATTTAGTCAATTTATAATTTCTTAAGGTCATCCTTTAAATATTATTATTCAGTTCATATCACATATTACATTGTTATAATAATTGTTTAATAATGTGAGTTCATATCAGACGTTTTTGTCGATGTTTGGTACATGAGCCAAAATGAACTATTTTGAAAATAATTGTCCATGTAGTTATAAGTAAATCATCTCCAGAATAGTATTAATGATTTAAATATCATATATATCTAGTACATATTAATTCTATACTATTCCATAACATTTGGAGATAAAAATAAATGAAATGCACCATTCTTGGAGACGGTAGGCCGTACGTACGCATGAACACTACTTTCATTTCTTTGTCATATTAATGGAATTAAAAATAATTGAGAGATACATATATATTATAATTCCAGTATAATATATATGTTTTATAGGTCACATAAGTTCATTAATTTAATTCTTTATACATTCCATGTATTGCATGAACGAGCCACATCACTTGAGGGGGCGGTAGTCCACACTTCCTCGTATGAAATTATCACAATTGCACTACATGCAAAGCATAAAGGTATGTTTTAAATATAAAATACAGAAGCATATGGGAAACATAAATACCATATATATCATATATAAAATACAGTGGCATTATAATGGACACCATGAAAGGTGTTAAGAAAATATTGAACAATCATCATTTCGTGAGGCAGTAATTCACCATCCACAGAAACAGTATGTTCTTTAACCATTAGACGGATGTGTGTGTAAGTGTATATCGAATCCTTAACAAAACAACATCCTAGTATATTGAAAATAATTTTTTTATTACAAAATAAAGGAATAAAACTATTTTAGGGGTTTGGAGAAAAAAATAAAACAAAAGAACACAAGTGAAGACATTGCCTTTAAATCGGGTAACTCCTGTTATTTTGAACCAAAAGGGTTTCTTGAAGAGCATTATGATAGAGGTGAGGCTTCAATGATGAATATAGGGATGTGTAGAGATGAAATGGGCAGGTTTTGGCCGAGCCAAAGGGTTTAGATGTGTGGTTAAGGTGGTAGAGGTGGGGGCCTTTTATAAGAGAAGAGGAGGGGCACTCTTGGAAAGTTATAAAATATTACTTTATTATAAAATGATTTTCAGATTTTAAAGGTCCCAAAAGGATATATTTCGAGGATAAGTTGATAATGTTTCTAAATCCACCCATACAATAGGTTTGTGACAAGTTTATGACTTATATTTCACCCTATCTTATCATTTGTTTTAAATCGTTCATTTATGAGGTAATCACTGCATCATCACGGTGTCATAAATAAAATTATTTATTTAATGTCTAAAAATTATAAAAGAAATATCATGATGTAGTAAATATTTTTATATTTCTGATGAATATTTATAGTAAAAAATATGACTTGCATAACCCCATGTAAAAATTGTTTTAGTAAAACAATACATGTTTGTGACATTTTAATTTTAACTTTAAAAAAAGTTATTAATGTCATTTTCCAACCAAAGTGGCTACATGGGGTCCCCAAGTTGACCCATGGATTTTCTTGGTCGGCCATGACTCATCCAATAAGGGTAGGACATATTTCAATGTCATTTCATATTATTATAACATTATCTTTACCTTAAATTGCACTAATTACTTTTAATCACGATTAATAAAACACAAATGTTACTATTCACCAAAAAATTATTTTAATCTCATTGAACCACATTTTACTTCCTAATGACAACCATGTATGTCGGATTTTTGAAAATAAAATCACAGAAGTGGTAATGTTTCATTTAAATGAAAAATCAGTTTCTTTAACTACCACTTAGTGGTTTCACTATTCATCAAAAATTGATGTTTTTCAGAAAAATACAAAAAATTCACCGTAAGCTATATTTTATACTCTGAATTAAAAAATGATGTCTATTTTAAAAAATTCAAAATATATAAGGTTCATTAATTAATTTAATAATTCATTCCTGTTGTCAAAACAAATAGTGTGTTTTTAAGAAACAATATCTATTAAAAGATTGACACTAGTTTAAGTCAAATTTCAAATTGAAATTAATTCCAATGAACACCATTGGATTAAATGGTAAAAATATATTCCAATTACACTTTAAAACCAAATAAAAATATAATCTATCCATATATTTAAATTAGATGAAAAAGCAGTTTTGATGTAAAATGTAGTATTTTTTCACTATTCATTAAAAAAATGAACAATGTCAGAAACATACCAAAATTTTAACCAAAGTAAATTTCAATGTCCCAATCATAAAGAATAACTTTATTTTGACAAATAGAGCTTATAAAATTGTCAAAATATATATTTAAAAAAGGATCTCTATCAAAAGGCGGTAAAACAATCTTTTAAAAATATTAGAGTATTTATTCTTAAAATTGGATTCATTTGGATTTTAAGACTCTAACATTTATTGGATAAATGTAAAAATATTTAACAAACATATGTAATCATTTTGTTGTTATTTTTGTTCATTCTCGCCATTACAACAGCTAGGCCTTAACTATTATAATATTATTATATTATTAGTGTGCAATGTAAGATTTCAAAGAAACTCATTGTTGCATATTGGGTACGCCATCAAGCATAGAATTAACTTTAAACTAATATTAAAATTTTATTCACAAATATTAATAAACATTAGAATGTAATATTCTTTATTTACCTGGGATGTTACAGTATGAAATACAAGAGATATTTACATGGGAACCCTATAGTGGGGGGTGTTAACCTATTAATTGCCTTGTGATATTTGAGATTGAAGAGTTTATGTTTCTCCATGAGTTATAACCCATGTGTAGAGTGAATTTTTGACTTGATGTGAGGGATTAGTAATGCTAATATGTTTCTTGGAACATTGGTGAGTTGAGTGTTGTAATTTTTTAGCATGACTCTTTACTATTATTGTTAGATATGATTTATCATATACAAGGGTATCCCAAGTGAGGGGTCAAATAATTCCTAAGATTTCATTTAGAGATGGTAATTATGAGTTGAAAGTTATTTTCTGGTATTGAAACAAGGGAGGTTCTATCAAGGATATGGTATATGTATGTATGTGGCTTCAATGTTTAAAATTTCGGAGCTTGGGTGGTTCTTGGAAGAATTGCTTATGATAGGTCTAACATGAAGAGGAAACAATGTAAACTAGTTAATTAGAGAATATAACATAGAATTGATATAATGAGCTTGAATGTAATGCATGGTTGGTAGGTTTATTTGGCATTTCAGCCAACGATTCAAGAGATACGGTGTGAGATGGATTTCAGTTTAATGGTATGGAAGAGCATCTCTAGGGTCTAATCCTTCTTGAATATTATTTTTTAGTTAAGGGTGAAATTTATAATTATTGTTTTATGGATGGGTGTGACCTAATCATAGTCTTGGGTAGGTATGATTAGTGTTGGGTTAGGTGTAAGTGGTCTTGATGACATGTGAGACATGTCAATGGGAGGATTTTGGGAAAACTCTTGGATTTAGAGATGGATTTTTCTTATCATGTGACCTTTTTGGTAAGTCAAGATGAAGGATTTAAATTCATATTTCTTATATAGAATTGTTTACTAGTTTTCAGGTGGGCCATTTTTTTGAATGAGTTCAGTCCCTTGAGACTAGTTTGAGTTTTAGGACCTTGAGATGTTTTCATGTGTCATGGTGGGGTCTAGGAATCCTTAAATCCTCGATTTTACGGAGTTTGTTCATGGATTATCAATGGGATTTAAGAGCTATCACATTGTATTGTGATCCAATGTGAGATGATGGTAAAAAGGTATGATACACCATGTTGCAATTCAGGAATGGGGAAAATGTATTCGTTCTATAATGTTATAATCTATGTTGAATAGAAAGGGGATATTCTGGGGTATGATTATTGGTAGTGGGATATGCAACATAGGGTAATCTAGGTATGACTAGTGTGTGAGATGACATCTCTATAGAGGGATATAGGATTCACTATGGGGTCATGAGGATTCTTGATATCTTGAGATAATTGGCTCATGTGATAGATGATTATAACCTTCTATGAGATGTCTGATGTGGTATGATGATTTTTTAGTCTTATGAAACACTGATTGGATGAGGAGGAGATTTAATGGGTCAAGGTAGTTCCTTAAAATTGTAAGTTATACACCATTGTGATTATGACTTGTTATAAGGGATATGTAGGGACCATATTCCGATTGGGCATGAGATTTATGTGGTAATGACCAATGTCATAGAGTTTTATTAGGATGCATCAAGACTGATTGTATAGTGATTTATTTTTAGTGGTATTGTATAGAAATTTCATAGAGAATTATAGCATCAATGTAACATAAATAGGGCTTATGATTTCATGTTTTTAGGAAATACAAGTTGGTATCAAGAGTTTTAGTGTTAGGATGACGGTGTGTGTGGAGTTGGATCATGATCATGGATTGGTGATAAGGAAATTTCTATGGTGGGGGAATTCTTGAGCTGATCTATGAACATAACTCCCATTTTAAGTGGTTCTCAATAAACAACATGTGTGTCGTGTTAGTAGACCCAACCCATGGGTGGTTGTAATTTTATAATGGAACATGGATGTAATGAATAAGGTTATGAATGCTAAATAAAATTTTCCTAAATGTGGATATTGGTATATGAAAATTGGGAAACTCACTGTGTTTGGTAAAAAATAATAATTAAATTTTAAATAATGGTGTAGTGGTATAATTAGGTTTTTTTAAATAGTCTTATAAATATATTGTCTCTAATAAATATTAGTTCTTATAGATTATATACTATCATGTTCAATGATGTTTTTTATTTTATAATGGATATGTCTCAGAAGTGGGACTAGGGATTATGATGGAATATTTGTGGGTTTCTTAGAAGATATGTATGGTCATATATGGTCTTGTATAGACTATTTACCCCAACCAATGGTCTGTTACATCAGTAAATTAGTAACTCAAAAGATAATTCTTGTAATAGGTCTATGTAATTAAGATTTTGTAAATAGTTAGTGTAATAATGTGTGCACTGAGAGGGGTTTTAGTGGTGGCCATGGCTTGCATGTAGTGTTGGCATGACCGTAACAAGAATAAAACATTTGATTTCATCCATTCATAGAGACTTGATGAGCAAAACAGTTAATGGGATATTTATGAAAAGACTTCTCATGGATAAGAATCATTATATTTGGTAGGTTTTAACCACCTGTATCATTATAGTTTTTTAAAATTTAGGAAAATATGAATTTTTTCATGGAGTAAGGTATGTTTTATTAGATGGTTTTCAGATTGAATTATCCTGAAATGGAATATATTTGATATATTTTTTGATGTGTTTTGAGGTCGAAAAGGTATCTTAGTTGTTTGTTTGGGAATTCGAGTAGGGTCTGGGAGTCCCTGTTATATAGTATTTGTTAAAGTGGGTTCTAAAATAAGTGTTTTTATAAGGGTGGAAATATTTTTTGTGTTATTTAGAATATAGTTAAATCACTATAATTTAATTTTTTGAAAATTGTTGATGAAGTTTTACATTCAATTACAAATATAATTAATCTAGAAGGAATTACTAAGAATTAATGAGTTCCTAATGTTATTATAGGTTTATTATAAATGATTTGAGGCATTTGAGAGGCATGGGGATGAATTCTTCTAGTTTTCAAAGTTGTATAAATTTTATGTAAATTGGGATTTCATAGTAATAGGGTATTATTAAGTTATATCATAATTTATGAATGGCTTGGGGAGTTGTGGATGATCTTTGTAAAATGGAAAAGTCTCTATATTTAACGGTACTCATAATTAAAAGTCACCATTTGGTGGGTTAGAAAAGATGGTTGTGTATAAATATGTGAGGTTTGAAACATAAATTTCACAAGTCCTTACATAAGAGTCATTTTGGAGTTGACCTAAGTATGTAAAAGTAAATCTAGGTAAATGTAATATATAAGAGTAAACACCCTCAAACATAATGGTTATCACGTGTGAATGTTACTCTTACTTATTGGTACCCCCATGTATAATATTTCAATTTTTTATAAAAAACGACAATCTGATGGATGTTATGTGATATGTAAAGCTAAAACTAGTTGTAGGTTTGGGGTTTCTAATTAATTCAAATATTAACCCAGTGTTTAGCTTCCCTAAGATGCATAAGAGTATTCAAGGAATATGTAAAAGTAATTCGGTGGAAAGTAAATATGTAATTTTCACCATGTTTGATGTGTAAATGTATATCTGTGTACCTTTTCATATATAGGAGAAAACTCCTTGATTTATAAATTTCATCCAAATCAAATCTAGAAAATGGTTATGTATGGGATGAAATAGTTATATGTAAGGGTAATTCTCTAGTATGTAAGGTTAATCTAATGGGTAAGTGTAAATAAATGGTAATTTTTTTTGGATACCCTTTAATACATGAGAGTCATTTCATTTATAGAAAAGGGTTATCTCTATAACAAAGTGTGATATCTAAAGATTATTTACCCGATACATAAAGGTCATTTAGGTGAATAAATGTGATATGTAAGGGTTATTTCCCTAATATGTGAGAGAATTTTCTTTTCCAATAGTTTATATGCAAAGGTTATTTCCCTAATATATAACGGTCTCAAAAATTGTTAAGTTTGTTTAATTATGCGTAATTTTTATTGATACATAATGCTCTCTGGGGGTGATATGTCAGGGTCCAATATTTTATCAAAAATTGAGCTTGATGACCCTTTTCCAAAATTTTTCTAAAATGGTAATTAATAGATTAAGAAGAATAAAAATAGTGATTTAGAAACTTTTAATCTAAAATAGAGTGACTATTCCCCCATATGGTTCCCTTTTTTTCATTTATCCCTAATAGATACCTTCCTCATTACCTAATGGATATTTATGTCATTCATTTTTTGGTAGTAGTTGTAGGTAAAGGTGGAAGGCCTAGATTGATTTTTCTTGGTTTCTCTCACCATTTCATTATATTATATTGTTTGTTCCCTAAAGTATGGATTTCTTAGATTATCATATTTCTTCCTATCAGATTTAGATCAACTGGAGTTTCTTTATAGGTAGATTCTTCTAAACTCTATATGAGGTAAGAGGTCCCTAAACATATCCCTAAGTTTTATGCATCAATCTATATATCATGTGATAAGTGGTGTAACCACTTTTTTTGAATCGAACTTGTATTTGAAAAATCCTTTTAATACCCATGTAAATTAGGGGAGGTTTTTGGGACATGATGCCCCCATGAACACTAAACTTATATCATTAGTATTATGGTCTTGATATTGACTATAAATGTGTCTTCTATGATTTAAAAAATTGAGAATATTATAAATTTAATTAATAATTATAGTGGACCTTGATATAGAATCCTTCTATTTTCTCTTAGTAAGGGAGTGTGAAGCATTATATATGGTTCACCATGGGGTAGGCTATATGGTAACCTAGGAATCCATGTAAAACTCTTGGTTAGTTTATTATTATGTAAGGTGAGTGTTCATTTCTTATTAGTATTTGGCTAAATTAGTGTGTATTCCTTATAATAGATATATGTATAGGTTTGGTACAAGAGGAATAACTTGGATTAACTATCAGAACTGTGATAGTCATTATATCATTCCTTTAATATCTTACCTATGTTATATTTATAGTGTTTACGGTTAGTCCTAGTTTCTTTCATGGCTATGTGGAGGGAAATTATTGCCTTTGGTAAATGAGATTTTAACCTGGTGTTGGGAATGTGATCATGGAACCCATGTAGGGTATGCAAACCATTATGTGTCTTAGGGGACTCGAGTGGGTTCCCCAGTCCTATATTGACCATAAAGAAGAATAGAACTAAAGGACTAACAATGTTATAGACTATTGTGAATGTGGTAATTGAATTGGTCATTGTACTTTAGGATCTAATAAAGTAAAATGTAGATTGATTTTAAGAGACTGTAATCCTCTTGAAATGAATATTAAGATGTTTATCTTAAGAATTGTTATACTTGGATAGAGGATAATTTATAAACTATTAAAATATTGTTATACTAAATCATGATATTTAATTATTATAAAAATTAATTATAGTAAATGTTTATTTTTTAAATGGTGGTAAAAAGGGTCAGTTATTATTCCCTCAAAGATATGTTCCAGATGGTTCTTAGGAGGATCACTATTATCCCTTGGATAATGATTAGATATGATATGGTTCCAAGTAATGGAATGGTACTCCCTTGGTGATTATGCGATATTAGATAGGTCTAGGGAAGTGTGAAATTCCCTCTAGGTTATGATACATGTGATATTGTTTCACGGTAGGGTTTTATTCCACCATGGGTGATGATAAGATGTGCGAAGGTTTTGGGGTGTGACATTATTTCTCTCAGGGTGATGATGAGATATGAGGTAGTTCTAGGGTGGGAAAATCCCTAGAGGTGATGAGGCTTATGAGATGGCTCATTCTTTGTATGGTATTCCCCTCAAGGTGATAATGATATATTAGATGGTTCTTCAGTGGGTCCCTATTCACTCAGGGTAATGATGAGATATGAGATAATTTTAGGGTAATTTACCCTTCTCTATTGGGTGATGAGACTTAGGATATTTTTTTTGGTCAAGGAATTATTCTTCCTAGTTGATGATTATATATGGAATTGGGGTTTTATTCCCCATGATTGATAGTAAATATGAGATTTTTCTATAGTGGGGATCTATTCCCAAAAGGGTGGAGATAAGTTATTGGATATGGTTCTGGGGAGGGGTATTATTCCCCCAAAGGTGAAAATATTTGTATGATAATATATCCAACATGAAGGTATTATGGGTGGGAACATAGTGAGATCTTGATTCAGTTGAAATATTATGTTCAAATACATTCAACATTGGATGAGGCAGGTATGGTCAAACCTGAGTATCAAAAAAGAGCCCAAGGTTTTATGAGGGCTTATTTATTTTGATTTCTATAATTAATTTTATTAAATTAATAATATATTAATATAAATGCACTATATATAATATTTTTATTAGGGGCACCATTTTTGGTGGCCTAATAAGTTATACTCAAACCCTACTCTGGTAGCCTTGGCACATTTTTACCTAAGACGACATACTGATCACAAGTAAAAGTAAGGAAAATATCCTATTTTTTATGGTTGATCTAGATAGATTGAATACATTATAAATATGGTAATTGGAAGGGACTCTGGACTAATTTATGGTTATTTAATTTCTATATAAATTTTGGTTTGGGTTTTATATGATCTTTCTGTGGTATATCCCATTAATTTCAGCCGCATACATGTGAAATTTTAGATAGTTCATTCCAATATAAATTGTGTTACATCATTTATTTGCATTTTTATTTCAGATATGATGTTCTATTTTATTTAGTTTGATATTTTGGTGGCTGGTTGTATGATATTTCCATCATTTGATCTACTCTAATACGAGGTCATAGTCTACCAAGAAAAATACCATCAGCCTTCAATATTATCTAACATCCTCTTGATTAAGGCGAGGCATGCCTCAGTTCATGTAGTTCTTTGGACCAGTTACTAAAGAGTGATTTGGGATGGAACATTTATCCTATCACCCCCAAATAATCTATATTTTGAAATTTCTTTTGAATCATTAAATTAATAGTAACAAGAATGAAAATTTATAAATCAAGGGAATCTTTAATACACTTATTATATGTACCATTCACTTATAAACTTTTTTTATTAGAAGTTCCATTCACAAAAAGTCTATTCTTCAATAAATAAAAATTTCCTTCTTATTTGAGAAATAATATAAAGTTCCAATATCAATCTTGGAAGGTAATTTCATTAAGAATTTCATTGTATATAATTAATTTTAATTTAATTTTTAATGATGTCATATTTATTTACAATAATGGTTTTCATGAGAATATTCATTTATTAAATATTTTTATAAAATTTTATCCTATAAAAATGAAGACCTATTTAAATTTCCTCATATATATTTTTGTTACATAACATATGTGTTATTAATTTTTCATTTATCTTTATAATTTATCCTAATAAGTAGTGATTTAGGTATACCATCATGCCAATAATATCATATATAACATTTAACAATTCTGATTTCTCCAGGTATATCTTTGGAATTATTTTTCAGGTTAGGCACTAAGATGTTGTGAGATTTTGAGGCATAGTGTGCCAAGAATTAATTTTTTAAATATATTAAATTTATTAAATATCACACATTAGCAGTTATCCTAAAAAATAGAATAAGTATTAAATGAAGTCTTGGATCATAAAAATATCATCATCATTGAGTTCAGAGCATGGTTTTTACCAAAGGCCCGAATTAATAATAGAAAATTTTGGACATTCGTGTAGACTGTCGTTGTGGGATTATTAATAAATTAAGTTATTTTTTTAATAATTGACATATTGAACTACATTTTCTCCATAAATATGCTATTAAGAAAAAATATCAGGGTCATCCAAATAACCCTGGATAATTTTGGGAGAGTGTTGGAGGAGATTCTATTGGTGGGGAATCATTAGATCATGGATCATTGCTCGACATGCGATAGAACATAGGGATCTCATCAAAGACAGTGGTGTGGATTCATTCTTCATCAAATATCAATCCATCTCGAGGTATGATGTTGTTTATTTGGATATATCCACATGTAATTTCTATTATTATAAACATGAATCATTTGACTAATGGATGACTTCACTATCTGATCGTATTGTGGGCGTTGGCTTATTTTTCAGGGTTTATTAGGAGAAATTCATTATCTAATTTGGTTCTTCCTTCATTATTATAACAGCTACAGATTGAGTCCAACTGAATATGGATGAGGTTTTATCCTCTTTTTCATGTTTCTTGTATTTCTCCCACCAATATTTGTGCAATCTTTGTTAGCTTTTATATTGAATGTTGGTTCAATTAATAACAGATAAACAATCGTTGAACGCATATTTCTTGGAAAAATGGATTGTTATCATAGGTTTAGGTATGAATCAATGATGAAATCAAGATCTGGTGATAGTGATGATGGATTATTAGTTGAGGAAAAAATTAGGGACACTATATCATCAGATTTCATTGACGATGTTGTTCGACCGATGTTTTTTAAGAATATTGAAGCACAATCTCTGGTGATCAGGCAGAGATGAGGCTTATTCAAATCAGATCTGTGATCTCAATGTGATATTAGTGGTGGAACCAATGGAAGTGGTGGTGTGGGTGATCAGGGAGGAATAATATTGAATTATGGTAAATTTTGGGTTACATTATGTGTCATATGGTATCACACACCATATAAGACCCCCCCCCCATATGTGACTCTAGGGTTTTTTGGAGAATATAAATATCACACAGCATGTGAAAATTATTACATAGCATGTGGCACTTTATTGGTTCCTTGGCATGTTCTTCAGGTGGTATATAGACACAAACATAACAAGATGAAAATATAAATAATTATTAGAACCTAGAAATGTCTACGAGTACACTAGCTCGAGCATGCTGAGTACTCAGAAATAGACACGAACATAATAATTGTATGTAATACATGGTTCGGAATCAGTGTCAAAGGGATACACCATTTATTACAAGTACATGTTTTTTCCTTCCTCGGAGAGGACATGGATCCCCTGCCCTCTTCATCTTGGATGAGATTTATCATAGTGTGATCCCTTATCCCATTACCTAAGGGTTTGGTATATAATCCTATCCTATACATAGGATAGTGAACACTTCACAGGGACTTCATTCTTGGATAATGTTTTTGGAATCCTTACATGAGGCTCGGAGTTGGCACTGCTATCATCATGGTTTCCTTAATATGGGTTCTTGGTATCGTTGTGATCAACACTAAATGAGTGTTGATCCTCTACATAGCCAGTTAATCCATATGTATTTGTTAGTATAACCCATGGACTTAGGTGAGATCCTCATCTGTGTATATTTCTCTTTAGACATCCAAGGTGTATTTATTATGGAGAGACTCGACAATCATGACCCCTTGGATAGACTTCATCAGTGCTATCTAACTCTTGGAGTGTGTTCTCTCATACAATTGCTATGTGGAACCTTCAAGAAGTAATCCTAGACTAGTATTATGGTTGTGAATTTATCATGAAAATGTGTGTGTGTGATGAGAATATCAGGATATCATTTTTACATGTAATGTTTTCATATATCATGTATGATTTGACTATAATTCTTGATACTACATGCATAGTGATTTTAGGGATTTCCTACTGGGTATTTTTATTCTCACCCCTGTATGGGATTTTCCTAAATGAGTCATGTCTTATGTAGATTACTGGAAATTTATTTAGTGTCCTGTGAGAACTATGACTAGGTGGAACTTAGTAAGATGGAAATATTGATGTGTGTTCCTATGGTTTCATTTACATAAATCCTCTCCCACATTATAGGTTGGACTTTTTTTAGTTTCTTTGTGGTGGGATTGTATTTGTCCCTTTTTATTTCCAATACTTGTTTCCATACATTGATGGTGGGATTCAAGAAATATGAAATCATGGTTATCGGTTGCTTAATATTTCATCATTTTATGGGATTGGATATGTATGTGTGTGTATAGGTACATTAGACTAAGGCCACCCATGTGTGTGATATGCCTACTCGACACTGGTCGCCATCCCTATCCTATTGGATGTGATCTTGGGGTAGTTAGGCTATAGGCCCCATTGGGATGGGTCATAACAAATTGGTATCAAATGTATCAATTAACCTTTGATCTAGAGTATGTGAGACTATTTTGGGGCTACAATGTTCATGTTTTCAAGTTCGGCTTCTGTGCTAGGGATTCAAGTGTTTTTGTGGCAGGTGACATATCCATACACCAAGACTCTAATCACTTTCCTCTCGACTTGGTACACATAGGCACTGGTTGTTGGGAAAACATTGGTACATGCATCATATAGAAATGGGTTAGGGTTTAATTGTCATTATTGAGTCATATCACCAAATATACTCATCTACTATTATACATATTATATATTTCAGGATTCCTCCAAGATGTTTTCCAACTAGGATTTAGCATCACGATCACAAGGATTATCCCCTCTGTGATGTGGCATTAATTTAGGGACCTTTTTTGGAGGAGTTTCCTCAAGGTGGTGCACTAATCTTACCACCACTTTTCATGTAGAATATGATACCTTTAATATAATATAATGAGGTGCATAGGATGAGAATTCTTCAAGAGATTCAGCAATAATGACCCTTTTGGTTCTATGGTGATCCATGCCCATAGGAATTTGAGGAATAACTTGAGGTAGTGACGTGATTCATTCACTTTTTCCGGACACCGGCAGATCATATGGTTATCTTATCAGTGAGCCTTCTTCATGGATCTACAAGATGATGGTTGGAATTAGTGACCCAATCATATTATGAGGCGACTCTTGATTGATCATATTTTGAGTAGAATTTCATAGGGGAGTTTTCTCCTACTATGTTGAGGGTTATTAATATCAAACTACTTTTACATCTTTATTAGGGAAGTTCGATTGTGGATGAATATAAATTGAAATTTACCAACCTCTCATGGTACTCAATGGATAAGGTTTGAGATGAGTTTTTTATGGGTTTTAAATTCATATAGGTAATATGAAAATACATTCGATATAGTGTGAATACTCTACGCATTCCTATCTATGTTGTAGTGTTGGAGAATTATTTGTTGTTTGAGAGTTTCCTAATGGTGAAAATGATATTTTTTGCCATCTGTGGGAACTTAAGATCTGAGACTTTGGTGATCGGGAGTCAATGTTAGACCCAGGGACCTGGATGTCCCATATGATTCAAGAGGTAATCCCATGATAGTGGTTTTGTGGTTCTTGGCAAATGGGATGGATATATTCATCTTAGAGAGAGGTGATGCTACTCTTATGATGGTATGGAACATCTCACAAAAGAAATTGACCTGTCATGTGGTGAATAGAGAGGTTGTAGATTGGATACCTAGGAAAAGGATGCAGTAAGATCAGGAAGGTATTCAGGGAGGCGGACATCATAGAGGATCTCGGAGAGTATCTATAGGTGGAGGATTTTGTGACTTATTACCACCACCACCTCTAGGTGGTCTTTTCCAGGATTAAGGAGCTAGGGGATATGGGAGAGTGTGGCTATAAGTAGTCGACGCTTAAGACCAAGAGTCTCTAAAGATTATAAGAGGTATGATATATATCTTTTGGACCTTAGATAAAGTACTAATAGACACAAGTGTGAGCCATTAAATTATTTCCAATTATCTGGTTAGAGGCTTAGAGATTCCATTTGAGCCATTAGATTGACCCTTACACTTGGAGACTCCTAATGTAGTTGAATCAGTGATAAAACACTTGATTGAAAGGTGTGAAATGACTCTTGGAGGTGATAGTTTATTTTGGGATAACTTTATAGAAGTGATGTGGCCTTAAAAAATCATCTTATGTATGGACTGGATATTTACAGTTCATGCCTAGATAGACTATTTTAGGTGGTTGATATAGTGTGTCTGCAGTGATGCAATAATGTTTTCCTTTTTTTGGTGAAAATGAAACAAAGGCAGAGTGGGATGGACTCATGCATAGGAGGGTACAGTTGATTACTTATCAGTTGTCTAGAATGACCCTTGATGAATTGGATGCTACAGGCTTGCAGATTCCTAGAGGGGTTGAAGTGTGTGAGGATGTATTTTCTACGGAAATTCCAGGCATACCTTCCCACTGGTAGATAGACATCTACATTGATCTAAACCCCAGGATGACCTTGATATCTACACCATCATATCAGATGGCTCTGGAAGAGCTTCTAAACTGATGGGGTGGTTATAGAACATCTAGATGAAGGGATTTCTTAGTCTTAGTGTTTAAACATGGGTATCCCTAGTGTTTTTATCTAAGAAGTTAGATGGGAACTTGAGCTTGTGTGTGGATCAAAATCATAAAAACTAGGTGACCATAAAGAATATGTATTAGATATTGAGGATAAATAACCTCTTAGATCAATTGAGATAAGAATTATGGTTATCATATATTAACCTTAGATCATGTTATCACTAGTTTCTAGTACAAGATGAAGATATACTAAAGATGGAATTTAAATTTCCCTATCATCACTATAAGTACTTAGTTATTCCCTTTAGCATGAATAATTCCCAATAAGTCATTACATGACTCGCAAAAAAAATATTTCAATATTTCTTAGACTGGTTCATGGTAGTCTTCATTGATGATATCCAAGTGTACTTAGGGACCAAGGGGTATCATGTGAGACACTTTAGGATAGTTTTGTATGTACTCTGAGGGAACCATATTTAAGGTAATCTCCAAAAAATTTAGTTCTATATTTAGAAGATCCAATTTCTAGGACATGTTATCTCATTAGATGGTGTATGAGTTGACCCAAAAAAGATTTAGGTAGTGTTATCTAGGGATCCACCCAAGAGTGGGATGAAGGTGCAGAGCTTTCTTGTGATGTCATAATACTTTCAATGATTCACACCTAATTTATCTAGGATATCATCTCACTTTACATCTTTATACCAAAAGGGGTAGCCTTTAATGTGGAAAGAGATGTTCCAGTATGCTTTCCATGAGTTGAGGTAGATATTGGCTTGTGATCCCTTATTGGGATTTTTAGAGGAGGGTTTCGAGTATGTAGTGTTATAAGAAACATCAAAGGCCTAGATTGGTTTTGTTCTAAGGTAAATGAAGGAGATTATTTCCTAGGTATCACATCAGTTGAGCCCACATGAGAATAAATACATAACTCATGATCTTGAGATAGTAGGGTTATTCTTCACACTGAATATTTTTCGACACTACCTGATGGGTGAGTGGTGTATCATATATTCCAACAAAAATAATTTCCAGTAATATATTCTCTCAAAAGTATTACAACTTCAGTTAGAAGAGATGGATAGAGTTTATCAAGGAATATGAATTAGATATTGCCTATACTCTTGGGAAGAGAAGTGTGGTAGCAGATGCCCCAAGAAAGAGATCTTTTTACAATTTCTGAGCAAGCCATCAAAGAAGTTATACTATTTGTAGATAACCTTTTTATATGGTGATGGTGTAGATTACATCCAATAAATTGTTTTCAAACCTTATATTTTACAGTAATTCAGGGAGGCACAACGTGGGGATATCAATTATGATACCCTACATACATAGATATCAAATGGACAAGCTCATAATAGATTTTATGAAGGTGGGGAACATCTTGTTCCTTTTATAGGATGCTCGGTGATACCAATGACATTGTAGGAGTAATATCATATATATTTGCATATATCTCCATTTGTGGTACATCCTACTGTGGCGACGATGTACCAGAACCTATGACATCAATTTTGGTGTCCATGGATAAAGAATGGAGTTGAATATTTTGTCTATAGATGCCTTACATCTCAACAAGTGAAGGTTGAGCACTAGGATCAATTAGGTTTAGCTCATCCCATGGAGGTGCTAGAGTGGTAGTGGGATTGGATATACTTAGACTTCATGAGGGGGTTACCTTGTACATATAGGGGACATGATTCCATCTAGGTTATTATAGAAAGACTCACCAATTTGGACCACTTCTAAACTATTCATGATTTGAGTTTTGTAGATAGATTGGGATGAATTTCTGTATAGTATATAGTCTAACTCCATGGATATCCCTCAATGATCATTTTCTACTATGATTCTATCTTCAAATACGGGTTATGAAAGGGATTCAGGATGCCTTTTGGACATAATTGTTTTTGGATTTCACATTTCACTCCCAGACTGATGGCCACATTGAATGGACCATTCAGATCATGGTGGGAATGTCACAGGGTTACATGTCATAATTTCACTGTAGTTGGTAGGATCACCTACCATTGGTGCAGATTGTGTACAAAAACAACTACAATTCCTCCATAGCTATGAAACCATTTGAGACCCTATATGGGTCTGCCAGCATGTCAACACTATGCTGCACCAACCCAGGAGAGTCAGCACTAATGGGTCCAAAGATGGTGTGGGCCACTACAGAGATGTTTCATATCATCTAGAAGTAGATGAATACTCTACATATCTATCATATGACCTATATGGATCAACTATGGTGACCTTTGAAGTTTGAGGAGGGATATAATTTGTTCTTAAGGGTATCACCTCAATGGGGATTTTGGATATTTGGATGGGGTGTAAATCTATCTCCAAGATTCATTAAACCTTTCTAGATACTCTTTAGAGTTGGAGATTTGTCGTACTAATTAGATCTACTATTGTAGTTAGGCCAGGTACATGACATTTTCTATGATTTATATATGATGACGTATCTGCATGACATGTCATGTGTTATCAATAGGGGAAATCTAGACATCAAGGATGGTACTACATTTTCTGAGTACCCAGTAGAGATTTTGGATCAACAAGAAAGGTTCCTCCATGAGTGAAGGATTCATTTATTGTGTTTCTAGTTGTATCATGAGAATCATTAGGGTAGTTCTTATGATTGGGAGACCTATATTTTTCGTAGTATCCATATCTCTTTGTTTATCCTTTATTTTATTTTCATAATGTAAGTCCCCAAGGTATGGAGAATATAACAACTCCTATTTTTTCATGTATTTATTTGGAATATTGTATGGATTATTTATGGATCTAGGTGGTGAGATGGCATGAAGTTCCAAGGCCCAGTGTAAATGAAATTAATTTTTGAAATATATTAAATATTAAACATGCATATTTTTACTAAAAAGTAGAATAAATTTTAAAAATATGCTTGAATAAAAAAATATGAGGATTTCATTGAGTTCAAAGTGTTGGTTTTACCCTAGGAAAGACTTCACATTGTAGTACATCCAATGTTTCAGTTGAGTTTAATTTCATAGAAGATAGAGGTATGATCTTCAGTGTGCATGGGATGATGAGTCTTCATCAGACCAAATCTGTTATCTTCCAGTGAGATCAGTGGTGGAATAAAAAGTTGAAGTGGAGTGATTGAATTTGAAGGAAGAATATTAAATTCTGGATAATTATGGGTTACACAGAATTTCATTCCAGATCAAACACCATCTGGGACCCCCCCCCCCCCCTCATGTGGTGTTATTGTTCTGAAGAGAATATAAATATCAAATTGTGTGTGAAAACATTCACATGGTGTGTGACCCTTTCCTGGTGACTTGGTGTGTACGCATGGTGGTCCATGAACATGGACACGACTAGCCAAACCTGGAAAGTGTCAGTCTAACATGGAAATGACAAGGACTACATGGGATTCAGCATGTTGTATACTCATGCATGGACACAAATAGGGGAATGGTTCTTGACACATAGGAAGGACCTGTTGCCAAAGGGACACACCATGTACTACTATTAAACATCTTGTGCTTCCTCAAAGAAGCCTCGGATCCCTCATCTTCTTCATCTTGGAAAATTTTCATTAGGGTGTGTTCCCTTAAACCATTCTCTGATGGTTTAGTGTGGAATCATGTCATATACAAAAGATGATGACCCATTCAAAGGGATATAAGTCCTTGATATTGTTTTTGGGATCCTTTTGTGAGACTCGGAGTGATATCCTTTATCATCATCCTTTCACTACATGGAGTTATTAGTATCAGTGTGACCAATACTACACAAGAATCAATCCTCTACTTATTAGTTTAATCTATATTGAGTTGCTAGTGTACCTCATGGACTTGGGTGTGATATTAATTTTTTTATATTTCTCCATAGACTTACAGTGTGTACTTCTTATCAAAAGTCATGATGAGCATGAACTCTCTGATAGACTCCAGCAGAGTTATACAACTCATAGAGTGTGTTCACCTTAATGATTTCTATGTTGATCCTGAGAGCAAGAATACTGTGATAGATTTATGGTTGTGACAATACATTGAGACTATGTGTCTATGTTGAGGATATCTATATATTCTTATTATATATTCTACATATATATACGAGTGATGATATTGTAACACCCCAAGATTTTATGAAAAATATTCTTCTCATTAATGTCTTGTGTTGTACGCTACAGAAAAAGGAGCTTGCACAACATGCATCATTGACTTGCCTTGCATTACATGCAATCGAGACCTTACTCGATAGCGTGTGTAGTACGCAATATCGAGTTTCACTAAACAACGATATGCTATTAAAATATTATTAAAACTAGCCGTTATGAATAGTAATAACCACTTTTTGAAATTTTGTAAATTTTATTTTTCAAAATGGACTTAATTTTTGGATTCGTAATATCAAAATTATCTTAGGGTGAAATTTTGGTACTTTTCAGATAACTTTCATATTCTGATGAATAGTGAAAATTACTAAATTTTAATTAAAAAGAACTTTTTTAATAGAAATAATTAATACTGATAAATTATTAATTTGAGTGGTTTTAAAGTATATTTAGAATATATTTTTACAATTTAATAAAATTTTGGTCATTGGATGTAAGTTCACATTTAAACCAGTTATAAACAAGTGTCAATCTTTTGATAGTTATTATCTCTTAAAAACACGCTATTTGTTTTGACGACGGGAACTAATTTTTAAATTAATTAATGCAACTGATATGTTATGAATTTGGTAAAATAGACATCATTTTTGAATTCTTAATATCAAATATAGCTTAGGCCTAATTTTTTGTATTTTTCTGAAAACTTTCAATTTTTTATGAATAGTGAAACCACTAAGTGGTAGTTAAAAAAACAGAATTTTTCATAAAACTTAATTTTACCGCTTCTGTGAGTGGAATTTCGAAAATCCGAGAGACACGGTTAATATCAAGGAATAAAATGTGGTTCAATGAGATGAAAATAATTTTTGGTGAATAGTAACTTTTAACTTTTTTTACCACTGTTAAAAGTAATTAGGGTAATTAAGGGTGAAAATGATATTATTATTACCCTAACACATGTCCTAATTCTATTGGACAAGTGTAATTCGACCAGAAACAAACTTAGGAATAAAATATGACCATTTTGTCCCACTTGTATTAGATTAGGACATTTATTATTAATTTATTTAAAGAAGGGTTAAAATAGTTAAAATCAAAGTTTAATAACTAAATAATTTTTAATATGGGGCTATACATAAGATACATTCAACTATAAATATTCATTAGAAAGATAAAAAGATTTACTCCATAATGGTATTTTATTTATAATTTTTAGACCTTAAATAAATTAATTTATTTATGACACAACGATGGTGCAGTAATTATCTTATTAATGAAATATTGACATAATTGATGTTATAAATACCCAAATAAATATAATTTGAGACTTTTTATGAATTCCACTAATTTTCTAGGTTAATATGACATGTTATTATTGATTTAATTAACTTTTTTCGAACTTATCATTCTGTTATTAGTTTCAAAAAAATCAATTACTAAATAGTGTCAAAATTGACATAAAATAGTTTTTAAAACAAATATTATATTATTAATTGTTATTTTATTCCTAAAAATATAAGGTTCAGCCAAATTACATAGATAAGGTTATATATAAACAACTTGTGGGTCTCTTGGATGTATATGGTATGTATATCAACTATATAATATAAAAATACAAAGTGACATGGTAAATGTCAATCTAATTAACTAAGAGTTAAAACTAAAAGATAAGGTTAATATAATGACCTAAACATGTCTAAATTCTATTTGATGAGAGGATTTAGACCCATCCCCACCTTATCTTCTAAATAACTCAATTTGGAGCTATTTAAAACCGAACATGACTTTATAATAAAATAATATTTTTAGTTATTCCAACGGTGCCCCTCTCCTCCCTTATAAAAGGGCACCTCCTCCCTCTCTTCCTCACACCACTTTGAGCCTTTAATCTCGGCCAACCCATGCCAAATTCTCTTCTCCACTTTCCTAGAAACATACTATAGGTTCTGTTCTTCCTCATAGACCAATTTTAGTTCCTTAAAAGGAGATCTCAAAGAGGCACTTCAAAGAAGAGGTAATGTCCATTACCGATTCTTTTATCTTTATTTCTTCTTCCACTTATTCTTATTAGGTTGTTTCATTATGAAGTAATAAAATAAGTATCAATCATATACTGATATGTTATTATAAGTATGAAACAAACCTATTTCACCATCTATCCATCCTACAGAAAACAAAATCACCGCGCGTGCGTACGTACGGAATATCGTCTCCACGCCGTGGTGAAATCTATTTTCCACCACCACCTTACTTGGATGTGTATAATGGTGTAAATAATAACTATATATGATTATTTTAAAGTGATATTGATTCTGAAATAGTATACATACACTCCAATATAGTCCCACAATCATGAGAATGATATCATCGCTCGTGCGTACGTACGGACTACCGTCTCTACGACGCGATGAGATTCATTCTCCACTTTAACCATTCATGAATGATTATAAAGTACATATAATAAGTAATCATGAAATATATGACATAATAATGATACTGGATTTATGTGTATATATATGTATTTCATCTACTTAATTCCATTCAACTCAATAAGGAAACGAAAACAGCGTTCATTCGTACGTACGGCCTACCGTCTCCATGAACGGTGTATTTCTTTCCATTTATCGATCTATTATATATGTGTATATTCTGAATATATATTATATATAAATCATGTTTTATATTCTGGAATTATCTAATCATGATCTAAGTAATCATATGAATAATTACAAGTCAAAACACGGACGACAAATGAAACGATTTTACCCAAAACGAACTTTAACATGGAATTTACTAAAGAACAGGTAATATAAAGTCATAAGTGAACCATATATGATATCATAACAATTAGTATGATTCTGGAATAAGTAAATAACATTATTTAAATCATTATACAGGAATGTTCGGACACTTATGAGTCAAATCGGACCTAAGGTAAGGGAAATATCACAATCTCATTTTTATCCGAGATTGTTTATACATTAGTATTTACTGGGGTGTATTTTATCATCCACATCCATGTTTCCTGAATATTTAATATTATTTCCATCCATCTACAATTGTTTAAATCCAATTTTACCCTTCAGTGAGTTTTTAGTAAATAACATGAAAGGAATCTTTTTCCGTTTTTCGTACGAGGTACTTTTTGACTTTTCCGACAAAAGTATGAGAAGAATGTTTTTTTAACTTATATGGCATGAATGGATTTTTTTTAAAACAAAATTTCCAAGAATCTTCCTTTACAATTTTTCAAGTTTATTTTTAATCAACTTCTTTTAGTTTAAAATTTTATGACATGTTAAGAAAGGAAAAATGTTTTTCAAGTAGAAAGGATATTTTCCTCAAGAATGGAGTTCAAGTGTTTTATAAAAATTATTTTCCATCTAAGATAATAAAGGGTTCTGTTTCTATACCTATTATTACATGGATTTGATTATGTTGTGATGGACATATTTTTATGAATTCTTTTATCTTATATGAATTGTTTTATGATGTTACGATGTTTAAAGATTCCCATTTTTATTACATGGGTTATGCAATGATGTATGATTTATGATTTTGTGGCACACATAAGAATGGTATCATTATGAGATGGGTGGGACCTATATCTCCCTCCAATGCATTGGGTAAAGATTTTATATCTCATGAGATAGACATGACTGGAATGGTAGGTTATACCGGTTTAGTGAAACAGGACTGAAATGAGGGTTACTCGGTTCAGAAATGGACTTTGTCCACTAAGATAGTATTGGAAATGAGTCTTGACGAATAAGAAATGATTCTCTATGATTATGTGTGTATGACACAATGTTTTATGTTTTAAGTTATGATTATTGGAATTTCATTTCACTACTATGATTTATCCCATGTTATGAAATTATGCTCTCTTTTGCAGGTTAAGATTTCCAAAATGTTATGTTCTTATGAAAATGATGTGATTGATATTTCTTTTGTTTACCCTTACTGAGAATTTGAGCTCACCCTTTTATGCTTTCTTTCCCCCAGGATATAAAGAAAGTTTTTAGGTAAAAAAAAAGAAGATCTTTATGGGAGATGTTGAAGATCTTTCACCACGATTAGAAGATTATATTCTGAGTTTCCAAAGACACTAAACTGTTACGATCCTTGTGTGTGTGTTTTTGTTATGTACTAAGTATTCCGCAAAAGTAATGTAATGTCCATGTACGTCAAGATTCGGGTCTCTATAGTTGGTATCAGAGGAAATGTTTAGTCAACCTTTGGAAACTAGGATGCGAAAACGTTAGTGAGATCCCTAGTGATATTTCTAAGGTATATCTAGTGATGTATCTAAGGTTATGTATGCGTATAGGTTATTGTCCTAGAATTGCGCTAAGGATCTTATAATTTAACCTAGGATGTTAGATATTGAGGGTAATCCCCCTTTACTATGTTGTTTTCCCTAGCATGATTTTTCCTCTCACAGAATTCTTTTTGTGTTTTAGTTAATGGAGGGAACCAGAAGGAATTTGGTTAACATTGAATCCAATGGAAAAATTGGTTACTATGAGCAACAAAATTGTGTAATTCCTAGAGATAAAGATATTTTGATTATTCCGAATCAGTCATCGCAATATATGATTAACAAGGTGAAATTCAGTGGTATGCCTAATTCATCAAATAAGAGGAAGATAGACTATTATGAATGTTCGCATGTTGAGGAGCGTAAATAATGGAATATTGAGATTTCTAAATAAGGGAAGAAGAACCCTGAGGAATACCTCAAATGGAGGGACCGATGTTATCTGTGTAGAGAAAAGGGTCATAGAGTGACATACTGTTATGGAGTTCAATGTTATATTATTAATTGTTATTTTATTCCTAAAAATATAATGTTCGGCCAAATGACTTAGATAAGGTTATATATAAACAACTTGGGGGTCTCTTGAATGTATATGATAAGTTTATTAACTATATAATATAAAAATACAAAGTGACATGGTAAATGTCAATCTAATTAACTAAGAGTTAAAACTAAAAGATAAGGTTAATATAATGACCTAAACTTGTCTAAATTCTATTTGATGAGAGTATTTCGACCCATCCCCACCTTATCTTCGAAATAACTCAATTTGGAGCTATTTAAAACGGAACTTGACTTTATAATAAAATAATATTTTTAGTTATTCCAAAGGTGCCCATCTCCTCCCTATTAAAGGGCACCTCCTCAATATCTTCCTCACACCACTTTGAGCCTTCACGCTCGGCCAACCCCTGCCAAATTCTCTTCTCCACTTCCCTAGAAACATCCTAGAGGTTCTGGTCTTCCTCAAAGACCAATTTTAGTGCCCTAAAAGGAGATCTCAAAGAGGCACTTCAAAGAAGAGGTAATGTCCATTACCGATTCTTTTATCTTTATTTCTTCTTCCACTTATTCTTCTTAGGTTGTTTCATTATGAAGTAATAACATCAGTATCACTCATATACTGATATGTCATTATAAGTATGAAACAACCCTATTTCACCATCTATCCATCCTATGGAAAACGAAATCACCGTGCGTGCGTACGTACGGAATACCGTCTCCACGCCGTGGTGAAATCTATTTTCCACCACCACCTTACTTGGATGGGTATAATGGTGTAAATAATAACTATATATGATTATTTTAAAGTGATATTTATTCTGAGATAGTATACATACACTCCAATATAGTCCCACAATCATGAGAACGATATCATCGCTCGTGCGTACGTATGGACTACCGTCTCCACGACGCAATGAGATTCATTCTCCACTTTAACCATTCATGAATGATTATAAAGTACATATAATAAGTAATCATGAAATATATGACATAATAATGATACTGGATTTATGTGTATATATATGTATTTCATCTACTTAATTCCATTCAACTAAAAAAGGAAACGAAAACAGCGTTCATGCGTACGTACGGCCTACCGTCTCCATGAACGGTGTATTTCTTTCCATTTATCGATCTATTATATATATGTATATTCTGAATATATATTATATATAAATCATTTTTTATATTCTGGAATTATGTAATCGTGATCTAAGTAATCATATGAATAATTACAAGTCAAAACACGGACGACAAATGAAACGATTTTACCCAAAACACTCTTTAACATGGAATTTACTAAAGAACGGGTAATATAAAGTCATAAGTGAACCATATATGATATCATAACAATGAGTATGATTCTGTAAAAAGTCAATAACATTATTTAAATCATTATACAGGAAGTTTCGGACACTTACGAGGTAAATCAGACCTAAGGTAAGGGAAATATCACAATCTCATTTTTATCCGAGATTGTTTATACTTTAGTATTTACTGGGGTGTATTTTATCATCCACATCCATGTTTCCTGAATATGTAATATTATTTCCATCCACCTAAAATTGTTTAAATCCAATTTTACCCTTCGGTGAGTTTTTATTAAAGAATATGAAAGGAATCTTTTGTCGTTTTTCGTACGAGGTACTTTTTGACTTTTCCGACAAAAGTACGAGAAGAATGTTTTTTTAACTTATACGGCATGAATGGATTTTTTTTAAAAAAAAATTCCAAGAATCTTACTTTACAAGTTTTGAAGTTTATTTTTAATCAACTTCTTTTAGTTTAAAATCGTGTGACATGTTAAGAAAGGAAAAATGTTTTTGAAGTAGAAAGGATATTTTCCTCAAGAATGGAGTTCAAGTGTTTTATCAAAATTATTTTCCATCTAAGATAATAAAGGGTTCGGTTTCTATCCCTATTATTACATGGATTTGATTATGTTGTGATGGAAATATTTTTATGAATTCTTTTATCTTATATGAATTGTTTTATGATGTTACGATGTTTAAAGATTCCCATTTTTATTACATGGGTTATGCAATGATGTATGATTTATGATTTTGTGGCACACATAAGAATGGTATCATTATGAGATGGGTGGGACCTATATCTCCTTCAAATGAATTGGGTAAAGATTTTATATCTCATGAGATTGACATGACTGGAATGGTAGGTTATACCGGTTCAGTGAAACAGGACTGAAACGAGGGTGACTCGGTTCAGAAATGGACTTTGTCCACTAAGATAGTCTTGGCAATGAGTCTTGAATAATAAGAAATGATTCTCTATGATTATGTGTGTATTCCACAATGTTTCATGTTTTAAGTTATGATTATTGGAATTTCATTTCACTACTATGATTTATCCCATGTTATGAAATTATGCTCTCTTTTGCAGGTTAAAATTTCCAAAATGTTATGTTCTTATGAAAATGATGTGATTGATATTTCTTTTGTTTACCCTTACTGAGCATTTCAGCTCACCCTTTTATGTTTTCTTTTCACTAGGATATAAAGAAAGGTTTTAGGTAAAAAAAGGGAAGATCTTTATGGGAGATGTTGAAGATCTTTCACCACGATTAGAAGATTATATTCCGAGTTTCCAAAGACACTAAACTATTACGATCCTTGTGTGTGTGTTTTTGTTATGTACTAAGTATTCCGCAAAAGTAATGTAATGTCCATGTACTTAAAGCTTCGGGTCTCTACAGATATGACTATTAATCTTGATATTATATGCTTGGTTATTTTCAGGGTGTCCTATTAGGTATTGTTATATTCACCCCTACTTTGGATTTTCCTGCAATTCTTGTGTTGTATGGAAGTGATTGGCCATTTGATGGAGTTCGAGTAGGATGAGAATCAGGTGGATCTTAGTTATCTAGATTGGTAGAGGTGTGTTCCTATAGTTATATTTACCACAATTCCCACCAACCTTTGAGGTTGGACTTGTATTCAGTGTCTTTCTAGTGGGATTATATTTGGCCATTTTTATTTCCTATACATTTTATCATATGTTAATGGTGGTATTGTAGATATTTGCATTCATGGTTACCATATGTTTTGTATTTCATCATTGTGTGTGATTCTAGATGTGTGGGTGTGTGTTTATAGGTACAATTGGATTAGGCCACCCATGTGTTTGAAATGGATACTCGATGAAAGTCACCAGCCCTTGGCCTATTGGAGGTGGGCTTAGGTTGTCACGACATGGGACTCATTGGGATGGGTGGTGACATTACTATTGTATAATTATTTGTAAAACTCATTACCCATAAACAATTTATAGATTATAACAATTCTATTCCACAATTATCTGGAAACATTAAGTTCCCCAACTATCGGTAAAAAGTATATCATAACAGTGCATGGGTATTTAACATTTAGGTCTATTGATATTCAATATTCCTCACATAAGATAATCAATGAGTTCTCAAATTTATCATCAAACAAACCATTGAGATGATTTATTTCTTAGGATATGTTTTATTTCGAAGGTAACTGAAATATAGTACTTATAAGGTGTTTTAATATATTTCAATATTATGTCATCTATTCCCTTCATATATTCATAAATATAATGATTCATATTTTCTTCTCTGTACGTTCAATAAAATTAATATATTTAAATCATATTAATGTATAACACTTTATACAACTAATGATTTTCGATACTTACATAAAAAAATAAAATTCAATTATATTCACACAAATTTATACTTCTCGCGTATAAGGTAAATGAAAACTGTTTAGGTAATGGTTCAAAATCATGAAATCCTAGAACCCCTAAAATATAATTTTTGGTGTGAAACATAACTGATACCCATATATTTAGAATTTGTCCTAAGATCACTAGGAAATGAGAAGTATAACCAAAATTCTTATCTCCATAGATCAATAATCTAGACATTCATTAATTTCAATAAAATATTAACAACAAATATGTATAAAATATATCTAGGATTTACTATTTGGATCATAACCCCCAAAAAAATCATAAGCTAAATATAACAAAATATTATATCAAACATAGACTATAACTCTTTATAGGAAATGTTTTTCATTTATAAGAATAATTTTACAATAATTTATCTAAATCATAGATAAACTAAAAACAAAAAAACCTTATTTACATTAAAAAAATAATGTATGGAATAATTAAATAAATGAAAACTTAATAATATTAAACTGGGATAAACATTTCTTTTAAATAAATAATTATGAACACTTTATAATTACACATTATCTATGGATATTCCATAAATAAATATACATTTTCATTTCATCTGTATTTAATTATAAAATCCTTCATATTATCATTATACATGGTATTCAATAAGAATTCCTTCATATTACAAATATATAATATCTATCGAATAACAACCCATTTATATTATATATAGACATTTACAATTTTATATAACCATTTTACATAATTTAAATATCAGATATTTCATCCAATTTAATCCATGACTAATTCAATAAAAGAATCTTCATGGAATGGCTTAAATAAATCACCAAATAAAACCTTATAATATGATCACTTCATATTATTAATAATGAATATTTCAAAAATAAATATAATTTAATTCTATTTATAATTATAATATAATTTATAAAAAAATTTAAAATTAGACAACTATATAAATTTTCTTTAATACTAGATCACATCAACTAAAACATAGTGGCATGGTTTAATTCCCTTTTTGGATTAATATAGGTCCTTGGTATAAAATAATTCCATGTTTTACAATAAACTATGAAATAGTTTTTTCTATAAATATTTCCAAAAATAAACCACATCATTTTTATCTCATAGAATTCATTTTAGTTATAGAATTTCAAAAGTAACACCTTTTAACCATGATAGGATTTGTTAAAAAAGATCACATTTCATTATAAACTCCCATTTACCACATGATCCAACTATTCAATGGAGTTGAATAAAACATAAATAACTAAAATACACATTACTTTGATGGAATTAGGACCCTTCTACTACTGCATTAATATAGTTGATGAACATAAATAATAATTTATTAATGAATCCTTCCGTATAGGGTATTCAAAATAGGGGTGAATCTTTTAACTTCTAGGAATACATCATTCGATCCCTGATCATTTAAAACATTTTTGTAAAGGTAAAAGGAATGAGAAATTTTATTCAAGGATTTTCACCCACTATCAAACATTATTCACATTCTAAACTTTCACAAAGATTGTCGAACTTTATATAGACTCTAAGGATTCTCTTTAGACTTCCAAAAATCATAAAATCATTCTACCATATTTTAAATATTTGAAAAATCATTCAAAATATTAAAACTCATTATAACCTATGTTTCAAAATTCTATTGATTATTTAAAATTCAGTTTAAAATATAAATATTTTTATTCAAAAGTATATTAAATATAATTATATGATATTATGAACTACTCATGATAGAATTTAGTGGTTGGAACAAAAAATGGAATTTTTAACCCATAAGGCAATCATTTTCATGAAAAAATAATTATATGGTCCCCAATGCTAGACCTGGTTTATTCCACAAAAAACCATGAGGTGTTCAATACCCACATTCCATGTTTTATTTTTATTTCATATTATTATTAGAGAACCCATTAATTTTTGGATGAATATTTCAATATGAGGGAATCTTATTTCTCAATGTAGGAGTGTTATAAATAATTCTATAGTGAATCATTATCTTATAAAAAACTTTATCCATGTTATTCAACTGATTAAAATGGGATAAAATTAGGATAAATCTATGAAATAATATAAACCATTAGATTTATGGATGTAGAAACCATCTATATTTCCATTGATGCACTAGATTTAAAAAAGAATAAGATATTTAGATAGAATCATCCATATATTCTAATTTTATTATTGAAAATAATTTTTATTTTTTTGGTGGGTTTTTCAATGTTCATATTGGAAAGTCAAATGAAAAATAGGTGGGCGTCTATGATGGAAGGAATGATATATGAGGATCTTATCTAGGTGGATTTCTATATGAAGTGTAATTAATAGTTTTTTATTAGTGGTGAATTTGACTAATGCATGTGACTCTCTACACCTCGAGTACGAAAATTTACCTATCATGGATAATGTTGATTGTTTTTTTGATATAATTTTTTCCAATTTAGTGAATTTCTAAAAAAAACCTAAATGCATTTAGGTTCAATATTAGGCATCAAAAAATATATTTGGATCATGATTATATTGTTGATTTTTTCTTCTTATATAGAGGTTGTCTACAATGTATTTATGGAATTGTATAACATGGTAGAGACTCATAGAACAAAAACATTCCACCATATTTTAGTGGGATTAATTATTCAATTAGTATCCATAAAAGAAAATATAGATTCTCCTAGAAGAATTCTATATAGATTCTCAAAATATAGTGTAGTGGGATATGTGAAGAGGTATTTCATAGTTGTACTAAGACCCTATCATCAATTTATCAAAATAGGTCTTTTAAAGAGGTTTTGAATAAATTTCTCAAGATGAGATAGTGGACGAGTTTCAAACCAAATATAAGGATTTCATATTCTACTGGATGAATCAACGAAATTTGGAAAATAAATCCATGGTTGGGTTTAGATCATAGTTAAGGATAAAAATCATCCTCAAAAGGATTAGAGGAGACTCTTATAATGATGTAATTAAAGAGTCTGTGGCTAAGGTGGGATCTTCTCCCATTTGGGGTATTAATATTTTTATATTTAAAATAATTATTACATTTTTTAGCATAGGATAATCATGTTCTTTTATATCAAAAAAGATAAAATGTTAGTGTTGAGGTGAGAATCCTATTTCATAATTCAAGCATTGAACATCATTAGGTTTAGTTGGAACACTATTAGGGAAATCATGGTGGTGAAATTTTATACCAAAATATAAATGTGGATGTGTTTTAGGATGTGTAAGGAGATCCAATTATCTATTAGAAGCATTTGGGTAGTGGAGTTTTATTTTCTACTACATTGACTAAAATTTATTTTAAATCGATTGAAGTGGTAACTATTGATTAAGTAATATTCATTGAATATTCAATCCAAATATAGAATAGTTATTGGTTATATCATTTGACATTTTCCTATAAAAAATTGGTCACTATGATGATGTATAAATGGGACTAACATTAATATTCCTATGAGGTGTTTAATAATCTCTTGTAACTTTATAATTTCTTTATCCTCTCTATTTTAGTAGATGTTTGTGTTTCTCTGTAGACAAATAAAATTTTTATAACCATTTTAAATCCATTTTGTGCTAGTTTTGGGAGATTTTTATTATGTTTTTCTTATATTGATCATTATTTTCCCTATCTGGAAGTCCTATTTCAATATAAGGTGTGGCCTCATTCTCAAGTATACCATTATCAAGTACTTTTAGATATCTATTGTTTTTTCAAAACATAAAGTTTAGTGTTTGGGTTCCTTGTTGTAGGAAAATAAAGTGGTATTAATGATGATTTTATTCTTAGATAATTAGATATATTATGTAAGTGTTTCTTACATTTTCATCCAAATTTTGTGTATCAAAGAAGTTTTTTTCAACTTCAATTATTCTAGAAGAAGGAAAATAGAGGATTTATAGGGTTGAGGAGTCATATTTTCTATTATACAGGATAAAAATAGAGGATTATTTTTATTATACAGATCATGATCTATCACTAATCTGGGTTCATAAATATATGATAGAAAAAAGTGAATGGGAGAAACATGACTTGAAGAAAATTTTAGTATTGTGGATGGTGTTATCATGGAATAATACTTCTGATATCTAAGATATTAATACCATTACTGATTTGATGTATACATGTTAAAACATATATGAGAAATCTGTTGTATGAATATGGTGGTTTTGATGTGAAATAATTTAGTTTAAAATGATTAAAGGAATGTTAGTAAATGATCATGTAAATAATTTCAACATGAACAAAATTTAGTTGGATTTTTTGAACATGGTGTTTTGGATTATAGTGTAAGTATTTAACTTTTTATCATCATTACAAAATTCATTGTATATAATGGTTACCACTATGAGTTGTTTAATTAGTAAGGCTGAATACGTAATTGAGGATAATTAGGATATAATTCTAAATGAATATATCATTTAGAATTTAGTACATATGTCAACTAAAATAGAATGTATTATAGATAATATATTACATCCAACATAATGGAGAATTGAGAAGAAGATAAGTGGGTTAATAAGAATAATTAGAGGAAACTTTACAGGCCTAGGTCCTACATGTTGATAGTGTGGGAAGAAAGGACATCTAAATAAATATATCATGGAATAGATGGAAAACTATTAATGTTTATTCACAAAAATTTCTGATATAAAGATGACTGTATTTTGTTTTTTATTATTAATAGTTATTTGAATTCATTGATCATTGACAATGAAGAATAATTTCACTCAATGTAAAAGAGCGAATCAATAGTAAATTATGAATATAGGCATTTTATTTGAGTTTTTCTTTTAAATTGATAACCTTTAGAGATTATTGAAAAAATTGATGTGATTGTTCATATATAAAAAATATTTTTTATAAAATATTCAAAGGTCGTACACATACTGGTATTGGGGTTGAACATGATATTGATAGGTCAAATGGATGTTGTATTGTTCTTATAAAACCTTTTTGTATGGTATTTGGAAAATCAGATAAGGTTCCATGGTAGTGGAAAGCAGTGAAAATGATGGAACATTATATATAATAGAGATGTTTTCTATAATAAATTTTGTTTGTGTGTCTACCAGAGATTCCCAGTTGTGTAATTACAATCATAGTCACCTGAGTGGGAAAGGATGAGAGTCCTGGATGTTAAATGAGTTTTAAACCACAATATCATGGAGGAAAAAACATATGACTAGTTTTCCATTATAAAGTATAAAAGGGTTTCTTTTTCTACTCCTATATAGACACACATGTATTGAAAAATAAACCTTGTTCATGTTGATAGGTGCATATCAACACCAGTATGTTCTCATAGTGGTTCAGTAAATAATTTTACATTTATCAGTGAAGTTATATTGAAATTAAGGGTCTACTTTTTTAAGCATAAGTTACACTTCATCAAAATATTCATCCAATGAAAATCCATAGTGGAAAAAAATAAGTTTAAAATTGAAGTTCATGAGATATAATAATAATGATGAGTATAGTAGAAAAGAATTCAAGTTATTCTAATATACGAAATTGATCAAGTTTTATAATATTATACCCAATTCAGTACAATATAATAGCTTATAGAATGAATCAACAAGACACTGAATGATGGAGTTTGGAAGATAAAACTATATTCTAGTTTTCCAAATGAGATTTTGGGAAGAAAAGGTAAATGTCATAAAAATCTATTCAATAATATTTTATTAGTACTGATGAAAATGATATAATTGAGGAAATTTAGACCTATATATTTCCATTGTATTACATACATCCATGTTGATTCAATTGAATGTGAAAATCAATATACGAAATCTAATTTATATTTTAGTATGGGGTATAGAAATAGGGAATTTGGATTTAGTATTTGGGATAATAATGAATTAGATATCATTAGATATCAAAATGTCTTCATCAATTATGGTAACCTAAAGAAATATTTTCACATAGTATAAGATTTTATTGATCATAAAAAATTAATGGTTTAGGACCAAGTTGATCTGAATTGATGTTTAGAAAAAATGGTTAGTTTTGGGAGTCCAGTTTTTTCAAAGGTTCCTGAATATTTGGTTATAAAAAAATATGGTCAAATTATAGTTCTACATAGAAAGATAGATATACCATAACGTTTAATATATATTAAATCATGAATAATTTTTTTTTAGAATCATTTGAACCTCACTATTAGTTGAATAGGTCTAATAAATTTAGAAGGCTAATATAGAGGTTTGAATCAATGTTTCAATATTCACTTCAAATCGATGGTGGAGAATATGAAATCACTAAATATAAGGTAATTCTAGGTTTCTTGGAGAATTTATATTTAGAAATAAAGGAATAGATATATTCTTTTAATATAAAAAAACATGGGATCTATTGGATTTACTATTTAGGGATAGAGAACTTCAAAATATATGATTTTATATGTTAAAATAATAAGAGGGTGTTATAAAATGGAACCTGATTAGGTTGGTTATAAAGTTTTTTCAATAATTTGATTGAATTTATTTTAGTGAAATTTTCTCTATAGTAGTAAAATATATAACTATGTATACTATTCATATAATGGTTTCATAAAATAGTATAAATATTAAACATTTAAATATAGAGATTACATTCCTTTATGGTGATTTGGAAAAGGAATTTTTTATAGAAAAACCAGTATGTTTCAAATAAATTAAAAAAGGTGATCAAATGTTCAAGATCAAACATATTTTTTATAGGATAAAATTGATACCTAGACAAAGGAAAAGAATATTTGGTTCTTTCATAAAAGGTAATTCATTCATTCAATGTAATATAAATTTTCTTCATTAGGGTTTTTTATTATGGGAGTATCATAATACTTCTCTTGTATTTGGATGACATTCACTTTCTAGGTCCAAATATTGAACATATAGTTGACTTAAAGTGAGAAGTTTCAAAAAAAATTCAGGATAATAAATCATAGAGAAGGAAAAAGGATTTTTGGGGATAAGGATAAATATTGATTAAAATATATAAATTATAATTTCTTATTTATATAACTATATCATGTAGGTTTTAGAATGGTTTTGATTTTTCATATCAAATCTAGTTTTAACCCCATTGGCCATCCATTTCAAATTACCGAAAGATAATGTTCTAAAATTTATGATGAGGAAAAATAAAAATCAGGGTTTTATATGCATCAGTTGTCTGAATCATGATGTATTTCATGGTCTATATTAGGCCATACATTTCTTTTTTAATAGATGTTTTTTACTAGAACACATTTTATATAGGTAAGGAACAATAATAAGTATTTAAGTGGATACTTTATTATCATATAGATAGCATGAAGTTACATTCATTTTTTAATAAATGATCTTTTATAATTATATATGTATGTGAAATTTTTAGGTGATTTAAAAATTAAGAGAATATCCATTTGTTATGTGTTTCCTTATAAAGGAACGATGGTTTGATATATTTCCCAACTACAATTAGTAATTTCACTATCAACTAGATAAGAAGGGTATATGGTGGAAACCGAGGTTGTGAATGAGTTAATATGGATGAAGGGTATATTGGAGGAAATTGGCGGGATGGAGTAGACAATTATGTTACTCAATGAAATTTAAAGTGTAACCCATATTATTGAGAATCTATTGTTTCATTCAAGGATAAAATATTTTATCTGAAATATCAATTCATTAATTATATTTTAATATAAAGGATTTTTCAACAGTGGAAAAGATGAGTGGGAGTGAAAATTAGTTAGATATTTATATAAAAGTTATATTTGTAAAAAATATTGGGTAACTTTATACCTTAGTATGACATAGATCATTGATAGTTATTAAATGATCACAAATACATAAAATGTTATGAGGAATATATATTCAAGTGGAGGATAAAGTAAATCTTGGGAAATAGTCTTCATGTTCGAGATTGTGTTGAGGGGCCTCCATGATCAACCATATTTATTTACGTTCCAAAAATTAAAATATTTTTTATTTCATAATTAAAATTTCTCATAGCTCTTATTTCATTTATTGATTACCTCTAGCATTAGTTTGAAAATATTTTATCCTTACATTTTTATTAAAATTGTTAATGTTTATAAAAATTATTATTTTTTATAAAAACTAATATTGTTTATAATTAATTACTATTCTTATATTCATGCTTATTTTAGAGAAAAATATATTATTATATGGGTTAACATTACAAATACAATGATTCTTTATGATAGTCTATTATTGAGAATTTGGAATAGTCTTCAACTGATCATCATTGATCATTTGGAAAAGCCTGAAACTAATAGTTAGTGAATATTTGGAAAAGTTTGTGACTGAATGAATGATTAAAAAGAACTAACCAATAGAAAAAAATTAACCTATTGTATAAATTCAAAATTTCAAAAATTATTGAATTTACCAAAGGAATAAAATGAACTAACCATAAGAAGAAAAATAAATTGATCATATAATGTAAAAATTTTGCAAAGTCTTAATCCCACTATAAGAATAAAATGAACTATCCACAAGAAGAAATATTATATAATCACAAGAATAAAATTAATTGAACACATGAAGAAAAATAAATCTATTTTATAAATACATAATTTGGAAAATTATTGAACCAACCTTATGACCTATAGTCACTTAATTAATTTATCATAGTTTAGTTAAAAACATGCATTATATTACAAATACTTCTATATTTAGAATTACTTAATGTTGTTTTCACATGTTTCTCATAGCTTAATTATCCACTAAATAATAATTAATTATTGAGATCCTATAGAATTTTATTTTGATATATTTTATGTCATATACAAACTGCACAAAGTGTGACCATGTATGTATTAATTTACACATTCTATTCTTATAACATAGAATTTATAAATTTAATGTATTTTAAAATGAATAGTTTACTTCAAATTCTCAATGGGAGTATTTAAAAATTATTTATTATGATTTTTTTTGTGTTTTATGAAATTTTATAACAAGTTATTTCATATATCCTATTTTAATTTAAAGTATTAAATATGTAAACCCATGTTGGAATAATTTTCATTCACATTCAAGAAATAAATCACATGTTTAATTGAGAAGAATGAAATTTAATGGGATTATTATTTTTAATTTATTGTTCATGAAATGACTCTATATATTGATTTTGATTGAACTGGATCAAGGGAATTTGATTGAGGATATTATTGAACTTAACTAATTGATACAACATGGATATCAAATATTTCTCTCTATTAAACATTAATCTTTCGATCCTTCATTGCTGAATAAAAACTTGCTACCTCAAAAATTAAATATATTCTTGTTCATTGCGTTTTATGGTTCTTAATTATTTATATTTTTATTTATATATAATTGTTTCATGTTATACTACCCATTAATGGTATTTTTAGATTATGTCTCTTAGTAGAAAAAAATTATGTAATTTGGGTTGTACCTCCATGTAAAAAAAGGAAAGATAATTTCGGTTGTTACTCCAAGTATAGAAAATTCATGGTAATTTGGGTTGTCCATCTAGGTGAAAAATGAAAGGGTTTTTTGGGTTGGAACTCCACGTAGGAAAAATAAGGTCGTTTTAGATTTTTTTCCTCTATATAGAAATAGGCAGGGTTTTCTTGTTTCAAACTTATGGTTTTTTCAAAGGTAGTTATAATGGTTTTCAACTCTGCTAGAAATCCAAATATTTCCTTATAGTATGTTTCATATCTCTCTCTGTCTGGGAGGGGTGAAGAGTATCTGTATGGTTAATTAGATCTGAACTACTATAAAAACATTTTGTTCATTTCATTTTTATTTTTAGTATATAAAGTAAAATAATGGGGATATGGGAATGAAAATATATTGAAATGTCATTTCACCCCCCCCCCCTGAGTATTTGTCCATTCTCATCGGGATCTAACAATTGATATCAAAGGAGGTCCCCTAATATTCCTCTATTTTCATATTATTTTTGATAATCAAATCCGAACGTAAATATTCAAGGGTAAAGGATCTATTTTTTAATGGTAGGAATTATTTTGAATGTTGTTTAGACAACTCAAAGACCTCCATTCTATGATGGAACTGATTATAACTACTGGCAGTTGCACATGGAGGAATTTCAAAAACACCTAAGAATTGAAGATTAGAAAATCATGGTGAGACCATACAAATTAAATTGTGCTGATTATGAAATATTAGTTTGCAATGATAAAATAAATTATGTGCTAAATTAAAATGTGATGAATATTCTATATTTTACAATTAATTGTAACGCTTATATTCATATTTCTACACTAAAAATACAACTTTAAATTTTAAAAATATTGTAAGTTACTCATCTAGGTTTGGATATGTTGATCAGAACTAAATTTTGGATTTTAGGATAATAGTATTAGGAATTAAAAATAGTATAATAAGATGCAGTTAATAAAATGTTTCATATATTTACATATTTTTTAAATTATGTGAGAAATTTTGGGAGAAATATTATATAATTAGTGATTTGAAGCATATGTTATTTAACAATATCTAGAGTATATTTAATGTTTCGATTGTGTATATGTGATAGATTCCAATATAATACTAAATATTGTCATTTAAATGTAGTTAAAATATTATTTAAATTTGTTAAAATATCTATTAATATTATTTTATTTTATCTTACACATACTTTATTTGAACTAATTATTTGTTTATATTTTTATTTTGGTGGTTGAAAAATAAATTGAAAAAGAACAACAGGTTTTTGTCTCTTTATTGGTAAATTTTCAATTTCATAGAGTTCTAAGAAAAAAATATAGTTTATTAATTAACTATTTATATTGAGTATGATTTTCATGCAACTTTTTGTTCATGTTCCTTATAGATTAAACAAACACTATCTAGTTTTGGTTTTAATTTTGAAGAGATGTTGATTTATTGTGATAACACATCTGAAATTTCATTCTTCAAAAACCTTTCTCCTCATTATAGGAATAAACACATTGAATTTAGGTATCACATTCTTAGATATCATGTTAAATAAAGGAATAATGTTTTGAAAAATATTTTTACAGAATATCAATATTCTAAAATTTTTATTAAACCCATATATTTTTATAAGTCTGATAAAATCAAATATAGTGTTTTTCTAGAAATATAATGTTACCGAATATTTTTATGGGGAGTTAAAAAATATTTTTTTACTATTTTGTTAATTCTATTAGTTTGCATAATAAGATTTTATCCTTCTCATTGTCTTGTTCTATAATGGTTGTACAATATTGAATTTATTAGAAATAATAATATTTCATTACTTGAAAATATTGAAATGGTTTTATAACTACTTGAGGCTTATAAAATATTTTTCTAAAAGAATGATCTCTATTATACACAAGTATATTTTTATGTATTTTCATACTATTTTAGAATGTAGGAATTTAGGTGAAACCTAGTTCAGTTTTCAATTTATCTTTTACAATTTGTTTATTTATAAGAAATCATAAATGGGGAGACTATGGTGTTCAATATTAATTATAAATGTTAGATTATTTTACTATAGTTTATATTTATATTAAAAAATATTTAACCTTAAATAGTTGTTATATTTATGGTTATATTTGTATAATATTTTATTAATTTTAAATGGGGGAGAAAATTTAGAATTTAAATTTGTTTTGTAATTAATTAAAAGGGGAGAATGTTGAAGTGTATCCTCGATCTATTTCTTATTTATGTTTTTTTAATTAAAACATTTTTTATTGTACAATTATAATTTCTCACAGAACTTATTTCAATCCTTTATTCCCATTAATATAAGTTAAAAAAGGTATTTTAGGATTTTCATGTTTATAAAAACTGTTATTTTTTATAATTAATTAATATTCTAAGGTTCATGTTTATTTTTTAGTACAATCCATCACAATATGGTCTAACATTACATATATAGTGAGTCTTTATATTATTTTTTTCATAAAATTTTTGAAATGATTTGAAGTGATTGTGAGTATAAATATTTCAAATCCAAGAACATACTTTGAGTAAAAATTTGGTAACTTCTGGAACTAAAAATAAGAAGAAAATGAACTATCTGAAATAAAAAAAAAGAAACTAATAGATGAATCCAAAATTTGGAAAAGTCATGAACCTACTATAAGAATAAAATTAATTGACCGCAAGAATAAAAATGAACCTACTATCTATATTCACAATTATTTAATTCCCTAAACCCAATTCAAGAATAAAATGAACTAACCATAAGAAATAAATCAAATAGCTGCATGAAAAAAATCTGATGATTGTAAAGACAAAAATAAACCTACCATATGAAATAAAAAATTATTAAATCCTTGAACCTACATTTTGACATATAGTCACTTAATAAAATTTTAATATTTTAGTTCAAAATATTTTCTATTTTACTTACTCTTATATATTTCAAATTACTACATTTTTTCACATGTTTATCATGATTTAATTATTCACTATATAATCATTAATTATTTTTATACTATAAATTTTTTTAAAGATACTTCTGGCAGCTAAGGGGGATGACGGAGCAATTTTACTCCTAATTCAGAGAGACCGAGGGGCTTAGGGCCAAATCCATGCCACATATTGTTTAAATGTTATCCTTTATTATCTAGAACTCCCAAGGCCTTAGAGCATGGTTGAAAACTGATTTCATTTCTACGGAGATTAGGAAGAGCCAAGAAGATATGTTCACTATCCTCAAGTACAAGTAGAATCCTTCTAAGCTTCAAGAGTTTGTTTGCAAGATCAAGCTGCATGGTGCCATAAATTTTGATCTAGCGAATAGGTACATATGTTTATTCTGGTCTAAGCGAATTGGGGTTGATCTAATTCGTTTGGGTGACTAGTTCATTATGGTGAATGTAAAGAAGGGTAGGGATATTGTGTTGGTTTCCTTTGTCTATGGTAGCTATGATACCTAGTGCTATGAACGGTTGTGGAAAGATCCATGTTCTTTTGTTCCAGGGGATTTTCTTTGGCTCGTGGGTGGGGATTTCAACGTCATCGTTGATCTTAAGGGGAATAAGGGCTGAGGGGAATTTCCCAAGAGGGATATCTTTTTCTTTTCTCATTTAATGTCTGATAATGGTTTTCTCGACATAGGATTCTTTGGAGACCCCTTCAAGTGGTTTAATAATCAAAGAGGAGGCAGGAGGTGCTGGATCCGGCTTGACCATTTCCCTAAAAACATCAATGCCATCTCCAAGATCCCCAACGCATAGGTCAAGCTCCTTATTCATTGTATCTCTAACCACTCGCCCATGTTAATCTCTCTATCTCCCAGGCTAGAGACCTCATAGGGTGTTAGGTTCAATCACTAATGGACTCGCATCACTGGTTACAAACAGATCATCAACAAGTTGTGGGGTGAGCCGATGCATGGGTACTCATCAGTTGTAGTTCACAACAAACTACGACATCTGAAGTTTGGGTTGAAGGCATAGGCCAAGGACCTCTCGCTCCCTGATCAAAACATAGAGGAGATAAAGAAGAGTATCTGATTTATAATGTATAGTTTGGAATATAATTAGAGCGACTTGATGTTTGAGGAGCTCTCATATAGGAAGAACTAGTCGGCCTAGATGATTTTTAATTTGGAATGTGTGGCACACAAAAGCTCCATGATAAAGTGGTTGCATGAGGGTGATAAGAACTCAGACTTCTTTCATTCTTTATTGAAGGAACAAAGGAATCCCATGAAACCAAACATTATTCTAGATGATGGTATATATACGGATGATAGAGACAAGGTGGTGAGGATGGAGAATACATTTTTCAGGGATCTCTTGGTCGGCCCTGATCTAAGAATTGTCATGTGGTACCTTTGTGGTAATGCGGCCAAATGGGATGTCGTGTCCACCTCTGTATCTAACAGGGGCAATGAAAATTTAGAAATGATCCTAGAAGAGGAAGAAATTCCCTCGGCCATGATGAATCTCAATCCAGAGTGTACCTCCATCCCTGACGGCTTCCATGGTTATTTTTATAGGGATGCCTAGGATGTGGTTAAGGGTGACGTCACTACTGCAGTTTTGGACTTCTTTCATGGTGGTATCCTTGAGAGGGTTGCTTGTGCTACAAACTTAGTGCTCATTCTGATGTTTAGAGACCCCTCTTCTCTCTCGCGTTATAGACTGGTGAGTATGTGTAATTTCCCCTATAATATCCTAGCTAGTATCTTCAACTTCTGGAAGTCCAAATTCTTTCCTCATTGGACTTCCATTGAACAACATGGGTTTGTTAAAGGTTGATCCATCCAAGGGACCATTGGCATGGCTCATGATATTTTGAAATATATTAACATAAAGACTCACAGCTCGAATATTTTTGTCCAATTAGATATGAATAAGTAATATGATAGGATGGATTGGGGATTCATCCATTGAGTTCTTACAACAAGAGGGTTCGCTCATAAGGCCTTGGATCTCTTCTTCAAATGCTTCATCTCTTCTTGGTTGGATGTATCCTTCATGGTAAAGGCTAATGGATTTTTTAAGGATACCCGAGGTCTTCGGCAGGGAGATCCATTCTCTCCCAGTATTTTTATTCTTGCACATGACACACTTAGTTGTCTCATTAATAGGGGTTTTATCCAATGGTGACTTACTTCCCTACCATAATAAATTGAACTTCCATCCTACTTCCAACCTCATTTTCATGGATGATACTTTGATTTTACATTAATGGTGGTAGGAGATCGGTTAATGGTATTAAGAGAATTCTTGCAGACTATTGCTTCTAGAGTGGGTAGGTTATCAGTAATGGTAAAATAAACCTTTTAATCTCTAATAAGTGTCTACATATAAGGGCCTCCTCTCTTTGCAATATGATTTACATAAAACATGGATCTTTTCCCATGGATTACCTCAGTTCTCTTATATCTTTAGGGATGATTAGGATTTGTGACTGAGCATGATCACAGGTAGGGTTCTCAATTGGAAGAACCACAACATTTTCTTTGGGGGGAGGATTACTATGGTTGAAAGTGCAATGTCGGCCATCCCTATCCATGAAATGGACTCCACTTTTGTGCCTAAATGTGAAATTAGAACTGTTGATAGGTTCTTTGCTTATTTTGTGTGGAATTCTCTTTCTATTGGGAAGCGTCACTGGGTTTCGTGGGAAATATTGGAAAATCCCATTTAGTAAGGGGGTTTTTATGTGAGGAGCTTAGAAACCACTCTCCAATGTATGTATGACAAGTTTACATGGGAAGTGATTGAAGGGAAACCCCTATAGTGTAAGTCTATATCTCATAGTTGGGTGGGTGATGAGGACCATAATAGTGGTACTGCATCCCCTTTCTGGTCCAGGATTTATCCCCTCATCATCACCCTTAGACAGAATTCACATTGGATTATGGGGGAAGGTAACTTTCTTTTCTGAAAACATAATTGGTCAGGCTCTATTATTAGTTTTATAGGTTTCTCGGCTCCCTTTCTATTCTTTAAGGAAGCTATCCTCCACCCTTCATCTATCAAGAAATTGATAGATACAGAATAATAAGTGATCTTCGAGTTGGTTGTTATTAACTCAACCCTGATACTTGTGTCTTCACCACGTCCTCCTTGGGGTGATTCTCTTCCAAGGATTATCGCAAGATCTTGGTTTCACAGAGCCATCCTGACACCTAGAATTTCACGGTCTCATGAAAAAAAATTACTTTGAAATAATATTTTCTTACATGGAGGATTATAAATCATGTTGTGGACATGGATGAATAGGTTAAGAAGGTGGGTATGAATATGGTATTTAGATTCCACTACTGTTGTAGTCTGTGGTAGGAGAGAACGGACCACTTATTTTTTGAAAGAGAATGGGCCCAAATGGTATAGCATTTCTTTGGAAACCTCACAGCATTCTCCTCCAGTTCATACGGTGACATTTCATTCCTGGTTAGATGGTATCATTGGATGATCCTTACAAATATGGAGAGGATGTAGTGCTATATTATCTTCAGTGCAGGGTGCTGGTATAAATGGAAATCTAGGAACCAATCTCACTTCAAAGGGGTTATGCCTACAGTGTGGGTCATAATTGTGTGCACGCAGAATCTACTGGTGGACCTGGTTACGATTATCCCCATATGGTGGTAGGCTCCTTCATTAAAGCTGCTATAGGGGAGTGCACCTCAAGTTAAAACCTTAGGTAATAGGCCATAGGGGAAATGGTTATGCTGGTGCCCTCCAATCTCGGTCTACAAGCTCAATTCATAAGGTTCCTGTCTACTGTGATAAATGAAAGGAAGGGGCGTGGTTTGAGATATATAGGTAACTGTTGTGATGGATTTCACTGCATCTTACATGAATAGTTCTCCACTCCAGGTAGAGGCCAAAGCACTGCTTATAGGGTTCTCTCTTTGAAAACAAAGTAATATCATGATCACTCAAGATGAGACTGATTCTTTGATTCTTAATTACTCTCAAAATTGCAAGGGTCACATACCCTGGTCAATATCTTACTCGGTTAGGAACTGACATACCCTCCTCCACAATATCAGTGTTACCCACACATGGCGTGAGGGGAACAATGTTGGAGACCATATTTCATCTAATTCAAACTCAGGCTCCAACATCGCTTTCCTTAATTCTATTAATCTCTTGAAACCTGAGGGGGTTAACTTGATTAGCGGAGATTTTGTTAGTTTATATTAATTCTGTCCTCTCTAGTTATGTTGCCCTTGTGTCTGTTTCTTGTTTCTTGTTGCTTGTTTCTTGTCTCTTATTTTGTTTCTCATCTCTTTTGTTTGTACCTCTATTTTTCTTCTTGAATAAAAATTTAATTTCTGATGGATATGCACTGTATTTGTGGAACTTGAAATATTTAAATTTAATGTATTTGGAAAATGACTAGTTTATTTTATGTATTTAATGGGAGTTTTCAAAGTTATTTATTATAAATTTTTGTAATGTATAAAATTTTATAACAATTTTTTTATACAAACCATTATAGTTTTATAGATTATTAATGTAAACCCATGTGAGAATAATTTACATGTGTATTCAATGAAAAAATCACATGTTTCTTTGTGAAAGATAAAATGAAATAGGCATCATGTTTTGAATCTATTGTGCATGAAAGAATATTATATATTCATTTCAAAAGAGACATTTCAATTTCATTAGGTTAGGAATATTCTCAAACTATATTGTTTGATACACCATTGTGATCAAATTGTACTCTATACTGAACTTAAATCATTTGATTCATCATTTTTGGAGAGAACCTATCTTTCACAATAGTCAAACCCATTCTTATTCATTATATTCTCATAGTTCCTAATTTTTTCTATTTTTAACTATACAAAATTGTGTCTGGTCATACTACCAATAAAATTTATGTATGGGGTTTTTCCACTAGGTATAAAAAGGTAAAATAATTTGCGTTGTGCTGCCTGGTAGAAAAAAACGTATTTCCGGTTTTTCCTTGATATAGAAAAAGACAGACCATTTTGGGATGTGTGTGTTGATGCTCCTTTCGTCACAGAATCTAAAGATTGGAAAAGGGAATATCTGAGCTCAAAGTGATTCAAACTTTGAAGAAAACATCAAAAATATACAAAGGCATGAACAAAGGATCAACAGCAACTACACCGCGCAAGTTATCTCACTGTCGCACAAGTACACTTGCGCGGCACCCTTGGTCGCGCAAGTGACTTGCGCGACCTAAGGGGTAACCGCCCGGTAACCGCCCGAGGTCTTCTTTTGCCTATAAATAGACCCTGTGGGCCCCCCATTCGGGAGGATCTTTTTCCAGAAACTCGGATTGAAGCTCCCGACGCCCAAGTCTCTTCTCAAAGCTTCCGGAACACTTCTAAGGTAATTTCTTACCTAGAACAGAAGATCTAAAGAGAAGAAGGAAGGCCTAAGTGTTGAAACTTATCAACACTTGCACGCCGACTTATTTCCTTCAAAATAACTTGTGCGCCCTATTTCTGGAAGAACCTCAAGAGGATTCTAAAGTGATTAAAAAGGAGTTGCTCAAGTATTCTAATGCTGGTTGAAAATCGCGCAAGTACCCCTCATGTCGCGCAAGTCTACTTGCTCGACCAATACTTGCGCGCCCACGGAAGACTTGCACGCCTTTCAAGACTTGCACGCCCCTACCTTTTTGGGTGCCCATCTTGCCCATTTTACCCCTCTTAAGCCATTACACCTTTCCTTTTCAAGATTCAGTCTTCAAGACACTCTTCAAAGCCATTTATGGCTTGATTTCTTGATTTGACATCATTATTTGAAAGGAATTCTGTGGAATATCTCTCAAAACCTAGTGATTTAAATATCATTATGTCACTAAATATAGAGAGTTCATTCATTCAACCTCATCCTTTAAGATGAGAGAATCCTTAACTTGGGCATCCTCCTCAGGAGTAAGCCCCAATCATAATCCTTTAACTTGGGCATCCTCTTCAGGAGTAAGCCCCAAAACATAATCCCTAACTTGGGTCTCCTTTTCAGGAATAAGACTCAGTTATAATCTTGGGCTTCCTTTTCAGGAGTAAGCCCCAAGTCCCCTAACCTGGGCCTCCTTTTTAGGAGCAAGTCCCATTCATCAATCTTGGGCTTCCTTTTCAGGAGTAAAACCCAAGTCCCCTAACCTGGGCCTCCTTTTTAGGAGCAAGTCCCAGTCATCAATCTTGGGCTTCCTTTTCAGGAGTAAAACCCAAGTCCCCTAACCTGGGCCTCCTTTTTTAGGAGCAAGTCCCAGTCATAATCTTGGGCTTCCTTTTCAGGAGTAAGCCCCAAGTCCCTTAATTTCTCTTAACCAGTCCTAATTTACCCTTGATTTGGGTTTCCTTTTCAGGAGTAAAACCCAATCATAAGTCCCCTCCTAACTTGGGAATCCTCCTTAGGAGTAAGCCCCAATATTAGAGTATTCAAATCTCCATAAAGCACATATACCTTTATGGACCATGTTCCTGGATTTTCTCTCTAAAAGTAAATCCTAAACCTTCATCTATCTGGGCAGTCATACATACATAAGCCCCAAAAAAATTCTTATGATTGCATCTTTCATGGAACAATTGTCTAAATTTTACCAATACCTCTTGTTTCTCACACCGAGCATGACTCACGTGAGCTTAGAGTGTAAAAGTAATTATGACATTCTTCTTGGATCCATCAATCATAAACATCATACTCCATCACTCGAACTACGTGGGTTCTGATTCCTTTTTCCAAAACAAAGGATACGTAGGTAGCCCATTTTTGGGTTCGATCCCAACTTTGAAATAATACATGTCCTTCTGAATGACGATAAACTTCAAGTGCCCCACTGAGTGGCTTTAAAACCTGCCTGGTCACCATAATGACCAAGAGACTTTTATATAAATGTTTTGAAGGATACCATTGACCAAGAATCTCTAAACAGATATAGATGATTCTCTATTGATGAAGAACCTCGAATATATATAAAAGATTCTCTAAATTTCTTGCATATTTAATCATTGATTGTTAAAACTAAAGGAAAGCACATTTTATACTTGGTAATGTAATAAGGATTCACGAACATAACTTAAATCTATAAAGAGAGTCCCGGAGTAGACAATAATTCCCCTCAAAAAGGTGTGATGAGTCCGACCTCCCATCCTCTCGACCAATGCAAATTCCTAAGCCTCATCAGTCCACAAGCTAATGAGCGCCTACCTTTGGAAAGTAGGTCAAAATGGATGTGGAATCATTGGATGTTTCCGGTTCTACGAACAAACCCGCTAGAAACCGATCGGAACGTTTGAATCTCAAATCAACGAGGTCATCCCCGAAATCCGTGAGGAAACAAAAATGGTGAACCCGACGTGAATCCTTAACCATGTTAAAGTGATATTCTTCTTATTTGTTAGGCCCCTTGGGCCAACAAAGCAATCATTGACATGTGATCATCCAAAAGATGTAGTGGCCGGATTCATCTTGATTATGTCTGTTATATGGAACAGGCACCCTTTTTCTCAAGATCTTCTGCAAAATGGCTTTCCTTAAATTCACCTCTGTGAATACTGCTGCTGTGAACACCTCTACTGTGAGGTCTGCTGCTGTGAAAACCAATGTTGCTACTCCTGCTGGAACGTCGTCTGCTCTGAGGATGACATCACCAACTCAGTGTCTTCAACGCTGGGTTTCTAATGCACTGGTTAAGGAGTACCGTCGCAACGGTACTATCCAAACTCTGGAGGCCTCTCATCAAGCCCTCCAAGTTAACAACTCTACCTGGTCGTCCAGACAACGGCGGCCAGCGATCAAGAAGCAGGCGGTGCTGACTACCATCTCCAACCGTTTCGGGTCGTTATCTGCGGAACGCAATTTCCATTCACTCCCTTACTCTGAGGAAGTGAATGAGCAGGTCCCGCGTGACCTTAATTCAAAAAGACAGGAGTCCTTCTCAAGGGCTCCCATCAACAATCGCCGCCAGACTCGTGCGGTAGTGCGCCCTCAACATGATGAGGGTACCGACTACAGGCATTCAGCTTAGGTTCCCCGAACCCGAGCAGGCAAGATGAACCGCCAGCGACGGAATCCGGTGAACAATGGGCAGGTTGTCATCCCTGCCATCTCCGGAGAAGTCCACCAACCTAACTTGGTGGCGAACAACGAGCAGGTATACAGACCTGTCCGTTTTAATTCCACTGTCCAGCAGACTCGTCTGGCAGCATCACACCAATCCCGCCAGGAAATTCCGGCGGAGTACTATAGGCAGGAACATAAACCTACTTATACATCACCAGTTAGTCAGTAGACTCGTCTGACTACATATGATGGATCTCTTCAACCACATTTGGCGAAGTGTAATCAGCAGGCACATACACCTGCTAATACTAATCAATCCTACCAACAGTCTCGCTTGGTAGCGCACGGAGAAGTCAGTCGGAAAGCCCCGACGACAAACAGGTGGCAGACTCAACTCTCTGCCTCCACACTTGAGTACTTTCAGGATTCACTGATAGGAAAAGAAGGACAGGAGCAGGCATATACACCTACTCCAAGCCCGGAATGGACGTATATCGTCGTTCCGGCTGCTGAAGTCACCAAACATATTTTGTCAGTGGTGAAAGAGCAGAAGCAAATTCCTGCTCATATTCTGGATGCTTGCCAGGATATCATAATAGCTTCAGTATCATCTCAGGGAAAGACACATAAATCTATCCCTAACAGTGGAGTGACACATCAACGATTCACTCCGGAACAGACACACACATCTGTTCCAGTCCAAGAGGGTTATGGGGCATACTACCCCATATCAAACAGACAACCAAGTCAGGCACATACACCTGATTTGAGTGGAGATCGTCATCCTTACCTGACCATCTCTCCTGATCAGGCACATACACCTGCTCAGAGTAACCACTTTCGTCAACAAGTGGTTTCTAAAGTGAGTAAGAAGGCATCTAAGAAAAAGATCTGCCCAGCACAGTCAGGAGATCAAAGTCCAATCTGCAACAAGGCCTTGCTCGATGTTGGAGTTCTTGAAGCCCTCAGACATTTATCTGTGAGAATTCAAGATTCTACTCCCTCAGTTCTCAATAACGGGAACATTAATTTTGAATGTCTTCAACAGACACTTCCTCATGAAGGCTTGCTTCATGAAAGTTCGGTCAATCTTGCAGTTTCTTCTTCAGATGAGAGCCACAAGAACCCTCTGTGTGGTCAGAAGACCAAGGATCAAGATATTTCATCTTTTTTTGTAACCCATCATGACGGTCCTCCTCATGGTGATGAACTTCGCTGCAAAATTCCTCTCCGCAGTAGTGATTCACGTTGTCTCGAAAATTCTTCAGAAGGCAATGTAGTGATGAGAAAGCCCTCCTATCTCGAGGCACTTGCAAACGTAAAACCAGTCATGTCTGATGCTTTACTATCGGCAGGTGAAACTCTTTCTCCATCAAAAGAAAGCCTGGGGTTCAGGTTATTCTCCGAACCATCCTTGGGTCATTCATCTTCCAGCATGAATAGTGATCTCTCTACCAATCTTGTTGAATCCGATGAAGCAACAAGGAAACACCAACTCTGGTCCAAACTGGTAGAAGAATCTTCATTTAATGATAAAGAGGAAATGCTGAACATGAGGAAAAAACTGGCAAAAGGTGAAGTACCAGTCATGTTTTGGCCTTTGGCTGACTCCCAGTACGACATTCCAAAGATGTTGACGGATGATGGAATCCATGATATTCGTCTCAACATATGGAAGACTCTTTGTCAATTGAAAGAGAAAGTATTATCTTACGGTGATTATGAAAATCATATTAAGATAATAGAAGGGTTACAACGCCAGATTGATTTGGCATCTCTATCAGTCTCTCGGTATCCGAAGGCTAAAAATCAACAAAGAACCCTTCAACGTTCATGCCTTGGCGCACTAAGAAAATTGCGTCAGTTAATTTCCAATGCTCCATATGATGTTCATATCAGAGGATGGGGTGTTCACGGAGCACTACATTTCACAGTGCTTTCCAGTCAGCAAAGCCCGCTGAAAATGGTCTCATGCAATGTTATTGCCCATGGCCGGCCACAGTCAATGGGCTTTGTTCATAATCAAAATCTTGCTCAAGAACAGGCTTCAACTAGTTCCTCTCAAAATAAAGTATATAGAGAACAAGTTGTTGAATTGCTCCTACATCAAGCAGGCGAGAATATTGCACAAGCCTCTCGTCTGGAGCAAACACGTCATCAAATGACAGAAGTTTCGGAAATCATCCAACGGTCTGTTGAACCAGGCGATAAAAGTGGATACAGGTTAATGCATCCAGCTAATTTCCGAACTAATATTCGCAAGATCAAGAGAGATTTTAAAAAGATCTCAGACATAGCATGTCAAGAGACACCCCAGCTTGTCAGACTGGGGACTTTTCTAAACCAACCCTCAGAGTCAACAAATGGGATTCGAGGAGTTGAGCGGAAGCTGCAGGAACATCCCCAGTCCACCGGACTGGGGAATTTTTCAATTCCTCAATCCCTCCCTCAGAAAAAATCAGTATTCTCTCGATTAGGGAATAAGCCTCAAGAGGAATGAAGAGCCAAGCTATCAGGAGATTCTCTCCAAGTGACGGTTCTCCAAGAAGTTCCTGAGGGATCAAGTCAACGGAATGCCATGTCTCATCATGGACATGGAAGAAGACAATATCACAGAAATGCTGATAGAAAGGATTCCATGCAATATGTATCCATTAATGTCATCAATGTCGTTGCTGCTGATTCACCAGATGAGGCTCAATCAGAGGGATCAGACGAAGAGGTTCCTACTCAAGAAGTTGCGCACACAGACCTAAATGAAGAAGGTGTGCGCACACGTAATCAAAGGCTTACCCAAAATCTGAGTATTCCTTCAAGTAACCCACTTCCCCCTCTCCGAAAAGGATCCAATAAGGGGAAAGGAAAGAATCAGGTTACTTCTCACCCTTCCTCTGAAGGAGGTCAATCGCTCTCATTAGAGCAAAGGTTTGCACAACAGGAGGAAGAAATGAAATAATTAAGAAGGTTGAATGTAGAACTACTTCAGAGTAGTCTTCTTCTTAAGGATGCTGAAGTCTGACAGCCGAAGGAATTTGTTGTAACTACTGAGATGGATCAGGAATATCCTCCTTTATCAGTACACTCTCAGAGGTCTAATCCTACGGGTCAAACGCAACAATGGTTGGCAGCACTACCATCAGTTGCAGCACCAACCACCACGTCTGTCCAAGCTTCATTCATCGCACCTACCCAAAACCAAGTTCAACCTGATGTTTCTCAAAAGTTAATAACTACTATTGAGTCATTAATAGCTCAGTTAGAAACTATGGAAGGGAAACGGGCGCAAGTTCAACCTGAAAAGAAAGTTTACCCTGAATGGGTAGATTCAATTTCTCCTCCATCCAGTTTTGGAAACCCTGTTTTCCCTACTTTCAATGGATCAGGCGACCCCGGACAACATTTGACGCATTACGTATCTTGTTGTGATCCTATGATGGGAACTCCAGAGCAGCAAGAAGCAGTGAAACTCAGATGCTTCGTGCGAACCTTACAAGGACCAGCTTTTGTCTGGTATACAAGCTTGCAATCCCGGTCAGTCATCGGATGGGAGGATCTTCGTCAAAAATTACTTCTTCAGTTTAGCTCAACTTTGCCAAAAACGACAGTTTTCGATCTTACAAACTGCAAGCAAAGGGAGAATGAAAGAGTCTCTGATTTCATTGCTCGTTGGAAGGGATTAACATATTCCCTGAGTTTAGCTCTCCCTCAGGAGGAATTGTTGCCAATCTGTGTGGAAAATTTGAGTGACGAATTACGCACGCCATTGATCCCTGTGAAATACACAGGAGGGTTTCGAGACCTTACTTCAATCACTCAACAGATTGAAGATTCCCTTATACAGGCTAAGGTTAAATCTCGTATAATTTCATCAGCTCCAGGAAAGAGAATGGGTAAAGTGGAAACTACTACAGTTATGCTTAAACAAGCACATGTACCTATTTCTACTTCAAAACCTTCATCTTCTCGAAGGGTTCACACTTTCTGAACGCCAACAACAAAGGATGTTTCGTTTAAATGATCAAAAAGATCAACGACGAAAACAATTTGAGGATATGAAGAGTAAAACATACTCTTTCTGAAGTGAGCAAGTTCCTGGTTACTTCATTTCAGCTCTGGAAAATAATTTGGTTCAATTACCAGTGCCCAAAAGGCCAAACAAGGAAGGAGATGAAGATCGTCCCAATTATTGTCCCTTTCATCAAATGTTGGGGCATCCCATCCAGGAGTGTTTTTTCTTTAAAGACCTCCTACAAAAGATGGTCGACTTGGGAAAAGTCAAATTGAAGGGTTCTTCAGCTCATGTAGCGTGTATTATTGCTACAGATCCAGAGGAAGGAGGCGAGTGGCAGGAAGTCAAAAGCAAAACTGCGAAAAAATATGATGATTAGATGGTCAGAAAGACAATCAATCGGACCCATTCCATTTTGCGAACACAATTGAAGAAGCCAATTGTGTCTCCTATAAAAGCTGTAGTAAAGCCTCCATCAAAAGACAAATCCTCAAAAGGACAGCGCAATTCAAAAAAGAAAGAGGAATCAGGAGAAGATGAGTATGTATCAAAGCCTAAATTGTCTTTGACTCTGGCAGATTTCATGCCATCTACTTCAAAGCCATGGGCACCGTCCCACCAAACGGCACAGCCTAAACAGGCTAACCTGGCAGAGTATTTATCAGACGAAGAGTTAATCTTTGGTTCTGTTAATATGATTCAATTAACAGATCCATATTCCAGTCTTGATGAGACTGAATTCCTTGTATAAAATAAGGGAATCCGAGGAAGTTCTAGAGGTTCAGGATACAGGGGAAGACGTGGATCTTTCCGAAGCCACTACTCTAATTTTACTCCTGCTAGCACTGTATATGCAGCAGAAACTTGTGGTAGAGACCTTCAGTGAGCTCACAAAGAACAAGCAAGTTCTTCTGCCAATGGCCAACTCGGTTTTGGCACAGTTATTTTGGAAGACCGATTAAAGGTTCCATCTTCTTTATCTCAGCGAGTAAATGGATCTAATCAGTCTAATCTTCCAAAACCAAGGATGTTGCCAACTTCAATACAAGATGCATCAGCTTCCAAAGCATCTGCTTCCAAGGTACCTGCTAAACCGCATATTCCTATTGGGAAACGCAGACCTCTAGATCAAAAGTATGATATATTGAAAAACTTGGCCCAAGTACCAGCCAAGTTATCAATTTTGGATGCTTTGAATCTGTCAAAAGATCTTCGGGAAGCACTCATCGAAGCTTTGTCAAGTCCTCAGGAGTTTGAAGCTGAAATTTCTGCAGCTGAAATCTATCACATAGAGAATAATCCTGCAGAATGCCATGCAGTGATATCTTTTACTGATAAAGATGAAGATGATGTTGTGCATGGGCACATAAAACCTTTTTACTTATCTAGCAAAGTCAATGGTGTAGATGTTCGAAGAGCTTTCATTGACAATGGTTCAGGAGTCAACCTCATGCCCATTCGTACACTTCGTCGATTGGGCCTCACGGAATCTGATTTATCTCCTTCTACCATGATGTTACAAGGATATGATAAAAATTAACAAGAACCACTGGGAGAAGTTACACTCAGAACTCAGTTTGGAGATCTTGTATCCAATTCGGATTTCATGATTGTTGATCAAGACTCAGCTTTCAATATCTTGCTTGGAAGACCCTGGCTACATCAGCATGCAGCTATTCCTTCATCATACCATCAATGTCTCAAATACTATTTCAATGGTCAAGTTGGAACATTGTATGGTGATAAGGCCCCGTTCAAGACATGTGAGTCTCAATACATTGAGGCGGAATTTTATCACATGAAGGGAAGAGAAAAATCTACAATGAAGGAAATTACCTAAGTTAATGCTCCATATGGTTTGGAGAAAATTCCAATAAATCCATTTTCACATATGAGTATAGATTATGTGTTACCTATCAGTCAAATTGACAAAATAGGCCCAAATTAAAATACTCTTATGGAAAGATCCATAATGTCAATTACGGCGATCGAGTCAGACAACATGGGAGAAATTGGTAACCTACCAAGCAGTGATGAAAGCATAAGTGGTGATGAATTCCAACAAGTCTATACTTCGCTAATCAGGCCAGAAGAAGTTATAGCAACACCAGAGGTGAATAATGATGTCGATTCTCGATCCATCATCTCCTCTTTATTTCCCAAAGAAGACCCTTTATCATCAATAGGGTCGGAAATGGAATCTTCTTCTTCAAAATGTGAAAATTTTGACATCTCTTATAATCATGAGAATTTCGTTTTTTCATCTACTTTGCAAGTAGAAACGGAAGAAATAACACATGATGAAGAGGAAGAGGAAGATCTTAGAGATGCTCCTCCAGCATTTGAAGAGGGTATCTCTACCACTGTGGATGAACTCAGAGAAGTAAATCTGGGTACATAGAAAGATCCACGCCCCACTTTAATTAGTGCGGCCATGACCCTTGAATAGCAAGAGATGTATATTTATTTTTTAAAACAAAATAAAGATATTTTTTCTTGGAATTATACAGAAATGCCTGGGCTTGATCCTGATGTTGCTACTCATCATTTGGGTTTATCAAAAGAACATCGAGGTTTTAAACAAGCCGCGAGAAGAACACACCCAACCTATGCTTCCAAAATTGAAGCTGAAGTGGATAAGCTGATCAAAGCCAACTTCGTCAGAGAAGTTCAATATCCCAAGTGGTTGGCTAATATTGTCCCTGTAAATAAGAAGAATGGACAAATTAGGTTTTGCATCGATTTCAGAGATCTTAATCGGTATTTTCCTAAAGATGATTTCCCAGTTCCGATTATAGAACTCTTAATTGATGCGACAGCTGGCTATGAAGTACTTTCTTTCATGGATGGATATTCTGGATATAATCAGATCTGAATGGCCCCAGAAGATGAGGAATATACAGCCTTCAGAGCTCCTCAAGGTGTGTTTTGTTACCGGGTGATGCCCTTTGGTTTAAAGAATGCAGGTGAAACATATCAACGCACCATGCATCGTATCTTCAAACCTTATTTAGGGAAGTTTGTTGAATGCTATGTAGATGATTTGGTGGTTAAATCCAAACAACGTTCTAGTCACTTGGATGATTTGGAAGTCATATTCCACAAGCTTCGACAACATAATTTAAAGATGAACCCCTTAAAATGTGCTTTTGGGGTAACCTCAGGAAAATTCCTCGGCTTTGTTGTAAGCCATCGTGGTATTGAAGTCGATCCTGAGAAGACCAAATCAATCCTTGGTATGTCACCTCCTCATAATTTGAAATAATTAAGAGGAATTCAAGGACACTTAGCCTATATTCGGCGTTTCATCGCCAATTTGGCAGGCAAAAGTTTACCCTTTACCAAATTATTGAAGAAAGGAGTCACTTACCAGTGGACTGAAGAATGTCAAGAAGCATTTGATGTTCTCAAGAAATACCTCTTGAGTCCACCAGTACTCATGCCACCTGTTGAGGGTAGACCTCTTATCCTCTATGTGGCAGCTTTAAAGCGATCATTGGGTGCCTTTCTCGCTCAAAAGAATGATGCTGGGAATGAAAATAGTCTCTACTATCTCAGTAGAACTATGCTTGAAGCAGAAACCCGGTATTCAGGTATTGAAAAGTGCTGCCTAGCATTAATCATTGCGGTTCAGAAACTGAGACACTACCTACAACATCATGAGGTCCAATTGGTATCTCGTAATAATCCGCTCAAATTCATCCTTAGTCGTCCAATGCTTACAGGACATCTGGCAAGGTGGGCGGTTATTCTACAGCACTTCGACATTCAGTATGTGTCTCAAAAGGCAATTAAGGGCCAAGCTCTGGCTGATTTACTGGCTGAACATCCTTCAGTGGAAGACACGTATTCGGATATCGAACTCCCTGATGAGGAAGTTTTCTCTATTCAAGATATTCCTCAAACATGGGAAATGTATTTTGATGGTGCTTCTAGAAGTCCAACAGGGAAGAAAATGGAAAATCCTAAATTCAACAAAGTTGGTTTAGGAATTGTGCTCATTTCTCCAGATAAGGCAGTATTACCTTATTCATTTTTGTTGTGGGAAGGTGGTACCAATAATGAAGCTGAATACCAAGCTCTCATTACAGGCTTGGAGTTAGCACTTCAAGCACAAGTGAATCACTTAAAGGTGAAAGGTGATTCAGACCTGGTAATCAAACAAGTCAATGGGGATTATGCCATCAGAAAAGAAGAATTAATCCCTTTGTATGATTACGTCAGAGAGTTAATGTCAGAATTCCCTTCAGAACCGACATTTTCTTATGTCCCAAGATCATAAAATGCTCAAGCTGATGCACTGGCTAATATAGCCAAAGCTTTATCAGATCCAAATCGGGACGAGACAACCATCTGTATTTCCCACCATCGTGCAATTTCACCTTATGTTCAAGTCAGAACAGAGGAAATTAATGAAATTAGTCCCATTCTTGAACTGTATGGTCATACTACAGGATGTATGTCACCTATCAGGGAATACCTTCAAAATGGAACACTTCCACCTGATAGAGCTGAGAAAGAAAAAATTCAACGACGTGTGGTCAATTTTAATATTTATGATAGCCCAAACCACCTCGAGAAAATTCTCTACAAACGTGGTTTTGATGGAGTTCTCTTCAGATGTATTGATGGTGAAGAGACAATGGTTGTCATAAAAGAAGTGCATGCAGGAGTCTGTGGTGCTCACCAGTCTGGACATAGACTGTCTGATCAAATTAGAAGGCTTGGATACTTTTGGCCTTCAATGATACAAGATTGTGTTAATTTTACAAAGAAGTGTCATTCATGCCATGTATATGCCAACTTCATTCATAAACCTCCAGAGTTGCTTCATACAGCTAAATACTCATGGCCATTTTCCACATGGGGAATGGATGTGGTGGGACCATACCCTTCAGTTACAGCCAAGCAGTTTAAGTACATTCTTACTGCTACTGATTTCTTTTCCAAATGGGCAGAGGCAGTACCTCTCAAAGAAGTCAGTTCTAAATGCATTGTTAGCTTCATCAAGTCTAACATCATTACTAGATTTGGTGTCCCTCATACAATATTGACGGACAACGGCACCAACTTCTGTTCTTCTGAGGTAATGAAATTGTATCAAGAATACAACATTAAGTCCAACCATTCATCTCAATATCATGCAGCGGCTAATGGCCAGATAGAAGCCTTCAACAAGACTCTTTCAAATATACTGCAAAAGATGGTGGATAAAGATAAGAGGTCATGGCCTGATAAACTCTTTCATGCTTTATGGGCTTATCGGACTACCACTCACAATGCAACGCGGTCAACTCCATATTCATTGGTATATGGAACAGAAGTAGTCTTTCCAATTGAAGTTCAATTTCCCTCACTCAGAATAGCCATTTGTGATCAGTTATCTACAGATGAGCAATCCCAAAAGTGGTTGAATGAATTGGAACAGTTAGATGAGAAAATATTGTGCACTTTCCACCACATGGAAATCTATCAGAATCGAATAGCACGAGATTTTAACAAAAAAGTTCGTCTTCGTTCATTCATTCAGGGAGAATTGGTATTGGTTCTCAGAGCACCAATGATACCGGGAAAGAAGCCTCCCAAGCTTGAACCAAAATGGGAAGGACCTTATTCAATACATAAGGTCTACTCCAATGGAGTGTATTCTCTAATCTCAATGGATGGAGAACACATCACGACTCCAACTAATGCCAGATTTCTGAAGAAGTATTTTGTATAAACACAAAATATTGTTCCCAGATCCAAAACAGTCACATTGGTTCATATTATGTCCTACATGACACTAAACTGTATTATGTCCTACATGACACTAAACTGTATTATGTCCTACATGACACTAAACTGTATTTTTTCCTATCTACATGACATTAAACTATACAGAAGTTCCATATTTTGTCCGAGATGACATTAAACTATATTTTGTCTGAGATGACATTAAACTATATTTTTGTCAGAGATGACATTAAACTATATTTTTGTCCGAGATGACATTAATCTATATTGTGTCTTAGCAACATGACATTAAACTGTGTGGCACTTCCAACGTCCAGCATGACGATAAACTGTAAAAAGTCCCCAGAACTGATATCCTCATATTGGTTCACCTTAGTCCTAGCTACATGACTTTAAACTGTACAGCACCAGTTCATCCTTGCTATATGACGTTAAACTATACAGCAATGGTCCAGTATGACTTTAAACTGCAACTTCGTCCCACATGACATTAAACTGTGAAAAAATTCCCTAAACCGTCCAGCATGACCTTAAACTGGATCATCCCTGGTCCATGTATATGACCATAAACTATTTGAAAATCCCTTATGTCCAGCAAGACGTTAAACTGTGACGTCCTAACTACATGATGCTAAACTGTATAAAAGTCCCTCACATCTGGAAAGACGTTAAACTATATAATCATCAAAGGTCCAGCATGACATTAAACTGCACCATCCACGGTCCATGCATATGACCTTAAACTATTCGCACTTTTGTCCAACATGACATAAATGGTGTGTTATTTTGTCCTTACTGCATGACATTAAACTGCACAATCCCCTTTTCGTCCAATATGACGTTAAACTGTATTGTCCCCGTCGTCCTAACTACATGACGCTAAACTGTACAGAAAGTCCTTGATATGTCCTACATGACATTAAACTGTTATTTTGTCCCAGCTACATGACACTAAAATGTGCAGCACCAATTGTCCTAACTGCAAGAATTTAAACTGCATAGTCCCTTTTTTATGTCTTACATGATATTAAACTGTGCATCGTTAAGGTTGTTATTACCTCTTGTTTCTCACACCGAGTATGAATCATGTGAGCTTAGAGAAAACATCAACCATAATACTCCCTCTGGGCCACTAACCATGTGTAAGTCCCAACAACATTTTTTATTATTAGATCGTTGTCCCCAAGAACAACTTGATCATTAATTCATTATTTAATTGAACTACACGGACTTTGATCCTTGCCCTCCAGGCTGGGTATGTAGGTAACCTCCTAGCGTTCAAGCCCAAAAAAAATCTCTTCACATCGGTTCACCACCATCTCATATGATGTTAATTTGTGAAACCGCCCCTGGAATCAATATCTCTACATTGATTCACTTTTTTCCTTGTTATATGACGTTAAACTATACAACACTTTTGTCCGGTACGACAATAAACTACAATATTCTTTGATTTCCTCATTTGAGAAGGAACCATTATTGACATTGATTTTTTCAATCATGTTTCATTTCAAAAGACTACGTGCATACATGGTAATGCCTAAACTTTTTATCTCAGGTTAAACCATCATTGCACTAAAATCCCCTTTCACCCTTCACATGTACGAACCAAATTTGTACAAAGGGTAGTTCTAGAACTACGTGGGCTTGATTCCCATCCTTATGGGATACGTAGGAATGTTCGATTATCCCTCGAATCCAGCCCCAAGTCTTTTGGGCCTAACCCCAAATTTCACTTTCAGTCCCCTGGCTAAAAATTCCTCATGAAAACACACACTGTGTATTCATTATTATGGTCCAAATTCTATGACCCTAAACTAAGATCACTCATACTTTCGTCCTGCACGACGTTAAACTGCATTTCAAGAACTATGTATGGCTTGATTCTCATTCTTATGAGATACGTAGTGAAGTCCAAAATTTCAATTCAGGACCCAGCCACAATATGATTATGGTTATCATTGACCTATGTATCTCTATATACATTGGACAATACCCATCTTTATGTGTTATAATCCTAACCTTAAATATTTTCAGATCTTCATAACCCTTTTCATGACTTCTAGTCACAAAAATGTCAAACTTCTGAGAATTCTTTTGCCTGACTATGCAGCACGTGCCCATAGGTGGCCTTGCATAAACAGTCCACATAAAAGACTTGTCAGCCGAAAGATACTATTTATTTGACCATGCAGCCAATGCCCATAGGTGGCCCTGCATATTTCAACCCCCTAACAGGTTTGTTAAATAATGGTAACTTCATTCTTGGGAACAATGCCTCTTTTGTCCTTATTTGTCTTAAATGACAGTATGTAGGGATCCGCAAAAAAATAGCCATCCTTAACATATTTGCCCCATATCCTTTTTCATGATCTGAAAGTATTCAAGTCTATGGTTTATTCTTCTTCCCTACGTTTGGGTCAGACCTTCGTAGGAGTGATATTCCTCCAGTTCTTCGATATTCTTGTTCGGAAATATCTTCTCCATATTCAAGTACCTCTTTCATACAACAAACTCTATACTTTAGAAAATTTGAATCTCCATAAACTTTCACTGGCTTTTAGCACTAGGAAAGTAAATTTCTGGGAGTTCTTTTTCCTGACTATGCAGCACATGCACATAGGTGCCTTGCATAAATAGTCCACATAACAGACTTGTCAGCCGAAAGATACAATTAATTTGACCATGCAGCCAATGCCCATAGGTGGCCCTGCATATTTCAACACCCTAACGGGTTTTGTTAAATAATAGTAACTTCATTCTTGGAAACTACTTCTTCTAATGCCTTTTATCTCTTTTTCATATCATTCCTCATATTCAAATATTCTTAAGCCATAGTTTACATATTTTCTCTCATACTTGAGTATGGTAATTTGTTTTCAGATAAATTGTCAAGGAATTGAATCAATTTTAATCCATTTCAGTCAAAGATATTTCGACCTTAAACATTAGCCCCTTTATGTCCAGCATGCATGACTTTAAACTGTCCACACAAAAGACAAAGGAACTCTGAATAAAAGTCAAGTTCCAGCTCACTAAATATACATTTTTTGTATGATTTAGGTAATATTGAGCAATTAAAAGGTTCAAAGTTTGTAGGATTATTTGTAATAATCCTAGTAAAAATCAAACTATGCTTACTGGGCCCATTGGATTAAGTAAATTTGAAGCAGGTAGTGAAAAGAATGCAGGTACAAATGATTGAAGAAAAAAGTGTTTTTCATTGATACACAAGAGTTAGAAGTACATCCATAGACTGGAGTCTCTTCTCTTTTTCGAGAATTACAAGAGGATTTCAACATAACACTTCATTTGATTTACGGCATCTCGAGCTTCATCAGCAACCACCTGGAATTCATTCATTCAACTGGATACAATAAGAGATGCAGTGATACCAGCTCTTCTTGGAACAATTGTAAAAGGATGTTCTTGAGTGCGGTTTGAGAAAATTTTCTTCTGATCAAACAGTGACTCTGTTTCTGTCCAAGAGACTTGGAAGATGGATACATGGATTTGAGAATGGAGCATTGGAAGTAAAGAGCCATTTGGAGAGAGTACTCTTTTCAGATATTGCTCTAATACCACGTTTGTCTTCTCTCCACCAACCATTAGTGGAAAACATTTCAGCCCATGGGTTTTCCATTTTCATATCTGCAAGGAAATGACATGGAGGAAGAATTTGAAAGTTCACACCATTGTTGTTACTCTTAATGCACAGCATAACCAAAATAGAGAAGTAGCAGTGCAGCTGCATCTCAGGTGTATAATTGTTTGCATTTGGAACATTGACTCCTTGCAGATAACCATGACCACACAGAGACAGGTAGATGCTCTGTGGGAAATTTAGATGATATTTCTTCAAGTACTTATCCAAATCTGGGAAAGTGTTGTCGCAGATATCATAGTAATCATGGCCAATAATGTTCATCATGTCATCAATCCGCTTGCTAGCCAGTTCATCAGCCGTTCCAATTCCCTTAGGAGCCATTGAATCTGCACAAAAGTTGAACAAATTTAACTCTTAAATGGGTTTTTAGTTTTCATAAAATTTGTGAAAGAATTCGGGAAAAATGGCCAAGGAATTAAGTCGCGCAAATCTAAACAATGGCGCGCAAGTATTTCGTGTGTCGTGCTAGTTTTTGACGCGCAAGTATAAACCGCACAAGTACGAATACCTTTACAGGAGCGCGACAGCGAGGGAACAGTGGAAAAGAGACTTGCGCGGCTTAGGTGACCTGCGCGGCGAGAGCTCGAGAAGGTATGAAGTCCGGAAATCCGAATACTTGTACGGAGGTGAGGCCGTGTATTTATAGGCCAGGAAGCCTATCTGTGCGCCGTAGCCAGAACGCTTAAGGCCTGCGCGATGCAAACTTGCGCGCCGCCCTCTGTGAACTGAAAACTTGTGCGCCACCCTTTTCCTTTGGATGGATTCGATTTCCTCAGAGTCAAATCCTCATTTCTCTCCAGATCCAACTCTGAGGGGGGACTTTTGTTGACGCTCCTTTCGTCACAGAATCTAAAGATCGGAAAAGGGAATATCTAAGCTCAAAGTGATTCAACCTTTGATGAAAACATCAAAAATCGACAAAGGCATGAACAAAGGATCAACAACAACTGCACCGCACAAGTTATCTCACTGTCGCGCAAGAACACTTGCGCGGCACCCTTGGTCGCGCAAGTGACTTGCGCGGCCTAAGGGGTAACCGCCCGGTAACCGCCCGGGGTCTTCTTTTTCCTATAAATAGACCCTGTGGGCCCCCCATTCGAGAGGATCTTTTTCCAGAAACTCGGATTGAAGCTCCTGACGCCCAAGTCTCTTCTCAAAGCTTCCGGAACACTTCTAAGGTAATTTCTTACCTAGAACGGAAGATCTAAAGAGAATAAGGAAGGCCTAAGTGTTGAAACTAATCAACACTTGCGCGCCGACTTATTTCCTTCAAAATAACTTGCGCGTCCCTTTTCTAGAAGAACCTCAAGAGGATTATAAAGTGATTAAAAAGGAGTTGCTCAAGTATTCTAATGCTGGTTGAAAATCGTGCAAGTACACCTCATGTCGCGCAAGTCTACTTGAGCGACCAATACTTGCGCGCCCACGGAAGACTTGCGTGACTTTCAAGACTTGCGCGCCCCTACCTTTTTGGGTGCCCATCTTGCCCATTTTACCCCTCTTAATCCATTACACCTTTCCTTTTCAAGATTCAGTCTTGAAGACACTCTTCAAATCCATTTATGGCATGATTTCTTGATTTGACTTCCTTATCTGAAAGTAATTTTGTGGAATATCTCTCAAAACCTAGTGATTTAAATATCCTTATGTCACTAAATATAGAGAGTTCATTCATTCAACCCCATCCTTTAAGATGAGATAATCCTTAACTTGGGCATCCTCCTCAGGAGTAAGCCCCAATCATAATCCTTTAACTTGGTCATCCTCTTCAGGAGTAAGCCCCAAACCTTAATCCCTAAATTGGGTCTCCTTTTCAGGAATAAGACTCAGTTATAATCTTGGGCTTCCTTTTCAGGAGTAAGCCCTAAGTCCCCTAACCTGGGCCTCCTTTTTAGGAGCAAGTCCCAGTCATCAATCTTGGGCTTCCTTTTCAGGAGTAAAACCCATGTCCCCTAACCTGGGCCTCCTTTTTAGGAGCAAGTCCCAGTCATCAATCTTGGGCTTCCTTTTAAGGAGTAAAACCCAAGTCCCCTAACTTGGGCCTCCTTTTTTAGGAGCAAGTCCCAGTCATAATCTTGGGCTTCCTTTTTAGGAGTAAGCCCCAAGTCCCTTAATTTCTCTTAACCAGTCCTAATTTACCCTTGATTTGGGTTTCCTTTTCAGGAGTAAAACCCAATCATAAGTCCCCTCCTAACTTGGGAATCCTCCTTAGGAGTAATCCCCAAGATTAGAGTATTCAAATCTCCATAAAGCACATATACCTTTATGGACCCTGTTCCTGGATTTTCTCTCTAAAAGTAAATCCTAAACCTTCATCTATCTGGGCAGTCATACATACATAAGCCCCAAACAAATTCTTATGATTGTATCTTTTATGGCACAATTGTCTAAATTTTACCAATACCTCTTGTTTCTCACACCGAGCATGACTCACGTGAGCTTAGAGTGTAAAAGTAATTATGACATTCTTCTTTGATCCATCAATCATAAACATCATACTCCATCACTCGAACTACGTGGGTTCTGATTCCTTTTTCCAAAACAAAGGATTCATAGGTAGCCCATTTTTGGGTTCGATCCCAACTTTGAAATAATACATGTCCTTCTGAATGACGATAAACTTAAAGTGCCCCACTGAGTGGCTTTAAAACCAGCCTGGTCACCATAATGACCAAGAGACTTTTATATAAATGTTTTGAAGGATACCATTGACCAAGAATCTCTAAACAGATATAGATGATTCTCTATTGATGAAGAACCTCGAATATATATAAAAGATTATCTAAATTTCTTGCATATTTAATCATTGATTGTTAAAACTAAAGGAAAGCACATTTTATACTTGGTAATGTAATAAGGATTAACGAACATAACTTAAATCTATAAAGAGAGTCCCGAAGTAGACAATAATTCCCCTCAAAAAGGTGTGATGAGTCCGACCTCCCATCCTCTCGACCAATGCAAATTCCTAAGCCTCATCAGTCCACAAGCTACTGAGCGCCTACCTTTGGAAAGTAGGTCAAAACAGATGAGGAATCATTGGATGTTTCCGGTTCTACGAACAAACCTGCTAGAAACCGATCGGAACGTTTGAATCTCAAATCAACGAGGTCATCCCCGAAATCCGTGAGGAAACAGTGTGTCTAGGTAGAAAAAATAAATAATATTCAGTTGTTTTCCTCTAGGTAAAAAAGGATAGGGTTGTCCTTTATTGTGTTGTTAGGGTTTAAAATTGAAGTTATAAAGGGTTGTTTGTGTGACATCTCTCTCTAAATTTGAGAGGGGTAAAGAGTATATTTTAGATCATTTAGATATAAACCACTATAAAATCAATTATGTTTGTTTCCTTTTGACATCCTTTGAATAAATTAACGTAACATTGAAATGTGATTGAAAATATTTTTAATGATCAATTCAACCCCCCCCCACCCCCTCTAACTATCTTGACTATTCTATCATTCTCATAAAGACATCATAAATTTTTTAGGAGTGTATTAAGTTTTATAGAGAAATAGTTATTTTGAAAGTTGAAAAATGTTCAACAAAAGAGATGGTATAGATATAATAGCTGGTGAGCTATTCATACCAAAATATCAATGATAATATATTATTGAGGAATTATAATAGATTCAATGAATAAATGAAAGTGGTTGGGCGATGGAGTTTTTGTTTCTATTAAATTGATTGAAATTGTTTTGCAACCTATTAAAGTAGTAACAATAAATAAATGAATCTTCATATAATATTTCTTCCACATTGTGAGTAGTTATTCATCAAAGGGTTTTATATTTTCCTATAAATAAATATTCCTCACATGGATATTTTAAATGAGATTATGTTTAATTTTTCTAATTAGTGATTTGTGATCACTTATAATACAATTTTTTCTATACAATCCCTTTTTAAAATATTACATTTTTTCTACATAGATATATGATATTTATTTTGACATATTCAATACCTCATGTGTTATTGTTGTGTGAGTATTCATTTATTACACTCTTATTGGTCATTTATTTTTGTAACTCTTTTTTTATATAGTTATTATCATCTTTCTAAAATAAACCACTATTGAGTACCTTAAAATATATGGCCATTTTTACATAATTGAACTTTGGAGGGTTACATCCATGTTTTGGGCACAATAGATTAGTTGGGGTTAAATTTAAATTTTTTCCATTTTTCATTGGAGATCAATACACTATTGGAAAATAATAATTATTGAGGGTTATAATATCCATAATAATTTATCAAGATAGGATATGTATAAATATCATCATATTTTCATGTTCTCTAAATGAAAACATATTATTTTATCTTTAAAATAGAGTGCATGGTAGGGTAAATGTATCAGTTTGATTTTTATAGTCAAATAGTTTTTTTATTTCAACCAATTGATCTATATATGCATTATAAGGGGAACATTTTAGTGAAAGTGAGGATGTTCCAATTGTAAGACATTTATTTCATATCCTATCAATTAATAGAAATAGTTCTTTTTACTATAAAGGTAAATAATTAGTCTAAACTATTAATAGATATAAACAAATTCCAAATAAATTGAAAAAATGTTTTTAATATTATCTAAAAAAATAAATTTTGAGTTTTCCATTGATATTCTTCTTGGATGTATCCAAATATTATACCCATTTATTGAATTAAATGAGAAGAATTAAGATAATTTATGGTATAGTAAGATGATCTTGAAAATAATGAATTTATTTATTAGAGTACTTCACTATAGTAAACACCAATATTATTTTACAATATGTTCAATAATAATTTAGGTGTATTTATTGACTACTGAAAGATTAATTAAGTAAATTTGATAAAAAATATCCATTGTCGTATATCAATTATCAATAATACCAGCTAAAGTGATTCATTGTTTTTTTAGTATTGACCTTTGATATGGAAATCATCAATTGAGGTTAAGGGAGATTTGTATTCTAAAAATTTATATTAAAATACCATATAGAAATTATGAATTCTTGGAAATACCTTTAAATTTTTCCATTCCTATTGAAATATTTAGGTAATTAATGAATTATACACTTAAAAATTAACTTAACATCATTTTAGAAGTATTTTAGATGATATAATGACTTAATCAAGATCAAAGGTAAATCATGAAAGGAATATGAAGATTGTTTTAGAAAATTTATGTACCGAAAATTTATATTGAAATTACTCTAAATGTAACTTTTTAATTTACAAAGTTATTTTTTTAGTGCATGGTATTTTTTAAAATTTAATTTTGATATATCAGGACTTAGTTAAAGTTTTAATGTATCTTGAGATTCCTAATAAAATATTTTAAATTCATATTTTCCTTGATCTAGAAGAACATTACTAGAGATTAAAATGGGGCTTCTCTAAATTGGATTCACCTATGATGGCGTTTACTAGAAAGGGAATTAATTTTAAAACAAAATATTAGGATTCTTTTTAATTAATAAGGAGTATATTTTCTCTGCCCAAGCTTTTTATATGGGCTAATTTGGTTGAGGAATGTGTAGTATATTTCGATTCTTCTAGAATGTGTTTGTGATATATTCTTATAAAATGAGAGAATATTGTGTCATATATATTGACAAATTTAAAACCCCGTGAAAATAATTTTTCAATGAACAAACTTAAGTTAGCTATAATAGTTGATTATTTGAAGATCTAGAGGAATTATCCCTTTAGTGAGAGGATCGTGATGTATATAGATCCCATGATTTTGAAAAATATAATCTCATAATGAGATTTGAATTTGAAATAGCTATGGTGGGTGGATTATTTATAGAAATCAAATTTTTTAACTCTAGTATACACCTCAGAAATCGAGTATTGTTACTGATTATTTATATAGGGGACCTAAATTTCTATTAGTTAAGTAAATAGTAGGGTGGTTTAATTTAATGGGAATTTTGATCGATTTCCACTGGAAAGTTAAAGGGAATAGATAAAATATAGTGTTATCAAGTACAAATGTATTTTTCATGCTATTAAAATGATTAAAATTAAGGAAATTATCTTATGTTAAATGTTAGAGGTTGTGAGATGTCTTAAATAGTGGGGATATCATCGCTAAATAGGTGTTAACATTATACATGACTTTTTATTTCAATAAACATAGGGTGGTTCCTCAGAATTTGGGAAATGTGGTTCTGGGATCTTTTGATTATTCATTTTGGGTGGTTCATTCTACGATTACAAAGACATACCATGATATTAGGTTATATTTTTTGAGGGTTAGGGTAAACAAATAAGTAGTTCAATTTGGTTCTCATTTTCTAGTTTCTCATAAAGTAAATTTAGAACACCATTGACCCATAATCTGCTTACAACTTTTATCTCAATTGATGTAAAAATGGGTTAATATTTCTGTAGATTTTGTTATGGGTTTACCCTAGTAATCGTAGAATCATAATGTTATACTGGTAATAGTGGATCACTATATAAATTTCGTGCATTTATTTCCCATTTAGAAAACATAATCAATGGATAGTCTTAATAAGTTATATCTTATAGAAATTATTAGATTTTAAAAATTTCTGGGTCTGTTGTACTGTATTAATATCTATATTTCACATTTAGATTCTATAATGTGATTTATAAGGCTATATGAATGTAATTTAAATGAGTATAATTTACCATTTTTATATGGATGAAAAAATATAAAAAAACTACTGAAATATTTAATTAATGTCTCGTATATGTGTTCTTGGATTTCAGAGCTCTTGGTAAGACCATATTCTATTGGTTTAGTTCACATAAAAATAGTTTTCAATCTTTTATTTGAGGCTTTATATGGAAGTTCATATTGATCATCATTGTATTAGCTAGACATGGGAGAAACTAAACTTTTGGAAATTATTTTTGAGTGAGATATTAAAGATCAAATTAAAATTATTTTAAAGAGTAAATTAATAGTTAATATTTAACTATAATATTTTATTTATTGATGATAATAACCCTTAGAGTTTTATGATAGTGTTCATATCATTTTTTGTGTCTCTCATCAATTAAAAAATCAATGGAATGGGAATAAAGGGAAATTAACACCAAATTATTCCCATTATTTTTTTAGTGTATCTGTAACAAGGATTATAATTAGATTTTCTATAGTGTTATAATGTGGTCTGTGATATATTTGACATTTCATATCTAAAAAAGTGTCAATAAAGTCCATTTTATGTGTTTAATTTGGAAATAACTATTTTGAAAGTAAATAAGTTTTTTATTAAGATATCATTGAATATTTTATATCAAGAATAAAATATTTTAATGCAACATCGTATTCCCTTAGTGTGAGGATTTGGAAACATGGTTCATTTAGAGGAGAACACTATGATGGAGGGAGGATCATTTTTGACAAAAATGAAATATTGTTTTCAAATTTATAAGGGATCATTAAAATTTGAAGGAAGAAAGTCTTAGGGTGGGGAGAATTGAAATACCCTCTATCATGAATGGGATTTATTGTTCCTATTTTCGGTTTCTTTATTATTAAATTAGAATTTTATAAGGTTTTTATCTTGAAAATGGATTGTGATAATAGTTTGGAAATAATGTTCAAAACTATGTAAAATTAAGGATATAGGGGTATAGCTTCAAAGAGTTTCAATCATTTTTAGTTTACCATGCATGTAAATCAAGTGAGTCTATTTTTTAAAGAAAATTCATAATATTTGGATCCTTTATATGAAGATTTTAAAGGCCTTTATCATCATCTAATGGTTTACTCTTTTTATTTGGATAACTAAATTATATATTAAAGGTATGAAATTCACTATCTAATTCATTCATGGTTCTTCTAATATATTTATTTCCATTTCTCCTATAATGTTTTTCTTATGGATTTAGATTTAGAGAGATGTGGATCTTGAAATAAAATAAATTTTTGTAATTATAGATATTGGTATACTTTATTGAAAACACTATATAAAGATTCATTGATTTTAGGAAATTTCGAGACAACATATCAATGTAGGTACGGTTTATTTGTTCTCATGTTATTTTTAATCTGAATATGAATTTTTCATAGATTTTAAAATTTGTAATTATTTTTATTAATTATTTTTTTGAAATCATTATCCATTGGTTTTTAATAATTTTTTTATAAAATCCTAACCTTCTAAAAAAATAAATTTTTTTTATCTGTAGTATTTTAAATAAAATTAATTTATTTTTATTAAAATATTACATAATTATTTTTAAATTGTAAATTTATTAAATTATCTCCAATGGTTGATTGTGTTCATGATTTTTTTTAAATGTCTCTTATTTTATTGAAATGTTTTAAATATATGTTTGGCTTAAATGATTTGTTGAAGATCTTTTTGTGAATTTAGGTTATGAAATTTATCAAGTGAAAATAGTATTAGACTATATTCAAAACATAAATTTTTATTTCCATTTAATATTTTTTTAATTTATAGTGGAAATATCATTGGGGTATATTATTTTGTAGATTTGATAAATGTTCTATGATTAGGTTCATGAGACCAGACTCTCTATACCTCTAATATGGGTTATTGGTAATTTAAGATTTTGAGTTTGGGTATATGGGTGGGTGATGATGTTTTATATATTATTGGTTAGGAAAGTAATGAAACCTTTATAATTTTTTCACTAGATGGTGTGTTTCCCTTATAGGTTTTTATAGTTAGAAAATTTCTAATATGTTGTTTTATCATACAATGGTTTTTTTATGAAATATGAGTTGTTTTAGGTTTTAAATTGATCCTATTTTCGTTTTAATAAGGATATGTTTGATAAATTTAATAATATCACAATATGAATTTAAAAAAATCATGACTTTTCTCAAATTTAGTGTTGGATTTGAAACTATAAGATTTTTATTTATTTTCAAATTTTATTTTATATTAAACTTATTTATATCATGTATGAGAATAGGTTTACTTTAAATTTTACATTGATAGATTTATTATTTACTAGTGTTTTTATTTTCAATGAAATTTCATATTTTGGATTACTTGTGTATGGGAGTACATGAGTGTTTAGGGAAATCATGTAGATTTTTTGACTCACATCATATTTTTACACTTTGCAGTCCATTTAATTTTTTTATTGATGATGAAAGTAAAAGGAAGAATTATTTTATAATTAGAAATTAGCTTTAGATCCATGGATGGAGTTGTGGTGATAGAGTTAAAGGTTGGGATATTTTTGTCTAATATTTAGTATTTTTTAGGGTCTTTATTCCATTAGAACTGTTTTGACATTCCATTTTCCATTTCATACAAGAGCATGTTTTTACATTTCGTTCTTTTTTGAAAATCATGTTTTAAATTTCATTTATTATTTTTTTTATTGTTTTATTTTGTTGAGGTAACAATATTCCTCAATATTTTATTTTATCCCTTGATGCTTCTTACAAACCAATTATTCCCTAGATATAAACTTGAGTCCATGTCATAAACCGGATTGAGTCTTCAAATTTGGTTATTTGGGATAGATTTTTACATTTATAGTTAAATTTGTTTCATAATTAGAAAACATTTATCTCATTTCTCTAACTCTATGAACAGTATGGTTGGATTTTTCTATATATTAACATTATATTGTCTAATGTAATAGACAGTGTGATCAACAAGAGTTTCCTCAAATGAATTAAATAATTGATCTATTTGTGTTATATGAGTGATTACAATCAATAACATAGTATATTTCATATTTCAATTCAACCTAAACCTTGATAATTTTCACTAAATGACACTAAATTTATTCCCCTCAAACTAGACTAACATTAAATAATAGACAAACACTTTGGAGACATAAATCAAATAATCCAAATTTATATTCTTATTTTTAGAAGAAAAAAATCATCAAAAACAATTATATTTATATAAATTGAGGTATATCTCAATAATTAGACACAAAGAAACATATTTTGGATAATTACCATATCACAATAGATGTAACAATACACCATTTTTATACAAACAATAAAAATTTCACTAGAATTAAATCAATCGCATAATTTTTATTTAACTAAGACATCATGTTAGAGATGAAATATGAAATATTTCAAACACAAATATCCTAACACATTATTCATAATTAACAAGTTAGTTGGTTAAGAAAAATAATACATCTCATGGTACAATCTATACATGGTTATAATTATCTATATATTTACTAAATAAATGAATCATGATGTATATAAATACATCCACCACATACATAGTTCATACATTATTTTAATCAATTATAATGTTTGGGTTTGTATGCTTGTTTGAATTAATGGAGTCTAGGTAAATGTGTTAAAGTGGATTACGATGGTTTTCTATGAGTTGGGAAGGCATTGCGGTGGTTCGGGCTCTTTTATAGAAGCAGGGATTAAAGATGTATATACAACATTTACATGATGTGAAAATGAATTACATCATTAGTTTTGTGAAAAAATCCCTCAAGGTGTCCCCTTGGTATGTTTTGGATGTGATTTTGCTTGTTGATAAATCTAGATGATCATGTATTATAATGGTTGGTGTTTTCCGAAGACAGGTTTTTAAGGTGGCGTAGTTTCTTAGTGATTGCCAAATTTTTGGGCTTCAAAATCGGTTATTTGATGCTAGAAAAGGAATTATTTCTTCATAAGAGTGAATTATATGAATAGTGTTGAAGAAAATTGGCAAAGGATGAGAACTATGTACCATAATTCATGGACCGTGTACCATGTTTTGGGAACGGTATGCAGAGTGGTGGGAATAGTACGCCGAAGTGGTTCGCAAAACCGAAAACAGTTCGCGATGGAAGGCAGTGCGGTATGAAGATGGATTTAATTTGAAAGAGGGGATTGACTGTGTAGGAAAAAACCCAGTACATGGACTGGATAGGAAAAACAGTTTGCATATGGCTTGCGGTTCACAACGGTTGAACGGTCGGTATACGGTGGAGGCTGAATCGAAGATTTGGAAAATCATAGATTAGCATATTTTTGGGATATCTTTGCCTATATAAGAATCACTAATCTCACCATTTACTGGTGATACTGAATATCACTAGAGAACATATTTTTGGTTTGGAATTTCGGCAAAGTCCAAAAAAGGTTTGTGAGGGATAATTCCGTAAAGGCTGAAGTGGTTCACGTGGAAGAAATTCCACTGAAGGTTTTTGTGGGAGATTGTATCCCGCAAAGGTTGCGGTATGCAGAGGAGGAATTATAGTATGTAGAATAAGTTGACTCAGTACGTGGAGGAGGAATATCTGGTATGAGGGAGATATAATTCCACAAGTGGTACGTGTAGGGGGAGCTCCGGTACGCGGAGGCGAAGATAGTTCGTGAACAGAGAACAGCTCACGGACATAGGGCAGTTTGGAGAGGCAGATTGAATGTATTGGTATGTGGAGGAGATAACGGTTCGCAGAAGCACAAGTGGTATGTGAAGTAGGTTTTCTATGTACCATACCCGGTAATTAGTATGCGGGAGAGGAAGGTGGTCCACCATTTTCACAAGGATGCTTGTGAAAGCTTAAAATCTGTTTGTGGAAGTATTTTATGGTGCCTAGCAGTACTCGGGAAGGTGGATATCATCTATGGGTGAAAAAGGAACTTCAACAGAGCATATACCTAGAGTTGAGGATGCTTGAATTCATGAAAATGAAGGGACCTACATGTCTATAAACTATGTTTGACCTAGAAGTTGAAAAACTATGTGTGCATTCTTTTTCAAGAGTAATGAGTGAAGGAAGAGGAAAACAATGACCCTTTCTACAGGTAGTGATCCAAAAGAGGCATAGGGAGTGACCCTTTGGAATCCAGTGAGCAGAACCTAAACTTTGTAAAGGCATTGAGTCTGGGCATAAAAGATATAACCTAAACATTGTACTCATTATTGGTAGTGAGCCTTAGTGAATTTGGTACATCGTCACATTGTCGTTGTATGCCCCTTGGACAAAGCCCAGTGAGGGTGAACCAAGTAAAAATCATTGTTTCCTATGCATTATTTCATATCAATTAAAATATTTTTATGGGAGGAATAAAGAATTGAGTTTTTTCTAACAACAAAACAATATCCTAATTGGTGAAAGTTTTAATCTATCATACCATGACTCACCCCCCCCCCCCCCCCCCTCAGGGTAATTTACCTAGTGGACCTAACAATGTATAACTATTTCCCAGAATAAATCAGTAAATGAGTTCAGGATGTGAAATGACTATATTCCAGGAAACCATTACATGAAGTTTAATTTTTTTTATAGGGTTCAATTGATCTTAGGAAACACGAATTTTAGCGTTAATCATAAATCAATAATTACATATCCTGTAATACATTTACACACTATGTACTTCTTAGGATTAGTAGTTATAAGCCATGACATGAGTATATATTTTTTCGTTATTGTTTCAATCCCTTATCCCTTGGATACAAGGAGTTTTATAGGTGATTTTGGAGTTCCTTCCTCTATTTCGAACACCTCGACCAAGGGATCAATCATTGTTGTGCTATTTTTCTGAGGTTTTCCCTTATCTTACATTGATCTCTAGTTATGGCAGTGGAATATCTTAACTGTGGTTTTTTGGGTGTTGATATTGATCTGGATGATCTTGGTTTCTTATTTTGATCTTCTACACCTTCTTTCTTGTTGGAAAAACTTGTTGGAAGCATTTTTTTGATCCCTAGTTAAAGATAAGTGATATAAAACCTAACCATATGGTGTGTTTAATTTATTAAGTATGTGAAATATTGATAATTACTCTAAAAAATGTAAAAAATAATTAATTGAATAATTAATTATGATAAATTTTGTTAGGGATTATTCTTTGGATTCTTTTAGATTCAATGGTGATGTTACCAGACTTGTGGCTACACGTTGGGTGAGAAACCCCTTGCGTAATAATGAATTATAAAATTGATTCAAGGGTTTTTAGTATGACATGAGACCTAAGGTGATTTATTGATATAGAAACACCTTTTAAATGGATTATTTTTATTATAATGGCTATATTTTATATGAAATAATTGGGGGAAAACTGGAATGTAGATGGTTTAAGACCCACTTAATAAATGAAATGTTTAATTGAAAAAAATGGTATTTTTTAGAATTAACCATTGAGGTTGATGATATGATATTTTTGTATCCTCGATGTTATGACTTGTGTTCGGATTTATAATGAAATACTTATATAGATGTCTTATCCCAGTTTCATGCTGAAATGATTTTATAGAAGGTTTGGCCTAGTTTTATGATGAAATGCTTATATACTAGGAATGTTCTGGCATTATGCTGAAATTATATTAGAGGGATTAGACAAGGATTCCAAAATTATTATACAGATGGATTTGCGTGGGATACTAAAATTCTTATATAAAGGGCTATTTCTGGGATGTTGAAATGCTTATATAGAAGGTTATGCCCAGTTATGCTAAAATTTGTATATATATGGATTATTCGGGTTATGTTATTATTCCATGGTTTGTGGTTATGATTGGTATGGTTATGCCACATGATTAGATATTTTCCAGAATGGTTCCAAAGAAGGTTGATTGTTATAATGTATTGGTTTTTTAATTAGTACACCTTTTATTGAAATATTTCATGCACTTTTTATCTGACTGGTTTGGTATAGACATTATGGCATTGACCTACAGAGTTTTAATCATATCCTATTCTGGCCTCCATTTTGTACCCAAGTATATTTTTGTATATAGTTATGGAAAATGGTAAAACTCATTATTATTGATTGTTACCTATTGGATTGGTCAGTGTTTAGAGTTAGGAGCGACATGGAGTTCTGAACTAGGGACCTTTGAGATTATTTATGTATGCTAGTTCTTTTATTTTATTACTTTTATCTTGACATTTATATGCATTTAATCCAAAAATTACATGGTTCACTATTATTTGGTTCCTTGGTTCATCATTTTACTTACAAGTTGTATGATTTATTGGTTCCTTTATTTTGGATACTCTAATATTTACTTATATTATTTTTTTCTATTTTCTTGTAACTCTATACTACTGGTTATAGTCTCCCCACAATACTCATCAAAACCTCACTACTAGTCAGCAACCTCTATCATATGGGGAGGCCAAATTAATATCTCATAACCAACATAATTTGGATAAGTGAGAGGGTGTGGGAATATGGGACATTATAAAGTATTTTCAGAGGAGATTATGATTTCATTTTCTATGTATTTACTATTTGGAAATGTTAGAAAGGAGACTAGTATGTTTTGGGAATTGGTCATGATATTTTTCATTAGAGTATCTAACAAATGTATGAAGAAAAATAAAAGTACATAGGGATGGGATTAATGTTCATAATGTTTTCTTATTATATTTGATGTTATTTCACCCATGGTGATTCACATGTTGTTTGGGGATATTGTTTCCTGAAATTTCTACTCATGTCCTCGTATGGAATGATATGAGTATTCATGAATCATGATAGGCACATAGGGCTATATCTTAACATGAATTTCACAAAATATGGACATATTTACTATATGGGATATATTTTCCAAAATGAACTATGAAATGAGATACCATCTATATCTGATAAATGGAAATTAAATAACATTTATGTCAGGATAAAACACATGTAATCCATATTTAGAGAGAGAATGAGTGAGTGGTTCTATGTTTTATTCATATATTTATGTTAACCTTGTGTTTATCCAATGTTATAAGGAGTGTGTTTTTATTTTAGATAAAATGTCTCCTCATCATCTTAGAATTGAGAGTCTGGAGAGTAGAAATCATCACACTCCTAACATAGGTAAATAATATATTCAAGTATATCCTAAGGTTCGTATGGATGTTCATCTTCACGATAACTTCCTGAGGGTCATGTTATCTATTGAAAGAGATAATTTTTTCATTGTTCCTTCCATGTCCAAGATTAAGAGAGAGTTTTAGCTGTAGTATCTAACAATGTTCACTAGGGAGGGAGTGCCCTAAGTAGCCTAGTTATGGATCCAGTTGGTCTATATGATCATTAAGAACCTTGAGATACCCATGGATATGATGGTGAAGCTTGCTTCATATATTCTTCATGAAATATACAATAATTAGTGTGAAATTTTAGAGAAATGTATGAAATCAAGGGATTTATCTTGGAATGAATTTTAGGTGACTTCTTGAGCCACTTATATCTAGAGATATTGAGGCATGAGAAGGCTCAGGTGTTTATGCACTTGACATAGGAGGGAATGTCATTGATGGAATATGTTGTACATTTCAATGAAATTCAGTTCATGGAGACATATTTTTCAAGTGATGAGATCTCCATGGTGATGCATTTTCATTATGGACTTCAATATGTGATCAGGTCATAGGTGAACATTTTATTCTTCAGTATAATTTCAAATGTAATGAATCAGGAACTCATCCTGGAAGGGATCTTGAGAGAGGGCTTAATCAGTATCCAATCTATTTCAATAGGGTAATCTTAGAGATCTTATTTTTTTGGAATGAAGAACTACTATAACTGTTATTTCCACGGAAATATCAAGAAGATAAATTAGGTCATTGGTTATCCATATTAGGAATTTGTTTTATGGAATTGTTATCAATGTGAAAAAAAATCCATAAGTTGTCTTAGTTTCTGTACCCTGCTTTGGATTCCCATGCTTAAGGTAGATTGGTTCACTTGAATAGGTTTTTTTGGGACTTGTGGTAGTAGAGCAGTGGCAGGGGATTAGGGTATATACCAGAGTCTTTGATGGATTCAAGTACCCCTTATCAAACTAGTATTTAGAGTTCCACTAGATGTTCAGGTAAAGGTAGGGGATGTGATACCCTAGTGCTATAGTGGTAATACCAAGTAGAGTGAATAGTGAAAGTGATTCAAATTTGATCCCATGTAAGAGGGGTACGTCAGTAGAACACTTTGTATTCTACTCCATGTAGTATAGATGTAGGACCCTCTACCATCAGAGGTAATATTATCGTATCATCTACTCTAGGCTATGTTTATTTATATAGGAGTATCTCATTACTTTTTATCTTATCATTTTGGAAATGGTTTGGGCTTTGTTTTTGTAATCATGGAAAGTTTCCTAACCATCGACACGCTATTGAGAGTGTGGTCATAGAATAAAAAACATTGCAAAGTGTGTTCTCTAGAAATTGGTTGTAATAGTTTATTTTGGGAACGTTTTGTGGTGAAAATTAAAATTTTCAATTTAATTCTTGGTATGGATTGGATAGTTCTATACCAGTATCATATCGACTATTATCATAGGATAGTTACCTTTTCTCTCCATAAAGAGGTATCAATTTTCACCAGCTTGAGTGGGATCCTTAGGATCATCATGGAGGACTAATTTAGTGAATATTGGATTATATCATGGATAAAAAAAGTATCTCTAGCTATAGAAAATGGTAAAATGTAGTGGGATAATATTCTTCTAGTGGTAGACCATTTTTAGGATGTCTTTATATATGGGTTCTATGGATTACCTCCAAAGTAGGAGATCTACTTCATGATCGAGTTGGTACAAGGAGGAGAACCTATTTCTATCCCACTATATAGGATATCACTAGTATAGATTTTGGATTCGAATGTTTTGTTGGAATATCTGGAAGAAAAAGGTTTAATATGTCCTAGTACATCTCCATGGGGATATCAAACTATATTCACCAAGAAGGCGGATGGGACCTTGTGCTTATGTGTGGATTATCATAGATTAAACCAGATGATGGTCAAGAACTGGTATCTCCTTCTACGTGTATGTTTCCTCTGGAATTGGGGATGACCTCATTGATTTAAGGTTCAAAAATTCCAAATGGCTTATAACGGGTTTGTTCATAGAACCATAAACATCCAATGATTCCATATCCATTTGGACCTACTTTCCAAAGTTAGGTACTCATTATCTGTGAACTAATGAGACTTAAGAATTTTCATTGGTCGAGAGGATGGGAGGTTAGACTCATCACACCTTTTTAAGGGGAATTATTTTCTAATCCGGGACTCTCTTTATAGACTTAAGTTATGTTCGTGAATCCTTATTACATTACCAATTATGAAAATGAGCATTCCTTTAGATCTGACAATCAATGATTAGTATGTATGATATTTAGAGAATCTTTTATATGTATTTGAGGTTCTTCATCGATAGGGAATCATCTGTATTTTTAGAGATTCTTGGTCAATGGTATCCTTCGACACATTATATATCAATCTCTTGGTCATTATGATAACCATACTAGTTTTAAAGCCACTCAGCAGGGCACTTGAAGTTTATTGTCATTCATAAGGACATGGATTATTTCGGAGTTGGGATCGTACCCACATATGGGCTACCAACGTATCATTCGTTTTGGAAAAGGAATCAGAACCCACGTAGTTCGAGTGAGGGAGTATGATTTTTATGCATGATTGATGGCTCAAAGAAATATGTCATAATTACTTTTACACTCTAAGCTCACGCAAGTCATGATCTGTGTGAGAAACAAGAGGTATTGGTAAAATGAGACAATTGTTCCATCACAAGAAATGATGTGGGGCTTATGTATGTATGACTGCCCAAATAGATGAAGATTAGGATTTACTTTAGGGAAGAAACCCGGGAACAAGGTCCATAAAGGTATATGTACTTTATAGAGATTTGGATACTCTAACTTGGGGCTTACTCCTGAGTAAGATTCCCAAATTAGGAGGGGACTTATGATTGAGTTTGACTCTGGATAAGGAAGCCCAAATAAAAATTAAATTAAGACTAGTTAAGAGAAGTCATTACTGGGGTTTATTCTTGAGAAGGAGCCTCAGGTTAAAGGATTTGAGACTGGGGTTTATTCCTAAAAAGGAGGCCCAGGTTAAGAGAATTGTTGTTGGGGCTTACTCTTGAGGAGGATTCCCATGTTTGGGAACTTTGAGACTGGGGCTTACTTATGAAAAGGAATCCTAGGTTAAGGGAATTATGACTAGGGATTATCCCTAAGGAGGATGCCCATATTTGGGAACTTGGGGCTTACTCCAGAGGAGGATTCCCAGGTTAGAAAATTATGACTAGGGCTTATTCCTAAGGAGGATGCCCATATTTGGGAACTTGGGGCTTACTCTTGAGGAGGATGCCCAGGTTAGAAAATTATGACTGGGGTTTATTCTTAAAGAGGATGCCCATATTTGGGAACTTGGGGCTTACTCCTGAGGAGGATGCCCAGGTTAGAAAATAATGACTGGGGCTTACTCCTAAGGAGGATGCCCATATTTGGGAACATGGGGCTTACTCCTGAGGAGGATTCCCAGGTTAGAAAATTATGACCGGGGCTTACTCCTCAAGAGGATTCCTAGGTTAGGGGATTTAGGGCTTATTCCTAAGGAGGATGCCCAAATTAAGAGAACTTGGACTGGGGCTTACTCCTGAAAAGGAGACCCAAGTTAAGGATTCTCTCATCTTAAAGGATGAGGTTGATGGAATGAAATCTCTTACCTTAGTGACATAAAGATATGTAAATCAGTTGGTTTTAAGAGATGTTACATAGATTTCTTTTCAGATAAGGAAGCCAACATGGAAATCATGCAATGAATGGATTTGGAGAGAGTTCTGAAGGCGTAATTTTTATAAGGATAGGTGGATAGGCATAAGAGAGGTTAAATAGGCAGGAGGGGCACCCAAAAAGAAGGTGGCGCACAAGTCCTATGTGGGTGCGCAAGTCCTAGTCGCGCATGTATACTTGCGCGACACATGGGTACTTGCGCGATGGTCAACCCTTAGGGTAATACTTGGGAAATACTTGGATCAATCTCTTAGTACTATCCTTAGAGGCTTCCAGAAGAGGGGGGTGCAAGTTCTATTGAAGGGGTAAGGCGGAACGCAAGTGTGGCCATTTCCCTTAAGGGTTGTCCACTTAGGTGTGCAAGTGTTGATGAATTTCAACACTTAGGCCTCCCCCCCTCTTACGTTCTTCCGTTCTAGGTAAGAAATTACCTTAGAAGTGTTCGGAAGCTTTGAGAAGAGACTATGGCGCTGGGAGCTCAAATCGGAATTTTTGGAATTTTTCTTTCCAAAATGGGGGGCCCATTGGGGGTATTTATAGTCTAGTGAAGATTCTGGGTGAAATTAAAATAGGGTGGGCAATTCACCAGCACGACCACTGTGTGGTGCACAAGTATACTTGTGCGACATTGGTGGAACTTGCACGACCCAAGTGAAAATAAATCTTTTTCCATGCCATTGTCAATTTTGGATGTTTCTTCAAAGGTTGAATCACTTTGAGTTCAAGGTATTTCCCTTTTCATTCCTTTAGACTCTGTGATGGAAAGGAGTGTCAACAAAAGTCCCCCCTCAGAGTTGGATCTGAAAGAAATGAGGATGTGACTCTGAGGAAAATAAGAAAACCATGAAACAAGTGTCGTGCAAGTATTGAGCGCGCAGAGGACGGAGCGCAAGTGTGAGTCATGCATGCGTCAGCATGCAAGGGTGCAGCCTGGCTTATATATATGTGGACATTCCTCACACAAAGCACCGAATTTCAAACTTTCGAGCTCTCACTGCGAAAGTTTCTTTCGTCGTGCAAGTTACATATTTTCCGTTGTTTCTTTACTATCACACTGCTGTAGAGGTATTTGGACTTGCACGGTGATACCTGGGCGCCAAGACTTGAGCTGCACACCCATACTTACACGCCAAATTTACACATGCGTGCCTTAATACCATATCCATTTTTTTGAATTTCTTCACAAATTTTATAAAAAAATCAACCCATTTAAGAGTTAATTTATTAAACGTTTCTGCTGATTCAATGGCTCCCAAGAGAATTGGAACGGATGATGAACTGGCTAGCAAGAGAATTGATGACATGATGAGCATCATTGGCCATGATTATTATACTTTCTGTGATATTACTCTCTTGGATTTGGAAAAGTATCTGAAGAAATATCATCTTGACTTACCACAGAGCATTTATCTACCTATGTATGTTTATGGTCATCTGCGAGAGGTCACCATTCCAGAGGCAAAGAACTATCTCCTGCATTCTTGGTTTCAAAATTACACCAACTTTGCTTCATCAAATATCTATAGAGGAGTATTTATAAATGATTGAACAGTGGAGAAGACTCATATGATGCATCATATACCTTGTATGCCGTATCTGAAACCTCACAAGTCCAAGTTACAACCACATTGGTATCCTTCAATCTTCTGAAATTCTCAGATAGATCAATCCAAAGGCCAGAAGATAAGCTGGGACTTCCGTCCTGGAGGAGGTTTGAATCCAACTTGGATGTGGGCATACTGTGTGTGAAAAACCTATGCAGAGTTTGTCGAGAATTTGGAAGGAGTTGCAATATATGAAGCCATTTGGGCTGGGCAAACATATGTTTACAGGCATGATAACTTTGTGCCAGAGATACTCAGCCATTGGACCCATAAACAAATTCTTTCCATATGACTCATGAAGAAGTAGGAATCAGTCTGTGGGATGTCCACAAGATCTTAGGGGCTCCAATTTTGGGTGATATGTATGATGAATTCATCCCCCCAAGGTGACTTGGAATGATTCTAAGAAGACCCTAGCTTTGGCTCGGGAATTATTGAAATTCTTTCACAAGATCAAGAGTTCAGAGACCTCCTTAACTCATTATATAAAGGATATTCATCGAGAGGAGTGGGTGAATTTTTTTATTACCAGGAAGCAGGAGAAGGAGCCGAAGGAGAAGGGATCGAAGGGAAAGGGGCCCAAGGAGAAGGGGCACACTCATCTTACCACCTGCCCCAAAACAGAGAAGAGGGGTTCTCCTGGAAAATTCTGGATGACTTTGGAAGCAGGAGAATTTGAGAAGTGGGGATATGAAGTAAATAAGAGAATCTCAAAGAAGACTCTTCTAGCAGGCCTCTTGGCCTTGTGGTTTAGTGTTTATCTTTTTCCAGTCAGGGACTCGAAAGGAGGCGTCAGGCCGAGGACCTTCTTTTTCACAACCAAGTTGGGTGAGGGGAAAATGGTTGGGTTGGCTACCCCCATTTTAGAAAAGATTCACAGGATCTTACTCCATGTCTTCATGGATAAGTCTCATGTGATAATAGTGGGACCATTCCATGTTTTGTGGGGATGGATCTCCACTTACTTCAGGACGTATAATGTACAAAATGGAGTACAGATTCCTGGAAGTTCTTTCAGGTTATCAGTGCAGGAATTCTATGGAATTACTCCACTAGCTCTGAATTCCTATGACATGAAGGTGAGGCTGAGCATGCATAAGAAATTCAATTTCTTTCCTTATGGAAACCCACCAACCAGGCGGTTTGTTGATGATAGAACCACCAGCCTAGAATTAAGGGAATGCATGCTGGCCTGTAGAGATGGTGTGATGGTCACCAGGATTAACGGAGAGATTATATGCGAGGCATATGCTCCATATATATTTTCACGTCAATTTAAGTGTTTGCAGCAGACCTCTGTATCTCCCCCAGTGCATGTCAGGTCAGAGCAACATCCGATGGTTGCTTGGAAATTATGGTTACTGACAACTAGGGAGAGGACCGGGGCAGTATTTGATCTACCAGTTGATAAAGCGGAAAATAACATGACCACATGGTATGCTGAGAAGTGGATAGAATTATACCCAGGAGGGGTGCTGAATCACCCAGTTTATCTGGTGGGGAAAAGGAATAGAACTGTAGAGAAAGAAACTATTCCTCAAGAAGGTGACGCTTCCCCACTTGGAGCTGATTCGTCGGATTCCTCATCTAGGACTAACTCACCAGATTTCCAAGATGGGGATGATTAGGCACAACAAGCAGCAAAGCAGCCTCGTGCCTAATATAATCCTCCTGTCAGAATCAAAAAACCCAATCCATCATCTCCTGGTGAGTTACTTCATTGTGTAAATTTAATCACCATTACTTTTATAGAGAAAAAAGTCTTATTTTATTATTCTCTATCTATAGTTTCAGGATCTCAGAAGAAGCTGAAGTCAAAGATTTTAGGACCTTTCTTGCAGCCTTTTGGTACACATACTGAATATATATGACCAGAGGCTGTCCAGACATGGCGGAGTATATACTATAATGCTAAAACTGCATGGCTGGATTTATGCGAGGGGCTACACCTCCCTAGAATAGGGAATCTTCTAGCTTCTACAAATATCTGTTTCGAGAATAACCCCGATGAAGTGTGGGATTACATCAGAGAGATGGAAATGCTCATATATGCCACTGATGATTCCATTGTAATCACCAAGTGGGTGAAGGAAATGATAGATTGTGGCACCACTGACGGGATTGGTGCTTCCGGAGATGAGGATTGGCAGGATTACATGTCTCCTGAAGATGTAAGTCTCTTTCCTTATTTTCTTTGCAATTTGATTTTATTCAAATATTTTTTACTCATAGAAATTATTTTCTTTATCCTTTTTCTTGCAAAGAAAGGAACTATTGAGGTTCCTTCACCATAGTATAGCCCTAGTGGTACTTCCATTAGGGCTACTGCTGAATCTCCTTGCAATTCGGGTGAGATATCTCTAGGCCAACAAGCCATGGATGAGGAGTTGGATGTGTCTTTCCATTCTCCAATTCGTGTACCTGTAAAGGAGACTTCCGATACTCCCAAAAATCTAAATAAATAAAGGCATCGAAGGAGGAAGGCCACAGCTAAATGCTTCATCAGTAGTGGTAAGTACTTCAGATAATCATGAGTCTTAACCCATGAAAAAGGTTGCTCATACTTCTTGGGATTGCAGGTCATTCTTCAATTTACCCTCTGAGGGAGATAACTGACCCTCCTTTGAGGACCACAGAGGGTATTGGTGAACAATCACAAGTTCAGGCTAACTTGGCTGCTCCTGGAGAAGAGCCAACGTCTGTTCCCAGTATCCCTTCTACTACTGTTGCAAGGAGAGAAGAGCCTACTTCTGGTAATTTAACACTTCTTCATAAAATGTTAAATGAAACATCAACTGACTTCTATTATGTGACACTTTAGGTTGGACCCATTCTCTAGAGCACTTTACGGCCATTTCAACTGCTACCGCAATTTTATCTGAAGAGGCAGTTCAAGATCAGAGGCCGCAGAATGAAGGCTGTCAAGAAGACACATCAAACGCTCCTACTGGTGAGATTAACCAGGATTCTGAGATTACATTGGATGAAATTATGGAACTTGGCGCATCTTTTGAAGATTTTTTAGATCATGTAAAATTACCATGTAAATTATAAGATTACGGGCATGAGTTTTATCCTTCGTCCTGTTAAAAACAACTTCTTATTACATATCTGATCATGATCGGTTCAAATGTGCAGTTTTATCAGAATAAGATGTTAAACTACCAATGACTGAAGAGCGTACAAAAAAACCCTACTATTGTAAATACATTAGCTCAAGTGGAGCTGAACCCCGTAGAGCTTCCTCAAACTCACCCTGAAAATCCTGTTGAAGCTAGGAAAGACAGGGAGGATTCTTCTCAAATTACTGATCTTCCATTGGGTAAGGGATAACAATATTTGCGACTGTACTTAATTTTCAAGACAAAAAATTGATTTTTTTATCCTTTGAAACTAACCAAAGATTTCAATTGATTATGCAGGGCCATCAATTTTAGTGGTTAGATACGGAGGTGAAGCCTCTTCCTCTGCCCCAATGGGAATAGAGAGTGAAGAAACATGGGTTAGGGAGAAAGAGCAGAACAAGGCACTTCCCTAAGTGCATTAATCCCGGATTATATTCCCCCCTGTGACAGTGATGATGATTCGGACCTGGAAGTACAAAAGGCACTCCAATTTTCACGACACAATGCATGGAAGAACATATGGAAGATCATATCCAAAGTGCCTTTAGAAGAGCTATCATCGAAGATCCCACGACTATCATCAATGTTTTTCATGTTAGGACATGGCGGTTTTGGATATCAAAAGAACCATGTCGTAGTGAAGCAAGTCGTCTTAAAGAGGTACCAGGAGCAAAGGTGTCGTCAAGATTTGACCCGGGTGAGGTTTTCAGTCAACATCAATGAATTTGAGGTTGTAGCATCCTGAGCAGAGGCTGATCATGCGGCCAATATGAAGTAACTGAAGCATAAGATCAAAGAGAAAGTCATCCAGCAGATTCACCTTCAGCAACAGTTAGATGTTTTTACTGGGGAACTTGACTAGCTTAACAATTCATTGGAAGGAGTTCAAATGAATGGGATCAAAGCCATTGTAGATGCTAAGAAATCACTCCATCAAGCTGAAAGGAGTGAAGATAGTCGAGTGCATGAGCTTCAAGTGGATCCCGATGAATCTCGGGATGTTGTTAATCAAATGAAGATTTATGTTGACAGCCTTTTTTAATTCATAGAAAAGAGAAGAGACTCCAATATGTGGATGTCCTTATAACTCTTGTGCATCAATGAAGAATACTTTCATCTTCCATCATTTGTGCTTTTATTCTTTGAAAACTACATTAAATTTTACCTAAGACAATGGGCCTAGTAAGCATAGTTTGATTTTTTTTCTAGGATTATTATGAATAAACCTACAAACCTTGAATCTTTTAATTGCTCAATATTACCTAAAATCATACAAAATGTATGTTTAGTGAGCTGGGACTTGGCTTTTATTCAGATTTCCCTTGTCTTTTGTGGGCAGTTTAAATTCATGCTCATCGGACATAAAAGGGCTAATGTTTAAGGTCGAAATAGCTTTGATTGAGTGGATTGAAAGTGACTCAATTCCTTGATAATTTATCTGAAAACATATTACCATGTTCAAGTATGGGGGAAAATATGTAAACGATGACTTAAGAAATTTTGAATCCGATGAATGATATGAAAAATGTATAAAAGGCATTAGAAGAAGTAGTTCCCAAGAATGAAGTTACCACTATTTAACAAACCCGTTAGGGGGTTGAATTATGCAGGGCCACCTAAGGGCATTGGATGCATAGTCAAATAACGGTATCTTTTGGCTGGCAGGTCTGTTATGTAGACTACTTATGCAAGGCCTCCTAAGGGCACGTGCTACATAGTCAGGAAAAAGAACTCTCAGAAATCTACTTTTCTATTACTAAAAATCCATTGGATGTTTATGGAGATTCAAATTTTCCAAAGCATAGAGTTTGTTGTATAGAGAGAGGTACTTGAATATGGAGAAGATATTTCCAAACAAGATTGCCTAAGAACTAGATGAATGTCACTCCTACGAAGGTTTGACCCAAACATAGGGAAGGGAAATATAAACCATATACTTTAATACTTTCAGATCGTGATAAAGAGTATGAGACAAATATGTTAAGGATGTCTATTTTTTTCGGATCCCTACACATTGTCTTTAAGACAACTAAGGACAAAAGATGTTTTCTTCCCAAGAATGAAGTTACCATTATTTAACAAACGCATTTAGGTGTTGAATTATGCAGGGCCGCCTAAGGGAATTGGCTGCATAGTCAAATAACAGTATCTTTTGGCTGACAAGTTCGTTATGTAGACTACTTATGCAAGGCCGCCTAAGGGCACGTGCTGCATAGTCAGGGAAAAGAACTATCATAAATTGTACATTTTGTGACTAGAAGTCAAGAAAAGGGTTATGAAGATCTGAAAATATTTAAGGTTATGATTATGTCACACAAAAATGTGTATTGTCCAATGTATGTTGAGATACACAGATCAATGCTAACCATAATCATGTTGCGGTTGGGTCCTGAATTGAAATGTTGGACTTCACTACATATCCCATAAGGATGGGAATCAAACCATACGTATTTATTGAAATAAATTTTAACGTCATGTGGGATGAAAGTATGGGAGATCTTAGTTTAGGGTCATAGATCTCGGACCATAATAATGAATACACAGTGTGTGTTTTCATGGGGACTTTTCAGCCAGGGGACTGAAAGTGGAATTTGGGTTTAGGCCCAAAGACATGGGGCTGGATTCAAGGGACGCTCGAACATTCCTATGTATCCCATAAGGATGGGAATCAAGTCGTATGTAGTTCTAGAAATACCTTATATACAAATTTGGTTTGTACAAGTGAAGGGTGAAGGGGACTTTAGTGCAATGATGGTTTGACCCATGATAAAAGGTTTGGGCATTTCCATGTATACACGTAGTCTTTAGAATATAACATGATTGGAAATCAATGTAAATAATTATTCCCTCTCAGGTGAAGCTATAAAAGAATGTTGTAGTTTATCGTCGTACAGGACAAAAGTTTTCTACATTTTAACGTCATGTAGTAAAGACAAATATGAACCAATGTGAAGAGATTGATTCTGGGGGTGGCTTCACGAATTAACATCGTATGAGATGGAGGTGAACCGATGTGAAGAGATTGGTTTTGGGCTTAAACCTTAGGATTTTTCCTACGTACCCAGCCTAGAAGGGAAGGATCAAAGTCTGCGTAGTTCAATTAAAGAATGAATTAGTGATCAAGTTGTTCTTGAGGACAACGACCTAAAAAATGGTGTTGGGACTTATGCATGGTTAGTAGCCCAGAGAGGGTGTTATGGTTGAAGTTTACTCTAATCTCACGTGAGTCATACTCGGTGTGAGAAACAAGAGGTAGTAACAACCTTAACGATGCATAGTTTAATGTCATGTAGGACATATGAATGGACTATGGAATTTAAAGTCTTACAGTGAGGACTATTGGTGCTGCACAGTTTAGTGTCATGTAGTAGAAACAAAATACAGTTTAATGTCATATAGGACAGATTAAGTGAATTTTTTTCTGTTTTACATCATGTATGATGAATGAGTAGTATCGTTTAACGTCATGTAGGAAAAATATAGGGACACGGTTTAACATCATGTTGGACGTGAACACAGTTTTGTGTCATGTTGGATAATAAGGGTGTTGTACAGTTTAGCGTCATGTAGCTAAGACAATGGGGAAAATATAGTTTAACGTCATGTTGGATGAAAGGGGGACTGTTTAGTTTAATGTCATGCAGTAAGGACAAAGAGGACACAGTTTAACATCATGTTGGACGTATTAGGGATTTTTTTTCACAGTTTAACATCATGTTGGACGAAAAGAATGCAAATAGTTTAAGGTCATATGCATGGACCGCAACTGATGATGTAGTTTAATGTCTGGTTGGACGTATGGTACTTCTGTACAGTTTAGAGTCATGTAGCTAGGATGTCACAGTTTAAAGTCATTTTGTACGATGTTGTGAATAGTTTAAGGTCATATGCATAGACCGTAGATGGTGCAGTTTAACATCTTGCTGGATGTTGACACAGTTTAACGTCATGTTGGACGAAAAGGGACAATACAGTTTAATGTCATGTTGGATGATAAGGATGTAAATAGTTTAAGGTCATATGCATTGACCGTGGATGATTCATTTTAATGTCCTAATGGAAAAATATAGTATTTCTGTTACACAAAATACTTCTTCAGAAATCTAGCATTGGTTGGAGTAGTGATGAGTTCTCCATCCATTGAGATTAAATAATACGCTCCATTGGAGTAGACCTTGTGTATTGAATAAGGTCCTTCCCATTTTGGCTCAATCTTGGGAGGTTTCTTTCCTGGTATCATTGGAGTTCTGAGAACTAATACCAATTCTCCCTGAATTAATGAACAAATACGAACTTTTTTGTTGAAAACTCATGCTATTCGATTCTGAGAGACTTCCAAGTGGTGCAGGGTGCACAATTGTTTCTCATCTAATCGTTCCAATTCATCTAATCACTTTTTAGGTTGTTTATATGTAGACGAATGATCACAGATGGCAACTCTGAGTGAGGGTAATTGAACCTCGATAGGAAAGACTACTTCCATTCCATATACTAAAGAATATGGAGTTGACCGCCTTTTAGTGCGGGTGGTGGTCTGATAAGCCCATAAAGCAAGAAAGATTTTGTCCGGACATGACTTCTTATCTTTATCTACCATATTTTGCAATATTTTTGAAGGAGTCTTGTTGAAGGATTCTATATGGCTATTGCCCGCTTCATGATACCGAGATGAATGATTGGATTTGATGTTGTATTCTTGATACAACTTCCTCACCTCGAATGAATAGAAGTTGCTGCCATTGTCCGTCAATATGGTATGAGGGACACAAAATCTAGTAATGATTTTAGACTTGATGAAACTAACAAATATTTTATAACTAACTTATTTGAGAGGTATTGCCTCTGCCCATTTGGAAAAGAAGTCAGTGGCAGTAAGAATGTACTTAAACTACTTGGGTGTAGACGAAGGATAGGGTCCCACCACATCCATTCACCATGTGGCAAATGGCCACGAGTATTTAGCTGTATGAAGAAACTCTGGGTGTTGATGAATGAAGTTGGCATGTACTTGAAAAAATGATCCTTCTTTGTGAAATCAACACAATCTTGTATCATTGAAGGCTAAAAGTATCCAAGACTTCGAATTTGATCAGATAGTCTATGTCCAGACTGATGGGAACCACAGACTCCTACATGCACTTCTTTCATGATAGCCATTGTCTCTTCACCATCAATGCATCTGAAGATAAATCCATCAAAACCACGCATGTAGAGAATTTTCTCTAGGTGATCTGGGCTATCATAAAGAGTGAAATTTATCACACATCTCCGGACTTGTTCTTTCCTGGATCTATCAGGTGGAAGTGTTCTGTTTTGAAGGTATTCCCTGATAGGTGTCATCCATCCTTTAGTATGACCATATGGTTCAGAAATGAGACTAATTTCATTGATTTCCTCTATTATGGTTTGAACATAAGGTGAAATTGTATGACGGTGGGCAATACTGATGATTTTCTCATCCCGATTTGGATCTGCCAGAGCTTTGGTTATATTAGCCAATGCATCAACTTGGGCATTTTGTGATCTCGGGACATAAGAAAATGTCAGTTCCGTAGGAAATTACACCATTAACTCTCTTATGTAATCATACAAATGGATTAGTTCTTCTTTTCCAATGGCATAATCCCCATTGATTTGTTTTATTACCATGTCTGAATCACCTTTCACCTTTAAGTGATTCACTTGTGCTTGAAGCGCCAACTCCAATCCTGCAATAAGAGCTTGCTATTTTGCTTCATTATTTGTACCGCCTCCAAAAAATGAGAAAGAATAGGGTAGCACTGCCTTTTCTGGAGAGATGAGAACAATTCCTAACCCAACTTTGTTGAATTTATGATCTTCCATTTTCCTCCCTATTGGACTTCTAGAAGCACCGTCAAAGTACATTTCCAATGTTTGAAAACTATCTTTAATAAAGAATACTTCCTCGTCAGGAAGTTCAATATCTGAATATGTATCTTCTACTGAAGGGTGTTCAACAAGGAAATCAGCCAGATCTTGGCCCTTTATTGCCTTCTGAGACACATATTGGATATCAAATTACTGCAAAATAACTTCCCACTTTGCTAGACGTCCTGTAAGAATTGGGCAACTAAGGATGAATTTGAGTGGGTTATTGCGAGATACCAATTGGACCTCATGATGTTATAGGTAGTGTCTCAAATTCTGAACAGCAAATATCAATGCTAGGTAGCACTTCTCAATATTTTAATATTGGGTTTCTGCTTCAAGCATAGTCCGACTGAGATAGTAGAGGTTGTTTTCATTCCCAGCATCATTCTTCTGAGCAAGAAAGGCACCCAATGATCGCTCTAAAGCTGTCACATAGAGGATAAGTGGTCTTCCTTCAACAGGTGGCATTAATACCAGTGGACTCAAGAGATACTTATTGAGAATATTGAATGCTTCTTTACATTCTTCAGTCCACTGGTAAGTGACTCCCTCCTTCATTAATTTGGTGAAGGGTAAACTTTTTCCTGCAAAATTGGTGATGAAACGCCGGATATAGGAGAAGTGTCCTTGAATTCCTCTAAATTATTTCAAATTTATAGGAGGTGTCATCTGAATTATTGACTTTGTATTCTCAAGATCGACTTCGATACCACAATGGCGTACAACAAAGGCAAGGAATTTTCCTGAGGTTTCCCCAAAAGCACATTTTAAGGGGTTCATCTTCAAATTATGTTGTTGAAGCTTGTGGAATATAATTTCAAAATCATCCAAGTGATTAGAACGTTGTTTGGATTTGACCACCAAATTTTCCACATAACATTAAACAAAATTCCCTAAAAAGGGTTTGAAGATATGATGCATGGCACGCTGATATGTTGTGCCTGCATTCTTTAGGCCAAAGGGCATTACCCGGTACCAAAACAAACCCTGAGGGACTTTGATGGCTGTAGATTCTTCATCTTCTAGATCCATTCATATTTGATTATATCTGGAATATCCATCCATGAAGGAAAGTTCTTCATAGCTAGTTGTTGCATCAATTAAGAGTTCTGTAATTGTAACTGTAAAATCATCCTCAAGACAATGCCGATTAAGATCTATGAAATCAATGAAAACACTAATTTGTCCATTATTCTTCTTCTTCACAGGGATAATATTATCCAACCATTTGGGATATTGAACTTCTCTGACGATGTTATCTTTGATAATCTTATCCACTTCAGCTTCAATTTTGGAAGCTTAGGTTGGGTGTGTTCTTCTAACGGCTTGTTTGAATCCTTGATGTTCTTCTGGAAAACACAAGTGATGAGTGGCAACATCAGGATAAAGCCCTGGAATCTCTGTATAGTTCCACGCAAATATATCTCGATGTTTCTTTAAAAAAAGAAATATACATCTCTTTCTCTTTAAGAGTCATGGTCGCACTAATTAAAGTGGGGTGTGGATCTTCTTTTATACCCAGATTTATTTCTATAAGTTCATCCACGGCGGTAGTGATACCCTCTTCAAATGCTGGAGGAGAATCCCTGAGATCTTCCTCTTCTTCTTTAACATGTTTTATTTCTTATGTTTCTACTTGCATAGTAAATTATGAAGCAGAATTTCCATGATTAGAAGAGATGTTAAAATTTGAACATCTTGAAGAAGAAGCTTCCATTTCCAACCTGATTGATGAGGAAGGGTCTTCCTTGGGTAATAAAGAGGATATGATGGATTGAGAATCAACATCATCGTTCACCTATGACATTTCTATAACTTCCTATGGCCTAGTTGGCGAAGTATAGACTTGTTGGATTTCAGCAGATGAAATGAAGACATCTCCATTTGAGCTTTCACCATTGCTTGGTGAATGACCACTTTCTCCCATGTTGTCTGTCTTGATTGCCATAATTGACATTATGGAAGTTTCCATAAGAGTATTTGGATTTGGGTGTATCCTATAAATTTGACTAATAGGCAACACATAATCTATACTCACATGTGCAAATGGGTTTACTGGAATCTTTTCCAAACCATATAGAGCATTAACTTTGGTAATCTCCCTTGATGTGGATTTCTCATTTCCCTTCATGTGATAAAATTCCGCCTTAATGTATTGAGATTCACATGTCTTGAACAGAGACTTATCACCATACAATGTACCAACTTGACCATCGAAACAATATTTGAGACATTAATGGTATGATGAAGGGATAGCCTCATGTTGATGTAGCCAGGGTCTTCCAAGAAAGATGTTGAAGGCTAAGTCATGATCAACAACCATGAAATCTGAATTGGATACAAGATCTCCAAACTGTGTTCTGAGTGTAATATTTCCTTGTGGTTCTTGTTCATTTTTATAATATCCTTGTAAAATCATAGTAGAAAGAGATAAATCAGATTCCATGAGGCCCAATCGATGAAGTGTACGAATGGGGATGAGGTTGAATCATGAACCATTATCAGTGAAAACTCTTCGGACGTCTACACCATTGACCTTTCCAGATAAGTACAAAGGTCTAATATGTCTATGCATGACATCATCTTCATCTTCATCTGTGAAAGATATCACTGCATGGCATTTTGCAAGATTATTCTCTACATGGTAGACTTCAGTTGCAGCAATTTCAGTTCCAAACTCCTGAGGACTCGACAAAGCCTCGATGAGTGCCTCCCGAAGATCCTTCGATAAATTCAAAGAATCCAAAATTTAGAACATGGCTAGTATTTGTTCCAAGTGTTTCAATACATCATATTTTTTATCCAAAGTTCTACATTTCCCAACAGGAACATGTGGTTTCGCAGGTGCCTTAGAATTTGATGCTTTGGAAGCTGATGCATCTGTATCGGGGTTGGAGTTGGTAATACTCCTAGATTTGGAAGATTAGACGGATTAGGTCGATTCACTTGCTGAGAGAAATAAGGTGGAACCTTCAATTGATCTTCCATAATAATTGTAACAATACTGATTCTACCTTGTGTGGAAGAACATTCTTGTTCTTGTTGAGCTCATTGAAGGGATCTGCCATGAGTTTCTTCTACATACACAGTTCCAGCAGGGGAAGAATTGGAATAGTGGCCTCGGAAAGATCCACGTCTTCCTCTGTACCCTGAGCCTCTGGAACTTCCTCTGATTCCTCTGTTTGATACAGGGAACTCAGGCACATCAAACTCTAAACTTTGACTGGCATATGGATCTGTTAATTGAATCATATTAACAGAACCGAAGATCAACTCTTCATCTGATGAAGACTCTGCCTGATTAGCTAATTTAGGTTATGCCGTTTGGTGGGACAGTGCCCGTTGATTTAAAGTAGATGGCATAAAATCTACCAAATTCAAAGACAACTTGGGCTTTGACACATACTCATCTTCTTCTGATTCTTCTTCTTTATTTGAATTATGCCATTTCTTTGAGGATTTCTCCTCTGATGAAGAGGGTTTTTCTGTGGCATTCATGGAAGAAGACACAATTGGTTTCTTCAATTGTGTTCCCAAAATAGCATGAGTTCAGTTGATCGTTTTTCTGACCATCCAATCATCATATTTTTGCGCATTTTTGTTCTTGACTTCTTTTCACTCGCCTTCCCCATCTGGATCTGTAGCAGTGACACATGCTACCTGAGTAGAAGAACCTTTTAGTTTGACTTATCCCGGGTCAACCATTTTTTTCAGGAGGTCCTTGAAGACAAAACACTCCTGAATGGGATTCCCCAACATCTGATGAAATGGGAAATAGTGGGGATTTTCTTCATCTCCTTCCTGGTTTGGCCTTTTGGGCCTTGGAAATTGAACCAAATTATTTTCCAGAGAAAAAATGAAGTAGCTAGGAAATTGTTCATTTCGGAAAGAGTAAACTTTTCTTTTCAAATTCTAAAATTGTTTGTGTCTTTCATATCTTTTATCATATTGATGAAATGGCCTTTGTTGCTGACGCTCAGGAGGTGGAGCCCTTCGTGAAGATGACGGTTTTGAAGTAGAAGCAGGTATAGGTTCTTGTTTAAGCATAACTGTAGTAGTCTATGCTCCACCCATTCTCCTTCCTGGAGCTGATGGAATTACACGAGTTTTATCCTTAGTCTTCATAAGAGAATCTTCCATCTGTTGAGCGATCGAAGTAAGGTCTCGAAACCCTCCTGTGTGTTTCATAGGGATCAATGGTGTGCGTAATTCATCATGCAGATTTTCCACACATATTGGCAACAATTATTCTTGAGGGAGTGCTAAGCTCAGGGAATATGTTAATCCCTTCTAGTGAGTAATGAAATATGAAACCCTTTCATTCTCCCTTTGCTTACAGTTTGTAAGATAAAAAACCATTGTCTTTGGAAAAGTTGTGCTGAATTGAAGAAGGAATCGTTGGCGGAGATCCTCCCATCCGGTAATTGACCGGGATTGCAAGCTTGTGTACTAGAAAAAAGCAGGCCCTTGTAATGACTATACAAAACACCTGAGCTTAACTACTTCCTGTTGCTGAGGGGTTCCCATCATAGGATCGCAACAAGAAACAAAATGTGTAAAGTGTTTCTCTAGGTCTCCCGAACAATTAATGATTGGGAATGTGGTACTTGAAAATTTTGATGGGGGAGGAATTGCAGCAACCCATTCAGGATAAACTCTCTTTTCTGGTTGAATTTGAGCACACTTTCCCTCCATAGCTTCTAACTGAGCTGTTAATGACTCAATAGTAGTTATTAACTTTTGAGAAACATCCGGTTGATCTTGAACCTGAATAGGTTCAATGAATGAAGCTAGGAAAAATGTGGTGGCTGGTACTGCAACTGATGGTAGCACTGCCGATTGTTGTGGCACATGACCCGTAGGATTAGGCCTATGAGGGTGTACTGGTATAGGAGGATATTCTTGATCCATCTCAGTAGCCTCAACAAATTCCCTTGGCTGACTGAATCCAACATGCTTAGGAGGAAGATTACCCTGAAGTAATTCTGCCTTCAGCCTCCTCAATTCCTTCATTTCTTCCTCCTGTTGTGAAAGTATTTGTTCTAGTGAGAGCGATTGGCCTTCTCCATAAGAAGGGTATATAACCTGATTCTTTCCATTCCCCTTGTTGGATCCCTTTCGGAGAGGGGTAATTGGGTTACTTGAAGGATTACCTAGATTCTGTTTAATCCTTTGATTTCGTGTACGCACACCTTCTTCATTTGTGTCTGTGCGTACAACTTATTGAGCAGGAACCTCTTCATCTGATCCCTCTGAGTGAGCCTCATCTGGCGGATCAGCAACAACAACATTGATGACATTAATTGATGCATAATGCATTGAATCCCTTTTATCCACATTTCTACGATATTTTCTTCTTCCATGTCCTTGATGAGACATTGCCTTTGTCGATTTGATTCCTCAGGAACTTCTTGACGAATAGTAATTTGGAGGGAATCTCCTGATAATTTGGATCTTCGTTCCTCTTGAGGCTTCTTCTCTAATCGAGATAATATGGAATTTTTCTAAGGAAGATATTGATGATTTAAAAAAGTCCGCAGTCTGGTGGACTGGGGTTGTCCATGCTCAACTCCTCGGATCCTATTTGTTGATTCTAAGGGTTGGGTTAAAATAGTCCCCAGTCTGGCAAGCTGGGGTGGTTCTTGACATGCTATATCTGAGAATTTCTTAACATCTCTCTTGATCTTGTGGACTATAGTCTGAAAACTGGCCGGATGCATCAACCTGCATCCACTTTTATCACTCGGCTCAAAATACCGTTGGATGATTTCTGACACTTCTATCACTTGGTGATGTGCTTGCTCCAAACGATAGGCTGGTTCAATATTCTCGTTTGCATGATACATGAGTAATTCAACAACTTGTTCTTTGTATACATGATTTTGAGAAGAACTAGTTGAATCATGTTCTTGGGAAAGCCTTTGATTACAAACAAAGCCAATTGACTGTGGTCGGCCATGGGAAATAACATTGCATGAGACCATTTTTGGAGGGATTTGCTGACTGGAGAGTACAGTGAAATGTAGTGCTCCATGAACACTTCATCCCCTGATATGAATACCAGATGGGGCATTGGAAATTAACTGGTGTAATATTCCTAGTGTGCCAAGGCATGAACGCTGAAGGGAACTCTGCTTCTTTTTAGCCTTTAGATATCGAGAAACTGAGAGAGAAGCCAAGTCAATTTGGCGTTGTAACCCTTCTATTATCTGGACTTTATTTTTATATTCATCATAAGATAATATTTTCTTTTTCAATTGACAAATAGTTTTCCATATATTGAGATGAATATCATGAATTCCATCTTCCGTCAACATCTCTGGAATGTCATACTGAGAATCAGCCAGAGGCCAAAACATGACTGGCACTTCACCTTTCACTAGTTGTTTTCTCATATTCAGTACTTCCTCTTTATAATTTGATGAAGATTCTTCTACCTGATTTGAAAATAGTTGGTGCTTCCTTATTGCTTAATCGGATTCAATAACATTGGTAGATAATTCACTGATCAAACTAGAAGATGAACAGCCCAGGGGTGGTTCGGAGAATGACCTACACCCCGGACTATCTTCTGATTGATAAAGTATTTCACCTGCTAGAGGTAAAGAATCAGACATGACTGGCTTCACATTTTCAAGTGCCATAAGATAAGAGGGCTTTCTCGTCACTACATTGTCCATTAGAGCATTTTCCAGGCATTGTGAATTACTACTGTGGAGAGGAATTTCACAGCTAAATTCGTCATCATGGGGAGGACCACTATAGTGGGTTACTGCAAATGATGAAACATTTTGATCCTTGGACTTCTAGCCACATAGAGGGTTCCTATGGCACTCATCTGAAGATGAAACTTCGAGATCGACCGCACTGTCATGAAGCAAGCCTTCATGAGGAAGTATCTGATACAAACCTTCATAATTAATGCTCCCACTATTGGGAATCGAGAGAGTAGAATCTTGAATTCCACAGATAATTGTCTAAGGGCTTCAAGAACTCCAGCATCAAGAAATGCCTTGTTACAGATTGGATCTTGATTTCTTTACTGTGATGGGCGGGTCTTCTTCTTAGATGCATTCTTACTCAATTTGGGAACCACTTGTTGAAGAAAGTGGTCATTATGGGCAGGTGTATGTGCCTACTTAAGAGAAATGATCAGGTTAGTTTGATTATCTCCACTCAAATCAGGTTTATGTGCCTAACTTGGATGTCTGTATGATATGGGGGAGTACGCCACACAAACCTCTTGGACTGGAACAGATGTGTGTGTCTGTTCCAGAGTGAACTGTTGATGTGTCACTCCACTGGTAGGCATAGATTTATGTGTCTTTCCCTGAGATTTTGTTGAGGCTGTTATAATATCATGGTAGGCATCCAGAATATGAGAAGGGATTTGCTTCTTCTCTTTCACCATTGACAGAATGTTCTTGGTGACTTCAGCGGCTGGAATGGGGATATACATCCATTCCGTGCATGGAGTGGGTGTATGTGCCTACTCTTGTCCTCCTTTTCCTGTCAGTGAATTCTGACGGTACTCATGTGTGGGGGAAGAGAGTTGAGTCTGCCTCTTATTTGTTGCCGGAGCTTTCCGACTGACTTCTCCGAATGCTACCAAACGAGACTGTTGGTAGGCTTGATCAATACTGGAAGGTGTATGTGCCTACTAATTGCACTCCACTGAACGTGGTTGATGAACTTCCTTCAATACTGACGGATGAGGCTACTGGAAGGATTGATGAGTGTAACCAGGTGTATGTGCCTATTTACTAGTTTTCAATGCATTGGGTGGGTGGGATCCATCATATGTAGTCAGAAGAGCCTGCTGACTAGCTGATGATTTATAAATAGGTGTATGTTCCTGTCTATAGTACTCCACCGGAATTGCCTGGCGGGATTGGCATGCTGCTGCCAGATGAGTCTGCTGGACAACGGAATTAAAACGGACGGTTGTGTGTTCCCGTTCATTGGTTTCCACCAAGTTAGGTTGGTGGAATTCTCCGGAGATGGTAGAGATGAGAACCTTCTCACTATTAACTGGATTTCACCTCTGGTGGTTTGTCTTACCTTCTCGGGTTCGAGGAACCTGAGCCGAATTCCTGGAGGCAATACCCTCATCATGTTGAGGGTGCACTGCAGCATGAGTCTAGCGGCGATTGTTGATGGGATCCCTCGGGAAGGACTCCTTTCTCCTTGAATTAAGGCCCTGAGGGACCTGCTCATTCACCTCCCCAGAATATGGGAGTGAATGGTGATTTCATTCTGGGGATAATGACCCAAATTGCAGTCCAGACGACCAGGTTGAATTATTGTCTTGGAGGGCTTGTCGAGAAGCCTCTAGAGTCGGAATAGTACCGTTTTGACAGTACTCCTTAACCAGTGCATTTGATACCCAGCATTGAAGTCATTGAGTAGGTGATGTCATCCTCAGAGCATATGACGATCCAGCAGGAGTAGCAGCAGAGGCATTAACAGCAGAAGTATTCACAGTAGAAGTATTCACGGATGTGAACTTAAGAGAAGTCATTTCTGCAACGAAAAAGATCTTGGAAAAGAGTGCTTGTTTTATATAACAGACATAATCAAGATATGTCTGGCCACTACATCTTCTGGATAAGCACATATGTTATTGATTGTTTTTTTGGCCCTCTCATTAAGTTTAAATAGGGGCCTAACAAATAGGTAAAACATCATTTTAACTTGGTTAAGGATTCACATCGGGTTCACAATTTTTTGTTTCCTCTATAATTTGGGATGACCACATTGATTTAAGGTTCAAACATTCCAAACGGTTTCTAATGGGTTTTTTCGTAGAACTGGAAACATCCAATGATTCCATATTCATTTGGACCTACTTTCCAAAGGTAGGTGCTCATTAGTTGTGAACTGATGAGACATAAGAATTTACATTGGTCGAGAGGATGGGAGGTTGGACTCATCACACCTTTTTTAGGGGAATTATTGTCTACTCCAGGTCTCTATTTATAGATTTAAGTTATTTTCGTTAATCCTTATTACATTACCATGTATGAAAATGATATTTCCTTTAGATCTGACAATCAATGATTAGTATTTATGAGATTTAGAGAATCTTTTACATATATTCAAGGTTCTTCATCGGTAGAGAATCATCTGTATTGTTAGAGATTCGTGTTCAATGGTATCTTTCGACACATTATATAGAAATCTCTTAGTCATTATGATAACCATACTGGTTTTAAAGCAACTTCGTGGGGAACTTGAAGTTTATTGTCATTCAGAAGGACATGGATTATTTCGGAGTTGGGATCATACCCACAGATGGGCTACCTACTTATCATTTTTTGGAAAAGGAATCAGAACCCACGTAGTTAGAGTAAGGGAGTGTGATGTTTGGGCATGATTGATGGCTCAAAAAAATATTTCATAATTAATTTTACACTCTAAGCTCATGTGATTCATGCTCGGTGTGAGAAACAAAAGGTATTAGTAAAACCGTACAATTGTGCCATCATAAGAAATTATGTGGGGATTATGTATGTATGACTTCCCAAATAGATGAAGATTAGGATTTACTTCAAGGAAGAAACTCGGGAACAATGTCCATAAAGGTATATGTACTTTATGGAGATTTGGATACTCTAACTTGGGGCTTACTCCTGAGGAAGATTCCCAAATTAGGAGGAGACTTATGATTGAGTTTTAATCCTGAGAAGGAAGCCCAAATCAAAAGTAAATTAAGACTGGTTAATAGAAATTATGACTGGGGATTATTCCTAAGAAGGAGGCCCAAGTTAAAGGATTTGAGACTATGGCTTATTCCTGAAAATGAATCCCAAGTTAAGAGAATTATGGTTCGGGATTACTTTTGAGGATGATTCCCATATTTGGGAACTTTGAGATTGGGGATTACTCTTGAAAAGGAATCCCGAGATAAGGGAATTATGACTGGGGCTTATTCCTAAGGAGGATGCCCATATTTGGGAACTTGGGGCTTACTCTTGATGAGGATGACCAGGTTAGAAAATTATGTCTGGGCTTTATTCTTAAGGAGGATGCCCATATTTGGGTACTTGGGGCTTACTCCTGAGGAGGATGCCCAGGTCAGAATATTATGACTGGGGCTTATTCCTAAGGAGGATGCCCATATTTGAGAACTTGGGGCTTACTCCTGAGGAGGATGCGGAGGTTAGAAAATTATGACTGGGGCTTACTCTTAAGGGGGATGCCCATATTTGGGAAAATGGGGCCTACTCCTGAGGAGGATTCCCATGTTAGAAAATTATGACTCGGGATTACTCTTATGGAGGATGCCCAGGTTAGGGGACTTGTGGATTATTCCTAAAGAGGATGCCCAAATTAAGAGAACTTGGACTAGGGGTTACTCCTGAAAAGGAGGCCCAGTTTAAGGATTCTCTCATCTTAAAGGATGAGGTTGAATGAATGAAATCTCTGACCTTAGTGACATAAAGATATGTAAATCACTAGGTTTTAAGAGATGTTCCACGGAATTCCTTACAGATAAGGAAGCCAACAAGAAAATCATGCCATAAATGGATTTTGAGAGAGTTATGAAGGCTTAATTTTGATGAGGATAATTGGATAGGCATAAGAGAGGTGAAATAGGCAGGAGGGGCACCCAAAAAAAAGGTGGCGCGCAAGTCCTGCATGGGTGTGCAAGTCCTGGTCGTGCAAGTATACTTGTGCGACGAATGGGTACTTGTGCGACGGTCATCTCTTAGGGTAATACTTGGGCGAGACTTGGCTCAAGCCCTTAGTACTATCCTAAGAGGCTTCCAGAAGAGGGGCGCACATGTTCTATTGAGGGTGTAAGGCGGCACGCAAGTGTGGCCATTTCCCTTAAGGGTTGGCCACTTAGGCACGCAAGTGTTGATGAGTTTCAACACTTAGGCCTCCCCCCTTAAGATATTCCTTTCTAGGTAAGAAATTACCTTAGAAGTGTTCGGAAGCTTTGAGAAGAGACTAGGTCGCCAGAAGCTCAAATATGAGTTTCTGGAATTTTTCTTTTTGAAATGGGGGGGCCCACAGGGGGTATTTATAGGCTGGTGAAGACCCTAGGCGAAATTCAAATAGGGCGTGCAAGTCACCTACGTGGCCACTGGGCGGCGCGCAAGTATACTTGCATGACCTTGGTGGAACTTATGCGACCCAAGTGCAAATAAATATTTATTCATGACTTTGTCAATTTTTGATGTTTCTTCAAAGGATGGATCGCTTTGAGTTCATGGTATTTCCCTTTTCATTCCTTTAGTCTCTGTGACGGAAAGGAGCGTCAACAGTGTAGATGATCTCTTCAATTAGTTGAGAGGTTCTAATATCATTTCCAAGATTTATTTTAAATTAGAATACCACTAGTCTAGATTGAGACTATCATTCATACCTCACACTTTTTTTAGGATAAGGATTGAATTGTATGAGTTTATAGTAATGACATTTGGTTTGATGAATGCACTAGTAGTATTCATGGATTTGATGAATCGGTTTTTTCATTATTTTCTAAACTATTTCTTGGTGTTTTCTGTTGATGATATCTTTCTATAATTCTATTTAGTTTATGATCATTACCAACACATTTACATCATCTTGAGTGCATTGAGAGAGTGTTGGATTTATGACAAGCTACCCAAATTTAGTATCTGAATTGATAAATTATACTCTTTAGTATATTAAATCTCAGAGGAAAGACTGTTAGTGGACCCATAAAAAGTTCCAAAAATTGTATACTGGGAGTGAAAAATTAATGTTTTTAAGATTCATAGTTTTTTGGGTTTATTAGGTTACTATTGGTACTTTTTCTTGGAATTCTCCCACCAGTATGCACCAATGTATGGATTGACCAAGAAAGAAGTGGAGTTTGATTGGTAGGATTTTTATGAGAAAACTTTTTTGGAGTTCAATATTAGGATAAACTCAAGACCTATCATTAGTTTACCTATTATAGGTAAATAATCAATAATTTACTATGATGCATCCATATTTAGACTCAAATAAAATCTCATGTAGATGGATAGAGTGGTTGTTTATAGCTCCATAGAGCTAAGAACACATAAGAGGAATTATTCTACTCAAGATATAGAGTTGGCAGTGGGGGTGTATTCCCTGAGAATCTGGAGACCTTATCTTATGGGAGGGAGGGAGGTGGTGTACATGAACAAGAATAGAATTACATACATCTTTTATCAGTGAGACCTAAACCTTTGGTGGAGAATGTGGGTTTAGTATCTACAATATTTTAAATTGGGGTTTTCTTATACATTAGGAAATAGAAGTTTCCTTACCAATGCCTTGAGATGGAAGACTCAGATGGAAGAAGTGCGGGAGTCTTGTGATGAGTGGTGGTAGGTGGAACTCATTATAGACATGAATCTTGATGTTCAAGGTTCCCAAGGATGATTTATTCTAAATTCAACATTATTTATACATTTTCTTCTTGACCAGATCAATATAGAGAAGTTATATGATTTATAGGTCTTATCTCTAAGAAAAAATGTATATGGTGGGGAGATACCATTAGGATAGTCTCTTAGAAGTGGTAATTCTCTTCTTTTAAAATTGCCAAGTATCGGTTTCTATAGGATTTCATGAGAAGATGATGATATATTTTCATGATTCTATATGGGAAATATGTCCTGGTTTAATGAATATGTATCATGATCTCCATATAAAATATTATTGGATAATAATGAAGAATAAGGTAGTGGGATTTGTTGTGAGATGTTTCTCCTATTAGTAAGTGAAATCCAAGCATTAGATACCTATTGGGATATTGTGGCATCCACTAATTTCATAATGTAAATGGGATGATGGAACTATGGATTGTTTTATAGGATTACCCAAGACATCTCATGAGAATGATCTGTTATTGGTTATCATTGATCCACTGACGAAGGTAGCCCAATTCTTTCTCATCAGGGAGACCTTTACTATTGATGAGCTTGGTAGTCTTTATGTGTGTGAGATAGTTTAGTTACATGGTGTTCCATGGAGTGTCAATCCTGATAGTGATCTTCATTTCACATCATGGTTTAGGTAGGGTCTTCATAAGACTCGAGGATCATAGGTTATTTTCAGTACAACCTATCATCCTCAGACAGATGGTCAGTATGAGCAGACTATTTAGATTCAGGAGGATATATTATTAGCATGTGTCTTATATTTCATTGGTTCATGGGAGTATCAAAAGGAACTTATGTCATGTGCATATAATACCAACTTCTAAGCATCAATCCCAATAGAACCTTTAGAGGCTTTTCATGTAGGTTGTACTAATCACCTCTGTTCCTGTTGGAGATAGGTGAATCATTTCTTCTTAGACCTAGTCTCATGCAGGAGACATCAAAGAGGGATAAATTTATTAAGAAGTGGTTGGGGTCCATTGAATGTTGGCATAAATCATGTGTTTATTATCGGATACGACCTATGGAGTTTGAGGTTGGACAACATGTTTTCCTTCAGGTGTATCCTAGGTTGTGGAAATGTTGTATTAAGAAATAGTGAAAGTTAGAACACAATTTTGTTAGGCCGTTTGAGATAGTGGAAAGGGTTAGTCCAATGGTGTAGTGATTACCCCTCCCAAAGTGCTACAATTCCATGCATGATGTGATTCACATGCTGCAGCTTTAGAGATATTATATTGACCCTTCTCATGTAGTATACATTGATCACATTGAGCTTGGTGTAGATGCTTCATTTGAGGATCATATGATATGGATTTTGGACCATAGTGGGAATTATCTATGTGGTGGGATAATACCTATGGATTGATTTCAGTGGCAGCATGGGTATGTTCAGGAGGATACCTAGGGGAGGGAGTCTAATATGCAAGCATATTTGCTTGAATTGTTCCCTGATACCCCATAGTGATTCTTGGAAAAATCAGGGATGATCTATTATATGGTAAGGATATTGTAAGATCCTATATTTTTTCAGATATGTCCCTCTTTGTTTTCTTTCATTTAAGGTATTTTTTTTGGTTTTACATTGTCTTTAAACCATTATGGCCATGTCTGGTTTAGAGATAGAGATATTTTCTTTGGTAAAATGACCCAAAGTTTGGGGATGTATATTTTTTTGAATTAATGGATCCTTGTTAAACAAGTTAAATAGAATTATAATGGTCTCCCATGAGTCTGGAAGGATTCAAGGTGGTTCGATCTCTTCTACAAAAGTAGGGCTTAAAGCTATCTATAATACATTTAAATATCATGTAAATACATAACATGATGTTTAATTATCACCAAGAAGAATCTATGAAATGGGTTTAGGACATGAAAATAATAGTTTTCATGAAACCATTAAATGATGTGTAATGTTCGAGCAGGGTTAAATTCAGGTGAGGTGATGTGGATTTTTATGTAACTCATAAATCAAGAATTAAAAAATGTGTAATAAATTTAAATGTAATTTACTTATTAATTTAATTAGTTATAAGTCATGTCATGTGTATGTTTTATTTCTTCATTACATTCATCCCTTCTCCCTCAGACCATAGGTGATTTCCAAGAGATTCTAGAGCGCCTTCCTCCATTCTAGACATCCCAAGCTAGTGATCAATATCTATTGAGTTTTTTTTTTCATTTTTTCCCTTTACTTACATTATTATCTAGTTTTGGTGGGGTAATATATTGACCATGTTATGTTTTTTTTATCTTGATCTGGATGATCATGGTTTCTTCTTGTCATCTTCTACACCTTCATTATTATTGGCATTGCCTATTGGAATATTTGCATTGGTTTTAAGTTAAAGGTAAGTGGTCTAAAACCTAAACCTATGGTCTATTTAGATTCTTATGTTTGTGCAATATAGAAAATTTCTTCGACACAAAATTTTAATTAATTAATTGAATGATGAATGATGATAAATGTTATGTGGGATTATTTGTTATATCCCATTGTATTGAATGGTGATGTGACTTGTCTTGTGGCTACCCATTGGGTGTGTTAACCTCTGTATAATAATGAATTGAAAAATGCATTAAAGTTTGTTTAGTATGATATAATACCTCATGAAATTACTTTATATAGAAACACCTTGGAAATGGATTATTGTTATTGAAATGGATATGTTTGATATGACATTGTTGGGAAAAAATATTATGTTAGTGGATTAAGATCCTCATGATAAAGGAAGTGTTCAGTTGAAACAAAAATGGTATTTTTCATACTTAAACATTAAGATTGATGATATGATACTTTGATATCCTTGTTGTTATGACATGTGTTGTGATTCATGCAGAAATACTAATATAGTAGGATTAACATATTTTTATGCTGAAATTATTATATAGCAGGTTTGGAATAGTTTTAGCTAAAATTCATATATATCGGCTTCGCATAGTTTGGGTTGAAATTATTATATAGAGATCTTGTCCAAGGATGTTGAGATTTTTATATAGAGAACTTCTCCAGGGATGCTAAAATGATTATATAAAGAGTTATTCAATGGATGATAAAATAATTGTATATAGAGATATGTCTGGTTATGAATAAATGATTATAAATAGGTATTTTTTTAGTTATGTGACCATTCCATGGTTTGTGGTTATTGTTGGCATGGTTATTCTACAATATCATAGATATTTCATCATGGTGTTGAACCAATTTTATTGTTATATCGAATTAATTGTTTAATTAATACACTTGATTATCATATTATTTTCTACACTTATTATGAGACTATTTTTTGTTTATGAATGGTGGTTTCAGCCAATTAAATTTTACTCAGACCATATTTGGTCAATCATTTGGTACCCATGAAGATTGGATGGATGCAACTTTGGATAAGGGAAAGAGTCCTTATTATTGATTGTTCCGTATTGGATGGGATGGAGTTTGGAGTCAGGATCGACATTGGGTTTAGGACTGGGTTATTTTGAGGTTATTTATGTCAAATTTCTCTTTTATTTTGATAAATATCATCTTTAATTTTTGATACTTCTCATCCTTTCATTACATTGTTCACTATTATTTGGTTTATTTGTTCCCCCTATTACTTCCTAGTTTTATGTCGTGTTATTTACACTATTTATGTTACTCTGATATTAATTTATATTGTTTAGTTATGCTCTATTGTAAATATATACCATGATTTATAGTCTCTCCACTATACTCACAACACCCCAATTTTTATTTAGTAGCCTCTGGCGTATGGGGAGGTGTACTTGAGGTCCTATAACCAAACTGATCTGTCATTGTGAGAGAGTGTTAGATCCTGGGAAGTTACAAAGGTTTTAGTATCTTAGGAGACCATCATTATAATTTATCTTAACCCACAAAAAAATTATTTCTTCCATAAAATTATACACACATGATTACACCAAGACATATCAATATATAGGAAACCATGGAGTTATAAATATGAAAAAATGGGTTTTATAAAAACATAGTATGGGGGAAAACATATGGTTCATAAATTGAATATGCATGATTCTCTGTAAATAATATCATAAAATATTTGAAATTGAAAGACATATAGGTATGAACATGAAATAGAGGCGCATGACATAAGAATGGAGAAATCATATTGGGTGACTTGGAAACATGAAATCATAAACAATAAGATTTAATTTGGTAAGTATAATAATAATTATCATAAGGTATCAAAAACATAATTCAAGTCTCTAGGCCAAGACACCATAACATAGAAGGCTTGGATCATTTACCATGTCCAGTAGTTAATAATTTCATGAGATGTAAAGTTTTACACAAAAATGGAAGGATTCATAATTCTGATTCGGCCCATCACATAATAATATATCCATAAATAATTGTGTCATATGAACATGAAAAAATAATAAATTTATCCATAGTTATAGCATGATTAAACCATGAAAAAATGGTTACATAAAAAATTTCATGAGGTATAAATATCATAAAAAGATGATAAATAGACGGTATCATGAATGTAAATCTATATAAAAAATATAATATAGAATATTTTCTAACTATAGAACATAAAATTTTACAAAAATATAGAGAAATGTTTTTAGAGGAATATAATAAATGTTAGGGGAAGGAAAGAAGGAATTTTCTTAATATTTTCATTATGATGAAGTAGTTAAAAACAAATAAATGAGTGATTTAAAAAGTAGTTTCAGGGGATACCATAAAGACATTTAAACATCCATAATAATAATAAAATTTATTTATGATATATCTCAAGACAAAAAAAATTAATGAATTAATGATAGAGAATAAGATACATTAAAATGAAGACAAGAAAATGTATGAAAGTTCAAAAAAAATATTCAACATTTTGAAGTTGTTATAAAATATGAATATATTGATGATTATAGTATAAGGAAAGAATAAAGTTAAC